>CM024754.1:165952011-166580173 GCA_014218235.1 Colocasia esculenta | reverse complement strand
GGCCCACAAAATCCAGCCGAAACGGCGTGCCCGTGGGTTTCCAGAAAGCCCAGGCCGCCGGTTGTCGATAGATGAAGATGGATCTGTCGACAGGGGAACTCAAGAACTGTGCCAGATTGGTATTTTGTCAAAATTTTGTGCAATGAGCATCCAAAGTGTAGATAAGGTGTAAAATAGGTAGATACACATTTTAAAACTATCATATCCACTAATATTAAGACAAGTTAAAATCTTCAATGGTTCAACATAATACTCTAGGAGTCCTCAAGTTGGAACATTAAGAAGACATTGCACCAAAACTTATGAAAAGAAGAACCCCTTTGAATAAAACCATTGTAGAAAAACATAGTTCTTAGTGTGGGATGATCATATGGTTTATGAAAAGGATGTCTACAATCGTAGGTAACCATAACATCAAAGAACCTGTGATTAATCAACATTTGGAGGCTTCACACTATTTCAACTTTGAATTGTTCCGTGGGAAATGAATGTGGAAAGTGGTAATTAGGATCACTGACACCTTTTGACGTGAGGATAGACATGAGGAATGCCCGTACCCCCAGTTACTCAGTGGAAGTGACCATCAGACCATTTTACAGAGATAATGAGTAAGCTTTTTGACGCGAAGACAGACTTTTTTGATGCCTATGTTCCCGGTTACTCAGCACAACATAACATTGCTCTGGCTTTTTCCCGTGATTATTTTGGTATACATTTTTATGGTTAGAAATAGGTAGCTTTTCTCCATTTTTGTTTTTTTTTTTTTGCTAAAATTGAAAATCAAGGTCAAGGAGTATTTATTGTTAACATACATTGCAAGACATAAAATTTAATGACCATAGACCTATCAAGGCACTTGCGAATAATGTTTGTCCTAAGGGAGTTATTCAAGTGAGTTGGGTTAGACCCATTAGTTTTGTCCAATGTACTCCAAATGATACAACCTAGACTCATACAAGAATAGTATGTCAAAATCATTGTGATTGACACAATATCTTTAATATTATGAGGAGATGAACGAGTAAAACATACGTAAATACCCAAGTTGCACCTTTCATGAAAGGGATGAACACTCATAAAGGTTGTTGAGAAATGACAAGAAGTGCTTGTGAAATATGTATCTGTCGACAGCTAGTGGGAGCCTGTCGACAGATGCACACAGCTGGAGATTTCTGGGTTCAGACACAAGATGGATGTTGGCTGTCGACAGATTGACACAGACAGAAGAAATTGAGTTCGGGGGAGATCAAAGACTGTGCCTAGCTATCGACAGATAGTTTGAGTCTGTCGACAGAGGCACACAGGTTTTAAAATCAGGTTCTATTGAGGCATGGCTGTCGACAGGATGGATTAGGGCTGTCGATAGGAACATGTACAAATTGGATTTAAGGCTAGGATGAGAGAAAGAAATGGAACTCCATGCTAGGAAATTTAAGAATGTGAAAAAATGATGATTTTCCCTCAAGAATTCATTCATCTAACCTGAACTTGCTCCCCCATAGTGTGTGCATGCGTAGACTCAACATTCAAGCAGTTCAAATCAAGTTTTCACATGTATAACAAGCATTTGCACATGAGTTCATGATAAGTACATACCATCACAAAGATCCATTTATTTGCAAAAGAAAATTTCAAGGTGTAAAGAACCCATAGACCTCTTTTGAAGTAAATGACCTTCAGATGCAACTGACTATGGATACGTGGCGGAGAATGTTTCTCACGCATAATGATAGTTTCCAAACAAGCATGACTTGTTCTTCCACATTTCACCATTTGATATATCCCATAGTCATTACACACAAAGAGCATATACCTCAAATGCGGTATGGGTTTCATTACATTTTGCACAACCCCAATTCTCTTCTCAATGTATTGAACCTATCTTCAGACAAGGGTTTTGTGAAAATGTCAGCCAATTGCTTTTCTGTGGGTATGAAGTTAAGCTCCAAGGATTTGTTGGCTACTTCATCTCCCAAAAAGTGGTGTCGAATTTCTATATGTTTGGTCCATGAGTGTAGGACAGGGTTCTTTGAGAGATTGATGGCACTAGTGTTGTCACATAGGATAGGTGTGCATCCAATATCAATGTTGTAGTCATATAGTTGACTTTTGATCCACAACACTTGAGCCGCACAACTCCCTGCAGCAACATATTCTACCTCTGCAGTGGAGAGTGCAACCGAGTGTTGCTTCTTGAATGCCCACGAAACCATACAACCACCAAGAAATTGGCAGTACCCACTAGTGTTTTTTCTGTCAATTTTACATTCAGCATAGTCAGCATCATAATATGATATCAAGGTGAAGCTACTACCTACTGGATACCAAAGCCCCAAATTATACGTACCTGAGAGATATCTAAAAATTCTTTTTACTGCAACCAAATGGCTTTCCTTTGGACTAGATTGGTATCTAGCAAAAAGGCAAACACGGAATTGTATGTCCGTCTACTTGCAGTAAGGTAAAGGAGTGAGCCAATCATACCTCGGAATTGCTTTGCATCTACCGGTTTACCTTTCTCATCATTTTCCAATTTTATGCTTGTGCTCATCGGTGTTGAAGCAGGCTTGGCTTGTTTAAACTGAAAACGTTTCAAAAGCTCCTTGACATATATTTCTTGACTGATGAAAAACCCATCTTCATACTGTTTGACCTGCAAACCATGAAAGAATTGAAGCTCCCCCATTAAACTCATCTCAAATTCACTGTGCATGTGTTTTGAGAACTCTTCACACAGTGATGGTTAGTGGAACCAAAAATAATGTCGTCCACATAAAATGCACAACAATAATGTAATTGCGAACTTTCTTAGTGAAAAGGGTTTGGTCCACTTTACCTCTTGAGTAGTTTTTACTCACTAAAAAATTGCTTAGTCTGTCATACCAAGCTCGGGTGCCTGTTTCAAACCATAAAGAGGTTTGTGCAATTTATAAACATGGTTAGGTTTTGCATTGTCCTCAAAACCAGGTGGTTGGGAAACATAGACTTCTTCTTTGATGTAGCCATTCAAGAAAGCATTTTTAACATCCATTTGAAAAAGTTTAAACTTGTTTGAACATGCATATGCTAACAAGATCCTTATTGCTTCAAGCCTAGCTACAGGTGCGAAAGATTCTTCAAAATCTATCCCAAATTCTTGGTTATATCCTTTTGCTACCAGTCTAGCTTTGTTTCTCACCACTTTACCCTCTTCATTTAGTTTATTCCTAAACACCCATCTTGTGCCAATGACAGAAATTTCAGGGGTTCTAGGAGCTAAACTCCAGACATTTTCTTTAAAACTGACCAAGTTCCTCATGCATAGCATCAATCCATGAATTTTCTTTTAAAGCCTCTTCAACATTTTTTGGTTCCACTTGAGATACCAATGCTAAATGATCCTGTTCAACTATTTGTCTAACTTGAGACCTAGTTTGAACGTTATCATTTATATTTCCTATCACATTATCAAGTGGGTGATCTTTGGAATACCTCACATTTGTGATTGTTGAAGGACCCGATGGATCTTGTGCTTGAGGAAGTTGATCTTGTGTAACATGTTCTGGGGGTGTAAGGCCCTATAATTTTACTCTCTTGTATAGGTGTTTGCTTATAGTAGAAATAGATGTTTGTGTGTATAGATATATATAGTGTATGTAAATAAACTAATTGATAGATTGATGTAAATTTAGACATGTATACCTATGGTATATATATATATATAATTACATTGCATAGATAGTACTAATTTTGAAGTGTACAATGTATAGTTTATGTATTGGTATGGTGTAAATATGATTTTCTGTAGTTTTAAGTTCTGTGCAGATGACCTATTGGCGTCAACATGAATTGACGTTAATGGTTAGTCAGCGGCCACATCGATGGACGCCAACTCCATATTGGCGGCCAGTGATGTTGACATTAGTCTCCCAGATCTGTTGCGACTTCAGATCCGGAAACGCCCCCGAAATTGTTGCCTCTTGTTTTGGTAACTGACCCCAACGGTCAAGAAACCCTACCAAAAGCGCATCCCTGAAACCCTATCCTATAAAAACACCCCCAACGACGGATTAAGTCCCTTTTGCTCTCTTGATAAAAACCATAACTTTCATGTGCGAAACCTGATCTTTGGACACGTGGATCCGGCGATTGGAGGCTTCATCCGACGTTCTTCTTCGATTGGGAGGAAGTCTAGACATCGAGGATCATCTTCCTAACTCCGGTGTTCTTCAAAGATCAACACAGAAGCCGGATCGAGGAGGAATTGAAGGCTCTTTGGCTCTGGCCGAAGAGGGCTTCTTCAACCTAAAACCCCATTTGTAGATTTTTCTGAAGGCAAGTAAGCCATTCACGTTATCCCTACATGCGTCTAGTAGGTCCTAGGCAATTTTTTCCGATTTTTAATCGTGTCCTGGAACCCCCTTTTCTATCAGATTTGGCGTTCAGTATGTGTTTTGCACAGACATGAACATAACGGCAAGCTTTGCTGCCGTTAAGATCTGAAGTTGACGACGACCTTTGTTGTCGTTAACTTGGTAGGCGGCCACCACTGTGCCGCCAAGTTCTTCAGACAGTGACAATGTGCCTGTTTGCCTATAAATGAACTATTTTCCAGATATCTACGCATGAGGATATATGGTAAAAATTATTCTATTGTTAAATATCTATGGTAGATCATGACAGGAAATTATGGTGAATTTTCGTTCACTGTAATGATTATTTAATTTATCTGCATTGTGGTATTGAACATTTTTTAATCCTATTAATTATTGTTTGCATGGTTCTGTGTTGAATTGTGAAGAAAGAAATTTCATGTAACATTTAAATATGTGTGAGATCATCCTATAAAAATTGGGTAAATTTCTAACAACTGTGTTAATTATTAAATTTTCTGGAGTATAAAACATTGAGCATGTGTTTCCTATTTAAATTACAAATAAAAAGTGTGATGCCGATTAAATTCCTATAAAATTTGTATGAGTTCATGACTATTAGATACATGAGATAGGATGGTCATTGTAGTTGTAACACTGTGAATCATATAAATATGATTATTTGACAAGTTATGTGATATATTGCTCAAATTTTCATAAATAGTGTGTATTTCTGAAAAATATGATAATTAACCTGTACCTAATCTGCAGTTAAAATTTCGTGCTGAATGGATGACAGTAGATATACATTTTGGTTTTTCATGATAAAATGATCAATCAAAGCATGTTTAATATAATTAGTGATCAACTAGATAATTACAAGATGATTAGGATTAGTGTATAATCGGTTTAACGTTGTTAACAGTAGTACCATGCTATGTAATCTGAACCATGTACATGTGTGTGAATATGAGAATAGTATGTTAAACGGTGTGTAATTTAAGTGTGTTTAAAATGGAAAATGTGTAACTATGCCAGTGGGTGACACTGCTACCTTAGAGGGCTGAGGAACTATACCATAGTAAAGTCCCTATGGGAAGGTTCATATGTGTGTGATGTCCCACGGGCATTGGTATATAATCCTGGAGGCGGACAAGTACTGTGGTTAGGGTGGAGAGTGGTTCTCCCAGTTCTGCGCAGTAACTAAGATTTATCACTGAAATACCTAGGTGATAGATATGTATGTGATGTGATAAGTGTGTGTCCTTCTAGAGGTGGTTTGGATTACGTGTCACGGCATCTTAATGAGAATAATATGAATCGTGTATGTGAATTGTGAAAATTGTATAAAGTGTAAAGAAGCATGTGAATATGCAAAATAAATGTGAGAGCATGTGAAGTTGTAAATCATGTTATGAATATGTTGAAATCTTGACAAAACAGCAAGCTATCATGTTTATATTTGTGTTAAGTATATGGAAATGAGCGTAGAATCCATGCTAGAAGTATTGTTTGTTTTTTAATGTGTAGAATTCATGTTAATCACAAGTGTGTAATTACTTAATTAATTGAGTTTGAAATGATCGGATAGTTTAAGGAACGTGTAGAAATCATGTATAGGTTTACATGTTGTGAAAGAAATTCAATACTTGTTGCATGTACCTTGAAATTGTAGAAGTATCATGTTAAGCTTTTCTTGTTTAAGGTTGTCAAATCCATGTTATATGTGTTAGTTGTTTGTGTAAAAGATAATGATTCATGTGATGTATGTAAGTATAGTGTGCATGGAATTACTTGCTGAGTCTTTGGACTCATTCTTGCTTCGGCGTACAGGTGCAGGTGTCTCTACTTCTTCCGAGGAGTTGGTTCGGAGTGACTCGGAGCGAGAGTAGGAGATTACTTGTGGAGACAGCGACATTCTACTTTTATTTCATAGTATGTAATAAAGGAAGACTATGTAATACATTAGAACCATGTATTTAATTGTAGATGACACTTGTGGACAATGTAGTTGTTTTAGTCATTTAGTTATGAGATGTTCAATTCCTTTGTATCTATATAGACTGTGGATAAATATGGGTGATGGAATAAGACAATTTTCTTCATATTAGTGTAATCACGGGGATTGTGCGCCCCCAAATACACGCAAATATATGCTCAATATAAAGACATGGAAAAAAGGATGTGATCGCCACCTAGATATTTGCCTAAGAAATAGAAATAACATGGGCTAACTAACTTAGGAAGAGGAGAGAGAAGATCACATTGACCTGAGGTCGCGACAGGGTACCCCGTCGCGATGAAGCTAATGTCGCGACGCCCTTTAGGGGCACATTCTCGTTGTCGCGTCGCCTTCCTCAGTCGCGTTCTCTGTAGTGCGGGAGAAGTGTGGAAGGACCTTCTTCCTGCCCTCCGACCGGCTAGAGGACAAGAGCTCCTCTTGAGATCTTGCTAGAGTGCCTGCCAAAAAAACGAAAATAAGAAATGGAACCCTGTTAGAACATATTAAGCATAGTATCCATCCAAAAATGAATAGAAGAGATGAAGCATGGTGGGAACTGACCTGGGGGTGGTTTTAAACCCCTTGGGTATATGGAAAATATGGGAAGAAAAGGGAAATGAATCCTTTCTAAGAAAATAAGAAAAATGCATGAAATGAAGAGGAAAAAGGAAGAAGAAATAAGGAGCTCCGTATGGGGCGACTCCCTGGTGTGGTAGACGTCCTCTGATGCTCTAGATGCTGAGGAAAAGGTGATGGAGTCGCCCTCTTCACTCGCCAAGCTCCATTGATGAAGAGATTGTCATGGCTTGGTGTGAAGAATGTGTGGAAATGAGAGGGGAAGGGATGATTTCGAGTTAAGTCTAGCTCACAGAAGGGTCGCGACAGGGTCAGGGCAGATCACGACAGGGCGTGAAAAGGGTCGCGACAGGGCTACCAGGACAGAAGGCCAGAACGCGACGTAGGGTACTGTCGCATTCAGAACACGACAAGGAAAGCTTCGCGACGGTCTTGAGAATGCGACCTATCGGGCCGTCGCATTCTCAGGTCCATGGCCTGAGTCTGACAGAGTTCTGCTCTGGCTTGGATTACGGTCCAGAAATATCAGATTTTGATACAAGGTCGTTCAAAAAATCATAACTAATTGTATACTTGATGAAAAATCATGAAACCAGTGTCAAATGAAACTAGACATGCGAGAGTACTTCCAGTAAATAGGAATTAGAGAGAGAGCATGGTTTGAACATGGTTTGAGCATGAACAATAACGAGTAACACAGAACATGATACAGAGAGCAAGATTGATTTAATTCGAGCAACACGCTCAACAAAAATTAGGGCTTTTATGGGAAAAAGATCCCTAACAACTTGAAGTGTCTACAATAAAATTTCGTAGCATGGGGTCAACTGTACATGGAGATATGATTCAAACATGATGACTCAGAGTTATCATGTTTGCAGAACTTCTAAAATCAAGAACAAAAGATTGGCTCGATGAAAAATTGTGAAACAAGAGGGCTTTTGTTCCTGGTGATTGGAACTACCTATAGCTGGATTTGATTTAGTTTTGCTTGTGAGAATACCTACCTTTGACTTGATTTGTCTTCTACGGTTAAAATCTCCAAGAACGAGGAAGAAGCTCCAAGAACTCCTTCTCCCCACAAGATCCTCTCCTCCTTGGCCTCTTCTCCACGTCCAACAACCTTTGGCAATGAGCTAGGGTCGGCCAAGAGGGTTTAAGACATGTATTTATGCATGTATGGGTTCCTATTCCTACTTCTATTCTAATTGCTTTTTAATTACGAGATTTCCTAACTCCAACATTCCTTTCTTGCTTTCCAACCTCTATTTAGGTTAGGATGTGATTTATATTCGTTCTAAATCATAAGGGGTAGGCTTAAGAATCCAATTCCAACTCTTATTGCCTCTTTTAATGCTTAAAGAGTCCTTTTCTATTTAGGAGATATTAAGACTCCAAATTTAGAGTTTTTTCTTTTTATTTACTATTTGTAAATTCATATTTTGACCCAATAAGTTCTAGAGGATCCATTAAGCAAAGCCCATTACTCTTTTCCATTTAATGGGTTTTATTTAATGCTCTTTTCATTAAATATCCCTTTAGTTGAGTTTTTAATTTATTATTTAAATTTTTATTTTTCTCAAAAATTCAGGTTGCTACATCCTCTCCCTCTTAAATGAATTTGGTCCCCAAATTCATATGACCTTACAGGAGAGAATGGCTTACCGAATAGATCAGGGTAGTTTCGTCTGATAGTTCCTTCCGGTTCCCACGTGGCTTCTTCCACTCCACGATTATTCCAGAGGAGTTTTACCACATGGATAGAACGGTTCCGGAGTTGTTGCACCTTCCGGTCCAATATCTTGATCGCTTCTCTTCATACGTCATGTCCTTGTTTAACACACCAGATCATCATGGCGAATGGCATGTGTAGGATCGTACACATACTTTCTAAGCATGGAGACATGGAAGACTTGTGCACACTTTCCAAATTTGGCGGCAAGGCTATTTGTAAGGAACTTCTCCAATCCTTTCAAGTACTTCGAAAGGACCAATGAATCTTGGACTATGTTTTCCTTTCACTCTGAATCTTTGAATACCACGGTAGAGATACCTTCAATAGCACATGATCTCCTATTTGGAAATTCCAGATCCCGTCTTCTATTATCAACATAGCTCTTCTGTCTAGACTGAGCAATCTTGAGTCGATCTCGTACATCCTATATCCCGGTTAGTCTTTGTACCATGTCAGGTCCTAACCATTGTTGTTCTCCCCACTTCATTCCAGCATGCAGGAGATCTACAATTCTTGCCATAAAGTGCTTCAAATGGTGCCATTTTATACTCGCCTGGTGTAACACCCCGAAAATTTAGCAATTTAAAAATTTCAGAAATATAGAGGGATAAAAATAAATAATCATATTGGAGACTTCCAACACCATGTAATTATGAACCATCAACAATAATGGGCCTATAGAACACATTTGGCCCAAGGATATGAATGAACTGGACAGGGAATTACCCAGAAATTCGTGTATGTAATTATGCAATAATTAGAGAGGGCAATATAGGGTTAAAAGATGGGTGATTAGTCATGTAAGGTAAGCCAAAACCGAACTCAATCCCAATTGGTGGTTTCCTAAACCTTTGCTACCTCTTTTGGGTAAGGGAATCCCAGATTTCCTGGAAACTAGGAAACAGAGCTCGTAGCCCCTTTCCTAGTATCGTTAGGACTCTTAACAACATCCTAAAACTATAAGAACTCGTCCCTAAACTCTTGGGGAAGGTTTAACAACGAAGTTTGGGTCGTTTGGAGGCAAGCAAGAATTTCTGAGGAGCAGGAGAAAGGCTGGGAGTCCGTAGCTTCATCCCCTGTATCTTCTGTTGCATCCAGAACATCAACGGGTTTTAGATCTTCGTAAAGGTAGGTGTTCTCGGGCCAAGATTAAAGAAAACCAACACCATCATGTAATTCTCTGAGTCTAGGATCATTTGCATTTGGTTTGACTCAATTTCATAGAGTATACGTTGTGTATTCGTCGGTTTCTGAAGGCTAGCACAGTTAGGGCTTTTTCTTGTTCTTCTTGTTATGCACACGATTCAAGACTGTATTTGACTAAACTTTCTTCATGAAAGTTCTTCTAATTGTCATCACGATCATCTTCTATGTTGGATGTTTTGTCCAAAAATCATTCGTTAGAGAGTTAGGAGCATGATAAGAGAGTCTCTGCATAACAGTGGGATTTCGGGCTACTTTTAACTCTTTGTTCCTCATATGTTTTCTTGGGATTCGAGACCGAATTAGATCAAACTCTCAACATCAAAGTTCTTCTACTAGTTGTTATCTTCATCTTTCATGTTGAACGTTTTGTCCAAATGTCATTCGTTAGAGAGTTATAAGAGGCGGAAGTGGATTGCTGCACTGCAGTCCTGTGTTTTTTTTGTCTGGGAGGGCCACTGTGTCGACCTGGCCTGAGCCCGTGTCGACCTGACCTGAACTCAGGTCGACCTCCTGTCCCAAAACAGCCCAGAATGTGTTCTGGGAAGCCCTCTAGTGTCGACACAGTCCCATCCCGTGTCGACACACTCACCCAGTTTGACCCAGAAAGTGCTGGGAAGCTGATCTAGTGTCGACACCACCTGTGCTAGTGTCGACACACTGTCCCATATTAGTTAGGGGGTTTTCTGGAAGCTGTCTCTAGTGTCGACACTACTTGATCTCGTGTCGACACTACTTGACCTTTTTGCCTTGTTTTTGAAGCACTGTGTCGACACCACCTGAACTAGTGTCGACACTACCTGACCAGTTTTGCGTGATTTTGTCTTGTGTTTGAAGCATTGTGTCGACACCACTTGATCTAGTGTCGACACTATCCTTACAAGATTTTTGTATAATTTTGGTCTAATCATTTCATGATGTCTTCAAGCATGTACATGGTGTTATAAGGTATGCATGGACTTAAAATAAATCAAACCATTAAAGGAAATGGTAATGATATGAATATGATTCTAATGTGTAAATTTTGATTGTTCTT
Organism: Colocasia esculenta; assembly: GCA_014218235.1. Lineage (NCBI taxonomy): Eukaryota > Viridiplantae > Streptophyta > Magnoliopsida > Alismatales > Araceae > Colocasia > Colocasia esculenta. The sequence continues at coordinate 166,569,269 of CM024754.1, read as the reverse complement.
ATGATCCTTGGATTATCTTGTGATCTTGCTTATTGTCAATTGATAATATAATAATATGATATGAATGTGGGGATGAATACATGATTAGTATGGACATATTAGTGGTGTAAATGTTATGATTTGCATATAAGTTTCATGGTTTCATGTTTTTCGGTGTTTAATTGATTATTGTCATATGCATACATGCTAGGAAATTACATGTTCTACATATGATCTGTCTTTAGAAACACCCTCGTGTCAAGACATTAATGAACTATGAAACATAAGATATGCCATTATCCTGCCTTGTTCTTTTGAGCTGTTTGTCATTCCTTGACTCTATGAATGATCATGTCCTTTTACTATGAGCTTATCATTGAAACTCTGTGGCCATAATGTGAATATGTTTGTTTGGCACAACGTGGGACCTCGGTCCATTTGACCAATGCCTGTGCAATAAGGGCCCTGTCTGGTCCTGGGGAGGAGCACCCCAACGTACTTATTAACCGCGGGAGTATGGACTTGTGGTGCGTGGCATGGCACTGATACGATAAGCAAGATTTGTGGGAATGTGCCTTCGTTTGATATGATAAGTTTGATTTGATCTGATATGATAAGATTTGATATGATACGTCTGTTCACGTGAATACGTGGTATCTGTCTGAATATGGCCAATCTCTTTTGATATGATTCTACTCTTGAAATATCTGTCCATTGTATATGCAAATCGACATTTGATCTGATATGATATCCGTTTTACTCTGCTATTCAATCTGTTAGTATTGCTTGCATTGTCATCATATTCATATGCATATCTACCTACTTAAAATGTTAATCATGTATACTAGTGCCCGCACGTTATTGAGATGTAAATCCTACTGAGCTAGTTCGCTCACCCTATCATCCTGCCCTTTTTCAGGTAGTGATGAGGAACCGGTGGAGTCGGATGGGACTGGACAAGAGTGACGAGCACCCGTCCTAGAATAGATGACAGTTTAGAAATAGAAATTGAGTAGTCTATGTAATAGTGAAACTTTTCTGGAAGTTATTTGAATAATGGACCCTTTGGTTAATTCTTTCTTGTAAGGTTGTATCTAGTTGAATGAAATGAAATCAAGAGTAACTTTGAGGATATTATTATGATTTGAAAAGTGTTATTATATTCAATTGTGTCTCTGCGCTATTCAACTGTGATACGTTTATTTGTATCGTTCACGTCCCCCGGTATTTATTCCGCTGCTAAATATCGGGGCGTGACAGTTGGTATCAGAGCCTGAACTTTAGGGTCCAAGGGATTAGGAACATAGAATGAAACTAGATTACACGAGTCAAATCTGTCGTACCTAATGTGAGCTTGGGTAGAGCCATGGGAATAGAAGTCACATGTGATATATTTAGATGACTAACTCACATTATTATCTTGAAGGTACTTTTTACCTCAATGGCCGCTGAACGTGCCCAGGCTAGGGACATGCAACGAACAATACAGAATTTGACTCAGGCTATCTTACAAGCCACCCAAGGTGGAGGAAACCGCGGAGCCGGTGAGCTCCACCGGAATTTCCGGAACATGGATCCGCCTAGGTTTGAAGGGAGTACTAACCCAGATGTGGCTGAACACTGGGTTAAAGAGATTGAAAGGATCTTCAAGGTTATGCAATGCACAGACCAGAACAAGGTACTCCTGGCGACTTTCCAGTTGGAAAAGGATGCTAGGGCATGGTGGGAGTCGGTAGAAGCAACCCTAAATGGACAACAACCAACATGGGCTCAGTTCATTGAGCGTTTCAATACCAAGTACTTTTCTGAGAGAGTCCAAGAACGCAAAGCAGCTGAATTTGCGGCTTTGAAGCAGAGGGGACTCAATGTGGCCGAGTACGAGGCCCAATTCTCTCGTTTGTCCCGTTATGCTGTTCACTTAATTGGGACAGAAAGGATGAAGGCAAAACGCTTTCTGAATGGCTTGAGGCCCCAGTTCATCACTCAACTGGCGCCAATGGACATTCAGACCTATGCCGACATGGTAAAGAAGGCCCAGTTACTGGAGGATGCCATGGAGACTGCTGAAAGAATTACGGGAAAATCTGTGAAAAGGGAGCAAGTGTCTTCTACAGGAAGGTATCAGCCGACCATTGGGAAGAAAAGGCCCAGTGGCGGAACAAATGAACCGACTGATAAAAAGCCAAAGGAGTTAGGTAAGCAGATAGTGGTGGCAACGGGAGAAAGGTGTAAACACTGTGACAAAGCTAGTCACCAGTCTGAACATTGCTGGAGAGCGCAAGGGAGATGCCTACGCTGTGGGAGCCGTGACCATAGGATCTCGGACTGTCCACTACTGAAGGAACAAGCTCCTCAGGACAAGCGTCCGAATGGACAGAAAAGGCAAGGCCGTCTGCAAGCTGTCCAGGAACCAGAAACTGCTGAAGAAGGAGGGATCGTGGAAGGTACACTTACTATTCTTTCCCGACCCGCATATGTTCTCTTTGATACGGGAGCTACGCATTCCTTCATATCTCAAACATTTGTTGATACCCTACCTGAAAAACCTGTCCCAATGAAATCAGAAATAGTTGTGTCAACCCCGATTGGTCCGGGTGCCAATCTTACAAACCATATACCATCCAGTGAAGTGTTGATTGAAACTCAAAACCTACCAGCAAATTTAATATGTATGGACATGGCGGGGTATGATGTGATACTGGGAGCAGACTGGATGTCTGAACATGGGGCTAGTATAAATTGCAGGAGAGGTCGGGTAACTTTTAGCCAGTACCCAAAAATAGTGTTCACCGGGGATAGAAACCGCAGGAGATTGTCAATTATCTCTGCATTACAAGCCAAAAGGATGATGAGGAAAGGTTGTATGGCCTTTCTTGCTACTGTAGTCATTGCAAAGAAGGAAGTCAAAGTGGAGGACATCCATGTCGTCAGCGAATACGCTGATGTTTTCCCCGAAGACTTGCCAGGAATTCCTCCTGAGCGAGAGGTCGATTTTACCATCGAGTTGGTCCCTGGAGCAGCACCGGTATCAAGGGCACCATATAGAATGTCCCCCGCAGAACTGAAAGAATTAAAAGAGCAACTGATGGAACTGTTAGAGAAGGGTTTCATCCGACCAAGCACATCGCCATGGGGTGCACCTGTCCTCTTCGTCAAGAAGAAAGATGGGTCGATGAGGCTATGCATAGATTACCGACAACTGAATCAGTTAACCATCAAGAACAAATACCCTCTGCCGAGAATTGATGAGTTGTTTGATCAATTATCTAGAGCTAGATACTTCTCTAAAATAGATCTCAGATCCGGTTATCATCAATTGAGGATCAAAGGAGAAGACATTCATAAGACTGCCTTCCGAAGCAGGTATGGACATTACGAATTTATTGTTATGCCTTTTGGACTAACAAATGCCCCCGCAGTTTTTATGCAGTTGATGAATAGCATTTATCGCCCATATCTTGATAAGTTTGTAGTGGTATTCATCGATGATATATTGATCTATTCCAAGACAAAGGAAGAGCATGAGGAGCATTTGAGGATTGCATTGCAGATCTTAAGGGAGAACAAACTATATGCCAAGTTAAGTAAATGTGAATTCTGGCTTGAGGAGGTATCCTTTCTAGGGCATGTGGTAACCAAAGATGGTATCGCTGTTGATCCATCAAAGGTTGAGGCTGTGTTGAAATGGGAAAGACCGACAAGCGTCACAGAGATCCGGAGTTTTCTGGGATTAGCTGGGTATTATCGAAGGTTTATAAAGGATTTCTCAAAGATTGCAGTGCCATTGACCAAGCTGACCCGGAAGGAAAATCCGTTTGTGTGGACCAATGAATGTGAGGAAAGTTTCAACAACTTGAAGAAGTGTCTGACTACTGCTCCTGTCCTCGCCTTACCCACTGAAGAGGGAGGATTTGAAATTTATTCAGATGCTTCTGGTACTGGACTGGGATGTGTCTTAATGCAACAAGGGAAGGTAATAGCTTATGCTTCCAGACAGTTGAAGGTCCACGAAGTGAACTATCCGGTTCATGACCTGGAGTTGGCAGCTGTAGTATTCGCCCTAAAGATCTGGAGGCATTACATCTATGGTGAGCAATTTAAAGTCTTTTCTGACCACAAGAGTTTGAAATACCTGTTCTCACAGAAAGAGCTTAACATGAGACAAAGGAGGTGGTTAGAGTACCTTAAGGACTTTGACTTTTCCATCCAATATCACCCTGGGAAAGCCAATGTAGTGGCAGACGCTCTAAGTAGACAACCAGGAACTGTTCTAGCTAGTATGATGCTGGGCGAATGGAAGTTACTGGAGCAATTTGCAAGTCTGAATTTAGACGTGGAAAAGAAGGAGGGACAAGTAATGATCTCTAATCTCCAGATACAATCCGGTCTGCTGACCGAAATCCAGGAGAAACAGGGAGGAGACCCACTCTTAGTTCAGATCAGGGAGAAGTTAGAACAAAGACCTGACTTTACTCTATCAACAGAAGGAAGATTATTATTCAGAGGTAGAACATGTGTCCCTGATCATGAAGAACTCAAGAAAAGGTTACTGAATGAAGCTCACCAGTCCAAATATACGATTCATCCAGGATCAACAAAGATGTACCAAGATTTAAAAAGGTCGTACTGGTGGCCGAACATGAAGAGGGATGTGGCCGATCATGTGGCATACTGTTTGACATGCATGAAAGTCAAAGCCGAACATTTCCGTACGGCTGGTGGACTGCTACCACTCGAAATCCCAGAGTGGAAGTGGGATAGTATCGGTATGGACTTTATCATGGGATTGCCCAAGACTCGAGGTGGTTTGGATGCAATCTGGGTAATCGTTGATCGATTGACTAAGTCGGCACATTTCTTGCCGATTAAGAGCACCTGGTCCGTGGATGTATTGGCTGCATTATATGTTAAGGAAGTAGTTAGATTACATGGGGTTCCATCTAGCATAATCTCAGATCGGGACCCTAGATTTACTTCACACTTCTGGAAGGGTTTACAAGCAGCAATGGGTACTAAATTAAACTTTAGTACTGCCTTCCATCCTCAGACTGATGGACAAACTGAAAGGACCAATCAAATTGTGGAGGATATGCTTCGTGCTTTGGTGCTGGATTTCAAAGGCCGATGGGATGATCAGTTGTACTTGATGGAGTTCGCATATAACAACAGTTATCAGGCTAGTATCAAGATGGCTCCATTTGAAGCCTTATATGGCAGGAGTTGCAGATCACCCCTTTGTTGGGAAGAGGTTGGGGAGAACCAATGGGTTGGACCCGACTTGATTGAGGGCACTGTCCGGAAGGTTCAGATCGTCAGGGAACGTTTGAAGATAGCACAATCCAGACAGAAGAGTTATGCAGACAAGAGAAGGAGAGAACTGGAATTTCAGGTTGGCGAACATGTTTTCTTGAAGGTCTCACCTTCAAGGGGAATACAAAGATTTGGGATCAAAGGAAAACTAAGTCCCAGATTTATAGGGCCATTTGAAATTCTGGAAAGAATTGGTCAGGTGGCGTATAGACTTGCACTACCTCCGCAGCTAGCAAACGTGCATAATGTGTTCCACATATCCATGCTGCGGAAGTACTTATTCAATGCCGATCATGTAATTGATCACGAGGACTTGGAGATTCGGGAGGACCTGACTTATGAAGAGAAGCCGATCAAACTGTTGGATCGGAAGATTCAGCGACTCAGGAATCGTACCATACCTATGGTGAAGGTTCAATGGAGTCGAGACGGAGTTACTAATGCTACCTGGGAAACAGAGGATAGAATGAAGAAAAACCACCCGGAGCTATTCTCAGGTACGAACTACACCATTACGCGTAAATTTGGGGACCAAATTTCTTAAGTGGGGGAGGATGTAACACCCCGAAAATTTAGCAATTTAAAATTTCAGAAATATAGAGGGATAAAAATAAATAATCATATTGGAGACTTCCAACACCATGTAATTATGAACCATCAACAATAATGGGCCTATAGAACACATTTGGCCCAAGGATATGAATGAACTGGACAGGGAATTACCCAGAAATTCGTGTATGTAATTATGCAATAATTAGAGAGGGCAATATAGGGTTAAAAGATGGGTGATTAGTCATGTAAGGTAAGCCAAAACCGAACTCAATCCCAATTGGTGGTTTCCTAAACCTTTGCTACCTCTTTTGGGTAAGGGAATCCCAGATTTCCTGGAAACTAGGAAACAGAGCTCGTAGCCCCTTTCCTAGTATCGTTAGGACTCTTAACAACATCCTAAAACTATAAGAACTCGTCCCTAAACTCTTGGGGAAGGTTTAACAACGAAGTTTGGGTCGTTTGGAGGCAAGCAAGAATTTCTGAGGAGCAGGAGAAAGGCTGGGAGTCCGTAGCTTCATCCCCTGTATCTTCTGTTGCATCCAGAACATCAACGGGTTTTAGATCTTCGTAAAGGTAGGTGTTCTCGGGCCAAGATTAAAGAAAACCAACACCATCATGTAATTCTCTGAGTCTAGGATCATTTGCATTTGGTTTGACTCAATTTCATAGAGTATACGTTGTGTATTCGTCGGTTTCTGAAGGCTAGCACAGTTAGGGCTTTTTCTTGTTCTTCTTGTTATGCACACGATTCAAGACTGTATTTGACTAAACTTTCTTCATGAAAGTTCTTCTAATTGTCATCACGATCATCTTCTATGTTGGATGTTTTGTCCAAAAATCATTCGTTAGAGAGTTAGGAGCATGATAAGAGAGTCTCTGCATAACAGTGGGATTTCGGGCTACTTTTAACTCTTTGTTCCTCATATGTTTTCTTGGGATTCGAGACCGAATTAGATCAAACTCTCAACATCAAAGTTCTTCTACTAGTTGTTATCTTCATCTTTCATGTTGAACGTTTTGTCCAAATGTCATTCGTTAGAGAGTTATAAGAGGCGGAAGTGGATTGCTGCACTGCAGTCCTGTGTTTTTTTTGTCTGGGAGGGCCACTGTGTCGACCTGGCCTGAGCCCGTGTCGACCTGACCTGAACTCAGGTCGACCTCCTGTCCCAAAACAGCCCAGAATGTGTTCTGGGAAGCCCTCTAGTGTCGACACAGTCCCATCCCGTGTCGACACACTCACCCAGTTTGACCCAGAAAGTGCTGGGAAGCTGATCTAGTGTCGACACCACCTGTGCTAGTGTCGACACACTGTCCCATATTAGTTAGGGGGTTTTCTGGAAGCTGTCTCTAGTGTCGACACTACTTGATCTCGTGTCGACACTACTTGACCTTTTTGCCTTGTTTTTGAAGCACTGTGTCGACACCACCTGAACTAGTGTCGACACTACCTGACCAGTTTTGCGTGATTTTGTCTTGTGTTTGAAGCATTGTGTCGACACCACTTGATCTAGTGTCGACACTATCCTTACAAGATTTTTGTATAATTTTGGTCTAATCATTTCATGATGTCTTCAAGCATGTACATGGTGTTATAAGGTATGCATGGACTTAAAATAAATCAAACCATTAAAGGAAATGGTAATGATATGAATATGATTCTAATGTGTAAATTTTGATTGTTCTTATGATCCTTGGATTATCTTGTGATCTTGCTTATTGTCAATTGATAAGATAATAATATGATATGAATGTGGGGATGAATACATGATTAGTATGGACATATTAGTGGTGTAAATGTTATGATTTGCATATAAGTTTCATGGTTTCATGTTTTTCGGTGTTTAATTGATTATTGTCATATGCATACATGCTAGGAAATTACATGTTCTACATATGATCTGTCTTTAGAAACACCCTCGTGTCAAGACATTAATGAACTATGAAACATAAGATATGCCATTATCCTGCCTTGTTCTTTGAGCTGTTTGTCATTCCTTGACTCTATGAATGATCATGTCCTTTTACTATGAGCTTATCATTGAAACTCTGTGGCCATAATGTGAATATGTTTGTTTGGCACAACGTGGGACCTCGGTCCATTTGACCAATGCCTGTGCAATAAGGGCCCTGTCTGGTCCTGGGGAGGAGCACCCCAACGTACTTATTAACCGCGGGAGTATGGACTTGTGGTGCGTGGCATGGCACTGATACGATAAGCAAGATTTGTGGGAATGTGCCTTCGTTTGATATGATAAGTTTGATTTGATCTGATATGATAAGATTTGATATGATACGTCTGTTCACGTGAATACGTGGTATCTGTCTGAATATGGCCAATCTCTTTTGATATGATTCTACTCTTGAAATATCTGTCCATTGTATATGCAAATCGACATTTGATCTGATATGATATCCGTTTTACTCTGCTATTCAATCTGTTAGTATTGCTGCATTGTCATCATATTCATATGCATATCTACCTACTTAAAATGTTAATCATGTATACTAGTGCCCGCACGTTATTGAGATGTAAATCCTACTGAGCTAGTTCGCTCACCCCTATCATCCTGCCCTTTTTCAGGTAGTGATGAGGAACCGGTGGAGTCGGATGGGACTGGACAAGAGTGACGAGCACCCGTCCTAGAATAGATGACAGTTTAGAAATAGAAATTGAGTAGTCTATGTAATAGTGAAACTTTTCTGGAAGTTATTTGAATAATGGACCCTTTGGTTAATTCTTTCTTGTAAGGTTGTATCTAGTTGAATGAAATGAAATCAAGAGTAACTTTGAGGATATTATTATGATTTGAAAAGTGTTATTATATTCAATTGTGTCTCTGCGCTATTCAACTGTGATACGTTTATTTGTATCGTTCACGTCCCCCGGTATTTATTCCGCTGCTAAATATCGGGGCGTGACAAGAGTTTTTTGGTACCCATATTACTTGGTCCCAATTTTTCATTCATGCCAAAAAGTAAATACTTTGGAATCCAAATTGTTTGACTTTCAATTTGTTGAGTTATTCCAGCATTGTTTTCATTGTGCCCAAGTTTCTTACAGAAAGTGATAAAGATTTTTCAAAATAGTTGTTTTATTATTTTGATGAACAACATTCACTTGGAATTTACCCTTTGGTTTCCTGGATGCTTCCTTTAGCAGCATGTCTCCAGGCCGGTCGACAGCTCTCTTTGAGCCTGTCGACAGATGTAAACGTCGCGTGCTTTTCGGATCCTTATGGATCATGTGTGTAATGGTTGTGAAGGCCATTGTGAGGCCAATGTGGTTTCGTCGTGTGGTGTGTGCAGGTGTGGTGTAGGTTGGGTCCTGAAATAAAATAGGACCTGCTACAGTTGAGTAGGAGTTGGCGGCCAGGTGTGGTCGTTGACTTATTGGCGTCCATATGTGTTGACGTTTACTCTATGAACTTGGCAACAAGGGATATGGATGTCTAGCCTTGGCGGTCTGATTGGCGACAGCCATGTTGACGCCAACCTGTGCGACTTGCAGAATATAGTCTACCCGAGAGCAGTTCCCTCAGCTCAATCACTCTATCCCTTGCCCTGTCTTCATGCCTCTTGCTTCCCCACTACTTCCAAGAGCTGTAAAATGATAATTGGAGGAACGAGGAATGCGAGACGGTGACGAATCGGCCAAGGAAACGCCGGAACGTGGTGCAATTTCCGTAGGAGCTCGCAGAGGGTTCGGAGTGGACGGGGAGAATTTACGAGGATTAAGTGCGTATTGAGGTAGGGAATGATCCCTTTAGTTCCTATAGGTTGTGATAATGCAATTGGAAAACATGAATCTGCATGATAATGGTGTTTTCGGGTAATGGTATCCATGCGGGGTACATGGGTGGTTTGAGCAATTTAGCAATAGAAACATGTCGTTTTGAGTTAACTAGAATGCATGTATGCTAGAGGAAGTGTTTCCTCGTGTTTTTCCGCTGGTTTTAGGGCCGAGGACACTTGTGGAGTCGGCCTAGGGTTTCTGTGAGAACTGGTAGCCGAGGAGCTTGGCGTCAACATCGTTTGACGCCAGGTTCTTCAGCTGGGAGATTAACGGCCAGATACCTTGCCGTTTATGTCCCATCGACGGTAGTCGATGTTGCCGCCAGCATGCCTTTCATTTAAATATTGATATATTGAATATCTGTTGGTATCAAGCGGTGCAACGATAATCGTGGTGCACCCAGTGCTCGTGTTTTTTGAGACTAGCGTACTGGGTACGCAGATGGTTGGTTCTTTATGTGCTTACGTCAGGTTCACGTGTAGTGGACTACTAGTGCACGTGGTTTACGTTTGTCTTCACGTGGTTTGTGTGTGACGTGCACATGGTTTTGTGTACGTGGCGAGTAGTACGATGCCTACCGTGGTTACCTCTCTAGTTGGGTGCCCCAGGTTCTTTGTGAGCCAGGCTGTTAGCTCGGGGCTTTGTCCTGGTACTTGTGTTGTACCGTCGAGGTCTGTGTCGTCTGACCTAGACACCCTCACTCCTGTGTTTGAGTTGTACGTCCGGCTAAGGGAAAGACGACAGTGGGACAGTGACTGTCGTACTTGTCTTTTAGTCACTTGTAGCGCGCTCTTAGTTGGGGGTACGGACACCAGTAGTCGACACTGGTCCCCAGCTAGTTCTTTTCCAGTACCTCACTCTAGAGGGCCCAGGCCATGGTCTCTAGATGTGCTAGGCATGGGCCTGCGACCGTGTGGTCCGCAGGTGGTGGTGTTTAGTTGGTCTCCACAGTTACTTGACCTTTTCACGTGGAGCGGCAGCTGGACCTTTCGTCCGTGGCTGCGAGACTGAGAGGCAGACCTGTGTTAGCTTGTCTGAGTCAGTCTCTGGTGTCGCGAACCAGTTCACGTGACTCGAGTTTGGCTGTCTCTACTTTAGCTTGTACACTTGTACTGATTTGCCGTTTAATTATTACAGTTGTTTTTCGTAGTCGGCAGACAGTGAGTACTTTTACAGCTTTTATATCCTGCTTAGCTGTTCTATAAATTGTTGGTGCTTTTTACTACTTTTTGTACCTGTGGTTTTGGTTTGCTCAGTTTTGGGGGAGTTCCGTACTAAGCCAGTGACTAGCGAGGTTCACCCCTACCCCCACAGGTGAGGGCGAGGAGGACGTTTTACGACCGTCGTCTAGTTCAGAGCCGCGTCGTAGCGGTGCAGGGTCAGTACCTCCAGCTGTGTAGTAGCAGCTCCAGCAGTGTAGTGTAGTTAGTTGTTTACTTTCTTCAGTTGTAGCTCGGGGTATGCCCCTGGCTCTTATACTTTCTTTCAGTCTTGTGGAAATATGGCTATGTAAACTTGTGGAATATATATATAAAATGGTGTGTTCCTTTGTGTTTACACGGACTGTGATTTGGTATCCCTTGCGAGGCTTCGGCCCGTTCGCGGGAGGCGGACTCGGATCAAGTACATTATCGATTTAACGGGCTTGGCCGAGGCGTTCCACCACAACAGACTTCTTATTTTTCTGAGCAAATGAGGTCTTCTGGATTGGTTGGTGCTCCTTTCCTTTTGTTTGAGTTTTGCTGTTCTTGGGAGGAACCTGTTTGCTTGTGGTTAGACTATCATCAACAAAAGAGGTTATCAAGGTTTCACCAATTTTCTTTTGTTTTGCATGTTGAAATCCAATCCCATGCTTTGCAACAAAGGTATTTGATCCTAAGATAGTATCAAGATTTTGTTTTCCTTTTACAAATCTTGTAAGATCTTTTGATTTTCCTTTTAGATCTTTTTCAGCTTGTCCTAATTTTTTCTTAATCTCATGATGTTCATTTTCAAGAGTTTCAAGAGAAATGATTAGGCTTTGTTTTTCTTTTTCACTCTCTTGCAATTTAACTTTTATGCAATCCATTTCTTCATAATGAGCTTCTTCATTAATTTTCATCATTTGAATTTCTTTATTTAGGACTGCAATCTGTTCATCATTGGGTGAGCTATGAACAATTGAATTGATTTTCTTTTTCAATGCTTTATTTTCAGACTTGAATTCATAGAATTTTTCGAACAAAATAGTGTATGCTTCTTCCCATTCATCAGCAGTATAATTTTCAAAGGAGGAATTTACCTCTGTGGAGTCATCACTTCTTGCCATTAAGCAGTGAACTTCATCATCTCCAGAATTATGCTGTGAATCCTCGTCTTCATCTTCATCACTCCAAGTTGCCAACATTGCCTCGGCTTTCTTGAAGATGAACTTCTCCTTCTTCAGTTTCTTCTTGAGCTCCAAGCACTCTCCTCTCATGTGCCCTTGTTTCTTGCACTCATAGCACACAATGTCAGATTTTTTATTAGACTCAAATTTATTTGAAAAATCTTTCTTTTGAAAAGGTTTGGAGTTACCTGAACCTCTCCTTTTCAGTTTAAGGAATTTCTTGAACTGTCTAGTGAGCATGGCCATTTCATCGTTCTCACTTTCACTGGACATTTCATGTTCATCACTTTCCTATTGGACATCCTTTTTAGAGCTAGAGGAACTTTTGTTTGAAGCTTTTAATGAAATAGATTTTCTTGGATTTTCTTCAGTTTCTTTCCTCTTTAGATTTATTTCATAAGTCATTAGGGAACTAATTAGCTCATCTAATTTCATTTTCGAAAGATCTTTAGAATCCACAATGACAGTGGCTTTAGTATTCCAAGAGGATGGAAGAGACCGAAGTATCTTCCTTACTAAGTCACTTTCTGAGTATTCTTTCTTAAGACCTTTCAATCCATTTATAATTAGCATGAATCTTGCAAACATGTCTGATATGGTTTCATCATTTTTCATTTTAAACATCTCATATTCAGAGACTAACATGCTTGCTTTGGTTTCCCTTACCTCAGACGTACCTTTATAGATGAGTTCAAGCTTGTCCCACATCTCTTTTGCTGAAGTTGCATATGGAGACTCTTGAAAACTCCTTGGGGTGCACAGCACACTACATCATGTTCAGTGCACTCCAGTTGAGAGTTCCCTTAGCAATTTGGTCCTTTGTCCAAGTGTCTTCATCCTCGGGCAGCACATATGCTCCTTTATTGATGATTTTCCACAGCTCAAAGTTTTGAGCTCTTAGAAAGACCTACATGCGATTTATCCAATATGGATAATCAGTGCCAACAAAGAAGGGTGTCCGGGACACGGAATGTCCTTCAGCCAAATACCCCTTGTTAGATTCCATGAGATCGAGAATCTCCTGATCGTAAGATCAAGCAATCAAAAGCAATAATTCGGAGAAACCTCACTCTAATACCAATTGACAGATGTGCAGAATTGCCTATTATGGTAATCTAGAAGGGGGGTTGAATAGTTACTATCAATTTAAAACACTATGACCTTCTTTTTGATGGAGACACAGACTTTTCAATATTCTGAACAGAGTTAGAATCGAACCAAAATGTGTGTTAATTGTAAGTAGAAAGAACAGTAATTTAGCTAGCGTGTAAAAGACCAACGTGCCTACCAATCATCTAATGTAAAACGTTCAAACCACAGACACGATGATTTAAGGTGGTTCGTTGTACACAACTTGTGTATCTTACGTCCACCGTCCACACGCACACATAGAAACAACTGCTTATGAGCGAGTTCCACACTACAACTCTCACACACACACGTTGTCTGATGTGAACACACAATCAGAACAACATAAGCCACGTGACTCAAGCACAAGGAACACTTGAATCACAACCACACACATAGGAGTATGAGAAAATAAGAAATGACAGGAGTTCTGAGTTGAAAGAACAACTCCAGATGAAGAACTCTTGTCGTTGGTCATCCAGAAGAACTCCAAGCTTCGTTTAGATGTAGATCAACTGATGAAGAAGCTTGAGTCGCGGACAAACCGGCTTCAACTCCACTAGGAAGATGTTTCTTCTTCGTTCTGGACGGAGACTTGAAGCAGAGCAGCAGGGAGAAGCTCTCTCTTGGTTTTTTTTATTAGGGTTTGGTATCGTGGCTTCTCTCTCTGCGAAAATACCTTCTTATGTTCCTTATATAAGGGTGTCCATGTTAGGAGAGACGTGGTAGAAGGAAACACCCATATAGGAAACATATCCAAATCTCGGAACTGAGGTCTTCTCTTTATCTATCGACAACACCCTATGTATCTGTCGACAGGCGCTAACAGTCCAGAACACTTGTCTTCTGGGAATCAGTTCCCTGTGTATATCTGTCGACAGGCTATCTGGGTCTGTCGATAGGTACACCTATCCTGAAGTCAGTTCTGAGTTGCCTGTGCTTGGCTGTCGACAGGGCCTCGCAGATCTGTCGACAGGCACTTGTTTAACTTGAGTTTCTTGAGATTTTGCTCTGGAATTTGGTACATTGATTTGCATAAATTCACACCTACATTTAAGAGCATTGTTAATGAGATATAATGGACAATTAAAGAATGCTTGAGTTTGTCACTTTCATCATGTTGTTCATATTCACATAACATCAATTTGTATTGTTCATCATCAAAAACATAACACATGTAAACCCAACATACATGTCCCACTATGACGTCGCACTTTATATCGATATGGATTGATATAATTATACTGGTATAAAGAGGGTCGTTACAATCACTATCCCATCTGATGAACCACTCTTATATTTTATATTTTATCCTTTTATTTTGGTGATAACAAAACTCATGATTAAATTTAAATATCATAAATATATTTAATATCATGTTTTCCTCATAAATACAACATAATATGACACTATCGTTTCATGATTTGCACTAGAAAGCTAAATCGATTGTTGTTCAATGCATATCGATTACTAACTAAGTGCCACATCGATTACTATGCTTATACATCGATTATCTTTCAAATCAATTACCTTAGAACATCGATTGTGTTCGAGCATCGATTTCACTTAAACATCAATTACCTTAAAATATCGATTGTCTAAAACATCAATTGCGCTTCACTTAAACATCGATTACCTTAAAACATCGATTGTCTTAAACATCGATTACATTTCACTAGAACATCGATGTCCTAACATCGATTACATACACTGTCATCATCAATTACATACATTAGAACATAGACTGCTTCCCTTAAACATCGATTGCTCTTCATTTAAACATCGATTACCTATATGAAACATTGATTGCCTCTGAAACATCGATTACTATTATACTTAAACATTGATTGCCTTTATATTTCAAATGTTTCAAAATGTCTTTGCCGCCCAAATGAAAGTCCAAATGTACTTCATATGTTTAACTTATTATTTCTTTGACTGGAGATCTTTTTGCCTATCTCATAGGATCTCTTCTTCCTACAACAAAAGAAAAGCACTTACAATCTATTTCTAGCTATCTGCAGGAAGTACAGACAAAAGGCAAAAAGAGGTATGAGCCACCTGACAAAAGACTTTATGAGTCTAATCATCTGCCTTGCATTTAATGTCTGTAGATCCACCTCTACACACAGTCAACATCTTGGATCTGCTGTTGGCATCCTTGGAAGTACGCACCAGCTAGAACTTCTTCCTCCATTCCATGTAGCCAGTAGGCACAAGAAGAAAGCCATTAGACTCAACTGAAAGAAGATGAAGAAGAAGATGAGCAACAGATCAGAGAGCTTCAACGACCATCTGTCAATAGATCTGTTCAAAGCTGCTCCATAAAAGAGAGAAGTGAAAGAAAAAGAATAAATACAGAGTGAACCTGAAGATCATTCAAAGAGTGTACATCCAGTGAGCATCCAACTCCATACACACTCTAGCGGGAAAGGAAGAGAGCTCGAGCCCATTCAAGTTGAAGCATTCAAGCCATCTTCCTTCTTCCTCACTCTCTCTCTCTCTCTGTCTCTGTGTATTTGAGAGACAGAGTGCTTGGGCTTTATCCTCAGAGAGTCTTGTCCTATAAACTCTTTCCTTCTTAGGCTCAGTCTCAGATCAAGCATTTCATTATTTATCTAAAGCTTGATCTAGCTGTAAGGAATCGATCAGAGCGTAGTAGAAACGCGATTCCCTCCATTTGATATCGTTGCCGGTGGTCGGAATCGAACAAAACGAAAACCCACGAACAGGAAGATCCGATCTTTACCTTTGCGGGGTTTCGAAACTCCCGAATCCGGGGAGGTGGTAGCGCTGGAGGCGCTGGTGCTTCAAGCCTCTAGATGTATCCACGCGAGCTCCGGAATGCAGACGGGGTCTCCTCGGTCTCCCGGATCTCAGCTCCACCATGTGCCGGTGAGAAGTGAGAGAGGGGGTGGCGCCCCAAGGAGAGAGAGAGGAGGGGGGCGGCCAAGAGAGAAGACCTATAGCCTGGACCAGGGTTTGACTCTCCACATATATTTATAGACACTGTAGTTTTTTCACAAAAACTTAGTTATTGTCTATAACGACCATCCTGCCCAGTCTGCTCGGAACTCTATTGTGTGTGACCCTCTAGGCCCAAGTGCTAGTCCAATTTTCAGCCCATTAAGTCCACTAACTCTTTATTGACTTACTGAAATTAATTAATATCTCATATTAATTAATTACACAATCAATTATCGTCTCACGATAATTGACCGGGCTTCCAATCAAGTTGGGTGCCAAGCAACAACACTTGATCCTGGAAAGCATTGGGGTTCAGCAACCCAATCAAGGAACCCTTTTGTCAACAGATACCACGTGACTATAATCCTTCGCTCGTACAATACTCCCGAGCGCACTTAGGGTATGGTCAACTGTCAAACCCTAATATGTGCACTCACTTGGTTTAGATGCCGCATAGCAATATCAGAAAACTCCTTTTCTGATAAGTAGTCTTGCCCTGGCCAGGGACTCTCAGGCATCTTTCCCTAGAGCATTCACTCTCTTATTACCGAGAGCGAGCAATCCCATATTGACCACACAATCACCTTCGAAGGTATTCCGCTAGATCCGAACACTTAACTGATTAAGACCTCATGGCTAGAGATCTATAAGTTAAGGTCAAAACCTAGAAGTCCACCGACAAGGTGTCCTGGGTGTCTCAAGTCTAAGGACCAATCACGCCACTGTGATAATGAATCTAGCTGGTTGACAGTTAGGTAATATTACCATCAAGCGATTCATAACGGATCAGTTCAGTGAACTCATTCTCCAATGAGCACCTACAGATTCACCTTAGTGTCTCCACACAAGTGACCATAAGACCAGTCACCCTCATCATATGAGCAGGTGCAACCTGTACTAGTCTAACCGGATATTCGATGTCCTTCTCGAATATCCTCCGACTAGGAACAATTAAGAATATACGTTTAAAGGATATTCATCCCATTGTTATGATCGCTTCATAATTAATATCCATTGCGCATATTCATGGACTTCATAATGAAACGGCAAATGAATTACACATAATGAATATAAAAGCCTTATTATTATTATTAAAGAACAAGAATGTACAAGTTATGATTGGCTTGAGGACACACATAACTAACAATCTCCCATTTGGACTAAAGCCAACCATCTTTATGTCTTAATCCCATAAACTCAAGGTGGCGCTCAAACATAATTTGAGTCAAAAGCTTCGTTAGTGGATCTGCAATGTTGTCTACTGAAGGAACTCTTTCCACTAGTACATCTCCTCTAGTGATAATCTCCCTGATCAGGTGAAATCGCCTCAGAATGTGCTTTGACTTCTGATGAGACCGCGACTCTTTCGCTTGTGCAATGGCCCCATTGTTGTCACACAGCAATGGGATCGGATCAGAGTCACCCGGCACCACACCAAGGTCAGTGATGAACTTCTTCATCCACACTGCCCCCTTGGCGGCTTCAGCTGCAGTAATGTACTCACCTTCTGTTGTCGAGTCTGCAATGGTTTCTTGCTTGGAACTCTTCCAGCTCACTGCACCTCCGTTTAAGGTGAACACAAACCCATATGTAGACTTGCTATCATCTGAATCTGACTGGAAACTCGAGTCAGTATATGCCCAAAGTTTCAAGTCCCCTCCTCCATAAACCAGAAATATATCCTTAGTCCTTCTCAAGTACTTAAGGATACATTTCACTGTCATCCAGTGTGTTTCACCTAGATTTGCCTGATATCTGCTCGTAACACTTAGAGCAAATGCCACATCAGGCCTTGTACATAGCATGGCATACATGATAGACCATATAGCCGAGGCATAGGGGACTCTATCCATGACTGCCCTCTCTTCAGGAGTCTTAGGAGATTGTTCCTTAGAGAGATTAATTCCATGTCTCATTGGTATGAGACCTCTCTTGGAATTTTCCATGCCAAACCTTTTGACAATGGTGTCTATGTACATGGATTGGGTCAAGCCAAGCATCCTCTTGGATCTATCTCTATAGATACGTATTCCCAATACGTAGGATGCTTCTCCCAAATCCTTCATGGAGAAGTTCTTTGACAACCATACCTTTACTGATGATAACATCCCTACATCATTCCCAATGAGCAAGATGTCATCAATGTAAAGTACGAGAAAAGTGATGGCACTCCCACTGATTTTCTTATACACACATGGTTCATCTTCATTCTTAATGAAGTCATAAGATTTGATAGCCTCATCAAACCTTATGTTCCAACTATGAGAAGCTTGCTTCAATCCATAGATGGACCTTTGAAGCTTGCATACTTTATCTGGACACTCTTTGGATGTAAAACCCTCAGGCTGTATCATATACACTTCTTCCTCAATGTTTCCATTGAGGAAGCAATTTTTACATCCATCTGCCAGATCTCGTAATCAAAGTATTCAGCAATGGCGAGAAGAATTCTGATTGACTTTATCATAGCAACTGGTGAGAAAGTTTCATCATAGTCAATTCCTTGCCTTTGACGATACCCCTTGGCCACCAGCCTTGCCTTATATGTGTCGATCTGTCCATCTGCACCGATCTTTCTCTTAAAGATCCACTTGCACCCAATAGGTACAATACCTTCAGGCAAGTCTACCAAGTTCCAAACTTGGTTGGTGTACATGGACTGCATCTCAGAATTCATGGCATCTCGCCATTTCCCTGACTGAGGACTATCAATAGCCTCTTGGTAGGTCTTTGGATCATCATCCTCATTATAAGACATGCCTTCACTGATATGTCCAACATATCTTTCAGGCTGTCTAGGTACTCTACCAGACCTACGCTGAACGTGTGTATATTCCTGAACAGGTTCCGGAACCGATGTTTCATCTGGTGGACTTTGCACAGTTTGCGGATCTAGAACTTCTTCTAGTTCTACCTTACTCCCACTGTCCTCCTGGGTAAGGTACTCCTCTTCCAAGAAGACAGCTCTCCTGGCGACAAACACTCTTTGTTCACCAGGATGGTAAAAGTAGTACCCAAATGTTTCTTTTGGGTATCCAACAAACCTGCACTTATCGGTTCTGGATTCCAGTTTATCTGTGTCATGTCTCTTCACGTGGGCAGGACAGCCCCAGACATTAACATGTTTAAAATCAGGCTTTCTACTCTTCCATATCTCATATGGAGTAGAAGACACAGATTTACTGGGAACCCTGTTCAGTAGATATGTCGCTGACTTTAGCGCATACCCACATTAGGAAACTGGTAACTGCGAACGACTCATCATAGATCGTACCATGTCCAACAAGGTGTGATTCCTCCTTTCCGATACACCATTGAGAAGTCCATTGAGATACCATTGTCCTTTAAGAATTGTGTGAACTCTGTACTCAAGTATTCACCTCCTCGGTCTGACCGTAGGATTTTAATGCTTTTTCCAGTTTGTTTCTCAACTTCATTCTTAAATTCTTGGAACTTCCCTAAAGCTTCAGATTTGTACTTCATTAAGTAAACAAATCCGAACCTTGAGTAGTCATCCGTGAATGTAATGAAGTATGAGTAGCCACCCTTGGCTTGGGTAGACATTTGACCACATACATCTGAGTGTATTAGTTCCAATATGTCCTTGGCCCTATCTCCATGTCCACTAAATGGAGATTTGGTCAACTTACCCATTAAACAGGATTCACAAGTTGCATATGATTCATAATCAAATGGATCCAAGTATCCATTCTTACGCAACTTTTGAAGCCTATTCTTGCCAATGTGACCATACTGTTCTTACTTCTCTTAGGAGAAACATCAACATGGAGATTTGCATAAGAAACATCAAGTAGATACAAACGATTTACCAAATTTGCGAAAGCAACTAGTTTATTTCTCAAATAAACTGAACAACTATTGTTCTCAATGGTAAACTTGTATCCAATTCTGTCTAAACACGAAACAGAAATAATGTTCTTAATAATGTTAGGCACAAAGTATTAATCATCTAATAAAAGTAAATCTCCTGAGGGTAACTTGAGCTTCACTGTCCCCACAGTGTGTGCAGCAACACTTGCGCCGTTTCCAAGCCTCAAGTTCACCTCGCCCTTGCTCAGCTTCCTTCTACTTGTCAACACCTGCACATCATTGCAGACAGGAGAGGCACATCCAGTGTCTATAACCCAAGATGTAGAATCTCTAATAGACAAGTGAAGATCTATCATATAGATACCTAAAGCTTCGCCAAGCTTCTGCTTCTCCTGAGCCTTCAATGCAAGGTAGTCCTTGCAATTTCTTTTCCAGTGCCCCTTCTTCTTGCAGTGGAAGCACTCGCCCTTTTCTGTTCCTTTGCTTATGTCCTTCTTTTGTTTTTGCTTGGACTACTTCTTTGCATTGCCTTTCTTAAAGGCTTGCACTGCTCTCATCTTCTTGTTGGACTTTCCAACCATGAGAACAGTGGGCTTTTCCTTCACGAGGTTGCCCTCAGCAGTCTTCAGCATGTTGAGCATCTCAGCTAAACTCACCTCAATCTTGTTCATTGTAAAGTTCACAATGAACATGGAATATGAATCTGGAAGTGACTGGAGAATGAGGTCCTTGCTCAGTTCCTTGTCAAGAGGATAACCAAGCCCCTCGAGCCTCTCAACCCACTCTATCATCTTCAGCACAAGAGTCTGTACTGAAGAGCCCTCTGCCATGCGAACTCTGAACAGGGCTTTGGATATCTCATATCTCTCTACCCTGCTCTGCTTTTCAAAGAGCTCTGCAAGTGCTGCATGATGGATCTAGCATCCATATTCTCATGCTGGCTTTGCAACTCATTGCTCATTGAGGCTAGCATGTAGCATTGGGCCAGAGTGGAATCCTCCTTGCAATTCGCAAATTCAAGCGTTTCCCCTTCAGGTGCATCTAGGGGTGGTTCAGCGGGGATCTCACCTTCCAGGACATAGGCAATGCACTCAAACTAGAGGACAATCTTCAGGTTTCTGAGCCAATCCGAGTAGTTTGGGCCTGTCAATTGTTGGCATCCAATATGCCATGGAGTGGGTTACCCGACGACATTTTTGCCTATGAAGGAAATGTAAAAACAATTAGCAGATGTTCATAATAATAATTAATTATAGATTAGGACTTTAATCAAGATTAGCTCCCACTATTTTCCGACAGACTGTATAACCCTCAGATATACAGAATGGGAGACGCCGACGGTCTCCTAGTGGGGATCGGAATCTTACAGACTCATAGCATGATCTTGTGGATAGCACAACAAACCATACTATTATCTGAAAGCGGTCAACTCTTGACACTTGCAACTCTTGCAATATCTGATCTTATTTCGGCCCCTGAACTTTAATGACCTTGTGGATAGCACAACAAGCCATTAAATCCAGTCTAAGCAATACCATCATTACGTAACGAGCATAGATTCGGATGTAGCCCTTGTGGATAGCACAACAAAGCTACACCGTTCCTCTACCCCGTTTAAGGCATCACCACGCTATAGTTTTAGTCTGTCATCAGATTTGGCAAGCCTTGTGGATAGCACAACAAACTTGCCCGATCTAATGTCAATCCTAAAACTATAATGATGGAGGGCCACGCAATTCATTCTAAATGATTACGCTACGGCTTAAAGTTTGAACGAGGAGGGATTCTAACATATTTTATCTTGGTCTCTATATCTGCGTGCTATTGATATATAGAATTTGGAATATCGTATATATATTTAATTATACATATCATAGCACATTCCACATATATCACATATATGAAGAAAAACAATGGATGATTATGGACTTTAACCTAGAGTGGCATTACCAGAGCCAGTTGGTAATCCACAATTAAATGGAAAACATATGGCTGCCCTGCATCAAATGCTCTTGCTTGATGTAACTCTATCTCCAGGAAGGCCTTGCATGGTACTCTCCTCCATCTCCGCCAATCCGCTTCTTAAAATTACAAGTAACATATAAATTGGACTCACAGGCCCATAAATATACATCAGATAATAATAAGAATCCTTGAACAAGTCAAGGGGAGTACATAACATGAAGGAGATAGAATGTACAACCCAGATTTAATAGAGGGAGAGAAGGAGGCACGCAGTCCTCATTAAATTACATCACAAGCCATAAACCATAACAATCATCACATGAAATCTAGGTCCATGATAATCCATCCATACATCAACACATCAAATGCATCAATAAGCAATTATCACATAATTACTTCTGAAATAATTTTATTTCAAAAATATACTAATTATATTTTGGAAACCATTTAACTAAACAATTTAGCTAACATGGATAACATCTAAACAACTTTAGATAAATGCCATTCGCTGTTATTGCATGAATCTGTCAAAATTTTCTGTTAATTAATTTAATAAGAATCACATTCTTAAATTAATTAACATGCATTAATTAGATGATAGGAAATAACTAAAATGATTTTAGAATTCCCTTAAACTAATTAAGCAAGGGGTCAAACATTTGAAAATTAATTTACAGAGAGCTAAAACAATTTTAAAACTCTTATAACTAATTTTCATAATTTTATGGAATTTTTAAGAAATTTTCTGGCTTTTAAACACTTTAAAAACATTTTAAAATCTTAAAAAGGGGGGGGGGGGGGTTTGGGGCCGGTCGGATCCGGCGCGGGCCAGATTCGCTTGTGGCCCATTGTGGACCGGCGGGGGGTCCGCCCGCGACTTACCCGCGGGCGGACCTGCACGCGGCCCGCGGGGGACCCGCGCGGGGTCACCCCCTCTGCCCGAAAAGGGGGGGCACGGCTAGGGTGAAACCCTAGCCGCCGCCGCACCTTAGCACAGGGCCGCGGCGGGGCGACCCCGCCGGCCTCCCCGCCACCATCGGCGGCCGCGGACAGCGCCGGCGACGCTGGCGGCGGTGGCACCCCACAAAACCCCAAAAACCGATTCTGAAAAACCCAAAATTTGCAGAAATCGCCGCCATCTTGGACTGTCCAAGGAGCATGGCAGCGGCATCTTGCAGAGGGCCGTGTGACCTCTATAGAGGGCCAAATGACGTCACAAAGGGTTCTTCGTGATGCCCTTGATACCGAGAACGATTCTCAAACATCAAGAATCAGTTGTTCATCCCATGAATGACCCGGGAAAGCAGCAAACTTGGCGATTCATGGAGAACGTGAATTGACAAAAACGCATGAAATAACGTTCACATGGCGCCGATTCTGACTGAGCCAGCAACCTGGCTCTGATACCACTGTAAGGAATCGATCAGAGCGTAGCGGAAATATGATTCCCTCCATTTGATATCACTGCCGGTGGTCGGAATCGAACAAAACGGAAACCCGCGAACAGGAAGATCCAATCTTTACCTTTGCGGGGTTGCGAAACTCCCGATTCCGGGGAGGTGGTAGCGCTGGAGGCGCTGGTGCTTCAAGCCGTTCAGGTGTCCAGCCTCTAGACGTATCAACACGAGCTCCGGATGCAGACGGGGTCTCCTTCGTCTCCACGCGTCTCCGGATCTCAGCTCCACCATGTGCCGGTGAGAAGTGAGAGAGGGGGTGGCGCCCCAAGGAGAGAGAGAGGAGGGGGGCGGCCAAGAGAGAAGACCTGTAGCCTGGACCAGGGTTTGACTCTCCACATATATTTATAGACACTGCAGTTTTTTCACAAAAACCCAGTTATTGTCTATAACGACCATCCTGCCTAGTCTGCTCGGAACTCTATTGCGTGTGACCCTCTAGGCCCAAGTGCTAGTCCAATTTTCAGCCCATTAAGTCCACTAACTCTTTATTGACTTACTACAATAAATTAATATCTCATATTAATTAATTACTTAATCAATTATCGTCTAACGATAATTGACCGGGATTCCAATCAAGTTGTGTGCCAAGCAACACCACTTGATCCTGGAAAGCATTGGGGTTCAGCAACCTAATCAAGGAACCCTTTTTGTCAACAGATACCACGTGACTATAATCCCTCGCCGTATAATACTCCCGAGCACACTTAGGGTATGGTCAACTATCAAACCCTAATATGTGCACTCACTTGGTTTTGATGCCGCATAGCAATATCAGAAAACTCCCTTTCTGATAAGTAGTCTTGCCCTGGCCAGGGACTCTCAGGCATCTTTCCCTAGAGCATTCACTCTCTTATTACCGAGAGCAAGCGATCCCATATTGACCACACAATCACCTTCGAAGGTATTCTGCTAGATCCGAAGACTTAACTGATTAAGACCTCATGGCTAGAGATCTATAAGTTAAGGGCAACACCTAGAAGTCCACCGACAAGGTGTCCTTGGTGTCTCAGGTCTAAGGACCAATCACGCCACTGTGACAATGAATCTAGCTGGTTGACAGTTAGGTAATATTACCATCCGGCGATTCATAACAGATCAGTTTAGTGAACTCATTCTGCAATGAGCACCTACAGATTCACCTTAGTGTCTCCACACAAGTGACTATGAGACCAGTCACCCTCATCATATGAGCAGGTGCAACCTGTACTAGTCTAACCGGATATTCGATGTCCTTCTCGAATATCCTCTGACTAGGAACAATTAAGAATATACGTTTAAAGGATATCAATCCCATTGTTATGATCACTTCATAATTAATATCCATTGCGCATATTCATGGACTTCATAATGAAATGACAAACAAATTACACATAATGAATATAAAAGTCATATTATTATTATTAAAGAACAAGAATGTACAAGTTATGATTGGCTTGAGGACACACATAACTAACACTAGGGGCTTTATGTCCTAGCTTCTGTGTTCAAAAGTGTTCCTCTTCGGATGGAATAGAAGGCTTGCAGTGCAAGCGTTCCCCTTGTGTTAAGGGATGAACCGCACTGGGGTTTGTACCAGGAGATTGACTTCTTGACCTATAAGAGAAGTGGGTTGCCTTCTTTGTTGGGTTCATATTCTGGAAACTAAGTGAATTCACACTCTAAGTGATAAATGAAAGTCAAACAATGTTTTTAATGATGAATAGTTGAATTGAGGTTTCATACATGTCAATTAACATGATACAATATTTGGTTATCTATGTCTTCATTATACCTAACTATACATGTTTTATCATGTAGGTACAAATGCATATAACCAAGCCTTCTCAAATCATGAGAAAATAATCACAATCACAGTGTATACATGTACCTGTCGACAGACCCAAAGGCATATGTCGACAGATGCCACAGTTGTGATCAGACAGAAAAGTACTGAGAGCACCTGTCGACAGATGCTCAGAGACCTGTCGACAGATGTCACAGACAGAAATGCCAGAGTTCTGTGTTTTGGCAAAACTGACTCTGCCTGTCGACAGATAGGTGTCGCCTGTCGACAGATGCCACAGGCCAGAGCAACCTGAAGTCTGTCTATTGCAAATCTGTTGCAATCTGTCGACAGACACTCAGCACCTGTCGACAGACGCAGAGGATCTTCAAATACGGAAACCTTCCTTCATATCCAAGATTGTGTTTTCAAGTCCCACGACTCTCCACATGAAAACACAACTATATAAGCATCCTTTTGAAGAGAATCTCGTACAGAAGCAGCCACAACCAAAAACCCTAAAGCCAAGTCCAAGAGAAAAGAGTTGCTGCTGCTCTGCTTCAAGTCTGCAGTGCAGAGACCGAAAGATCTGTTGATCCTGCAGTACTGAAGATAGATCGTCGTGGATTCAACCTTCTCCATCAATCCAAAGCAGTCAAGTCGAAGTTTGAACTCCATCCAGGCGTTCTCAGAAGAGTTCCACATCAGGATTTACTCCTACACTCTGAACTCTTCCTGTTTCATAATTCTCATCAACCGTGTGTGTGTTTGTGTGATTCAAGCGTCTCTTGTGCTTGAGATCACGTGTGTGTGTTGTTCTGATCGTGGGTGCACATCAGAAAACACGTGTGTGTGTGAGTTGTAGTCACCGAACTCGCTCATAAGCAGTTTACTCTGTGTGTGTGTGTGCCGTGGACGTAGGATACACTGTTGTGTACTCCGAACCACGTAAATCTGCGTGTCTCGTGGTTTGATCGTTTCTACGATAGATGTTTGATAGACACGTTGCATATTCACACGCTAGATAGGTTTCTACATCATCTACACATAGTTTAGATCTTGATACTGTCTTGATAATCTGTGCTTTAAGAAAAAGAACGTGATAATAGTTTTTAAGAGACAGTAATCTATTCAACCCCCCTTCTAGATTACCATATTGGGAATTCCGCAACCTTCAATTGGTATCAGAGCCGTGGTTTCTCCGATTTATTGCTTTATCTATTTGATCTTACGATCAGGAGATTCACGGTCAAATGGAATCTACCAAGGGGTATATGGCCGAGGGACACTCTGTGACCAGGCCACCCTTCTTTGATGGCACTGACTATCCCTATTGGAAAAACCGCATGCAGGTGTTTCTACGAGCACAAAACTTTGAATTGTGGAAGATAGTCAGAACAGGACCATATGGATTGCCTCAAGACGAAGATACATGGACCAAGGACCAGATTGCAAAAGGGACACTCAACTGGAGCGCCCTCAACATGATGCAGTGCGCGGTCCACCCAAAGGAGTACTCGAGAGTCTCCACATGCACCTCAGCTAAGGAGATGTGGGACAAGCTCGAGTTGATATATGAAGGTACGTCTGAGGTGAGAGAATCCAAGGTAAGCATGTTAGTCTCAGAATATGAAATGTTTAAGATGAACCGTGATGAGACAATTTCTGACATGTTTGCTAGATTCATGGTACTTATAAATGGATTGAAAGGTCTTAAGAAGGAATACTCAGAAAGTGATTTGGTGAGGAAGATACTTCGGTCTCTTCCATCCTCTTGGAACACCAAAGTCACTGTCATCGAGGATTCCAAGAATCTTTCAACAATGAAAGTGGATGAATTGATTGGATCTCTCATGACTTATGAACTAAATGTAAAAAGAAAAGAAACTGAAGAAATCCAAGGAAGTCAATTGCCTTGAAGGCTTCCAACAAAGTATCTTCAGATTCCAAAAAGAGTGCCCAACAGGAAGGTTCTGAGTCTGAAACCTCTACTGATAGTGAGAATGATGAAATGGCCATGCTCACTAGACAGTTTAAGAAGTTTCTAAAATTCAAGAGAAGAGGTTCAGGAAACTCCAAACCTTTCCAAAAAGGCACCAACAGGTTTGATTCGTCCAATAAAAAATCTGATGTTGTGTGCTATGAGTGCAAGAAGCAGGGACACATGAGAGGAGAGTGCCCCGAGCTCAAGAAGAAACTGAAAAAGGACAAGTTCGTCTTCAAGAAAGCCAAAGCAATGCTGGCTACATGGAGTGATGAAGACGATGATGAAAAAAGTCAAGCTACCTCAGGAGATGACGAGATTCACTGTCTTATGGCAAGGAGTGATGACTCCTCTGAGGTAAATTCTTCCTTTGAATCTTTTTCTACTACTGAATGGGAAGAAGCTTACACTGTCCTTTTTGAAAAATTCTGTCAATTCAAATCAGAAAATAAAGCACTCAAGAAGAAAGTTAATTTCCTTGTTCATGAAACTGATAATAATGATGAAATTGAATCTCTGAATAAGGTAATTGACATGATGAAAATAGATGAACAAACACACAGTGAAGAGATGGATAGCATGAAAATTAAGCTTCAAGAAGTTCAAAAAGAGAAAGATGATCTAATGAACTTCCTTGAAACTCTAAACAATGAGCATACTGATCTAAAAGAGAAATTGGAAAAAGCTGAAAAGGAATTGAAAGGCAAAACAAAGGATCTATCTAGTTTTGTCAAGAGCAAACAGAATCTAGATGCAATCTTAGGATCCAATGTGTTTGTTGCTAGACATGGGATTGGGTTTCAAAATCCAAGCCAAAGGAAACAGGAAAAAATCTGCTGACTGATTTCACTGATCCTATCCCAAGTTCTAGCAATCAAAATCCCTCAAGGAAAAGGAAAAATCAAACCAAGGGCAAAAACCAGGAACCTAAGGCTACCAAATTTGTTCCAACTAAGCTTAAGGAGTTTGCTACCAACCCCAAACAGGGATGTCCCAAGGCAAAACAGCAAGTTCCTAAGGCTAAGTTCACTAGGCAACAAAAGGGTAAGATGCCTATGCATGCACCTAAGAATCCAAAATCCACTGTTGTTCATAAGCCATCATCATGTAAGATCTGTAAAAAGATTGGGCACAATGAAAAACAATGCTGGAACAATCCACTAAAACAGAAACTTAAACAAATCTGGATTCCAAAGCATTTACTGTTTGGCATGAATGATAAAACGGCACCCAAAGTAATTTGGGTACCAAAACCTCTTGTCTGATCCACATGTGCAGGAATGCCTAGCAGCTCACAATCAAAACAAATGGTACCTGGATAGTGGCTGCTCGAGGCATATGACGGGCGATAAAGAAAAATTCAGTTTGCTCGTGGAAAAAGACGGAGGTCACGTTGTCTTTGGAGGTAACAACAAAGGCCAGATCATCGGCTCAGGTAAGGTTGGTAAGTTTGCCTCCAACTCAATAGATAATGTACTATTAGTTGATGGTCTTCATCACAATTTGCTTAGCATAAGTCAATTGTGTGATAAGGGCCATAAAATTGTTTTTGAATCAGATTCATGTCAAATCCTTGATAAGGAAACAGGAAGTCTCAAATTTTCTGGAAAAAGAATGAATAACATCTACATGGTTGATTTAGATGATCCAGAAAATAATGATTTATGTCTTGTAGCAAATAAACAGGATGAGCTTACATTGTGGCATCGTAGGCTTGGACATGCGAGTTACAATGTTTTGCACAAGATAATGAGGCTCAAACTTGTAAGTGGACTTCCTGAAATTCCATTCAAGAAAAATGAAAATTTCTGTGATGCATGTGCACAGGGAAAACAGACCCGAAAATCCTTCAAATCGAAAGCACCGGTAAGTACTTCCAAAGCTTATGAACTGTTGCACATGGACCTATTTGGACCTACTAGAACATTGAGTCTCACTGGCAAACGGTATGGTTTTGTCATTGTAGATGACTTTTCTAGGTTCACTTGGGTGAAATTTCTGGCTCATAAGAATGATGCAATTAATGTTTTTGAAGAATTCTTCAATAAAATTGAGCATGGAAATGTCCACAAGATATGCTCCATCCGCACTGATCACGGGGGAGAATTTGACAACCACTCCTTCACTGATTTCTGCAGGAACCAAGGAATAGAACACTTGTTCTCCTCCCCAAGAACTCCAGAACAAAACGGGGTTGTGGAGAGGAAAAATAGAACCTTGGTGGAGATGGCTCGTACGCTTCTGATCGAAAATCAACTTTCCAGAACCTTTTGGGCAGAAGCAGTAAACACGTCATGCTACATTCTCAATCGAGCCATGGTAAGACCGGTATTCAAGAAAACTCCCTATGAGCTTCTGAAAGGTAAGAAACCATCCCTTGGATACTTCAGAGTTTTTGGTTCAAAGGTGTTCATACATAACAATGATAAAATTGATCTGGACAAATTTGAAGCCAAAAGCGACAAAGGTATTTTTCTTGGATACTCAGAACACTCTAGAGCTTATAGAGTGTTTAATCTTAAAACCAGAAAAGTGGAAGAAACTCCACATGTTGTATTTGATGAATCTCAAACCAAATCTAACAGTCCTAATCCTTACAGGTTTCAAGATGACACTGAAGATACAACACATGAAGAACTGCAAAGAAAACCAAACACAATCTCTAAGTCAGTTCCAACAATAATCAATGGCTATCTACGCAGGTACAATGATGAAGATGACGGATTTCTGTTCAGAAATGAAGATGAAGTACCTGCACAAGATCCACAACACGAGGATGAACCACAACATGGAAGTCCTCCAGCCACCCCTCCTCCAGAACAGACTTCTGAAGTGCAAGATCAACCCGGTCCTTCAACAATCACAAATGTGAGGTACTCTAAAGCACATCCACTTGAGAATGTCATAGGTAACATAAATGATTCAGTTCAAACTAGGTCTCAAGTTCATCAAATAGTTGAACAGGATCATTTAGCCTTTGTCTCTCAAGTGGAGCCTAAAAATGTTGAAGAAGCCTTAAACGAAAATTCATGGATTGATGCTATGCATGAGGAGCTAGGTCAATTTCAAAGAAACAATGTCTGGAGTTTAGTTCCTAGAACCCCCGAAATTTCTGTAATTGGAACAAGATGGGTCTTTAGGAATAAACTAAATGAAGAGGGAAAGGTGGTGAGAAACAAGGCTAGACTGGTTGCAAAGGGTTATAATCAGGAATTTGGTGTGGATTTTGAAGAATCTTTTGCACCTGTAGCTAGACTAGAAGCAGTCAGAATCTTGTTAGCTTATGCATGCTCAAACAAGTTCAAACTATATCAAATGGATGTTAAAACTGCTTTCTTAAATGGCTACATCAAAGAGGAAGTTTATGTCTCTCAACCACCTGGCTTTGAACTTCATGACAAACCAAACCATGTATACAAATTGCACAAGGCTCTCTATGGTTTGAAACAGGCACCCCGAGCTTGGTACGACAGGCTAAGCCAATTTCTGGTAAGCAAAAACTACTCACGAGGTAAAGTAGACCAAACTCTCTTTACAAAGAAAGTTCGCACACACATCATTGTTGTTCAAGTGTATGTGGACGACATAATCTTTGGCTCTACTAACCCATCACTGTGTGAAGAATTCTCACATCATATGCACAGTGAATTTGAGATGAGCTTAATGGGGGAGCTTCAATTTTTTCTTGGTCTGCAGGTCAAGCAAATGGAAGATGGCTTCTTCATAAACCAAGAAAAATATGTCAAAGAGCTTCTCAAGAGATTTCAGTTTGAAACTGCAAAACCTGCCTCAACACCGATGAGCACAAGCATTAAGCTAGAAAGTGATGAGAAAGGTAAACCGGTAGATGCTAAACATTTCCGAGGTATGATTGGCTCACTCCTCTATCTTACTGCAAGTAGACCTGACATACAATTCAGTGTTTGCCTCTGTGCTAGATATCAATCTAGTCCAAAGGAAAGCCACCAAATTGCAGTTAAGAGAATATTCAGGTATCTCTCAGGTACACATGACATGGGTCTTTGGTATCCGGCAGGGAGTAGCTTTAACTTAATCTCATATTCTGATGCTGACTATGCTGGATGTAAAATTGACAGGAAGAGCACTAGTGGCTATTGCCAGATGCTTGGTGGTTGCATGGTTTCGTGGGCATCCAAGAAGCAACATTCGGTTGCACTCTCCACTGCAGAGGCAGAATATGTTGCTGCAGGGAGTTGTGCAACACAAGTGTTGTGGATAAAAAGTCAGTTGTGTGACTACGACATTGACCTTGGATGCACACCAATCCTATGTGACAACACTAGTGCAATCAATCTATCCAAAAATCCCATTCAACACTCTAGGACAAAACACATAGAAATTCGTCATCACTTCTTGAGAGATGAGGTAGCAAATAGAAATTTGGAAATTAGCTTCATACCAACAGAACAACAACTAGCTGATATCTTTACAAAACCATTGGCTGAGGATAGGTTCACATCTCTTAGAAGAGAATTAGGCTTATGTAAAATTCAGTGACACATATCCCAAGTCCTTGATGAATGTTCCTTGTAAGCAACAACTATGGGGTATATCAAATGGTGATTTGTGGAAAAACAAGTTCGGCTTGTTTGGAAACCTTCATTATGCGTGAGAAAATTTTCTCCGCCAAGTACCCGTAGTTGGAGCCCATGAAGGGACATTCATGTTGGATAAAGGGGTAAGTCTCATTTCATTAGCCAAATTACTCCACATTTAAAAAAAAAAAATCATAAATTGGAAAATACCAAAAACAGTCTCAATTCCATGAATGATCTGCTGAATACATGTGTGCATATCTTGCTTGAATTGACTTGCATTAATCAAACTTTGTGTCTTTTCATGAGCACACATTATGGGGGAGCTAGTTCAAAAGTTGGGTGCTATTGTGAAGGAAATCATTTCTTCTTGCTGTTCATTAACTCCTTCACATGGGATGATCTTTTCATATTCCGTTCTTTCTCTAAACTGGCTTTCAACAAGGATCTGTCGACAGCTCCTTCCCTTCCTGTCGACAGATAGGCATCCACAGACCACAGGTTCTGAACTCTGTGTGCATCTGTCGACAGTCGACCATGCATCTGTCGACAGATTTCACAGGTTTTGTCCTCCCCGCACAGCTAACACTCTGTCTGTGTGTAGCTGTCGACAGACACACCCTGGCTTGTCGACAGAGATCACAGTACTCACAACTAGCTGAACACCCATTTCTCTGTCTGAGTGTACCTGTCGACAAGCTCCACTTAGCTGTCGACAGACACATTTCTACCTGGCATTCCAAGCCTATTCAATCCAAACCTCTTTGAGCTGGTTTCTTTAAAATGTCTAAGGTGTTTATATGATGTTAATAACATATCTGATCACATCATGTGCATAAGATATTAAAGCAATTTTCAACAATCTTGTGATTTTTACATAATACTCAAGTTAAGTCTAGGTTCCATCATTCTGGAAACATTTCACCATTTTCAAAAACTTAACACCTAACTCTTCTTCATTATTTACATGTAGGCAAACATGATTCTTTTTTAAAGGTATTATGATCATTGAGCTTAATGTTTACAATTGATAGATAATCAATCACTATATTGATCTTGGGTTATTAACACAATACTTGGAGAAAAGCTACCTATTTCTAAACAATTTCATTCCATTAGATTAAAATGACTTAAATTTGGAAAAATGCAGAGCAATGATGAGTTCTTGCTAAGTAACCGGGGAGTGGGCATCACAAATGTTTGCCCTCGCGTCAAAAGGCTAATTCGTCAACTCTGTACAACGGTATAATGGACACTTTCACTGAGTAACTGGGGGTACGGGCACGAATAATGTCTACCCTCATGTTCAAAGGTGAGAAGTTATCTTAATTACCACTTTTTCCCATTGCATAAAAGAATGGCAAATAAAGAAAATAATGGAATAGTGTGAAGCCTCCACTGAGTGATAATTCCCATGGGTAATTGATGTTTTTGAATGTCTTGGCATTTAGATATTTCCCTCCTTGATCATTTGCACCTCAACACTGAGGATTGTGTTGTCCTATACTCTAATTAATAAAAAGAAGAGTAAAAGTGTTTCTTTTTGGATATCTGTAAGTGTTTTCTTCATGCTTCAACTTCAGGCTAATTCAGTATTATGTTTGAACCATTAAGATAGTTGAAGTGGCTTTACATCTACATGTATATGATAGGTTCTTATATATGTATTCTTCATCTATTCACCTTAGGTAATCAGTTAAAAACCACTGCTCAAGAGTTCCATTTCAAATTCCACATAAAAATCCAACAAGGTGATATTCTGAAAGCATCTGTCGACAGATAAAAATCTGTCTGTCGACAGACGCCGGCTGTCCTGTTTGGAAGCTCAACGGACACGCCGTTTGGGGCAGATTTGGTGGGCCATTGCCTTTTAAACTTCCCCCTCCTCCTTTATATAGGCATCTCCGGCCCTTTCCACCTCCAACACCACCCCAGTCATCCCTTCCCTCTCCCACATACATCCTTTCCCCTTTCTGGACGGGAAACCCTACCTCCATCTCCCTTCTTCTTCCCACTGTCTCCAGCACTTCTTCCCCTTCCTCCATCCGTGCCTCATCCTTTCCATGGCACCCAAGGCGAAGAAGTTGGCCTCACGTCGTCGTCCCGCCTCCTCCTCGCCCGGCGAAGGATCCAGGGCTCACGATGAACGTCGGACCAAACACCGGGATGATCGCCTTCCAGAGTTGGTCGTACCTCCCCGTCTCAATCTCAAACGGGTTCACGGTACATTCACAAAGTTCGTTCCTCCACGTTTTGTGGATTTCCACTCCTTGGCCGATCTCTTTCCCAACCTCCAACCCCTGTTCGATACCCAGGGTTGGACAGTCTTTCTCTACGCTCATACGGCATACTCTCCCACTGCCGTAACTGAGTTCTTCAACAACCTCTCTTCCTCCGATCAAGGGTTCTACACCTCTGTGAAGGGCACTCCCTTTAAACTCACTGCTAACCTTTTTAGCACTGCCCTCCAGATTCCGAACACCGGGGCGGATATTCTTGCTCATAATCCAGACGCCTCTGTCTACTATCCCCTTCTTACTCTTCAACCTTATGATACAACAAAGGAGATTGCTAAGCTCAATGCCAACACCTTCCCTCCACTCAACCGCATGATTCACCAAATCTTCACCACATGCATTGCGCCAAAGCATGGCAGTCGTGAACTAGTCACAAATGTTCACAAATCACTGTTTACCTTCTTCCTTAATTGTGAACCAATAAATCTTCCTCTCCTGATGCTTCACTTGATCACCAAGTGCTTCTACCAACCCAGGAGATCCATGCCCTTTGCTTGCCAAATTACTTCTCTTTTGAAGTTTATTGGCATTCCCATTCCAGAAAGTGAGTGTGTCTCACTCAATTCCCGCAACAGTTTTGATATCACCGCCGCCTCACGCATGGGATACAAGCTAGTGGATGGGGTCGTCACCCGGGAACTCAAGGGCAAGGCACCTGCTGCTGCCGAGGATGAAGACTTCATTGGGGATGACGATCAAGCTGATGATGAAGAAGATGCTGAAGAAGGTGATGAAGACTCCCAGTCAGAGCCACTAGATGCTCCGGGAGATGCTGGTGTTGGTGTAGCTGTCAGCCCTCCATTAGGGATTTGATAGCCCAGCTACAAGTCCAGATGACACATGGCTTTGAGAGGCTGAATGAAAGAATGGATACCTTGGACACACGCATTGACAGACTTGCAACTGAGCGTCATGC
Organism: Colocasia esculenta; assembly: GCA_014218235.1. NCBI lineage: Eukaryota > Viridiplantae > Streptophyta > Magnoliopsida > Alismatales > Araceae > Colocasia > Colocasia esculenta. The sequence continues at coordinate 166,534,404 of CM024754.1, read as the reverse complement.
CCCTCCTCAAGCTCCTGAAGATGATGCTGCTTAGATAGACTAGATGTATAGGAGTGGGTCATGTCCTGTATTTTCATTTCAGTCTGAGCAATGTTGTTTCTGTCTTTTGTTATTTCATTTTCTTCATGTATTTTCACTTCATGTTACTTCAGTCACACTTTTGTCATGTGAATGCTTCACTTTCCTATGAATGAAATCACATGTTCTGTGCAAATCTACATATGTGATTGTTGTCTTTACTTTTGATGTTGTCAAAAGGGGGAGAAGAAACCTCAAGTTCATGAGCATTAATTGAATAATTTTGTCATCATCAAAAAGGGGGAGAATGTTGGGTTCATATTCTGGAAACTAAGTGAATTCACACTCTAAGTGATAAATGAAAGTCAAACAATGTTTTTAATGATGAATGAGTTGAATTGAGGTTTCATACATGTCAATTAACATGATACAATATTTGGTTATCTATGTCTTCATTATACCTAACTATACATGTTTTATCATGTAGGTACAAATGCATATAACCAAGCCTTCTCAAATCATGAGAAAATGATCACAATCACAGTGTATACATGTACCTGTCGACAGACCCAAAGGCATATGTCGACAGATGCCACAGTTGTGATCAGACAGAAAAGTACTGAGAGCACCTGTCGACAGATGCTCAGAGACCTGTCGACAGATGTCACAGACAGAAATGCCAGAGTTCTGTGTTTTGGCAAAACTGACTCTGCCTGTCGACAGATAGGTGTCGCCTGTCGACAGATGCCACAGGCCAGAGCAACCTGAAGTCTGTCTATTGCAAATCTGTTGCAATCTGTCGACAGACACTCAGCACCTGTCGACAGACGCAGAGGATCTTCAAATACGGAAACCTTCCTTCATATCCAAGATTGTGTTTTCAAGTCCCACGACTCTCCACATGAAAACACAACTATATAAGCATCCTTTTGAAGAGAATCTCGTACAGAAGCAGCCACAACCAAAAACCCTAAAGCCAAGTCCAAGAGAAAAGAGTTGCTGCTGCTCTGCTTCAAGTCTGCAGTGCAGAGACCGAAAGATCTGTTGATCCTGCAGTACTGAAGATAGATCGTCGTGGATTCAACCTTCTCCATCAATCCAAAGCAGTCAAGTCGAAGTTTGAACTCCATCCAGGCGTTCTCAGAAGAGTTCCACATCAGGATTTACTCCTACACTCTGAACTCTTCCTGTTTCATAATTCTCATCAACCGTGTGTGTGTTTGTGTGATTCAAGCGTCTCTTGTGCTTGAGATCACGTGTGTGTTGTTCTGATCGTGGGTGCACATCAGAAAACACGTGTGTGTGTGAGTTGTAGTCACCGAACTCGCTCATAAGCAGTTTACTCTGTGTGTGTGTGTGTGCCGTGGACGTAGGATACACTGTTGTGTACTCCGAACCACGTAAATCTGCGTGTCTCGTGGTTTGATCGTTTCTACGATAGATGTTTGATAGACACGTTGCATATTCACACGCTAGATAGGTTTCTACATCATCTACACATAGTTTAGATCTTGATATTGTCTTGATAATCTGTGCTTTAAGAAAAAGAACGTGATAATAGTTTTTAAGAGACAGTAATCTATTCAACCCCCCTTCTAGATTACCATATTGGGAATTCCGCAACCTTTCATTCTTGCCTGGGAAAGAGAGGAAGATCAGCTGGGGTGTTGGGTGTTGCATGCTCCTTGTTTAAGGGAAGAGCAAGGTTACTTGGTGGTTAGTGAAATCCCAAGAGTTTGTTTAGGGACTAGACGTAGGACTTCTTTCAGAAGGGATGAACCAGGATAAATCCTTGTGTACTTGCTTCCGCGCCTTTAATTTCCTTGCACATGCTAATTTAGACTAACCAAACTTTTTCAATGGTGATTGTTGTTTTAGTTTTTCAGATTACCTATTCCCCCCCCCCCCCCCCTCCATGTTAGTCTTGCAGCCAATCGTAAGTGGGGCAACAAGTGGTATCAGAGCTCAGGTCTCTCAATTTCTAGAAGATCCAATGATCTTTAAGCAAAGATCCATGGCAACTCAAGATTTTGCAAACGGTCAATCCATTTTCCTACCTCCACTCTTTGATGGCGACTATACCTAGTGGAGGATAAGAATGGAATTCTTCCTGCAAGACTGTGACTATCTACTCTGGAGCACCATCGAAGATGGTGATCTCCTCATATCTAAGTCCAAGGAAGAATAGACAACTAAAGATACAAAGAAGATATCCCTGAATAGCAAGGCTAAGAAGTTCATGTCTTATGCACTATCCAAACATCAATTCAAGTGGATAACAGTGTGCAAGACAACCAAAGATATATGGGATGAGCTTAAACTCAAATATGAAAAAGAACTCATTACAGCCAAAGTACCTACTGCTCATGTTGAGGAAAATATAGAAACTCCTCAAGATGAAATCATTCTTGTTCTAGAAGAAGACATTGATGCTCAAGTGTCTAAAGAAACAAGGCAGGAAGCTATGACTCCATATCCTCCAGCTGTCATCATTAGAAAAATATTGAAAGAATTACATGCTGACGATATGGTGGAAGTGAATGGTGAAGCATCCATTCTAGGGGAGCAACAGGAAGCTCCTCAGGAAGACATTATTCCACATGAAGAAGAAGCTATAAAGGAGGAACCTCGAGTTGAGGGGGAGCCTCAAATTTTTCTGAAGAAGGACATCCCTAAAGAGGAAATGGTTTATGAAGCTTATAATGAAGAAAAAGCTTAGGGTAAGGCACATCAGGTCCAAATGGCACAACAAAGTCACCTTCAATAAACAAATCCTCAAGAAGCTCCAACATCGAGGAAGAAAATGCCTATCTACTCTCGATGAACGAGATAAGAAGGCATTCAAATGGGTATGGTTAGAGAATGCTAAAAAAGCATCCGGTTGGTGACTACCAACTCTTCACTTCATTCCAATCAGAAGAGGAAGTAGTCATCCTTACTTTTTTTAATTTAATTTCTTTTTAAACTTACATTCGTTTTATTGTTATATTTTAAACTAAAATGCTACTAACATCCTTGCATGTATTTCTGTCTCTTTTATAGCCCAATGCAGGGAATCTTCATGAAGACTCACAAGCCTCACATTAAGGGGGAGTATCACTTTCAAAAGGAGCAAACAAAAAGGAGGAGCAAATACTAAGGGGGAGCAATAACACACTGATAGTAATAAACACATTATTGAACCCCTCTCCTTCAAACTCACAACATATTGGTAAGAAGTCCTTAAAAATGGGGAAAATACAAATGGTAAGATCTTTCCTTTTTGGTTATTGACAAAAAGGGGAAGAGTAAGTTTAAACTATAAATTTTCTATTTATTCCATATTTTGAGTATCTTTGTCAGAAAATTCTCATAAGTTTTGTCATCACCAAAAAGGGGGAGATTGTTGAACCACTATTATATTTTATCTTTTTATTTTGGTGATAACAAAACTCATAATTAATTTAAATATCATGAATATATTTAATATCATGTTGTCCTCATAAATACAACATACTATGGCACTATTGTTTCATGATTTGCACTAGAAAGCTAAATCGATTGTTGTTTAATGCATATCGATTACTGACTAAGTGCCACATCAATTATGATGTTTATACATCGATTATCTTTCACATCAATTACCTTAGAACATCGACTGTGTTCAAACATCGATAAAATAACATTGATTACCTTAAAACATTGATTGTCTGAAACATCGATTGCGCTTCACTTAAAAATCGATTACCTTAAAACATCGATGGTCTGAAAGATCGATTAGCTTTACTTAAATATCAATTACCTTAAAACATCTATTGTCTTAAACATCGATTACATTTCAGTTGAACACCGATTATGTTCAAACATCGATTACATACACTGTCATCATCGATTACATACACTAGAACATCGACTACTTCACTTAAATATCGATTGCTCTTCATTTAAACATTGATTACCTATATGAAACATTGATTGCCTCTGAAACATCGATTACTATTAAACTTAAACATCAATTGCCTCTATATTTCAAATGTTTCAAAATATTTTTGGCACCCAAATGAAAGTTCAAATGTACTTCATATGTTTAACTTATTATTTCTCTGACTGAAGATCTTTTTGCCTGTCTCATAGGATCTTTTCCTTCCTGCAGCAAAAGAAAAGCACCTACATTCTATTTCTAGCTATCTGCAGGAAATACAGACAAAAGGCAAAAAGAGGTATGAGCCACTTGACAAAAGACTTCATGAGTCTAATCATTTGCCTTGCATTTAATGTCTGCAGGTCCACCTCTACACACAGTCAACATCTTGGACCTGCTGCTAGCATCCTTGGAAGTACGCACCAGCTAGAACATCTTCGTCCATTCCAAGTAGCCAGTAAGCACAATAAGAAAGTCGTTAGACTCAAAGGAAAGACGATGAAGAAGAAGGTGAGCAATAGATCAGAGAGCTCCAATGGCCATCTCTCAACGGATCTGTTAAAAGCTGCTCCAAAAAAGGGAGAAGCGAAAAGAAAAAGAAGTGATACAGAGCAAACCTAGAGATCATTCAAAGAGTGTATATCCAGTGAGCATCCAACTCCATACACACTCAAGTAGGAAAGGAAGAGAGCCCGAGCTTTTGGTGCAACGGTTGGGGCTTGATTCAACACCATCTTGAGGAAGAAAGGGAGAAAGTGAGAAAAGAGAGATGAACGTGGGGAAATGCTACTGCTGCTAGCTTGTGAATTTTAGGGGAAGGATAAAAGAGGAGGTCAGAAAGCCTAAGGAGCTTGTCGTGACCCGAGAGTTGTGTCCGACCATAAAGTTGGTTCCCCTATATGATTTTTGATTGCATGTTTCCATACTCAAGCAAGGTAGGATCTCACTCTCACTTTCTTATGCGATTCATGTTTCCATTATTTGATCATGCACACTTGTTGAGAGATTTTCCTCTAGTTCCTAGACAGTAATCTTAAGTGCAAGACTGCACTTAGGATCAAGAACTTCTAACATGAGCTTCAACAAGAAGGGAAAACCTCCCAGAATAGGTCTATGTCATTAGAATTAGTTGACCAAACCGTGTGAACTGGTCTATCAATTTCTTCACATGTGAAGCATTGGCCGCTCTGGGACAAACAATCAACTAAACACCATTTTCTAATCGACTGATTATACCTAAATGGTCGATTCATTTCATCCATTCAGTTGACCATTTCCATGCCTACCACTTAATGACTGTCTGTAAGGTTTGGTCAACCAAAACAAAGAGTTCGGTCGACCAAAACCCTCTAACTAGTCGACCGACTTAATTGTTTCAGTTGATCGATTCTATTCTAGATTTGGAGATGAATCTTAGTGAGGTTCGGTCGACCGAAACATAGAATTTGGTTGACCAGAACCCTCTGATTGGTTGACTGATTCCATGATTTCGTTCGATCCATTCTGTACGAACCTTGAAATCCGGACTGTTCAAATTACGTTGTCTTTATGTTTGCTTAGCCTTTTCTCTAGGTCAAGCCAGCTTGTTAACCAAGCTTTCTTTTGAATAAATTCTTGCAATGACTACATTATATGAATTTACTAGATTACCTGAGATAATCATTGATCCATTTACAAGAACGAACTCTGTTCTGAACCTTGCAACTTAGACCTATTCAATCTCCCCAATCTACCTTATCTTCAGAACTACTTAACCTCCTCTTCAGGTCAATTTCCTCACTAACTAAGCTTTCTTTTGGTCAATCTTTGCAATAATCACGCCTACTTGAATTATTTTTTTCTAAAAACTTAATACTTATCCATGTTACATTCCTAGAAATTTCAGTTTCAAAGTGACTAATTCCTTATGGAACCTCATTATTTGTAATGGCTGCCCAAGAACCATAATTGATTGTTTCACAAGAATAGAAATGGGATGTATTTTCGGGTCTTCAGACTCTTTTGGACTGATTTCTGTGTAAATAGGGCCGATCTAGTCCCAAGAGGAGCTCCTGAATTTATTTACTATCTACGTAAAGTGATAATGGATCTGGGGTGTTTGTCATTACACCATTATATGCTACATTGGGTGACATTTCCATAAACTATTACATTATTTGGATAAGTTATTTCTTTGATTTGATAATTTCATACAAATATTGGACATTTAACATTTTGCTTTTGATGCATTTATTATAGATTTTTGGCATATTGTATACATTGTCACTTGTATCCTATTTGTTATTTTCTAGTGTAGCAATTTCTTTTGATACATGTATATCTACATAACTCCTTGATATTGGAGGGTAAATCCTACTAGGTATAATTGCTCAAACTATTCTTTTTCCCCAGGTGATTAACAATTCTAGAAGATGGAATATCAAGGACTGTGTGCTGAGTGTTCAACCTAAGCTACATCAGCTCTTTTAACTCTAGTTCCTATGAAACATGTAAAAATATTAGCTGTAATGACCCTCCTCATACCGGTACGATTATACCAATCCCTATTAGTATAAAGAGCGTTGTCACAGTGGGATAATAACCCAACACTAGCTGATAGGTTGATATGTACGTGGATAGCAATTGAGTACAATGGAAATAAAATAACAAACTTAACTTTAATCCATAACCATCGCACATTCCACAGTCTATATAGAGAAATAAAATGACAATGTCCACATTATTACATGATAAAAGAACTACATTGTGGCGGAATGCCTCGGCCAAGCCCGTTAAACCGATAACGTACTTAATCCGAGTCCGCCTCCCGCGAACGGGCCGAAACCTCGCAAGGGAAACCAAACCCCAGTACGTGTAAACACAAAGGAACACACCATTATATATATATAATTCACAAGTTACATAGCCAAATTTCCACAAGACTGAATAGAAGTACAAGAGCCTGGGGCATACCCCGAGGTACAACTGAAAAAAGTAAACAACTATCTACGCTACACTGCTGGAGTACTACACAGCTGGAACTACACCACTGGAGGTACTGACCCTGCACCGCTATGGTGCGGCTCTGAGCTGGACGACGGTCGTGAAACGTCCTCCTCGCTCTCACTGTGGGGGTAGGGGTGAGCCTCGCTAGTCACTGCTCAGTAGGGAACTTCCCCAACACCGAGCAAACCAAAACCATAGGTACAAAAGCAGTAAACAATACCAACAATTTATAGAATAGCTAAACAAATATTAAAGCTATAAAAGTACTCACCGTCTGCCGACTACGTAAAACAACTTTAATAATTAAACGGCAAACCAGTACATGTGTACAAGCTAAAGTAGAGACAGCCAACACGAGCCACGTGAACTAGTTCGCGACACCAGAAACTGACTCGGACAAGCTAACACAGGTCTACCTCTCACCTCATGAGACCCTGGCCCGGGCTCTCTAGAGTGAGGCACTGGAAAAGGACTAGCTGGGGACCAGTGTCGACTACTGGTGTCCGTACCCCCAACTACGAGCGCGCTACAAGTGACTAAAGACAAACACAAGTGTCACTGTCCCACTGTCGTCTTTCCCTCAGCCGGACGTGCAACTCAAACACAAGAGTGAGGGTGTCCAGGTCAGACGACACAGACCTCGACGGTACAACACAAGTACCGGGACAAAGCCCCGAGCTAATAGCCTGGCTCACAAAGAACCTGGAGCACCCAACTGGAGAGGTAACCATGGTAGGCATCGTACTACTAGCCACGTACACAGAACCACGTGCACGTCACACACAAACCACGTGAAACCTCACGTAAACCACAAGTAACAATGGTTCACTAAACGTGAACCCAACTGACGCGCATAATACAATGCGCAGCACGAAAGTAAGTAGCTAACAACATACCTTGTATGCTAAACACGAGAGCCATGTGCACTAGAATTGCACCACGTCACGACGTTTCCTCGCACAATTTGGCGACGCCACGCGTTCCACGATCCTCCAAGCACCCTTCAGTACCTATTGGAAACTTTAGGAACACTGGGGCAACAAGCTGGGGCAAGGGGGATTGAGAAAGGGTAGGAAACCTGCCCTCGGGTGAGCCTATAACCTGCAGAATTCTCAGGTTGGCGTCAACCCCTATGCCGCCAAGAGCAACCGCCACTCTAAACGTCCACATCCTAAGCCGTCAAGTTCATGCAGTCAACGTCCACTTACCTGGATGCCAACCAATCAACGGCCACCCCTGTCCGCCAACTCCAACTAAACTGCAGCAGGTCCTATTTCATTTCAGGACCAACCCTGCACTTCACCTGCTCAAGCCACACATCCACACCATACATTCCACACAACCAACTCACATTGGCCTCACAACGGCCGCCACAACCACAATACACACGATCCGCATGGATTCGAAAAGCACACGACGTTACATACATTGTCTATCACATTGTCCATACAATTAAACTTTATTCATGCTATGAAAAGAAAAGTACAACTACTAAGCAAACTCCACAACTACTTCTCCAAGATGTCGTCCTTCTGCTTTGCCTCCCTCTAGCACGAGATACTGTCAACCTGTACACCGAAGCAAGTATGAGTCTAAAGACTCAGCAAGCAAACCAAAGACTTAACCTTGAACATATCACATTCATGTTAAGCTATCATACACTAAGGAAATACATACTATCATTTAAACTACGAGAATACACATGGTACATACTCCTAACTATCAACATATATTTAAATCACCTAGACATGCTTTAGACTATCACATGTTTATTCTAAGTCATGGATACTAACATACACTTGTACATGTTCTCTACACCTAACATGTGGCATGAATCATCCATCCAAACATTTTCCATTTCTACAAACTAGAACATAGAGTTAAGCATAAAGGAATGAACAACCTAGCATGATGACTATTCACTTTTCATATGCACTTTTCATATTTAATTGCACATTTTTCTTGCTGTTTTAATGTAAATAAATCTCATTACACACAATTTCACATTTATTAGCATGAATTGAAGAGTTAAAACATATTCAAGTTGATTGGCAACAATAAGCACTTAAGCATGGAACTTTATGCTAAGTAAACATCACATCTAGCATGGAACCTAAACATTCTTTCTTGTATTTATCACATTCATAACCATACATTACTTGCTGTTTTGACATGAATTAAACTCAATCACATGGAATTAGATTTATTCACACACAATCTCATTCATTTAGTAATTCCACATGTTCATTTTTCACGTTGCATAAATGACGTAATTACATATGTTTATTCACATGCACTAGTACATGAAGAATAATAAACTACATGACATGATGCTAAACATGGGATTGCAATTGAGGTATTATTACATGAAAAACATGAACATAGTGCATTAATACATTGGTTTTCAAATGCAAGCACACTCTCATTAACATTAACTCTCCCTTACATATCTTTTCACATATTCTTCATATCATTTACTCTTTCATTTTCACTTATCACATATCATATCGTTTGCACTCATCACGTGCCACATTCGCATCTCATCTTACACTTTGTTCATGTTATATCGCTTAAATTGCCATGACACCTAGTCATAACCACCCACTAGAGGACACACACACCAATATCTCATAGCACATAGCTCATAGCACATAAATCATCTCGTAGCACATCTCATAACACAACTCATAATCACATACCCACCACCTAGGCAATGTAGTGGCGAATCTTGGTAACTACGCAGACCGGGAGAAGCCCTCTCCACCCTATCCAGTGGTACTTGTCCACCTCCAGGTTTTCATCCTAATGCCTTTAGGATATACTTTTCACAACGTTGAGCCTACCATAGGGACTCTTCTATGGTATAGCTCTCAAACCTCTAGGGTAGCAGTGTTAATTTTTGGCCCAATTATTACACATTCATCTTATCACATTTCCTATCATTATTCACATACTTCCCATAAGCCATTTAATCACATTACATGTATTATTTATCAATTGCACACATCTCAGTTAACCCAACATGATACTACTATTTTCAGAAGTAAAACACCTCAGATTACAATCCTAAACATGCTGTTAATTATTGAATTACACAGGATTAGATTTTACGTATCTAATATGAATAATTTCCATGATTTAACAATAATTGCACTTTCTGTCATCAGATTGGTTCCAAATTTTTATCACAGGTTATTAACTGCAGACATATCACATCTTCAATTTTGCAGATTTTTTGAACAATAAAAATAATTTCTACAATTTAAACAAGATTTCAGACATAATCATTGAAATATTATTAAACATGGTACACATTAGCATGGTTGGGTATTAACAGTTCAAAAACCTAATATCAGTATTCAATCTGTCATGGAAAAACCATGAAATCCAATTCACAATGAAATCTATTTATACAAGATTTAAACATGCTCATATCATGCTCATAGTTCAGTTACTAAATTTTAATAATTAACACAGTTCATAGAAAATTAGGGCAACCTCATGATATGACCTAGTGACTGTATACAACCACACATAAAATTTGCAGCATGTACCTATATCCGGAAATCATTTAAACAGCCTAAGAAGATCAAAGAAGGCATTTTCAGGACACTGAAGAAGTTAACTGCAAGGGATGTGGCCGCCTACTTTCAACTGCAACATCCCTGGCCGCCAACCCAGGAACTTGACTGCAGCAGATGCTGCCGCCAAATCCCTCCCAGCAGCACACATAGACAGCACTTAATGAAAAGGGGAAATTGGGGGTTCAAGGACTCGAGGAAAAATCCAGAAAAATACCTTGGACTTAGGGGACATGTATAAGATTGAGATCTAGGGTTTATTTGCCTCTAAATAAATCTACGAAGATCAAGATTTGTCAATGAAGCCCTCCTCGGCCTGGCCAAGAAGGTGCTCAAACTCTCGTCAGATCTTCTTCTTCTGTTGATGCAGGTGGTTCCTCGGAGTTGGGACTTCTTCTCCTATGTATAGGCTATCTCCCAGTTGTTGTAGATCCCCGGGGAACACCTCCAGTCGTCAGATCCGACCCTCCAAAGTTCAGCTTTTCTCATTACGGGTGGTAGGGTTTCACCAATGCTAAAAGCCTTCCCCTCACCCTAGGATGAGTATTTTATAGGCTTGGGGTTTGGGGTACATAATAGGGGTAGGTTTCCTACGCATTAGGATGGGTTTTCTAATCTGGAACTGGCCAAAATGCGGGCGTTAAAATATCTGGAACCGTTACTCAGGAAGGATATTGACGTCAACATCGGTTGTAGTTAACCTGGGGTTGGCATCCAGAGATGTTGCCGCCAACACAATGCTTGGCCAAAACACCGCTATGCATTCAATTAATGTACAATCACGCTTCAACAACGAAGTGTGTGCATAAATAAATATATATATATGCATTCACTATATAAACTACTTGCATCATATTTTATTTATTTAAATAAAACTTATAATAATCTCAATTAAAGATAACATGCATGCACACTCAAAGATATACATGTTCAGAATAACATACATATATATATGTATATATATATATATATATATATATATATATATGTACATACACACTACATAATTATATGCATTATGCATGAACATATAAATATAATACACACACTATTATTTAGGTATCATACATGTCATAAATAGTTTAACATGCTTAAAAGTAGATAGATATCATTTAAACAAGATTAACATATGTATGTATACATATACACATCATGGTTACATACAACATGCATGGAATAATTAAATATAATAGGCATATCAATAATTAAATAACTCATACACATTTAAATATTTATTGCATGCACGGAAATAAACTCACAATTATTTACAAGATGTATGATAATAACTTCTTACTATATGCACAATTTATAAATTTATTACATACATTAATAGCTAGATAATGCATGCACATTTATATTTTTATATATACGTGTACGAAAATAACTCTCATGTACTTACATGGTAGATAACAGTAGTTACATATCGTATGCACAACACTATTTAAGTACAATATATGTATATACTATGGATAACTTAATGCGTATAGAATTATCTAGATATCACATGCATAAGATAACACACATGTATACATATGTACTTCATATATTTACACACAGTATCCATGGAATAAGTAGTATAATATGCACTTCAAGATTTAGATAGTGCATGCATAATATCATTAAGATGCAACATGCAATAAGTTAACTAAGAATAATCTATACAACAATAAAAAATTCTTTCATGTACACCCTTGAATTGACATATGTATAAATATACACACACGTATACAACATAGTTATGTACATTATGCACGAAATAGATAAATACCACATGCACATCGGTAATTAGATGCCTAGGATTTTAGTAAACACAATATGCACAAATTTAACTAATTGCCTATTCTCACATAAAATTTTATATATATATACATGCATATGTTCATGAGAAGTATAAAAAATTGTAATATGCACATTTGAATACACATGCTATACACACAACAAGTAAATACACATGCACAATATAAAAGAATGAAATTTCGGGGTATCACATTAGCATTGGGAAATGACAATTGATTACTCTTACTTAACCGATGAACAAGGTTGAGACCCGAGCAATTTTCCCATTGGTGAATTCAAATTTCTCCTTCTTTCCTATTGTTGAACCACTCCTATATTTTATCATTCTATTTTTGATGATAACAAAACCCATATTTAACTTAAAATATCATTAATATATTTTATATCATATTTCTCCCATGAATACAATATATTCTTGCATTATCATTATAGATTTACACTGACTTTCAGTTTCATCATGCATGTTTTGATCATGTTCAGTCGAAGCTAGCTTCGTCATATCCGAAGCTACACTTCGTCATATCTGAAGTACACTACATCATATCCGAAGTCTACTTCGTCATATGCAAAGTTGGCACTTCGTCATGCATGTATTATACTATATAATACTTACAGTCAATTGGTGTCAACACACTAAGCCTAAGTATTTACACTGTCAACTTTCATTAAAGAAATTTTTCTAAGTACACATTGTATACATATATATATCATAATTACTCCGACTCTCCAAAAGTCAAAGTCTCACTCCGACTTCCAGATAGTCGAAGTCCACATTGATTATTATTTTGTCCACATTGATTACAGTTTACTTAAACATCGATTGCACTCTAACATAGATCGCACTTAAACATTGATTGAATAAAACATCGAATGCATGAACATCGATTATACGTTCCCATCGATCGTCTTTTATACTTAAGCATCGTTTGCAATCTCACATCGATTACATTATAACATCGATTATTTCTGTCTATATCAATTGTTTCTCACTCCGACTTGCATACAGTCAAAGTCTATAGTCGAAGTTACATACTGATTACCTTTATGAAACATTGATTGCCTTTGTAACATCGATTACCTTTATGAAACATTGATTGCCTCTGAAACATGGATTACTATTATACTTAAACATCGATTGCCTCTATATTTCAAATGTTTCAAAATGTCTTTGGCTCTCAAATGAAAGTTCAAATGTATTTAACTTATTATTTCTCTGATTGACTGAAAAGCTTTCTGTTGTGCACCTTCTATCTTATCAGGGTAGGTAAGCAAAGGAGTCAGTAGAAATTAAAGACTGAAAGGGCTCCTTCCTTATGCTAAAAAACAAAAACAAAGGCCTTACCTAACATATCTTGAGTTTTTCCTCCAGGGTTATGATTATCAACTATGGACTATCATTGAAGAAGGAGATATGATAGTTCTCAACCCAAGAGAGGAGTGGACACACAATGATAGAAAATTGCTCTCATAAAACAGTAAAGCCAAGAACCTCATTTGCTGTGCTCTGAAATGAAATGAATTCAACAGGATCTCAGCATGCAAATCAGCCAAAGAAATGTGGGACAAGTTAAAGCTCACATATGAAGGAACCGACAAAGTAAAGGAAACTAAGATTGATATCCTGGTTACACAGTACGAAAAGTTCCAAATGCTGACAAGTGACACCATTACCCAAATGTATAGTAGATTTACTGACATAACTAATAGTCTTGCAGGACTTGGAAAGATATACAACATTGGGGATATGGTAAGAAAAAATCTCAGATCCCTACCAAACCAGTGGACACCCAAAGTAACAGCCATCGAAGAAGCTAATGACCTTACAACTATGTCATTAGAAAAGCTCATTGGATCATTGATGGCACATGAAATCAACATGGAGCGACTATCTGCAAGCACATCCAAGAAAATGACACTAATACTTTTATAGTCATAGCTACTTCTTTCTCATCTTCTACTTCTAGTTTAGAAAATGCAGGCTCTGAACACAGTGATGTATTGTCCAAGCATCAGAGAATTCTGAAGAAGAAGAAAAAGAATGGATCAAGAAGGATCTAGAAGAAAGACAAAAAGAAAAAGTAACCAGTTTTTTATGAATATAAGAAGCCTAGACATCTAAGGCCAGATTGTCTAAGGCTCAAGAAAACTAGTCAATAAGATAAATCCAAGAAGAAGCAAAGAAGTGATGAAAAGCATAAGAATTTCAAAAGGAGAGCTATGGCAGCTGCCTGGGACAATGAAGAAGTCTCTACTTTAGATTCATCAAGCTTAAATTCAGAAAAAGAGCAGGTAAGTCTAGCCCTCATGGTAGGACTAAATGTGGTACATTCTGACCCTCCTTTTAATTCTTGCACTGATTCAGGGTCAGAATCTGAAGATTTAGAAGATGTCCTTAATGAACATTATGAAAAACATAAAGGTGTTGTAAAAAAATTAAAGAATCTGAAGAATAACCTTACTTGCTTAGAAAACACTAATTCTGATCTTAAATCAGAAATGGAACAATTGAAACACATAATTAAAGAAAAGTAAAAATAATAATTATCTTTTGAATGAAGATTTAAAGAGAAAGAATAATGAAAAATTAGAGTTAGAAGAAAAATTGAAAAGTCTAACTGAAGAAAATCTTTATTTAAAAGAATCAGTTAGAAAATTAACAAAATGTAAAATATCTCTAGATTTATGCTTAAAAGGCTCAAAATCTGGCAACAATAAACAAGGTCTTGCATACGAACCTCTTGAAAAAGGAAAACAAATTAAGTATCCTAAAAAATATCTATTGTCAAAATTTGTCAAAGAAACCAAGATGCCTCAGAAAAAGGCCCATGTAATGAGCAAATGCTCTAAAAATAAAAAAGGTGTAAAAAAATCATATTCTAAATAAACATTACATTCATTGTTGTTCTCATTACAATAAATTATGCCACACAGTAAACAAGTGTACATCTAGGCACTTAGTATGGATTTTGAAAGAATATTTTCATGCATCTAACCATCAAGGACCCAAAAAGATTTGGGTACCTACTTCTGAATAAGTTGTTTGCAGGATAGCCTTGGATCATCAGGAACAAAGGATGCTCAAGGCATTGGTGACTGATAGCTCTTCATTCAACTCAAATCTGAAGAGGGAGTAGTCACAAATTTATATTTGATATACAGTACTACTAATAAGGTTTTGCAAGTTTTCTCTTTTCAAGATCAATATAGGTAAAACTCTTCAAGACTTGACAAACAACAAGTGAAAGTACAACAACAGATGTTGACAAACTCAAGATTAGAAGAAGATTGAAGATTCATTAAGCCTTACAATAAGGGGGAGTCATACACTAAGGGGGAGCCTCACATTTAGGGGGAGCATACACAAAAGGGGAGATGAAAATTCATGACAAACATATTGTTGAACCCCTCTCCTTCAATCTCACAACATAATGGTAAGAAGTCTTTACAAAAGAGGGAAAATGCAAATGGTAAGATCCTTCCTTTTTGGTTATTGTCACGCCCCGACGCGGAATATCGGAACGTGAGGCAGTTGCAAGTAAATGTGTACAGAGCAAGTACTAGACATCAAACCATTGCACAATGAATAATACGAAAGAAGATTCTTCTCATTAATATTTCTATAGATCCCAATTACATTGAAATAAGTAAAAGACAAAACTCAAACTTCTAACATAACTACTATAACTCTAACATAGTACTAAGAAGCTAGGGTGCTCATAACATCACTCCTGGTCGTTCTCGTCCTCTTGAGTGTATGGTTCATCCTCGGTCTCACCTGAGAACACAACGACAAATAACGTAGGGTGAACGATAATGCCCAGTAGGACTTAATTCTTAATAGTCAAGCAGGCTTTTAATGATTATTGTATTAAAAGGTAGAGTAACTAATGATAGAGCGAGACAGTCAAGTAAAAGATAGTAGGATAGCACATGATGGAAATAGCACAAGCTTTCTAAGTATAGCACAAGTGTCGAGTATAGCATAAATGTCGAGTATAGCATAAATAGCGAGATGGCCATAGCACAAATAGCACAAAGTATAGCAATAGCACAACGGGTATAGTATAGCACTTTTGTCAATAGACAACGAGAGAAAATAACACTTTTGATTGTCATTTAGATAGTCGAGATAGATAGCACTCGAGTGTAATGCCAAATACTCTGATCATTTAACTCCCATGGACACTAACACTTTCAGGCGCACATCCTAGGACCAGATCGGGCCCTTTATGTATTGCCAGAGATTGGTTATATTGTTTATGTTTTGACAATCAGTCAATGGCCAATATAGAGTACCAAGAAATAGATGAGAGCACTAGATGAATAGACGAGATAGTAAAGTGAACATGAATAGACGAGCGAGTAGAGTATAGATGAGAACTAGTGGACATTGCACGTAATACGTCGAGTAAAGAGGCGATAGTAACAGTTGCAAAACATGCGCACTTGGTGTTGGTTGTCAGGTGGAACTCAAGACCCTACCACTGGCCATGTTAAGCACAAGTCCAGAGGTCCAATGTGATTCAAGATAAGAGCGAACTTCTAATAGTCATTTGGATCATATTGATCCCTAAAGGGTGTAATAGGTGTTAGGGTGCAACTGGCTCGTCGACCATGTGGAATCCATGGACAGAGGAGACTTACGGAGGCCTTGAACAAAGACTCACTAGTCCGGCAAAAGGAGTATCCGACGGAGAGTTCGTCCAAGTAAAGAGAGAGTGTGTATATAGAATCTAGTGCTCGACGTTCTAGAGGAATTCTAGAACAGTGGAGCGTCGGTATCGGTGTTCCCAAATCATCGCGAGAAACGTAGACAAGTCTATCTAAAATATGGCATTTTAATTACATAAATTACCAAATGTATTATGAGTTAATTACATGCCAAGTTAAGCCATAATTGGATGGTTCAAAGTGTGTGCAAGTGTTATGAGAAAATCATGGACAAGATAGATCAAGTGATTAACTTGAATTTATTAAAATATATTCAATAATTACAACTTCATTTTTCTGTGTACAAGATAGTTAATATGGCATGGGGTGACTGTATAACCATAAAACTTGCAAAAAGGTGTGTTTTCATGCAAAAAGTTGTGATCGCGACGTACCCTAATGAGGGTTGCGACGGGGTCAAGTAGAACACGACAGGCTCTTGTACAGGTCGCGACGGCCTCATCGGTTCAGGCAGACAGATCGCGACAACAGACGTTGTCGCGATCAGATCGCGACGGGGGGTGCTGTCGCAACGGCCCTGAGAACGCGGCCTATCGGGTTGTCGCGTTCTCAGGTCCTGTACCTGAGTCCGACAGGGGAAAGGACAGAACCTCAGATTGTGGATCATCTTTCTATTTTTTACACAGGGTTTTTCAAAAAATGATAACTAATTGTATAGCTAATGAAAAATCATGAAATAAATGTTAAACGACTCTAGACATGCAAGGGTACTTCTAGTATTTAGGAATTTGAAAACAAACATGGTTTCAACATGGTTTAATCATGATACTTCACGAAGAACATGGAACAGTACACAGTTAGGGTAAAAGAATTAATTCACGATGGAGGGTGGATGAAAATTAGGGCTTTTAGGGGCAAAAGATGCCTAACATGAATCAGTTCCTCCAGTAAAAATCTCATGGCATGGGGTTGAGTATACAAGGAGAACAGGATTTAAGATGAAGGGTCGGGCTCATGCTAGTTGCAGAACATGAAAAATCAAGAAGAAAATATAGGCTAGATGGAAAAATATGAAATTAGAGGGCTTTTGATCCTGATGATTCGATCAACCTACAAACAATGTTTTATGATTTTAGCTTGTGAGAATGCCTACCTTTGATCGTTTTCCTCTTCTAGGGCTAGAACTTGATAAACTCGGGTTGAAGCTTTGATGAAGCCTCCTTCCTATGATATCTCCTCCTCCTTGGCCTCCTCTCTACGTCCTAAAACCCTTGGCAACGAGCTAGGGTCGGCCATGGAGCTTTAAGAGAGTATTTATGTCTCTTCCCTTTCTATTTCCTAATAGGACTCTAATTACTATTAAAATACGAGATTTCCTATTTCTCTCCTCTTTCTAAGCATGCCAACTCCAATTTGGGTTAGGTTAGGACCCAATTTTGTGGCCAACATATTAGGGTAGGTTTAGGAATCCAAATCCAACCAAAACTTCTTATTTAATGCATTAAATACCTATTTTCTATTTAAGTAATAATTAAGTTGCGAATTTAGGGTCATTTCCTATTAATCCCCTTTTAAATATCTCTATTTTGGCCAACTAATTTCTAATGGGTCCATTTAACAAAGCCCATTACTTCTTTTCATTTAATGAGTTTTATTTAATTCTCTTTTATTTGATTTTCTAATTGCTTTTATTTCTATTATTATTAAATTTTTATTTTTTAAAAAATTCAGGTTTCTACTGTTATTGACAAAAAGGGGAGAGTATTTTATGTTATGAATTTTCTGTTCATTAGCTGTGTTGAATATTTGTGGAAAATTCACACGAGTTTTGTCATCACCAAAAAGGGGGATATTGTTGAACCACTCCTATATTTTATCATTATATTTTTGCGATAACAAAACCCATGTTTAACTTAAAATATCATTAATATATATTATATCATGTTTCTCCAATGAATACAATATATTCTTGCATTGTCATTATAGATTTACACTGATTTTCAACTTTGTCATGCATGTTTTGTTCATGTTCAGTAGAAGCTAGTTTCGTCATATCCGAAGCTACACTTAGTCATGTCCGAAGCTATACTTCGTCATATTCGAAGTCCACTTCATTATATTCTAAGTACACTTCGTCATATTGGACGTCCAATTTGTCATATACGAAGCTGGCACTTCGTCATGCATGTATTATACTCTATAACTGTTACTGTCAGTTGGTGTCAACACACTAAGCCTAAGTGTTGACACTATCAACTTTCATTAAAGAAATTTTTCTATGTACACATTGTATACATAGATATATCATACCGACTCCGACTCTCCAGAAGTCGAAGTCTCACTCCGACATCCAGACAGTCGAAGTCCACATCGATTACTATTTTATCCACATCGATTACAGTTTACTTAAACATCGATTGTTTTTTATACTTAAACATCGATTGCACTTTAACATCGATTACACTTAAACATCGACTATACATTCACATTGATTGTGTTTTATACTTAAACATTGATTGCATTCTCACATCGATTACATTATAACATCAATTATTTTTTTCTATATCGATTGTTTCTTACTCCAACATCCATATAGTCGAAGTTACATACCGATTACCTTTATGAAACATTGATTGCCTATGTAAAATCGATTACCTTTATGAAACATTGATTGCCTCTTAAACATGGATTCCTATTATACTTAAACATCGATTGCCTCTATATTTCAAATGTTTCAAAATATCTTTGGCAATCAAATGAAAGTTCAAATGTATTTAATTTATTATTTCTCTGATTGATTGAAGATCTTTCTGTTGTGTACCTTCTATCTTATCAGGGTAGGTAAGCAAAGAAGTCAGTAGAAATTAAAGACTGAAAGGACTCCTTCCTTATGCAATAAAAAAGCAAAGGCCTTACCTAACATATCTGAATGTTTGTAGAAATCATGGACCTGCACACAAGAGGTATGGGCTATCTGTCATAAAACTTCTCTCGTCTAACATACTCCTACGTCTGCAGGACTATTCTACTCTTGGACCTACTGTTAGCATCTGTTAGACACATGAAGATATTTGCTAGATAGAAGGAGGTGGAAAGGAGATGAAGAAAAATAAGAGCAAAGGCTAGAGGTGTCACAACGGATCAAAGAGCTCCAACGGCTACTCTTCAATGGATGTGTTCAAGCTACACTTTAAAAGAATGAAGCAAGCCTGAAGAACACAAGAGAGCAAACCTGAAAAACATTCAAAAAATGTACATCCAGTGAGAAGCATCAACGCCATATACACTCAAAGCAAGAGAAAAAGAGCTTGAGCCTAAGAAGAGGTGTGCACGCAAGCAACCAACTAAAGTCTTCAAGCATTCAAGCTTCCTTTCTCTCTTCACTCTCTCTGTGCATCATTGTACATATGGGGAGAGTTTGTGGGCTGAGGGTTTAAGTTTCATTGTAATTTATCTTGTAATCCTCTTAGCTCGCAGGTTGCTGATGGAGATCAAGCAAGCTAAGTTCTTTTCTTTGGAACTTGATCTCCACAGCCTGCTCTTTTTTCCTTAAAGAAGAGCAAGGGTTTTTCATCCTCAAGGGTGAAGAGAAGACTAACCAAAGTGCTGGGTGTCTGTCTGACTATGGGCTTGTACACAGTTTTCCCCTTATGTTAAGGGAAGAACCTAGCTAGGGTTGGTGTCAGTAGAACCTAGATGGGGGTCTAAGTCTAGTAGAACAGCAATAGGGTTTGTTCCAAGAGGGTGGCTTCTTTACTTGTAACAGAAGTGAGTTTCCTTCCTACTCGGAAAGGAAGAGGACCAGTAGACCATGGGGTTTATATATCCTTAGAGGGATTGTACCTTGGTTAGTGAAGTCTCAAGATTTGCTTGGGGACTGGACGTAGGTCTTCCATTTGAGAAGTACCGAACTAGGATAAAATTCTCTATGATCATTTGTGTGATTGTTTGTTTAAATTGCTTCCGCACAGCTACTCTATCTACTGCACACTACTAAATTCACTAACCAAAGTTTTCAAGTGGTGATTTTTATTTGTATTTTCAGATAACCTATTCACCCCCCCTCCTCTACATTTATCTTTGCTGCCATCCATGGGCCAACATCTATTCTTTCACGCTTCGACATTTATAAATGTTGGGATGTGATAGCCAAACACCTAAGTCATTAAACTTCCATGGGAACTAGCACTTTTGGATGCTCCTTCATAGACAAAATTGGGTCCCTTTAATTGCCAAACATTAGTCATTTTTTCTTATCGTTAGACAATCAATCAATTGCCATATGGCGTACTAAGCAATTGACAAGAAGTGTAGACGAATAGACGAGAGTATGAAAGAAGGAGAATCGATAAGAGAGAGAGAGTTATGAGAAGAGAGTTTCTGCATTAGCCAAAAATATACAAGGGTCATGCACGAGAACCAACACTAGAAAAACCACGATAGTAACACCTACAACAGTACTATCGAGTACTAGCAGTCTGGTAGGTAATGAGGTCTACCTCCTGGCCACGACAAGAATGTGGTTAGAGGGTTGAGCGCGTTAATAGAGAAGTTGAGGTCCTCCTCTTAGCAACATTCTCATCTCAATCAACAAACAAGACATGTTCACACATAAAATCTAGAGGCCATTTGGCTCATGTCATACAGGTCCAGATTGGTCCCTTAGGATATATAGGTGTTTATTGTACAAGTAGCTCAACATCCTAGAGAAATTCTAAGCTCTCGTAGACTTACAAATGTCTTGGCTAGGATGTTCTAGTCGGAAGGAGGAATACCTAATGGAGGGTTCTTAGAATGTTAAGAATGGTGTAAAAACAATTGCTTGATGTTCTAAAGGACTTCTAGAATAGCGGAGCGACGGTAACAGTGCTCTAAAATAGTGATAGAAAATGAAAACAAGTCCATTATTTATTAAGGTGTCATGAGTAAATTTCCATTCAATTAACCAAATATTTTATCGGATATTTTATGGAAACTTTTGAGTTTAAGAGCATGCAAGAGTGTACAATTGGATAGAATCATAGTTTATGAGAAAAAGCATGTAGACTTTTACTTTTAAGGGTGTGGGATATGGATTTTTCTTCTTTATCTTTGAAATATATATATATATATATATATATATATATATATATATATATATATATATATATATATATATATATATGTGTGTGTGTGTGTGTGTGTGTGTGTGTATATATGTATGTTTGGGTGTGTGGGCATATGCAGATTGTCAATTCAAGTCTCACTGGGCATGCTGATCACAAGCTGCCAATGAGAGATGAATCTACAAACATGAAACACCGACGAACAAGCCACACAAGTGACAATGTGTTCTGCCTCTGAGAGTCAAAGGTCTTTAGGTCTCATATGTGCACCGTACGACTTCGTTAAATGAATAAGGATCGGGTCGGGACCAAAGACTCGCCATCACCTAAATGAAATGATGTTAATTGCATCTCTCTTTTGGGGGAGAAAACCCTTGATTAATCGCCAGGAGAAAAGAACCTTATGGTCAGAATAGGAGACATCCAATAAACATATGCAAGGAGGCATAAACTGACTATGCCAAATGATAATCAGATTACATTCACTTGGTTTATCTTAAGGGATATTATTGGGTTTATTTTGAGAGGTTCAATTTGGTTTTGGAGTCTTTTAATTTGATTTGAGCTCTCTTTTTTATATATTTATTTATAAATTTTTGTTGTAGTTTTGGATTTGATTTTTTGTTACTGGATCTGATTTTAAAGTTACTTCATTTCGTTTGAATTTATTTGTCTCTTGTTGCTTTTTTTATTTGATTTGATGATGATTTGAGGTTATTGAGATTGATTTAGAGTTCTTTGTTTCTTGTCATTTATTTTTTTTAGTTCTTTTGATTTGATTTGAATGGGTTTTGATTGGTTTATATTTGTCTCATTTAAATTATTGATATATCATGAAGTTTAATTTAAGTATGATTTATTTCATTAGTTTAGATTACAAGGCTGATTTTATTTAACTCAAAGCCATTAGATGTGTATTTAGATCATCATTATATTTTTTATGATGATGATTTTTTATTCTTTTATTTATTTATTATCATTTATTTGTTTGTATTTATTTATTATATATTTTTTGAAATTTTCTACCATTATTTTTTTTTTATTTTTTATCATTATTATTTCATTTATTCTTTGATTTATTACATGATGTGGGTAATTGATGCAAGTGTTCTCCAATCGATGCATTTGTTCTTTGATTGATACATTTTTTTTTATCAATTGGTAGATTTGTTCATCAATCGATGCAACTGTTCATCAATTGGAACAACTTGTTCATTAATCTATGCATTTTGTTTCAACAATTGATGCAAATGTTCATCAATTAGAATAAATGTTCATCAATCGATGCAAATGTTCACCACTCAATGCATTTTGTTCATCAATCGATACATTTATTCATCAATCAATACAAATGTTCTTCAATTGGAATGATTGTACATCGATCGATGCAGTACCTTCAATTGATGCATTACTTAAAATTGTACTTCTTTCTTGGCTTTTATTTATTGTTTTATGGTTATTGTTTTGTTTATTTTATTATTTATTTATTTATTTATTATTATTACTATTTCTTTCTTCTCTTTTCTTCTTTTTTTTGTCATTCACTATACTCATTAAAGTCCTTGGTTTGCCCATTGGGGCACCAACACATCCAAGCCTTCAACTCATTTTAGGAGGCCATGGTCGTCATGTCATCATCATCATTCATTTTTTTTGTCTCATAAATATAGACACTCATGAGCATTGAAATGTATATGCAAAAATTAAATAAACAAAAAATCTGGTTAAATTTTAGCATCTCCCCCTATCTCAAGTTGTGTGTGTGATTGTGGGGGAGGGGGGGTGCAGTAGGTACTCATCCACAGAGATCCGAGATAACCCAAAAAATTCTGAGGTGCGTGGCTTGCACAACACCTGATATCATGTCGGGGTCGGTCCCTCGAGGGCTTGCCTACAAGAGGGATCAGATCACCTGAGTTATTCGGCGGGACAACATGTATCTACACGTGGATATGGCTCTTTTATTTAGCCTCGTGCTTTGCCATTAACCAAACATCGGAAGTCCTTATAGGATCCCGTTGGCCACGAACATGACCATGGGTAAGAAGGACATAAATCGGCATTCCCAGATTGATGTACAAGTGAAACACGAAGACTCGGATCTGATGACATACGTGAAGGGGGATCGGGAACCACGACAAAGCTAGGAGTCCTAGCTTTCCAGGGGCCGATATGCCCTCTCACAGATCAAACGCGTGGTCTTCTGACCAGGTTATGATGAAACATAAACGGAAAAGACCTGATTTAGCATAAGATGGCATCGGGGTGCATGAAGGAGGCACGAGGGCCCATGTTTGATCTTATTAGACTTAGAGTCATACCCATTTGTTGAGTAAACCCCAAGTATGCCGATCTGAGAACACTTGATCAACCCCTTCATTTGCCAAAATTTTAAAAGGGAGGGGAAACGAAGATATAGCATGGATCTGTTGCAGTGCATAGAACAAACCATCATATATGCATGTATTTATATGATGTACCATGGGGAGGGGGTATTAAACAGAAATTAAAGAGGCCATGGATTGGCCATAGGGAAGGGATTTGAAGAAAGTTAGATGATCGTGAATATAAAAAAAGAGCATAAATAGCCCATCTCATTACAATAACATAAAAAGATATATACATGGGGATTAAACATAAAAGAGGGGATGAGGAAGAGTATCCCTACATCTAAGAACCCCCTCCCCCCCTCCCCCCAAACTCTCTTTCCCTTCTCTCTTTCCTATTCTGTCTTTTCTGTTGGAAACACAAGAAGGAGAAGTTGAAGATGTGGGGAAGAAGCAACAACTGAAGTAGCCTCCCTTGTCCGTTTTTATTTGACAAAATCCTCCCAACCAAAAGCCCCAGCTAGCCGATAGAGAGGGAGATTTAGAGTCTATTGAAAGACTTTCACCTTCGGCTCTCTCTTCCGAAAGACTCCAAATGAGCCCAAAAGTCTTCTCTCCCACCTTTTTTAATCATATTTAACTTGTTTGTTCTCTCTCCACCAACTCCCATGCCTAAACCATGCCATCATCATACCAACCTCAAAAAATTTCCCCTAACAACTCTTTTGTCTCATTCTCGCTTTTTTTTATGTTTGTATTATTTTGGGGGCTTCATGCATGGAAGTGATGTGGCGGCACAAATTGGGTAGAGGGGATCCATTGCTCGGTTCTCTTTTCTTTTTGATCCGCACCTTGGTTGATCATTCTTTGAATCGCGTCAGCCTCAGTGGACGCGCTTCATGTTGTGATTGCCTCATATAACTAGTCAGGTTGGGTGGATGTGCTTCATATTATGATTGCCTCCTGTTCTGATTGTTGAGGGTAATTTGTATCGAACAAGTGAACACGCTTCATGTTTTGATTGCCCCATGAGCCAATCGAATCATGTTTCGATTATTGAAGGCAATCAACATCGGGTCAGGTAGATGCGATACATGCTCCGATTGCCCCATGAGCCAATCAATTCAAGTTCTGATTGTTGAAGGCAATCCACATTGTGATATGTGGACGGGCACTTCATCCCCATAATTCACATCGAGTAGGTCTGACGAGATTCAATTCTTGCTACTCATTGATCTTCATATGCCCACACTTGATCTTCATTTGTCAACACTTGCTCTTTATGATCTCCATATGTAGACATTTGTTCTTCATGTGTCGACACATTCTCTTCATGTGTTGATACTTGTTTTTCAGGTGTCGACACTTGTTCTTCAGGTGTCGCTTTTATTTGTCAACCTAAATTGAATAGTTCAACATCATTCTTTTGGCATACACAAATGCCCCCTATCTGTGAGTGGTGGGAGCGGGGGACGATCAGAGCGGTGCTTGCAGATGCAACTTCTTGTGCATATCGAACACCTTTATGATATGTGCAAGATCAAGAATGGGGACAGCCATAAGATTTCATCATTTTTTCTTCTTCTTTATGGGGGGAGGGGAACCGAGCCTCTTTGAGTGGACAAGCTTTTTTTTTTTAACCACTTTATCGGATCGAGTGGCCTTTCCTTTTGTATTTTCACCAGATCCGACCCCCTCTTGCTTTTGCCTACACACACTTTTGGGTTTTCGTGTAGCGAAGTACCCAATTTTTCCCACAGTGCCCTTTTGGGATTTTAGTTTGGCTGGGTTTCATGCTCTTTTTACCCTTATCCAGGGGAAATCTAGACAAGTCTAGTGTGGCACCTCTATTTTAAGCCTCCTTCTTCTCTTTTTTTTTTTATGAGGGTATTGACATGGGTGTCAAATTTTTTAACACCTGCTTCATAACCCCCGAACGGTTATGTGGCTAGCCTAGTTTCATAATCCTGATGATGTCGGTCGCTTGGACTCGTTGAAGCCGTCAGCTTTATGACCTGCAGAGTACTCTGCTGACATGTTTTCATCTTCTGGTGATGTCAGTTATGTTGACGCCATTAGCTTCATGATGTGGAAACTATCCCATTCGTTAGGTTTTGTCCTCTGGGGATGCCGGTTATGTGGATGCCATCAGCTTCATGACCTACGGACTACTCCGCTGGCCTAGTTCTATCTTCTGGTGATGACGGTTACGTTGACGCCATCAGCTTCATAACTAGAGGACTACTCCTCCAGCCTGGTCTTATCTTTTGGTAACGCCCTCTATGTGGACGCCATTAGCTTCATGACCCGCAGACTACTCCGCTAGCCTAGTCATATCTTCTTGTGACGCCATTTATGTTGATGCCATCAGCTTCATATCTTGCAGACTACTCTGCCAACTTGGTCTTATCTTCTGGTAACGCCCACTATGTGGACGCCATCAGCTTCATGACCTGCAAACTGCTCCACTATGCCGGTCATATCGTTTGGTGATGTCAGTTATGTTGATGCCATCAGCCACAAACTACTATGTCAGCCTGGTCTTATCTCCTGGCGATGTCAGCCATATGGACGCCAACAGCTTCATGACCCATAGAATACTCTGCCAGCCTAGTTTTATCTGCTAGTGACGCTGGCTATGTGAACACCAACAAGTTCATGACCCGTAGACTACTTCGCCGGTCTAGTCTTTGTTGGATCGTTAACAATAGATCTTTTCACCTAGAGAGGGGGTGAATAGGTGTTTTTCATCGCGGAAGCTAATTTTAACAACAACTTAACAACACACATTAGTTATTTTAGTCAAACCACAAAGAACACAAAATTTTATCTTTGTTTGAACCTTCCTTCCAATGGAAGTCCTACGTCAAGTCCCTAAGCGAAGCTTAGGATTTAACTATCTTTTCCAAAGATACAACACCTCGATACTTACTGGACTTTCCTTCTACACAAGGGGAAAGATAACCTGCTAGCTACAACAAGCCTTCCCTTTACAAAGGGGAACAGACAACCAAGACTACTTTGGCCTTCCCTCTTTCAGAGGGGGCACTCCCTGCTCAGCAGGTATTTCCTTTCTAAAGAGGTGCACTTACTTTTGACAAAACTCCTTATGTGGAGGACTAGACATCAGAAGGACTCCAGACTAAAAGAATAAGGCTGAGAAATTATAGTCTGATGAGATACTTCCTAAGTCTAAGAAGAGAACCTTTACTAGGTGAGATTTGAACAACTGCTTCACTGCATGCACAGGCAAGGCTTCAACGCAACGCCCATGCAGTGTCTACATAGAGGAAGCTTGATGCAACACACTTGCAACTTTTTCACCTCTTCTCATGTATGTGCTTGTATCTCTCTTACTTGCTTGTGTATGTCTTGTTATCTGTTGGCCCTTTGGTGTGCGGCAGTAAGGTAACCTAGCGGGGGGGTGAATAGGATTTTCTGAAATCTGAAATCAAAACGTGAACACTTAAAAGTTTGGTTAGTGTTAGTGTGATGAAGAGTGGCAGTGCGGAAGCAAAAGAACAATCACACAAAAGGACACAGGAGATTTATCCTGGTTTGGCCCTTCCCACATGGAAG
Organism: Colocasia esculenta; assembly: GCA_014218235.1. NCBI lineage: Eukaryota > Viridiplantae > Streptophyta > Magnoliopsida > Alismatales > Araceae > Colocasia > Colocasia esculenta. The sequence continues at coordinate 166,506,440 of CM024754.1, read as the reverse complement.
TCCTACGTCCAGTCCCCAAGCAAACTCTTGGGATTTCACTAACCGAAGGTACAGTCCCCTTCAAGGACACTACAACACCCTGAATACCCCACCAGGTCTTCTTCTCTTTCCCGGGCAAGAAGGCAGCCCACTTCTTTTCTAGGCTCTGAAGCAAACCTACTTCTTTTACAGGTTCAGAAGTAAACCTCTTGGAACAAACCCCAGTGCGGTTCTTCTAGACTTAAACCTCCAGCTAGGTCCTGTTGGTACAAACCCCAACACGGTTCTGCTAGACACTAACCTCTAGCTAGGTTACACACTGTATACAGTCCTACAGCTGGACATAAATCTTTCTTAGAAAAGAAAGATCAGACTGAGAGCTATTACAAGATGAACGCTCAGGACTTAGCTCACAGTCACAGACTCTCCCCCAAGATTACAATGAGCAAAGGAAGAATGGAAGAGAAGAAGGCTTGAAGGCGATGAAGACTTCTGCTTTGAATGCTTCTGTAGATTTTTGGCTCGAGCTCTTCTCTCTTTCTCTGAGTGTTTGTGGCGTGAAGGTTCTTCTCACAGTTGTACACTCCTTGAAGGATTTTCAGGAAAGCTCTCTCTTTGATCTTCAGCAATGCTCCATCTTTTATATGAGCAGCTTGAATAGATCCGTTGAAGAGATCCGTTGGAGTTCTAGCCGTTGCTCATCTCCTCTTCATTTGTCTTGATCAGACTCTGATGGTCTTCGAGGTCTGTGAGCATGGAAGAAAAGTGTTAGCATAAAAGAGTGTTTATGATAAACGATGCATAGTACTGTGCTTCTGTTAACATACTGAAAATAGTAGGTCAAATCTTTTTCTGACAAGATTATGCATGCAGCTTTTTGTCAGAAGATATTTGACTTTTCATTTAAGCGCCAAAAACACTTTCAAAATATTCAATAGAAATCGTTGTTCATTTACAAGTAAATCGTTGCAAGTTTATGAATAAATCGATGTGAAAGACAAGTCGTTATGATCATTGAAGAAATCGTTATGAGCAAGACTTATGAAATCGTTATGGGAACGATTTCTTAACAAATCGTTGTGAAGGCAAGTCGATCCGTTCACTTAAGAAATTGTTACGGTCTAAAGAAACCGTTATGAGCATGACTTATGAAATCATTATGTGAAGAGTCGTTGCTCATTTGTAAACAAATCGTTGTGAGAGCAAATCGTTGTCTCACTTAAGAAATCATTACGAGACCCAAGCCGATGTGATCACTTATGAAATCGTTATGAGACCCAAGCCGATGTGATCACTTATGAAATCATTATGAGACCCAAGCCGATGTGATCACTTATGAAATCGTTATGAGACCCAAGCCGATGTGATCACTTATGAAATCGTTATGCAAGGAAATCGATATGAGGGCAAATCGTTGTGGCTATAAAAGGAATCGTTCTGAGATCGATTTCTTAACAAATCATTATGGCCACTTAGCGAATCGTTGTAGCGCTTTAAAAAATCAATTAAAACAAAATTTTTGTAGCGCTTATTAATTTTGGCACTTAAATTGAAATCGATTTATATTGATTAAACATCGATTTTATTATTTTAGTGCGCCATATTGCATCAATGTGAGACTCAGTATTTTGCTATGAGATTGATGCGACACAGATGAAACAAAAAATATTCAAATTAAGTAACATCATAAATTTTATTATCACCAAAATACAAGAACAAATAGAGAGTGGTTCAACAATCTCCCCCTTTTTGGTGATGACAAAATTTATGAGAATTTTCTGACAAGAATATATATAAAACATAGAGGTTTCAGAAAATTCATACAAACTCTCCCCCTTTTTGTCACTAACCAAAAAGGAAGGATCTTACCATGGATTTCTCTCCCCCTTTGAGAGAATTTCTTACCATAGAGGGGTTCAACAATAATAGTTGATAAGGAATGACTCCCCCTTAATCTGTGCTCCGCCTGAATGAGAGACTCCACCTGAATGAAACTTGCAAATAATTGTTAGTAGCATTGTAGTTTACTGAATATAACAAATGGAAATGAGGTTTAAAAACAGAAAACTAAAACTAAAGGATGACTACTTCCTCTTCAGATTGGAATGAAGTGAAGAGTTGGTAATCACCAATCGGATGCTTTTGAGCATCCTCTAAGCATATCCATTTGAATGCCTTTTCCTTTTGTTCATCAAGAGTAGATAGGCATTTTCTTCTTTAATGTTGAAGCTACCTGAGGAGTTGTTTACAGAAGATGTCTCCTGAGAAGTTACTTGGATTTTATAAGCCTTATCCTCAGCTTTTTCATCATCAGAAGCTTCTTCAGCGCTTATTTCTTCAGAGATATCCTTTTTGAAATGGATATGAGGCTCCCCCTCAATCTGAGGTTCCTCCTTTATCTCTTCTTCTTCATGTGGAAGGATAACTTCCTGAGGTGCTTCCTGTTGCTCCCCTTGAGTGGCGACAGTTAGAGATGATGGAGTTATAGCTTCCTGTCTTGTTTCTTTAAACACTTGAGCATCAGTAGGTATTTCATCCGTAGTGGGTATTTCTTCATATGTGAGCTTCAATTTGTCCCACATATCTTTAGCAGATATACATGTGGATACTTTACTGAATTCTATTTTAGATAGTGCACAACATAGATAGTTCTTAGCCTTAAAGTTTAGAGATAGCTTACTTTTATCAGCTGTTGTGATGGCAGTAGTGCCTTCAGCTGGAACGATAATGAAATCACCTACCTCTATTACCTGCCACAGATCAAAGTCTGTGCCTCGAAAGAAGCATTCCATCCTCATCTTCCAATATTGATAATCTTCTCCATTGAAGAATGGAGGTCTGGTGACTGATTGGCCTTCAGCATATCCTTGAGCTGCCATGGATCTTTGCTCTAAGATCGTTGGATCTTCTTGAAAGTTCAGAGACCCGCTCTGATACCACTTGTTGGCCCTTTGGTGTGCGGTAGCAAGGTAACCTAGAGGGGGGGTGTGATGGCCCTCATTATACCGGTACAGTTATACCAACCCACGTCGGTATAACAAGTGCTGCCACAGTGGGACATTTACCCAAACGATACATACAGCTGAGATACACGCGAATATACAACAGAGTAGTGGAAGTAAAAGAGAACTATCTCCATTCATTCATCATCCACATTAAACATACATGCAGTTTACCATTTGCAAAAAGGAACCAAAGTTCACATAAATTAAATTACTGAAATGGAAATACATAATGTCCACATAATACAATTTTCTCATGATAATTCTAATACAATGTTCCAAGTACATACTAGGAAGTACACAATCACAAGGAACTCCAAAAACTAGCTAGTCTCCACGCTCGGAGTCCGTCTCTGCTGCCTCCTCCAAGGGTACTGTGTCACCAACTATACTTGTACGCCGAAGCAAGGAGTGAGTCCAGGGACTCAGCAAGCAACACTATTCATGATAAACACGTACAATTAGCAACACATAGCATGCTAGTCAATTCGAGTTTTCAACCTATCATGAAAGTTCTACAATTTTATACATAACTCATGCTTTCAGATTTTTAAAATAAAATCCACCTATCACATGGTCTCTATTCAATTTACTCATGAACTTTAATCTTTTAAAGAATCAAACATGAGAGCTATCAATATGGACAATTTACATGCATGAAAAGGGAACACAATTCGCATGGATTCCACATATTCTTAAGTGCATACATAACTTTTTCACATGCTTTAGGTTGCTGATTTCACATGGTTCAATGACTATAAATCTACACATGAGAGCTACAACGTTGCTTAAAACCTCACATATGAACCATCCATCATGCCATTTTGCACACATATTCATTTGTTGTCCCTACCATGGATTCTAAACACTTTGTACACATAACATGAGAATAATAACATGCATTTTCTGAATTCACATGGTTTCAGATTTAGTCTCACATGGTTTCAATAACACATTTACACATCGAGAATTTCAAATTTTCTTTTACACAAATTTCCTCTTTTCACGTGGTTACATTTACACATACACATTCACATGTCACTTACACATTTACACATGGTCACATACACATTTCACATTACACTTTACACATATTTAGGTGCTGTGACACATAGTCCAAACCACCAAAGAAGGACACAAACACATCACATCACATAGACGCCATCTAGGCAATACAATGGCGACTCTTGGACTACGCAGACCGGGAGAACAAGTCTCCACCCTAACTAGTGGTACTTGTCCACCTCCAGGATTTCCCCCTAATGCCCTTAGAGTCACTTAACACAATGAACTTTCTCAGGGGGACTTTTCCCTGATACGGCTCTACTGCCTTCTCGGAAGCAGTATCACATTGGCACAATTACACTTTTACACATTTACCATTTTACACATGGTTTTTTTTTTTACACTTTACACTTTTCATCACATTCACACTTTCTTACTCACATGAACACCTCTGTTTTTCCTAACATGGTATTACAGAGTTTTCAAGGTTTAACACACAGTAAACACACTAATCATGCTGGGTTTAAACAAAATCTAATCACATTTCGATCGTATGTACGAATTATTCACATTTCACATGAAAACACATAACTTTTTATTTAGAGTCCAAATGACCTGAAATTTTTACCACATGCTGTTTTCGGGTTCATAATCATACTCCCAAATGTTCAGATTTTTCTGAGCTACATAGAATTTACAGAAAATAAAACGCCTAATTAGCATGCTATTAACAACTTAAGTTAACATGGGTCTAACACATCTTGTAATTTAGCCACTTGCTGTTTTCTACAGAGACTACTAATATGTATGATTTTAGAATACCACATTACCCTAATTCATACATCTATCGATCAATTATCACAAACCATTTTCACATGCTTTCATTTTACCGAACCGAGCTTATTTACAATTTCACAAGCATGGATAATTTACTAAAATTTGCAAACGCATATGCTGACCCACTATTCTTCATGATCAAACCGAAACTAAGACATTCACACTAATCTAAATCATGAATCATGGATTTTGCAAAATTGTCTACAAGTCATGCTCACAAGTTTACAAGATATCATTATCCCACATTCACCATCACATCCCACATTCATTTACACACCACAACTAACCATATACATAGAGTATAAGCTTTACCATATATCCTCATCGCATAAAACATACCAAAATTAGTGCATAAGTGGGACAGAACAGCTCACTGTTCTGTCCAGAAGAACTAGGCGGCGGTCTCTGGCCGTTGACTCAAGGTTAGCGGCATGGTCGATGGACGCCAATCATAAACTGGACGTCCAAGGACCTTGCCGTCTAACCAGGTCTGTGCAGAAAACAAAGACCCGAGCTCTGAAACTTGGGTGAATTGGAGGGTCTAGGACTCGAGGAAAAATCCATAAAAATCACAAAAACCACCGAGACTCATACGGGGACACCATAGATAGGTCACTTGCCTTTCAAAAATTCTTCTAAGGGATTTAAAGGCTTGGTGAAGACCTCCTTGGGCAGTCCCAAGAAGTTGCAGAACCTCCATCTAGATCGCCTTCCTCCGGGCTCCTGGGTGATCTCCACGCCGAGGGGATGATGGGGATGCCTTCTCCTTTGCTCCAGCTTCCTCCTTGTCGCAGTAGATCTCCAAACCAAGCTCCAAGGGGTCGGATTTGGGGGTTCTAAAATGGGGTTTTCTCACAGCTCACCTAGGGTTTTTCTCTCCTCTATTTCTCCTCTTGCAAGGTGAAATGAGAAGTGGGAGAGGCCAAATCTGGGTTCACATCTAATGAGAGCCCCTCACCCACTCACCATACCGATTAGATAGCCTTAGAGCCGTTGGGGGACATCCCCCCAATGGAGGCCATGCCTTGCTCCCAGATTTTCTGGCTCTGCAACGCATGCAGGTCAGAGAAGTTGGCGTCCAGATGTTAGACGCCAGAGTTAGTGTTGGCGTCCAGGTCTGGACGCTGACACCAGATAAACGGCCTAGGGTTGACGCCAAGGTGGCCTTCGGCCAGAACCCTAATTATGCAGAAAACCATGCATATCAAGCGTATATACATGCAATATGTATATGGTATTATATCCACACTATCGTCATGCAATATATACATTATTTATACTTAATATAAACTCATGCACACGTAATTATACTAATTAATACGTACGTAAATATGTACATACATACACAAACATAAACATACACACATAATTGCAAATAATGCGACGAAAATTAGAGGGCCTTACAGGGGGTGAATAGGATTTTCCGAAATCTGAAATCAAAACGTGAACACTTAAAAGTTTGGTTAGTGTTAGTGTGATGAAGAGTGGCAGTGCAGAAGCAAAAGAACAATCACACAAAAGGACACAGGAGATTTATCTTGGTTCCATCCTTCCCACATGGAAGTCCTATGTCCAGTCCCCAAGCAAACTCTTGGGATTTCACTAACCGAAGGTACAGTCCCCTTCAAGGACACTACAACACCCTGGATACCCCACCAGGTCTACTTCTCTTTCCCGGGTAAGAAGGCAGCCCACTTCTTTTCTAGGCTCAGAAGTAAACCTACTTCTTTTACAGGTTCAGAAGTAAACCTCCTGGAACAAACCCCAGTGCGGTTTTGCTAGACTTAAACCCGCAGCTAGGTCCTGTTGGTACAAACCCCAACACGGTTCTGCTAGACACTAACCTCTAGCTAGGTTACACACTGTATACAGTCCTACAACTGGACATAAATCTTTCTTAGAAAAGAAAGATCAGACTGAGAGCTATTACAAGATGAACGCTCAGGACTTAGCTCACATTTACAGACTCTCCCCCAAGATTACAATGTGCATAGGGAGAATGGAAGAGAAGAAGGCTTGAAGGCGATGAAGACTTCTGCTTTGAAAGCTTCTGTAGATTTTTGGCTCGAGCTCTTCTCTCTTTCTCTGAGTGTTTGTGGCGTGAAGGTTCTCACAGTTGTACACTCCTTGAAGGATTTTCAGGAAAGCTCTCTCTTTGATCTTCAGCAATGCTCCATCTTTTATATGAGCAGCTTGAATAGATTCGTTGAAGAGATCTGTTGGAGTTCTAGCCGTTGCTCATCTCCTCTTCATTTGTCTTGATCAGACTCTGATGGTCTTCGAGGTCTGTGAGCATGGAAGAAAAGTGTTAGCGTAAAAGAGTGTTTATGATAAACGATGCATAGTACTGTGCTTCTGCTAACATACTGAAAATAGTAGGTCAAATCTTTTTCTGACAAGATTATGCATGCAGCTTTTTGTCAGAAGATATTTGACTTTTCATTTAAGTGCCAAAAACACTTTCAAAATATTCAAGAGAAATCGTTGTTCATTTACAAGTAAATCGTTGCAAGTTTATGAACACATCGATGTGAAAGACAAGTCATTATGATCATTGAAGAAATCGTTATGAGCATGACTTATGAAATCGTTATGGGAACGATTTCTTAACAAATTGTTGTGGAGGCAAGTCGATGCGTTCACTTAAGAAATCGTTACGGTCTAAAGAAATCGTTAAGAGCACGACTTATAAAATCGATATGTGAAGAGTCATTGCTCATTTGTAAACAAATCGTTGTGAGAGCAAATCGTTGTCTCACTTAAGAAATCGTTACGAGACCCAAGCCGATGTGATCACTTATGAAATCGTTATGAGACCCAAGCCGATGTGATCACTTATGAAATCGTTATGAGACCCAAGCCGATGTGATCACTTATGAAATCGTTATGCAAGAAAATCGATATGAGGGCAAATCATTGTGGCTATAAAAGGAATCGTTCTGAGATCGATTTCTTAACAAATCGTTATGGCCACTTAGCGAATCGTTGTAGCGCTTTAAAAAATCAATTAAAACAAAATCGTTGTAGCGCTTATTAATTTTGGCACTTAAACTGAAATTGATGTATATTGATTAAACATCGATTTTATCATTTTAGTGTGCCATATGGCATCAATGTGAGACTCAGCATTTTGCTATGAGATTGATGCAACACAGATGAAACAAAATATTCAAATTAAGTTACATCATAAATTTTATTATCACCAAAATACAAAAACAAATAGAGAGTGGTTCAACATTATCTCCCACACTCGTGTATTTTCTTCTTTCGACTGACTTTATATTTATAGGCTTCATCTTTGTAGCCGTTTCTTGATCTATTGAATCTATCCGTTGGAGAGATAGTCCTTGCATGTATTCTTCCGAGGGCAACATGCATGTCTTCTTTTGAGGGCGACGTGCATGTCTTTTGCATTCACATTGATTAGTCAGTTCTTGTGTTGATGATATTTTGTCTTTTATCCTAAGCAAGACATGTTCCAAGATATACTATATTGTGTCCAATATGTTAGCTACGGATATGATCATAGATACTTGTGAGATATTTCAAATATTGACGGTTATCTTATGTGCACTAACAACTAATGTTCTATGTAGAAATTTTTGCATGACGATATTTTAGAATATGTAGTAGGTTGAGATCGTATAGTGTAGTTCTGATAAAAGTCAATATGGATGTTCTTGTGGTAGATGTCAGATTAGCTTTTTCGCAGACTTTGACTAAGACTTTCACGATACAGATATTTTTAGATTCATGAGACAAAGCTATATGATAATATATATTTGAGAACTTTTTGTAAAATGAGACTGAAATACAAAACAATTGAAATTAATCAATTTGTACTAAAAACTCGTATTTCAGAATATAGTTGAAATTAAGAATTTATATCTGAACTAGATATACAATCATGAATAAAATTTTCTAACAAAGTGAACTTCGTATATCACAATTTCAATGTGATCACTCGAAGTGAAGTCTTCGTGTTTTACTTCGCATATGACAAAGTGAACTTTTGGATATGACGAACTGAACTTCGTATATCACGATTTCAACAAGATCAGTCGAAGTGAAGTTTTCGTGTTTTACTTCGCATATGATAAAGTGAACTTCGAATATGACGAAGTAAACATTGGATATGACGAAGTAAACTTCGAACTGTACTTCGTATATCTTGATTTCAACATGATCAGTCGAAGTGAAGTCTTTGTGTTTTACTTCGTATATGACAAAGTGAACTTTAGATATGACGAAGTGAACTTCGTATATTCTTTATGCAAACAAAGTTATACTTATGATTTCTGAGAGGAATCACTTATATGACATGGTATGTTTTAGAGATTATTATATGATATGTAAGAGAGAGAAATGCAGTATTTGACATGTTTTGATTATCAATAAATATCTGATTATTTTGTCATCTTCAAAACTTATTATATGTTATGGTTTGAATCTATGAATGTGCAATGTATATTTTGAATAGAGGTTCAACAAACTCCCCCTTTTTGTTGATGAAAAAATACATATATCAAAGTAAATGCAACATTAGAGCAAATATGTATATATGTAAGAGACAAGATGTAAATTCATATATGATGTTATCTCCCCCTTTCGTTAATAATTTGTCTCCACCTTTACATTATAGAGTTGCACTACATTTCTCCCTCTTTTTGTCATGTAAACGAAAAGGGAGTGACAACTCATCATTAGTAAAGTATAAGGTTGAGGGAAATGCTTCATAGTAGGGAAGGAGAAATCTCTGAAGGTTAGGTTTAGTACTCCGCAGGCATTTGTCAAAAAGAGAGAAGTCCATATGGGCATTTGGGCCTAATGAGCATTTAAAAAATGCAAGATGTCGTTGATAAGAGTGTGGATAGTGATTTGAGTTGGAGGTTTGAGATGAAATATGATGAAGATAAATTATTGTCTTTTGGAATGAAGGAAGAAGAAAGTACAGATCATAGCCCATAATTAGCATTCTTCTTGGGCATCAAGCTTGGCTTTCTAGTATAGGTTAAATCTGTCAGTCCAAAGTGGAGTGAATTGTCCCCCTAGGGTGGCATATTTGTGAGAAAAATAGTCATCAATGTCCCCCCTTAAAAGAGGTGTACTTAGCAGAAAGTGTAGGGTAGCATTGATGCCATTCATAGAGAGATAGTCTTTCCACTTAAGCCAGAATGAGCTGAATGGAATGAGTAAGAGAGGAGTATGTTTTGGCAATAATAAGGAGACATTCGAATAGGGAGAGAGAAAATTGGTGTTTTACTAGTTTCATGCATTGAGTTCTTATGGCCATTGTGAGAATCTGTGAGGAGTTGGGACTAGGAACAATGGCTACATTGAGAGAGGAATATTTGTCACTCACAGGAATATGAGAAGTGGAGGGATTAGGATGAGCACTAAAATTATAAAGCCGTTCAAATTGATAATAAGAGATGGGAGGGAGGTTAAGAGTCAACCTTTGTTTGTTGAAGTTGATCAAGCGATCATAGAAGCTAGTCAGCTGTTTGAGGTCTAGTGCTGGGAGTTCGAGAGGCAGGCGATACCTCCAAATTTTGAGATACTCTGTGTAAATCTCTACTCCTGTGTGGTGAATGAAGTGGTAATTCAGTGGGGGGTGCTTAGGTTCATTGGGGTCAGGCTTGTGATGTTTGGATTTAGATGGCCTGGAAGAGGATGCTTGAGGACCCAAAGGGGCATCAAAGAAAATATCTTCACTTTTGACCTCGAGATAAGTCTAAGGGTTGGAGGTTGGTTGGGAAGATGGACGATGAGAGTGAACTGGGAATGGAGCAGGCTGGCTTGGAGGTGGTGGTTGTGTCTCTGTAGGTGGATTTGAAGATTGCTCAGGAGCTAGGGATGGGGAGTTTTGAGGAGGTGGAGGTGGTGATTTTTTAGGAGTCAGGGGTTGTGCGGACTCAAGAGCTGGGGGTGGGGAGTGTTGATAAGGTTCTAGATTGGGAAGTGGAGAGGTGGTTGGTTAGGGGGGAAGAAGGCTCATTAGGTTCCCTAGTAGGATCGGGCCTCTCAGCAGTGGATTTCTTTCTTAAAACTAGCTTAGGCACAGGATGGGTTGCAGTAGTAGAGGAGGAAAGAGTCTCTCAGACCAGAGTGGTGACAGTTCTCATTGCAGTGTGTAGGCTGCCCAATTCAGAGAAGAATTCTGTTCTCATGGACTCCATCTGATAACCAAGTTTACTGACTTCAATTTTGACATTTGCAATATCTTGTTTCTAAGTGTCTAGAGTGGATGGCTCCTTAGTGTTGTGTTATTCATGTGCCTCAGTCTGAGTTCTATCTGACAGATCAGACTTTAATGTTTCTTCAGTGGCCTGAGGTTGCTTTCCCTGAGATGTAGAGGGATCCTCAATTAGGGGGTGGTAGGAGCTTTAATGCTCTTATGGAGGAGGGATTTCTAAAGGAATTGGCTCAGGAAAGGTCCTGGTCTTCCCCTTGAGGAGTTGAATCTGTGGCCAACTCAGAAAAGGCTTATGAAATTAGCTCAGAAAGCTTGTCAAATGTTTTGGATGGTATGCCTTCCTCAGCAGAGATATTAAAGTCTCTAGGTGGGACTGCACTGGGACTATCAGCTAATGGAACATTAGTGGGGGCTTTAGTTGTTTCTATATGTGGAGCTTCAACTGACTCTGCAGCTAGAATTTTAGTCGGGGCTTCGGCTGGTGCTTCAGCTGGTCCTTCAGTTGGGGCTTCGGCTGGTACTTAAGCTAGTCCTTCATCAGCTGGTCCTTCAGTTGGGACTTCGATTGGTGCCGCAGGTGGAGCTGTAACTGAGTTGTCCTCAAAGATTTCATGTGAACATGGAGGAATGCTATCCTTGTTCCAGTGCCCATCTATCAATTTAAACTGACTTCTTCTCATATTTGATATTCCTAGGGGCTCAATCTAAGGAACAGTCATTTCATTGTCTATGTCTGTGTCAAAATGCTTCAAGATGATGCTAAGCATCAGACAACAGTGTAGGGCTGTAGTTAGTTGGGCTACTAACTGCATTTTCTGAAGAATGAAAGAGGCAAAGTTTATCTGATGCCCTTGAACTACCCAGAATAACAAACTGTCATCTCGCTGAGTGATCATAGCATGTTTGTCTTAGTGGGGGAGCAGGATGTGGCTAATCATAAGGTGAATTAGCCGTTTAACTACTGAAAGCTAATTAATGTCTATTGTCCCTCTTTTCATCTGACACAGAGGACCAATAATACCCAATTTCTGATGGTCCTCGGAGACAACTTTAGAAAAAGTATGACTGGTGAGGGAAATACCAAAAAGGGTTTCTTACAGTAAGGGAGTAATAACGACTTTAGTGCTCTTATCCTTTCCAGTGAGAGTATTAGGTTGGGCACGATGTGCCTTGAGGGTTGTATAGAAAGCTTTGACGACATCCGGGTACAGAGGTTGTTGATTTGCGCAAGCAGTCAGCCATTTCATCTTCCGAGAGACATCTTCAACCTCTTGTAGATTGTGCTGCCTCAGTTCACCAAATTTAAGATACTTGCATCCACTATAGGTGACAGGGGTTTCTTCAAAGAGTCTATATTGTCGGCGTGTGAAAAAACTAGAGTTGGATGCTTCCGAACTAGCCATCACTAAATTCGAAGGAGGGAGCGATTGAAAGAAGTATGAGATAGGGAGATGATACCAAGATGATAAGGTGATGAGAGTTAAAAAAAAAACTTGGTAAGGCTTACTAGAGAGTTGGGAATGTCCTCTTTCGAAAGGGGCAAAACACGAAGTAGAAGACAAGCGCGAGAAGAGGAATGGCCAGATTGCGAGAAAGAGGTGGTAGGGTCTTCGAGTTTTTGAGTTTATATAAATGAAATTATTTTACATTTCAAAATGTGAATAAGGAGATATCAGATATCTTGACTGAAATGACGAAGCTGTTAGCTTCGACTTGGACAAGAAGGGCTATCGAATGACGAAGATAGTAATAAGCATAGTGTTATGATTTAAATGAGATTTGACTTCAGATTGTTCAAGAGAGAAAAATTTCACTGTTGTGAAAAGGGGTAGTGTGGAGTTAAATATGTGTGTAAATTATAAATTACACATACCAATTTCTCTACGAATGGTTGAAAATCTATCGTCAGTTAATGGTTTGGTAAAAATATCAGTTAACTGATGTAAAGTGTCAACAAAATTAATAATAATATTTCCAAAACTTACATGATCTCGGATGAAGTGATATCTGACCTCAATATGTTTGGTGCGGGGATGCTGAATAGGATTTTTCTTTAAGTTGATAGCACTTGTGTTGTCACACATCAAAGGAATGTTTTTGAGTTTATGGCTGTAATCCTCCAGTTGATGGTGTATCCACAGAAGTTGTGCACAATAGCTTCTTGCTGTCACGTATTCAGCTTCTGCTGTGGATAAGGCAACTGAAATTTGTTTTCTAGAGGACTATGAGTAAGCATCTTGCAAGAAATTGACATGTTCCACTGGTGCTTTTTCGATCCAACTTGCACCCAGCATAGTCAGCATCACTATAACCAACTAAATTAAAATATGAATATTTAGAAAACTAGAGACCAAGGTTACATGTACCAGATAAATATCAAAAAATCCATTTTACTATATGTAAATGAGATTCTTTAGAATTTGCTTGATATCCAGCACATATGCATACACTGAATAAAATATCTGGTCTATTGGCAATAAGATAGAGTATTCATTCGATCATGCCTCTAAAGTATTTCTGTAATGACCCTCTTTATACCGGTATGATTATACCAATCCACGTCGGTACAAAGGGCGTCATTACAGTGGGACATTTACCCAAACACTAAACGATAGGTGATATGCACATGAATAACAAAAGATTACAGTGGAAATAAAAGAACTAATCTTATTCCATCATCATCATCATATCCACAGTTTGTATAGCAAGTAAAGAAAGTACTAATGTCCACAATAATTACAATTCCAAGTAAAGTACACTGTCCACATGAATTACATAATTCCACTGTTTACATACTAGTGAAAGAAAAGTACAATGAAGTAAAGTCCAACAGAGTGCAGCTACTCCTCGCGCTCGGAGTCGCTCCTCTCAATGTCCTCCTCAGGAATGGAGGTACCTGTCACACCTGTACGCCGAAGCAAGGATGAGTCTTCTAAAAGACCCAACAAGCAATCTAAGGACACAACCTTACACATATCATATACACATGCTAGCCTTTTTAAACATTTAGGGATAATCATGATACATGCTTCATGTTACTTAACAACTAAATATGAAAACCTATAGCATGTTTTCTACACATTGTAATGAACATGATTCAAAGGTTCAAAACTTACTTAATTTACTTCACAATTATACACCATTAAAGCATGGAACAATGTACAAGGTAAATAACATACCTAGCATGATATCTAACCATTTTCACATGCAATTATCACATTTATTTACACATTTAGCTTGTTGTTTTAATGTAAATGAATCACAATTACACATGGTATCACATTTTCACATGCTAACACTTTCATATTATAGTATCACATGCTCAAATTTCACATTGCACAATTCACATGCTCACATTCACATATTTACACTTTTCCACTACTTGCCGTGACACATAGTCAAAACCACCACTAGAAGGACACACATATTCACATACACATACCCGTCACCTAGGCAACGCAGTGACGAATCTTGGTTAATTGCGCAGAACCGGGAGAAGCACTCTCCACCCTAACCAGTGGTACTTGTCCACCTCCAGGATTTCATCCGAATGCCCATAGGATATCACACACATTGAACTTTCTCGTAGGGACTTTACTACAGTATGGTTCCACAGCCCGCTATGGTAGTAATGTCACTATCGGCACAATTTTCACATTCCACTTTATCACATTGTTTACATGATTCTCATGCACCATTTAATACATTTACATGCATTATATAACAATTGCACATGTTTCAGTTTCCACAACATGATGCTACTGTTCTCATGATAATCAGATCATAACACAATCCTAATCATACTGTTAATCACTGAATTACGCATAATTAAACTTAATATGCTCAATATGGTCATTTTCCCTTATTAAACCAATAGCAGTACCTACTATCATGTAAACAGAACGGAATTTTTATCACAGGTTCTAAACAGATAACATATCAATGCTCAATTTTTAAGATTTTTTTGGGATTTGTAAACTAATTATAATAATTAAAATAGATTCCAGACATATTTATTGTCAAATCCAATTACACATGGTACACAGTAAGATAGTCATACCTAACAGATTCAAATCCTAAAAATAGTCATAATACGAAAATGGAAAATTTATAAAACCCTAAATGACAACGGTTCTATTTATATAAGATTAATCATGGTCCAATCATGCTCATAGTCCTAATACAAAAATTTTAATAAATAAAATTAATTACAAAAATTTGACACCTCCTCATGACATGACCTACTGACTGTACCTGACCACATATAAATTTTTCAGTATGCACAGATACTCAAAATCCGACAAACACTTCACAAAGATCAAAACAGTCTCACTGCAAACCCTGAAGAACTTGACGGCACAGGGGTTGCCGCCAACAAGGGTTAATGACACAAGATGTTGCCGCTAACTCTGGATCTTAACAGAAGCAAGCTGGCTGTTAAGTTCCTATCTTCAGAAATGCAGACTGAATGAATAAAACTTGACGAATAGTGGTTCCAGGACATGAGGAAAAAATCCCATAAAATCCTAGGACCTAGAGGTCATGGGTAGGGATGATATCACTCAATTACTTGCCTCATAAAAATTGTCAAAGGGAATTAAATTTGCCGAAGATGCTCTCCTCGGCCAAGCCAAGAAGTGCGTAAATCTCCTCCCGAACCAGTTTCTGTGTCGATGCAGGTTGCACATCGGAGTCGGGAAAGCCTCACCAAAGTCTAGAGCCTCTCCCAGTCGATGCAGATTGCCAACAGAACTCTCCAATCGCCGGTTCGAAGTTTCCAAACATCAGTTTTCGTAGAGAAAGTTCTACAATTTTTTCAAAGGCCAAAAGACTTAATCCGGCTGAAGTTGGGTGTTTATATAAGCTAAGGGGGTCGAATACGCATTTATGTTAGAATCCTACCGTTGTAAGGTAGTTTCCAAATCCGGGACTGAAGGAAACATGGTCGTTTCCAGATCTGAGACCGCAACAATTTTTTCGAAATAAACGGCCATATGGTTGTCATTTACTGGGAATTGGCGTCCATCGATCTGGACGTCAACTCCCCATAAACGTCAACACATGTTGACGTCAATTGGCGTTTCGGCCAGAATATAGAAAATAGATAAACATGCATTCACCTTATAATTTACATACTCTATACATCATATTATTTAAATACAATATGTACAATGTAAATAAAAACAATATGTACATAAATAAACACATATATACAAATGTACAACATCATTTGAATACAATATGTACAGAAATAAATAAATAAATATATATATATATATACACATAATTATATACACAAAGCAACTAATCACCATATGACACAATTCAAATAAAAGAACAATGTTCGAGGGTCTTACACCCTCTCCCCCTTAAAGAAACTTCGTCCTCGAAGTTAGAACGAACCTAATCAAGCAAATGTGAATACTTCTTCTTCATAGCATCCTCAAGCTCCCAAGTAGCTTCTTCTCGCGAGAAGTTCCGCCATAGCACCTTCACGGACGCAATGCTCTTGTTCTTGAGGTGTTGAACCTTCCGATCAAGGATAGCTACAGGTTGCTCAACATACGACAAGTCTGGCTGAATCTCCACTAGCTCGTGACAAATTACATGAGATGGATCTCGCACATACCTTCTGAGCATAGATACGCGGAATACAGGATGCGCACTCGCTAGCGCTGGGGGTAAGGCTAGCTCATATGCCATGCTGGCCATCCGTCTAGGAATCTCATACGGGCCAATGAATCTAGGACTCAACTTACTATGCCCTGCCAAACTTGACAATGCCTCGGGTAGGTGAAACCTTCAGAAAAACATGCTCACCAACTTCAAACTCCAAATCCTTTCTCCTGTTGTCGGCGTAACTCTTCTGCTTATCCTGCGCCGCAACAAGCCTCTGCCTAATAAGCTAATTCTTATCTGAAGTCTCCTGCACTAACTTTGGACCTATCAACTGCCTATCACCTGTCTCCTCCCAACACAAAGGAGATCTACAGGGCCGCCCATACAAAGCCTCAAATGGAGCCATGCCAATACTTGCATGAAAACTATTGTTGTATGCGAACTCCACGAGAGGCAAATGACACTCCCAATCACCCTTCCAATCCAGCACACATGCTCTCAACATATCCTCGAGTGTCTGGATAGTCCTCTCAGACTGCCCATCTGTCTGGGGATGGAACGCCGAACTAAGCTTCAACTCGGAACCTAAAGCCTCCTGAAAACCCTTCCACAACCTCAAAGTAAACCTCGGGTCTCGATTCGAAATAATCGACTTCGGCACGCCATGCAACCTTACAATGCTACTAACATACAACCTAGCCAAACTCTCCACTGACTGCTTCTTCTTCACAGGCAAGAAATGAGCCGTCTTGGAGAAACGATTTACAATCACCAAATCGAGTCATTGCCCTTCACTGATCTGGGCAAACCCGTCACAAAATCCATAGTGATTGCTTCCCACTTCCATACTGGGATCTCCATCTTCTGCATAAGACCAGATGGTCGCTGATGCTCGGCCTTCACTTGTTGGCATACTAAACACCTAGATACAAAATCCGCTACATCCTTCTTTCTGCCAGACCACTAGAAAGATCTCTTCAAATCTTGGTACATCTTGATGTTACCTATATTAATAGAGAACCTCGACCTATGAGCTTCTGCTAGAATATGCTCACGGATGTAATCACAGGGATTGTACCCCCCTCAACACAGACATGAATATCAAATATGATAGCATGGAAAGTAGGATGTGATCGCCACCTAGATAGTCGCCTAAGAATGAAAATGAGATGATGGCTGACTTAAACTAGGAAAAAGAGAGAGAACAGAAACGAACCTGATGTCGCGGTCGCCATTGGCGCCGCGATAGACTGGTAACGCGTCAGCTTTTGTCGACGCGTCTATAGTCGCGTCACCCTCGGTCGTCGCGTTCTCTGAATGCGGAGAAATAGGGTAGGGACCTTCTTCTCGTCCTCCAGCCGGCCGGAGAACCAGAGCTTCTCGTAGACTTCACCGGTTTTCCTGCCAACCAAAGAAAATCACAACAAAAAACGCCCTATTAGAATATGTGAAGCATAGTATCTATTCTAAAAATGGAAAGAAATGGGAGATCATGGCGGGAACGCAGCTGGGGTGGTTTTGAACCCCTATGGGTGTGGGAAAAAATGTGGGTAGATAGGGAAATGCTCTATCTAAAAATAACGCAAAAATGCATGTAGAAATAAGAAGAGAGAAAGGAGAAGAAAATGAGCCCCATTGGGGCGACTCCCTGGCGTGAGTGCGGCTCCAAGGATGTGCAAGAGCTACAGGAGGTCGTCGGGGTCGCCCTTTTCACGTTCCGTGCTCCGTTAATGGTGGAAGAGTGGCTTTGGGGAGTGGAATGTGAAAGGAGAATGGCGAAATGGGTGGCTGTGGTGCTAAGTATAGGTCAGAGGAGATTTCGGCAGCCCTTCGGGGTGGTAATCAGGCTCTCCCCGTCCTTGAGGAGGGGCCTTGCTTATATAGAGCTTGGGATAAGAATTAGTGATATTATCTCTTCAAAAAGGTTTTAAAAATCATAATAGGAGATAAAGCCCTACAAAAATCGGGTTGAGAGTCCTTAGGGATCCTCACAAGAGTCCCTAAGGCTAGGATCCCGCCCCAAGGGGTAGGGATAATCCTTAGGATTAAGTTGAACTCAAAGGAGGATAAATAAGAAGAAGTTAAGGAGGCCAGAGAATTCGGTCATTGTCGCGACGTATCGTACGGCCGCGACTAAGACGCGACGGTGCGGGTGGACGCGACAGCATTGCCCACGTGCATGGATAATGCATGGGCTGTCGCGGCCGCCAGAGCTGTCGCGACTAGAGACGCGGCGCCACGAGGCGTCGCGACAATAAATCCGCTTTATTTGAAAATTATCACCCAACTACATGATAGAACAAGAGTTATCATGACCCAAGGACTCTCTCAAGTGATAAATTTTGGGATTTCATGGCATTTTAATGGTTTAAAGGACTCAAAGCAAGGCAAATGATGGGCTCAAGGTGAGTGACCAATTAGGGGCCCACTAAAACAACAAGAAAAGTGGTTCAACCCATTAGTCAAAACTGGGTGTTTACAGATTGCCCCTCCTTGGCTTCCACTTTGCAAGGGAGCGAAGCGAAAGTGGAGTGGAGATGTCATGAAGTGACGGCGTAACGGAGATGACAAGGAGTGGACTGAAAAGTGGAGGCTAAGGTAAAGAGACACCCGATCTTAACTAACAGGCAATTGGAATCTTCGTGAAAGCCCCGAGTTGGTTGTTCGAGTAGAATGCAAAGAAGAGCACAAGTCTGGACGAGAGGAGAAAAGAAGAGGACGATCAACCCCTCGATTGAGAGGTACCCTAGATGATTGGCCTGCAGGTTTCATTTTGGAAGGACATGTGCGTGCCAGACAGGTAACTCATGACTCTGTCCTGGGAGCGGTTCGCAACTAAAACGGATCAAAGAAGTAGGATGAGTAATTGGATAAGGAATCCAGACAGGGAAATTCTTGTCAATCTGACGGGAACAACTTACTCGGAGGCAAACCTTCCGATTCGGAGTGGAATTGGATTTCTTGTTTGGAACATGAAGGATGATTGGGCACTTAACACGAGCTCATCAATGGTCAAGAATGAGTCAGGAAAGTTCAAAGTCCTACATGATGCATGCTGGGCTAAAGTAAAAGAAATCATCAAAGCGAATGCAAAGAAAAGAAAAAATAGGAAATAGATCAAGGATAATATTGCTAAGTCAAGTAAGAACGGGTCAAGAGACTACCCACAACCGCGGTGTAGGCCTGAATCTATCGTCCCCGTGCTTAACTAACTCAACGGCCTATCCAACGATTAACAATGTGTACCTAGATTATCACTATTTTTGGTAAAGGGGAACTCAAATCCTAGGACACATTGAGAACCAGCCGGTCCTTGAAAAGATATAATAGATAGGATACCATATAGTAATGCGAGGAATAGGGACAGAAATACAATACCTGTCTTACCTGTGACGAAATCTTTCTTGATTTTCTGAATTTATGATTTTTTTTTTTTTAGAAATAAACACAATGGAATATGAAACACAACAATTATAAGCAATCAAACAACATATATACACAGCTCAAGGATGAAAACAGCCCCTCGGGTGGAGAGGCGACAGCCGAAACGACCGCGACCATGTCGCGTCGCAGCGCCCTGTCGCGACATGGTCGCGTCAGATCGCGGCGTCGCGACTCGGACAGAGCTTGTAAAGACCAAGTAATCGGGGTTCACCCTTATCCTAAGACACCTAGACCCACACTAGAACTCCTAAACCTCTTCTAATCTTATCCTAACACCTAGTCTCGGGATTAGAGTGGGTTTCTAACTCTTAAGACTTTATAAATAGAGGGTTGAGGGTGGTAATCCCGCAGCTAACCCCTGGCATCCTCTGCTCTTCAAGTTCAAGCTCTCTTCTCCTCTCTTGCAACCATGAAGAGGAATTATTCGGATTTTGCAGAAGATATCCCCGCTTACTCCGGCCCAAAAGCTGCTAGGGAGACGTACGCCGATCTGAAGCAACTCTCCGCTATCCCGGGACACATCTATACACGCTCGGAGCTCCAAGTAAGTGGCCTTTCCTTCCTGAGATTCTGAACTTATTGCACTGTTCTATTTTGCTCTGTTTTGCTCTTCTCTTTTTTTTTTGTTCTTCATGTCTCTTCTTCTATCTCAGATCCTCCCCGGCCAACGGCGATTCTCAAAGATGCCATGGCTGGTACCCATGCTCGAGTTACTACCGCCCACGTCTATTGGTTACTTGAAGGAGTGGGGGCTGTCCACCGTCTTCGTACTGGCCAAAAACTACAACAAGTTGGTGCATGTGTGGGAGAGTGTCACAGCCATGGCGGAGCTATGGCATCCACAGACCAACTCGTTCATCTTTCTAGAATTCGAGGCAACGATCCTTTTGGAAGAGTTGGAGATCATGCTTGGCCTCCCACACTATCAAAGGGGCGAAGAATTTGCAATCTCCTACACCGTGGACCAGATCAACTCATGGAGCATCCTGGCATACATTACCACAAAGAAGAACGATCTCTACTCCATGACTAGCGGTATGCATGTTCACCTCCTCCCAATTGCTCAGTGGATTACTTCCCAGTGTAAGCGGAAGACCACGAACTACACCGCCATCGCCAAGGCGGCCGCCATATGCATTTGCGGCGTCATACTCTTCCCGGAAGCCGACGGTGCCATCTCCTTTGGCAATCTTAGCATTATTGACTCCATCTCCGAAGGTATGAAAATTGGACAAGCCGTCCTGGGTTTTCTATATGCTGGCCTGACCTCTGCAGCACTCGGGGGTCCTTTCTATGGATCGGTCATCGCCCTTGAACTATGGATGGGGATGCATATTCAATTCCGGGCGGTGGAGGACCTGACCACGGAATGCAAGACAATGCTGAACCACCGACTGGCGTACGTGGGCGGACGGCTTCACATAAGCCCTCGGGCATGGTGCAAAACGGCTCAAGTGAAGGGCATACAAGCCTGGCGCCAATACCTCCGAAGTCTGATCGTGGCGGATTTTGACATGCGCCCACGATTCATGAACGGCCGGACGATCCACCTTCCTCAACGCACCGGGCTTGCCTTGAGGCTGTTGGGCAACGGGGCGCTAGTTTCCTACAACTCGGACCGCTGCCATCTCCAATGCGGTGTGGCTCGTACGGTGGTTCCACTTCTATCACACTTCCCACCTATCCAAGAGTGGAAGAGGGGCGATGCACAGGATGAGCGCGACATGCGTAGCGCCATCGTCCACTGGGAAGGATGCGCGACGAGCGCGATTCAAGCCGAAGTGGAAGAAGATGACGAAGCAATCACGGAATACATTGAAGCTTTGAAAAAACTTCAGCCTGCGGGAGGGAACAATTTGATTTGATTTGAATTGATCTGAATTGTAAGCCAGATGATAGTTAGGAAAGGATTTGAAAGTATTGTTTTGATTGCTTAGAGTGAATTAGAGCATGTAACAGACTTTGCATTTGAATGAAATAGAATGAAATTTTCTGCAAACGGAAGGGCTTTGTTGATGACGCGACAGCCAGGGATGTCGCCTTTATGTCGCGGCCAAGCGGGGTGTCGCGACGCTATCGCGGCAGCCTAGAGGGTCGCGACATGAACGCGACCGCCCGCTGTGTCGCGTCATGAACCGATCGATTCAAAACAAACGCCCCCCCTTTCCTTCTTCCTTTCCGTTTTCAAAAACCCAAATCTCCAAACCTTCGAATCTCTCCCCCAACTCCCTTGCATTCCAAACTTCTTGCTAGCTCAAAACTCACCCCAAACAACTCATATTGCAATGGAAGGTGGAAAAGAGATCGGCGAGGGCTCATCATGGAGGAAGCGCCACGTGGAGCGTCGGAGCTCACGACGACGGGCGGAGGAGCCTTCGGTCGAGGAGGAAGTGCCCGAGGTCGCAATGGGAGAGGAGGAGGAGGAGGGGATGGCTCCAGTCATGAATGCGGAGGAGGAGCGGAGGAAAAGAGCGAAAGCCATGAAAACGGTAAGTACCCCTCCCTTAAACCTTGAATGGTAGTAGAATAGAGGTAGACGGAGCCCCTATAGGGCGAAACGCCCATGAAAACGAGGATCAAACAAAGAGGGCTCCGGTTGGTTTGACTCTGAGAACGCGTCAGCACGACCCGCCGCGACATGATGATGCGGCGGGGCGGGGCGTAGCGAAGTGTCGCGACGTCTGGGGCAGACGCGACCTTATCGCGACCAAAGAAGGTGACGCGACCGTCGCGACAAGGTCGCGGCTGCAATAGCTGTCGCGACTTTGTCCGAACACACAATAAAGGCCTAAAATTGATCTTGAACGAATTTTGCAGGGTGAAATGAGGGCTCGAGTGTCATGGACACTGGTGCTGGCTGTTTTCCTAGCCTTCCCCCCTTTCCAGCGAGAGCGAGTAGAGGAGATGGGGTTCGGGCAGATCTTTAGGATCGAGAGGATGGGGGTGGACCCGGCCCTCACCAGGCCCTGTGGAGCAGGTGGGACACAGAGGTGAGTGCCTTTGCATTCCCATGGGGGCATATGATCCCTAGCATGGAGGATGTGAGCCGGATCACAGGGCTTAGAGTCTATGGGCGGGCAGTGAGCGGCTACACCTATCCCTGTTATCATGACTTAGCTGAGCGCCTCCTAGACCTCCCAGTAGAGCGCAGGTCCTCCCTAGTGCCTAGGGTAGCATTGCAGGAGAGTCTGTGCTTGTACGAGGCGGGGAAGAACGCAGGGGAGAGTGAGGATGAGTACCTGGCGAGGCTAGCTGGGGTCAGCCAGAGGGAGCTTGCGAGCGAGCCCGGGCCGCAGGCGGACTTGGACTTGCGCCGTTTTCTTGTTCTCTTTCTTGGTAGACTCTTGTTTGCCACGAGAGGCGACGCAGTCCACTGCCGCTTCCTGCCCTTGCTAGAGGAGCTAGGTGAGGTAGGGGGGTATGCTTGGGGAGCAGCCTTCTTAGCGCACCAGTTCGACGGTTTGAGCGCCTCCGAGCGGCAGACGTCTACGAGCGGCTTCTACCCCTTCCTTCAGGTACACCTTCTCTCCTAACTCTTTTGGATCTAAACATCATTTTGCTTAAACTGCCAACTGATTTGTCTTTCATCTTGCAGGTTTGGGCCTATCTACACCTCCCAGCCCTGGGGAGAGGGGATCTCACACGGTCGGGCTTCGTGCCCATTGCACGCCGTTGGGACTCTCGTCGAGACACCCGCCACTTGGTTGATCAGCTGGAGCGCCTACAGGAGGCCATCGACAGCTACCCTTATCTGGATGTAAGTACCTTTTAATCCCTGCCTTTTTCTTAAATTATTTGTATGAAATGACTGATTACTTCTCTTTTGCAGGTGATTTGGCAGCCATATTTGGGGGAGGGTGATGAGGGACAGCCTTGGTTGGCAGGCCCGCCCCTACTTCGGTAGGTCGGTGTGGTTGCATGCGCTGAACCTTGTGCTACCTATGAACCTATTCCTGACCCAGCGCTCCCTGGGCCTCAGGCAGAGTGTTGTGGAGTTCCCCGTCCGGGACCGGTTTCGCCGGCCGGGTCGGAGCTTTCGGGGACTTCACGACACGACAAACTGGCGGGAGCGGGCGCGCGAGCAGATTGAGAACTGGGAGTGGAAAGGCAAGGGGGTCAGATCGGACGCGACTACTGACGATGCCTACCTCTAGGCGTATGCCTTGAAGTACGGAGGAAAGGTATACAAGAGCGCCCGACACCAGGTAAAACTTCTAAACCATGGCTCAAAGAATTCGGGTTTAATGGTTAGAACTGATGATTTTGCAATTCCTTGCAGGTGGACGTGACTGGTGAGATCGCATCGCTCCGAGCCTTGCTCCAGTCGGCGGTGCAAGATCGGGAGGCAGCCCAGAGGCAGACGGCAGAGCTGGTAAGTACCGTGTTCACTTTCAGCCCCTTTTATTTAAGCAAAATTTTTGAAACTGACATGCCTTTTGCGTGCAGCGGAGTGAGCTGGAGAGAGTGAGGGGTACCGGAGCAGGCGGTGCTTCCTCCTCTCGGAGCGCGGGGGGCTCTCCATCGCTTATGGAGGCTCGACTGACAGGGGCGGTGTTGAGAGCTGAGGAGGCTCAGAGGCACTTGGAGGAGCGGGTAAGTTCATTTAAAGGCTTGAGTTGATCATTTCCAAATGATGCTGAATGATTGCTTGTTGTGCAGGAGAGAGACTTGGAGCTCTCTCATGAGCATGCCTTGGAGCTGCAGGGTGAGAGGGACCAGTTGCGCGGGGAGGCCCAGGCTACACGGAGCGAGAGGGACCAGCTGCGTATCCGGGCGGAGGCAGCCGAGGCGCAGATAGCGGAGATGACCAGGGAGCTGGTGACACTACGGGTGCAGAGGCCGCCCGGAGACCAGGAGGAGGTCACCCGACTACGTGCAGAGCTACTGGCACAGCAGACGCTGGCGCAGAGCCTTCAGCAGATCGTGACGGATATAGGCCGTTCACGTAGCCGGAGCCGGAGCGGCGCGAGCGTCAGCAGAGCGACCGGTGCCTCCGTCGGAAAGTACTTAGCGGGTTCCTCCAGCAGGCGGAGGAACGAGGAGGAGGAGCGGCACCGTCAGGGCGAGGGTAGCGCCCATGATGGTAGAGGGGGTGGCGAGATGCTGCCACCTCCGGATAGGCGAGAGGGATCCGAGGAGAGTGGCGGTGGACAGGGAGGAGACTTGTGAGCCACCTCCCCTTTATCTATGTACATATTGTTCATTTCTTAGTGCAGTTTAACTTTTATGCCAATATTTATGATAAATGAATGGTTTGATTGACACGAGTGAGAGGCGAGTTTCAAACAAGCGAGAGAGACAGAGAGTTCTGAGTGTGACGTTCCACTTACTTTCTGAATCACCTGTTCCTGCACATACTTTATAAAAGGGAACAAGTTAGATCTGTTCTTAGGCTCGGCCCCTTGCGCTTAAAATGATAAAATCTAACTCCGTAATTGTCAAGGGGCCGAGCCTTATTAAATAGGCGAAAAGACCATGAAAATAATGCATGCTAAAGAAAAGCAATATGTACACACATTTTTATTTTTCTGAAAACTATATATTTTTATGGTTTTGGGAATCTTTTGATTTTTTTTTTTTTGGATTTATGGAATTTTTTTTTTTTTTTTTTGGGTTTTGGGGATCTTTTGATTTTTTTGGATTTTTGGAATTTTTGATTTTTTTGGGTTTTGAGGATCTTTTGATTTTTGGGATTTTTTGGGATTTTTGGGGTTTTGGGGATCTTTCGATTTTTTTTTGGATTTTTGGAAATTTTGATTTTTTGGGGTTTTAGGGATCTTTTGATTTTTTTTGGATTTTTGGATTTTTTTTTTAAAATTCTTTTGATAACAATACTTCTTAATGTTGAGCGATTAACCGTGAGCCTTACTTCTATCTCACTTTGGCGAGTAAGATTTGTGTGCAACGCATATTCATCTTAGGTTTGCTAAGATTTCTTGCCCCTGTGACATCAATGTTCCAACACAGACCAAGCGTATGGATTCTTTGGTCATTTTTAGGGAGGATAGGAAGAATATAAATGTGATAAGACTTAATCTCGGGGTCGGGGTTACCGACTTGTAAGACTTGCAACAAGTAAGCTACATGTGCTATTCATCTGTTGTCCAGGGACTTTAGGGCCACAGTATTTTCTCTTTTGACTGGGGCATGCGCGCGACCGGACAAAAATAAAGCGACGGAACTGTACTGCCACTCTTTAACATGCCCCTTCATTTTATCATTTCGTCGCTTTATTTTTGTGCTATATGCTTTTCTTAGAACTGCCCGTCCCTCCTTGAGACTTCAAACACATGGTTTATACTGTTGCAGGTTTACAGGTTAGCCTTCCCCTTGCCCCTAGACCTTGTCCGAGTAGGGAGAGAATTGACCTTTTGTTTCCCTAAGCAAGAGCTAAGTGAGAACACTGTATATGAAGGGACAATGACCTTAGGCTACCATGTTGAGTACGTGATTGTGCATAAATATTATTTCGTCAATATGAGAGGAAGCGAGACACTTGGCAAATGGCTACTTATTAATTGGTGTTGTTATCAAAAGACTGTTGATCAGGGGTAGAATCTTTTAAGATATAATCCATTCCATGGGTGAGAGAGTTCATCACCATCGGCATTAACTAACCTATATGCGTTTCCCGGGTACACTTCTTTAATGACGTACGACCCTTCCCAATTTGCAGACAGTTTTGATCTTGGACCTCCAGGTTTTATGAAAATTGGCTTCAAAACCATGTCTCCTTCTTGAAACTTACGCTCAATCACTTTCTTTTGAAAGACCTTGAGAGTCTATTTTGATATGAAAGCACATGATCGGCTGCAGCTAGACGCCGTTCGTCTAAGAGCTCTAGTTGTGTAAGTAACGCCTCCCGATGTTCATCGGGATTATGTTCTTTGTCCAACTGAATTCTTAGCGAAGGGATGAGAATCTCGTGTGGACATACCGCTTCCATTCCGTATGTAAGTGAGAAAGGAGTTTGCCCCGTAGGTGTGCGGATGGAGGTGCGGTAGGCCCACAGAGCCTCAATTAGTTTTTTTGGCCAATCAGTGAATTTATTAGACTCACAAGTTTTCTTCAAAATTTTCAGAAGTGTTTTATTCGTGGCTTCGGCCTGGCCGTTGCCCTGTGGATAATAAGGAGACGAATGATGCAAAGAAATATTGAACTTCTTACAGAGATCTTGAAGGTCTTGTGATATGAACTGGGGTCCATTGTCGGTGACGAGGCTGCCAGGTACTCCAAACCGCGCAATGATGTTCTTCATGATGAACCTGCACACAGTCGAACCTTTGATTTCTGCAAATGCTTCTGCTTCGGCCCATTTGGTGAAATACTCAGTAGCAGTATGGATGAAGGATTTTTGTTTTATCTGAGCATTAGGATCACCAAGGGGCCCGATGATATCAAAGGCCCACATGGAGAAAGGCCAAGGAGAAGATAGTGGATGCAAAGAGGAAGACGGAGCATGAATTTTATCGGCGTGGATTTGGCATCTGACACACCTACGAACGTAGGCGGCACAGTCCTGTTCTAAGGTTGGCCAGTAGTAGCCCTGCCTAAGGATCTTTTTGGCTAACATCTGACCATTCACATGCCCTCCGCATTCACCGGAGTGAGATCCTTCCACTATCTTCCAAGCCTCTTCATCGGTCACGCATCTGAGGAGCATTCCATTTAGAGCGCGTCTGTAAAGGACTTCACCCACGAGGGTATACTTTAATGCCGCTCTACGGATAGCTCGCCTATCTTCGGCTTCGGCTTCTTCTGGGAAGGTGCCGTCTCTGCAAAATTTTCAATCTCATGGTACCACGGTCTCTCTTCTTCCATCAATTCTCCTAATTCAACAAGCAACAACTCCTTCGCTTCTTTCTTCTCTGCCTTCAACACTAGGGAGCTCCTAAGGTTTGAGAACCAAGGATCCTGAGTTGAGGGAGCTTCTAACCTCTGAACAGTGATAGTCTCTGCACTACGGCTGAGAGGGAAGGAGAGAGACGAAGCTAACGATGCAAGAGCATCGGCCAGGATGTTCTGAGAGTGAGGAGTATGAATGTAGATGAGTTGACGGAATTGTTTGGCGAGGAGCGTGACCAGATCTTGATATGGCTTGAGCTTGGGGTCACGAGTGCGATAGGTAGAGAGGACTTGCCGAAGAACGAGCTGAGAGTCTCCTATGATCTTAAGGTGACGGGCGCCTAAAAGGTAGGCAAGCTTAAGACCGGCTAGGAGAGCCTCATACTCGGAGATATTGTTGGTGGCGTAGAACTGGAGTTGATAAGCCAAAGGAACGGTGATCCCTTCTGGGGTGAGCAAGACTGCACCTATGCCCTGTCCCCTAGAATTGAGAGCTCCATCGAAGTGGAGTGACCAGAGGGGATCATGAGAGACAAGTGATAGGTTTTCATCGGGGAACTCCTCTTGAACCGTATCACTATGAGGAAGAGGGAGGTGAGCAAGATGCTCGGCGATGGCATACCCTTTTATGGCTTTTGAACGATAAAGGAGATATCAAACTGAGAGAGGAAACTTTGCCAGTGTGCCAATCTGTCGGCGAGGACTGGCTTTCCAGGAGGTACCTAATAGGATCCATTCTAGAAATCAAACTCACCTTATGAGCTAGGAAGTAGTGCTTCAATTTCTGCACCACCTAGACTAGCGCTGCGCAGGTTTTCTCCATTGTGGTGAGTTTGAGCTCGAAGGATTGAAGAGCCTAGATAGGTAGTAGACTGCCCTTTCTTTGCCAGATTCGTCATGCTGAGCAAGGACAGCTCCTAGGGAGTCCTCAATTGTTGATAGATATAGGATCAATGGTTTCCCAGGGATAGGCGCCTAAGCACGGGCGGATTCATAAGGTAACTCTTGAGCTCATCGAAGGCCTCTTGGCATTTATCATTCCATTCAAAATTGACTCCTCCCTCAACAGTTCATAGAAAGGACGACACCTTTGGGAGTGCTGAGATATAAACCTTCTTATGAACTGAAGTCGACCAATCAAACCTCGAAGCTCGGATATGTTCTTGGGAGGAGGCATCTCATTGATTGCCTTGGCCTTGTGCGGGTCTATTGAATCCCCCGTTTACTAACTATGAAGCCTAGCAACTTTCCCGAGGAAACTCCGAACAGGCACTTTTTCGGATTCATTTTCAATTGATATTCTTGCGCGCGACGGAACACTTTGGCAAGCACGGAGGAATGCTCTCTTCGAGTTCGCGACTTCACCACGATATCATCCACGTAAACCTCAACATCAATATGTATCATGTCGTGGAAGATAGCTAACATTGCCCTTTGATAAGTGGCGCCGGCATTCTTTAGTCCAAACGGCATGACCACATAGCAATATGTTCCCCATGGGGTGGTGAAGGAGGTTTTTTCTTGATCCTCCGGGGCCAGACGAATTTGATTATAGCCGGAGTACCCATCCATGAATGATAGAGTTTCGAACCCTGTCGTATTATCGATCAAGACATCTAAATGAGGTAAGGGGAAATCATCTTTAGGACATGTCTTATTCAAATCCCGGAAATCTATGCAGATACGTACCCTTCCGTCCTTTTTCATGACCGGGACAATGTTCGCCACCCACAAAGGATAGAGGACTACACGGATGAACTTGGCTTTGTGTAGCTTATCAATTTCCTCTTTCATCTTTAAAGCAATGTGGGGGAGAAATCTCCTTAGCTTCTGTTTAACGGCAACTGCCCCTGGCTTTAGGATCAATCCTATGTTCCACCAGACCGGGGTCAATGCCGGGCATGTCATCGTAGGACCAGGCAAATGAATCGTTGAACTCCCTCAACATGTCTATGAGTGCTTCTTCTTCTTCGGGAGGGAGATTAGAGGTATGGTTAAGATCCTGGGGTCCTCTTCGGTTCCCACGTTTACCTCTTTAGTAGGTTCATCGACTGCTGAGGTAGGTTCATCGAATCTCCTCATGCCACTAGCGTACACCTCAGCAGCATCCTCTATCTCACCATCATTCTCATCCAATGGGTCCTCTTCGGCTATAATTTCATATATTCCAAAGCCATCGTCTAGCCCTTCCTCCATCGGCATTTCCTCTAAGTCCAAGGCACTGCATCTTTGACGAACTCTTTGACAGCTAGAAGAGCGCCACACCTCTGAACTAAGTCTAAGAGATATCTACGGGGTATGCCACTACCCTTCCATTTCCTAGACGGGGACGGGGACTTACTGGAACTACCCCTGAACTTAAACTAGATTTGATATTTACAGGAGGCTCTGGAGAAGTGTCCAGAGGTTTATTTGAAAGGAAAACAAAGGGGGGGTGGGGGGGGGGGGGCAGGGCCACAAAGGTCCTCCGATGAGGCTGGAGGAGGAAACGGGCCACCCGAGCTCAGGGTGCCAGCAATAGCATCGGGGTGTAGGGGAGCAGAAGGCCCCTCACCCGAATCGCCCGAAATGGCCATGTCTGACCACGAAGAGAGCGAAAGAAGGACGACGATGGCCGCCGGGGAGCAGTCGTGATGGGGATCGCCGTCGAGAGCGGGAGCAGGAGAGGTGTGACGGGGATCGCCGTCGGAAGCAGGAGCAGGAGAGGGGTGACGGGGATCACCGTCGGAAGCAGGAGCAGGAGAGGTGTGACGGGGATCGCCGTCGGAAGCAGGAGCAGGAGAGGTGTGACGGGGATCGCCGTCGGAAGCAGGAGCAGGAGAGGTGTGACGGGGATCGCTGTCGGAAGCAGGAGCAGGAGAGGTGTGACGGGGATCGCCGTCGGAAGCAGGAAGACTCACATTTTTTTGAATTTTATTTATATATTTTTTTGTTTTTTGTTTTGGAATTTTGATTTTTTTTTAATTTTTTTTTTTGAATAAAAAGGAATTACATTAGATTAAATGGCTTCGGGAAACAAAAGACAGGACCGAACCGTTAAAGAAAATGATGAAGCAGGGTAAAGGACGAACGAACGCCTCAACGGCGGTGGGTGAAATTTGGACAATGAAGGGGGGAGGCAAAGGAATGAAATCAACACTAAAATTGAGCATGGATGCAATAAAAAGAGTAGGAGGCCGGGAGATCCCTGGCCAGAGCTCCTGTATGAGCATGGGTGAATGATCCAACTGACTGTCTTCATCAAATCCAGGCAACTGTCGCCTGGTGGTGGTTGTTGATGCTGATAGCGCTGCCACTTGCGGCATATCTTCTTGCTGAACAATCTATTGACCGCAGAAACAGGATCTTCTGACTTTTCTTCCTCAACCCCTGATTTTTCAAACAGTAGACTAACTGATGAGATGGCATCATCTTGGTCTGGATCCTCAGTATCCTCCTCAGCTCTCTTCTTCTTGTTGGGCCGTTGTTTTTCTAAGGCCTGATAAGCTGATCTGGGTATTTCCGTTGTGGTGTTATATCCGGGCTGGATGGGCTCTTTGACAAAGTGCTCATATAAGGACCAGGTGAGTGGACCATGGTCCGGTTGTGAAGGGGATTAGAAAATGGCCCATTCTGAATACCCCAGGCCACGCTTTGTGAATTTCTTGGCGGTGGCCACAGTCTTGGTTTGCCCTTGAAGATGAGCACCTAGACCTTTTTCCGGACTGATAACCCAGCCTGAACATGATATCCCATCCTTTTGCATTTGAGTTTACGCCTTTTCTGATTGCCGCTACAGGTGGAGACACAATTGGGCGGTTAGAAGAGAATGTATAGGCCCAAGTGTAGTTGACATCAAGCACCGAGATGATGGGCTTGTTGGATGGCCATACTGACGAGAGTACTCTCTCAACAGCTTCTACTGTATGTGTTGTCGTTGCACTTTTTACCTTGACTATTCGCCCTTGGAAGGGGAATTTCAGGCACTGATGCGCTGTAGATGGCACTGCCCCTAATGACTCGATCCATGGGCGCCCTAAAATGGCTTTGTAGGTGTGATCAATGTTCAACACATAGAACTCCACAGACATGACGAGAGGACCCAATTCTGCTTGCAAAGTGATGACTCCATGGCAGGCACGTCGCGAATTGTCATACACAGCGATGGTGGTAGGTGTGGGCTGCAGTTGACGTTCTGATATATTGCATGCTCTAAGAGTGCTTAGTGGACATACATTAATGGAGGCTCCTGTGTCCACTAGAGCTGCATCGACGGCCACTTTGTTTATGGTGAGTGTCACACATAAGGGCATTTTCCTGGCTTCGGGGGCAGCCAACTCGCCGTTAGAAAAGGTAATCGTGGGTCCCCTGTTCACTATTGAGAGCACTGAGGGTAGGTTGTCCGGATTCATATCCTCGCTGACCATGACTCTTTGTAAAAAGGTCCTGAGAGCGTCCTGGTGAGTCTGTGATCTCTTAATGAGCTCCAATATGGAGATCTTGGCAGGAGTCTGATCAAGATGTTTCAAGATATCATATTGGGTTCCCGGTGCCAGATCAATCTCTTCTATATCATGTTGCTGCTGATTGTTGGTTTGTTGGCTTGGCATAGGTATGGATGCGCTAGGGTACATCTGATGAAACATTCGCCCGCTCCAGAGGGCAAGATTATGGTGAAGTGGAGGGGTAGTGGTGTTAAGGATGGAAGGGTTGGCTAGTAATGGTGCTGGTGTAGGGGAGAAAGGGACGTTGTTGGGTGGAGGAAAGATGGGCGACGCGACAGGGGAATATGATGGCGAGGTTATGGTGGCAATGTGGGGTGTAGGGGAGGAAGGTATGGTGGACGTAGGTGCGGGAGCACTGGGCGTGACGTGAGAAATAACCAGAAGCTGGCCTACCTCATGGTCGTCATCGAAGGCCCACTAGGCTTCTGGTGGTGGATGGTGGATGACGGGGTTAACATGTGCAAGGTGGAGGAGGTGATGGAGCTGGTTGAGGGTTCGGAGCGGGCTGATGTTGCGGCATGGGATTACGGATTATGCCTAGATCATTCGCCAGCTAAGCGGCTGCTGCTATTGCTGCTGTTGCTGGTATTGCTGCTGGAAAGGCTGGTATTGCTGTTGCTGTGTGTTGCTGCTGTTGTTGTTGCTGCGGCTGCTGTCGCCTCTGTTGTTGCTGCTGTTGCCTCTGGCCTTGCTGGTCCTTCAAAGTTTGGATCAACCTCTTCATTTCTGCACAATCAATCTGGTTCTGCTCATGGAGATCGTATATCATGTCCCGGAATTGAAAGCAATCGGACACATTGTGGCCCGGATGACGATGATAGACGACAGTACTTTGTTTGATCGGCCGCCATATTCCAATTTGCCTTCTCAGAGGAGGAGTCTTAAGGCATTTAGGGACATGAGGGCTGCAAAACATGGCTAGAGACTCGGGCAATGGAGGGTATTGGGCTCTCTTGGGCCCATTGGGTTTCCTGGGTGCATAGCCATTTTGAGGTGGAGGGACCTGGGAGTATTGGCACTGGTCTTGAGGAGGATTTTGTCCTTGGGAAGGTGGCTGCCTATTGTTGTTGTTGTTCCAAGGCTGTTGGTTTGCTGGGTATAGGGGGACCTACCTACCGGGCCTTGAGGATTGCTAACGGCGCCTACTTGTTTGTTGGTCTGGATTCCCTCGTGACTGGGCCTTGCGGCTTCTTGGCATAGCGAGCTTTGGGGGTTTCAAACATGGAATGTATAGGCGAGTCTTTGAGTTGGGTTTGGATGAAACGGGCTCGACTATATAATGGTGCATGGTAGAGATGTCGTTCATGGCCAAAATAGCTCGGTAGGTGGGTGTGGCATTGGAGATCAATAGCTTTACTTTCTCCTCCTCAGGCATTGGGCAACAGACTTTGGCGGCCAAAGAGTGCCATCGGTCAGCATAGGTGGAGAAATCCTCTTCTGGCTTCTTCTTTTCAGCTACTAAATCCACGAAAGAGTATTCGGGTCCCACCCGATCTTGGAATTGCTGCAGAAATCTTTCTTGGAAGATTTGGAAGTCCTCGGCTTCCTCGGGAGGCAATGAATAGAACCACTCTAAGGCTGGACCATCTAATGATTTTCTGAACAGATATGCCATGAGATGGCGATCATATTTGTGTGGTGCTGATTCATAGACAAAATCCTTCAAATGAAATAGGGGTCCCCCACCCCAGAGTATCGACGATATACAGGGAGCTCGGACTGGGAGGCACCCGGAGGTATTGGAAGGATGGGAGGGCGATGTCGGCTACCTTCCGAGGATCAATTTCCTCCGGAGGTCATGAAGCTCCTTCTTCATACTTGTCCATTCCGCAAAGAAATCGGAAGGAGATTGGATCTGATGCGTAGGGACAGGGAGCGTGGCTGCTCGAAGGAGTGAGACCTCTCGCGAGGAAGCAGGAGCTGGTTCGGCCGTATAATATGTAGTGGGAGGAGACCGAGCCGAACATCTCGTGGGGGGAGGTAGCTTGGTTCTGAAAAATGAATGGCCCGAGGACGGAGAGGTGTAGGGTCTGCCCCAGACGAAGAAAGGTGGGGGGCTGAAGCGATGTGGACGAGGAATCCGCCGGTCGGGCTGGATTTTGACCCCGGGGAGATAAAGGTTGTTTCCCCTTGGCAGCAGCTATGAACTCTCGGACTTGGTCCGGAGTGAGGTGAGGAAGGAGCTGGCTGAATTGAGAATGGGGGTCATCACCCCAGGAGGAGAGGGAGGACGGATCGAATCCCGGTGGTAGAGGGAGGCTGGATATGCCCCGGGAGAACGGTCATGGGGGGTTGGGCTACCTCCTCGAGCAACCCGAGGGGAAGGGCATCGTCGGCAAGGACCGGAATTGGTCCATGTCGAAGAGGGGATTATGATATAGCACAAGGGTCGGAGGAGACTGACTCGATCTCCCTAAACAATGACGCATACACCCTCCAACCAATTTGGGGGGAACCGACACACCTAAACTCTATCACGACAAGAAACAGAGATGAGAAGGGGGATCGAAGCACTCAAGTTATTATGCTTAAAACGCAAATTTCTTAAGATTCGAACTTGACCTTTTAAATGAATTGATTAAAGAGATGTCACTCGGTCATGCGGTCCCTAATAGGAATGGACTCAAGTGCTTCGGTATGACTAAGGGTGGTACACACTCACATGAGGGTGGCTCAAACTAAGGGTACAACGGGTACAACCAGCCCGGCGAACCGCAATGTGCGTACGGCCACGGGGACTTACGAAGGTCCTCGGAAGGCGGGCCCGAGTCAGCCTACGAGTTCTCGTAGATGAGAGGACTCACTCAACCAAGGGGGAACCTGATCAAATGGGTTTAGCAGCGTATGCAATGGGCCTAAATGCCCGAAATGTATGCACAAGTGATAGATGAGAAGCAAACAGGGCGACCAGATGGGTCTCGGGCCGAGTCGCGGCGGCTGGGTACGCCGTGACCCTATCACGACAGCGAGGGCGGCCGCGATAGTGACAGAGGCCCGAAGACACAGTGAGTCACCAGCTCAACTCA
Source organism: Colocasia esculenta (assembly GCA_014218235.1). NCBI lineage: Eukaryota > Viridiplantae > Streptophyta > Magnoliopsida > Alismatales > Araceae > Colocasia > Colocasia esculenta. Next base: position 166,471,003 of record CM024754.1, on the reverse strand, counting down.
AACAGACTACCCTACCAGATGATAAAAGCACCAAATCCCTAAATTAATACAGCATGGATCAGGAAGCACCCAGAAATCGATTAATGGATGGAAGCATTAACAAACAGAGTGTACCTGTTGACGCGACGCTCACCCGCGGCGCGACCTTGTCGCGTCCTTGCGCTACGCCGCGACCTGACCCGAAAACTTACAAATAAAAAATAAAAGGAAAACCCGAACCCTAACAGGATTCTAACATCCAAAGACACGACCATACATGGCACAAAGACATGGAACAGGGATGCATGATCTTATAGAAGCAGGATAAGGCAGATATGAGAAGCAAAACACTGACCTGCTATCGCGTCGTTGGCAAGCAACGCGACGTTATCGCGTCACCGCGATACGTCGCGACACGAACCGAGGGACAGAATGCAGGAAACAAAGAACAAAAAAAGACTAATAGGGCACCAAAAGGACAAAAAGGAAGAAAACATGGCAAGCAAGCAAGTTAGATCTACGAGGGTAGCACTGAAGGTCCCACCGTGATCGCCAAAAGGTGTAATCACAGGGATTGTACCCCCCTCAACACAGACATGAATATCAAATATGATAGCATGGAAAGTAGGATGTGATCGCCACCTAGATAGTCGCCTAAGAATGAAAATGAGATGATGGCTGACTTAAACTAGGAAAAAGAGAGAGAACAGAAACGAACCTGATGTCGCGGTCGCCATTGGCGCCGCGATAGACTGGTAACGCGTCAGCTTTTGTCGACGCGTCTATAGTCGCGTCACCCTCGGTCGTCGCGTTCTCTGAATGCGGGAGAATAGGGTAGGGACCTTCTTCTCGTCCTCCAGCCGGCCGGAGAACCAGAGCTTCTCGTAGACTTCACCGGTTTGCTGCCAACCAAGAAAATCACAACAAAAAACGCCCTATTAGAATATGTGAAGCATAGTATCTATTCTAAAAATGAGAAAATGGGAGATCATGGGGGGAACGCACCTGGGGTGGTTTTGAACCCTATGGGGTGGGAAAAAAACGTGGGTAGATAGGGAAATGCTCTATCTAAAATAACGCAAAAATGCATGTAGAAATAAGAAGAGAGAAAGGAGAAGAAAATGAGCCCCATTGGGGCGACTTCCTGGCGTGAGTGCGGCTCCAAGGATGTGCAAGAGCTCCAGGAGGTCGTCGGGGTCGCCTTTTCACGTTCGTGCTCCGTTAATGGTGGAAGAGTGGCTTTGGGAGTGGTGAAAGGAGAATGGCGAAAATGGGTGGCTGTGGTGCTAAGTATAGGTCAGAGGAGATTTCGGCAGCCTCGGAGTGGTAATCAGGCTCTCCCCGTCCTGAGGAGGGGCCTTGCTTATATAGAGCTTGGATAAGAATTAGTGATATTATCTCTTCAAAAGGTTTAAAAATCATAATAGGAGATAAAAGCCTATAAAAATCGGGTTGAGAGTCCTTAGGGATCCTCACAAGAGTCCCTAAGGCTAGGATCCCGCCCAAGGGGTAGGGATAATCCTTAGGATTAAGTTGAACTCAAAGGAGGATAAATAGGAAGTAGTAAGGAGGCCAGAGAATTCGGTCATTGTCGCGACGTATCGTACGGCCGCGACTAAGACCGACGGTGCGGTGGACGCGACAGCATTGCCCACGTGCATGGATAATGCATGGGCTGTCGCGGCCGCCAGAGCTGTCGCGACTAGAGACGCGGCGCCACGAGGCGTCGCGACAATAAATCGCTTTATTTGAAATTATCACCCAACTACATGATAGAACAAGAGATCATGCCCCAAGGACTCTCTCAAGTGATAAATTCGGGATTTCAAGGAATTTTAATGGTTTAAAGGACTCAAAGCAAGGCAAATGATGGGCTCAAGGTGAGTGACCAATTAGGGGCCACTAAAACAACAAGAAAAGTGGTTCAACCCTTAGTCAAAACGGGTGTTTACAACGGAACAGTCCACGATATCGGGAAACACAAAACTTGGTGATGAAATTAATCACACCATCCTCATCTCGCAATTTCCGCCTTGCCACCAATCCTGGAGTCTAGGGTAGCGCTTTTTCTGCTCAATCACAGCATCTCGAATAGGACCGAATGAACAACTGAGCCACAAAAGCCTAACATAACTGTGGCTCTAACTCAGTATCGCACATGCAGCATCTCCACATCCTCAACATTTCCAATCTTGCTGGAGCAAAGACCTCTTCTGCTAAGAGGCATCTGCCACGACATTCGCCTTCCATGGATGATACTGAAGCTCGAAGTCATAGTCCTGGGAATTCAATCCATCTCCTTTGTCATAGGTTCCTCTTCTGAGAAAAGAGATATCCAAACTTTGTGGTCAGTGAACACCTCAAACTTGACACCATAAAGATAATCTCTCCAGATCATCAGTGAAGGAACCACTGCCGCAAGCTCCAAATCATGAGTCAGATAGTTATGCTTATGCTCCTTCAACTGAAGAGAAGCATATGCTACTACCCTACCATGCTGCATCAGTACACAACCAAGACCTATCTGAGATGCATCAGAAAAGATGGCAAAACCCTCTATACCACTCGGCAAAATCAACATAGGTGCAGAAGTAAGCTTCATCTTTAGCAACTGAAAACTACTCTCACAATCCTCAGACCAGAAAAACTTCACACCCTTCCTGGTTAGCTTAGTCAAAGGTGTGCTGATAGATGCAAAACCCTCAATGAATCTCTGGTAATAGCCCGCTAAACCAAGAAAACTACGAATCTCCGATGGGGTCCTTGGAATCTCCCAATCTAATATAGACTGGACCTTCACCGGATCAACTGCAACTCCAGCGCCTGAGATAACATGCCCAAGGAAATGAACCTCGCGCATCTAGAAATCACACTTGCGGAACTTTGCATACAGCTTGTGCTCTTGGAGAACCTCCAGAACAACCCTCAAATGATCATGGAGTGTAGCCTCATCAGGGGAATAGACTAGCACATCATCGATGAACACCACTACAAAGCCATTCAAATAAAGTCTAAACACCATGTTCATAAGATCCATGAACGCTGCAGGGGCGTTGGTCAGACCAGAAGCACCAAAAACTCATAATGTCCATAACGAGTCCTAAAGGCCGTCTTGGACACATCTTCACTCCTAATCCTCAACTGATGATAGCCAAACCACAGATCAATCTTAGAAAATACTGATGCATTCTGCAGCTGATCAAATAAATCATCAATCTACGGTAAGGGATACCTGTTCTTCACTGTCACCTGGTTGAGCTTCCTATAATCGATGCACAACCTGAGTGAACCATCCTTCTTCTTCACGAATAATATAGGTGCACCCCATGGTGACACACTTGGGCGAATAAATCCCTTGTCCAGCAAATCTTGCAATTGCTTCCTCAGCTCTACCAATTCCGCAGGTGCCATCCGATATAGAGCCTTTGAGATAGGAGAGGTGCTTGGAAGCAACTCTATAGTAAAATCTATCTCTCTAACCGGTGGCAAACTAGAAAAATCATCAGGGAATACATCTGGAAACTCCTGCACAATATCAATCTCCTCAAGGGTAGGTGATTGATCAGCCTTCGGTACTAAGACCATGCTGGCAAGAAAAAGTGTCACACCCCTTGTTCACCATTCTCATTGACTTCATGGCGGAGATCACAAACCTTCCACAAATTTGGCAATGGATGTGAGAACTCATCCTCACAAGAATACGAAAATAATCTTCTTCCTGCGATAATCTCACCAGCATAGTGCTCCTCAAGCCAATCCAGACCTAAAATGCATCATAGTCCTTGTCTTGAGCAAAAAGAAGCCCATCTAAGCGTCGATCTTCAATGCACACCGGTAAAGATGAAATACTCTTCTTAGTCGATACCATACCAGCTGGGTGTGCACAGACAAGAGAACCTCTAACTCCTCAACCTCTACTGCTAACTGCCTCGCGAACGCTCAGAAAGGAACGACGAGTGAGTGGCACCGTATCAAACAAACCTGAGCGTGCACCACCCATGAAAAGAACAATACCTTCTGTGATGTTTTCTGCTACTCGGCATCCTCTCGTGCTAAAGCAAACACTCGAGCTTGGGCTCGAGGCCTTCCTGGTCTTCATGTAGATGGCACTGCTGCTGTTGCCGCTGCGGGGCTGGTGCTCCACGCTGAACTCCCTGCTGCAGTCTGCGCAATCTCTAATCTGATGCTCACTACTGCCACACTTTAGACATTTCCCCACTAGCTTCCAGTACTCTGTACCACCATGTGCTCTTCCTCAATGAGGGGCACTTCTTATCGCGGGGCTTGATGCCGGGGGATTGCGGTGCAACTGCCTACTGACTACTAGCTGCCACTGGACGTTGCGGTGATTGGTATGCCGCCTGCTTCCTATCCTCCGCTGGAACGGTGGTGCGGACCTCTTCTGTGAAGCCTTCATCTCCTCCAGATACTGCTCCATCTCACTCTCCTGCCTACACGCAGCACTGAGAGCCTTGTCCAGTGTACGGTGGTCAAACGCCACAAGCCTCGATCTCAGTAATGGCTTAAGGCCCATCACAAACTTCTTCGCCTTCCTGCACTCATCAGCAACTATATGAGGTGCATATTTAAACAATTCTACAAACCTGGCCTCATATTCAAGCATTGTCATGGAGCCCTGAGTAAGAGTAAGGAATTCCTGCTCCATCTTATCCTGAATATGCTCTGGGATGAACTTGACCTGAAAGAGCCTCGTGAACTCATCTCATGACACCTCGACAGCACCATCCTCGAACCTGGTGTGAAGTACAGTGGACCACCACACATCGGCACTCTCCTGCAATACATCATCCATAAGAACCAATCTAGACAAATCTAAACTTAACACAAGTACATTCATATAAATATTATACCTGTAGCATGCAGGTGGCCAAGCTGACTTATCCTCCTCGGCAACCTAATAGCTCGGAAGACCTTCTCAATCTCCCTCATCTAGCACTCTGCTAACAATGGTGACTCTTCCCCCATAAAAGAGGGCGGAGCCATCCTCTTGATCCATGATGGAAGGACCACCATGGCCTTGCTCTTGGGGAACTGGAGCTGGAGCCTGAGCCTGCCACAACAAGCAATATAAGCAACATAATGGCAATCATACATTTAATAAAAACAGGCTACTTCTATCTAAAAATTCTAACTTGAGCCTCCAGCTGAGCCTGAAGTGAAGCCTGAGTGTGTACCTGAGTCTGCATAGCCTGCACTAGGCCTTAGATGAATACACCATAATTCACAGGCGTTAGTGGAGGGAGTACTGTAGGACCCTGTGGTGCTGGGTCCTACTGCTCACCTTGGTCCACACACCTCTACTCGTCATCTCGAGCATGAGAACCATGCCTACCACAAGAAGCCATAGCCTGTAAAAAAAATTAATCTAGTTACAAACTATGTTATTTAGTCCTAACCATTTTCTTAACTATCTTTCATTCATTATTAGACATTTTCTACATACATGGACAAATTCTATAAAGACTTAGCATATTCTGAAGATGATGGTATATTCATGTACTATCTCAACCTTGGGCTCTGATACCAATCTCTGTAACGACCCTCTTTATACCGGTACGATTATACCAATCCACGATTTACCCAATCACTAAACGATAGGTTGATATGCACGTGAATAACAAAAGATTACAGCGGAAATAAAAGAACTAATCTTATTCCATCATCATCATCATATCCACAGTCTATATAGCGAGCAAAGAAAATACTAATGTCCACAATAATTACTATTCCAAGTAAAGTACACTGTCCACATGAATTACATAATTCCATTGTTTACATACTAGTGAAAGAAAAGTACAATGAAGTAAAGTCCAACAGAGTGCAGCTACTCCTTGCGCTCGGAGTTGCTCCTCTCAATGTCCTCCTCAGGAATGGAGGTACCTATCACACCTGTACGGCGAAGCAAGGATGAGTCTTCTAAAAGACCCAACAAGCAATCTAAGGACACAACCTTACACATATCATATACACATGCTAGCCTTTTTAAACATTTAGGGATAATCATGATACATGCTTCATGTTACTTAACAACTAAATGTGAAAACCAATAGCATGTTTTCTACACATTGTAACCAACATGATTCAAAGGTTTAAAACTTACTTAATTTACTTCACAATTATACACCATTAGAGCATGGAACAATGTACAAGGTAAATAACATACCTAGCATGATATCTAACCATTTTCACATGCAATTATCACATTTATTTACACATTTAGCTTGCTGTATTAATGTAAATAAATCACAATTACACATGGTATCACATTTTCACATGCTAACAGTTTCATATTAGACTATCACATGCTCATATTTCACATTGCACAATTCACATGTTCACATTCACATATTTACACTTTTTACACTAGTTGCCGTGACACATAGTCCAAACCACCACTGGAAGGACACACATATTCACATACACATACCCGTCACTTAGGCAACACAGTGACGAATCTTGGTTAACTGCGCAGAACTGGGAGAAGCACTCTTCACCCTAACAGTGGTACTTGTCCACCTCCATGATTTCATCCTAATGCCCATAGGATATCACACACATTGAACCTTCCCATAGGGACTTTACTACAGTACGGTTCCACAGCCCTCTATGGTAGCAGTGTCACTCTCGGCTCACTATCGGCACAATTTTCACATTCCACTTTATCACATTGTTTACATGATTCTCATTCACCATTTAACACATTTACATGCATTATATAACAATTGCACATGTTTTAGTTTCCACAACACGATGCTACTGTTCTCATGATAATCAGATCATAACACAATCCTAATCATACTGCTAATCACTCAATTACACATAATTAAACTTAATATGCTCAATATTGTCATTTTCCCTTATTAAATCAATAACAATACCTACTATCCTGTAAACATAACGAAATTTTTATCATAGGTTCTAAACAGATAACATGTCACATGGTCAATTTTTTAGTGTTTTTTGGGATCTGTAAACTAATTATAATATATAAAACACAATCTAGGCATATTTATTGACAAATTCAATTACACATGGTACACAGTAAGACAATCATACCTAACAGTTTCAAATCCTAAAAATAGTCATGATATGAACATGGAAAATTTATGAAACCCTAAATCACAATGGATCTATTTATATAAGATTAATCATGGTCCAATCATGCTCATAGTCCAAATACAAAAATTTTAACAAATAAAACTAATTATAGAAATTCGACACCTCCTCATGAGATGACCTACTGATTGTACCTGACCACATATAAATTTTCTAGTATGCACATATACTCAAAATCTGACAAACACTTCACAAAGATCAAAACAGTCTCACTGCAAACCTTGAAGAACTTGACGGCACAGGGGTTGCAGCCAACAAGGGTTAATGGCACAAGATGTTGCCGCTAACTCTGGATCTTAATGGCAACAAGCTGGTCGTTAAGTTCCTGCCTTCAGAAATGTAGACTGAATGCATAAAACTTGACGAATGGGGGTTCCAAGACATGAGGAAAAAATCCCATAAAATCCTAGGACCTAGAGGTCATGGGTAGGGATGATATCCCTCAATTACTTGCTTCAGAAAAATTGACAAAGAGAATTAAATATTCTAAAGATGCTCTCCTCGGCCAAGCCAAGAAGCGCCCAAATCTCATCCCGAACCGGTTTCTATGTCGATGTAGGTTGCACACCGGAGTCAGGGAAGCCTCACCAAAGTCCAAAGCCTCTCCTAGTCGATGCAGATTGCCCAGAGAAATCTCCAATCGTCGAGCTTGGAGAGTATACAATATGTACAGAAATAAATAAATAAATAAATATATACATATACACATAAATATATACATAAAGCAACTAATCACCATATGACAAAGTTCAAATAAAAGAACAAAGTTCGAGGGTCTTACAATTTCTGATCATCAGGTTTGCCAAGAGGATCACTATCCATTTTAGTGGATAAGCTCATGGGTGTGCTTAGGGCCTTACATTTATGAAAGCCAATTTTTTTGAGTAATTCTTTTGTATATTTGGTTTGACAAGTATGAGTTCCATCCTCAGTTTGACTAACTTGAAGACCAAGAAAGTAGGTGAGTTTACACATCATGCTCATTTAAAATTCATTTTGCATTAAGGTTTCAAAATCATTGCAAAGGACTTCATCAGTAGCACCAAATATTATATCATCAACATACACTTGAATGATAATTATATTATTTTTGATAGTTTTAGTGAATAGTGTATTGTCTATTTTTCCTCTTACAAAATCATGTGATAGAAGGAAGGCGCTTAGTCTCTTATACCAAGCTCGTGGAGCTTGTTTTAAGCCATATAGTGCATTACTTAATTTAAAAACATGATTAGGATATTATGTATTTTCAAAATCAAGAGCTTGATTTACATAAACTTCTTCTTTGATGACACAATTTGGAAATGTGCTTTTGACATCCATATGAAAAAGTTTCATGTTTCGGGAAGCAACAAAAACAAGTAGTATTCTAATAGCCTCAAGTCTAGCTACAGGTGCATAAGTTTCACCATAATCAATTCCTTCTTCTTGTGAATAACCTTGAGCCACAAGCTGAGCTTTGTTCCTTACAATATTTCTAGACTTGTCCAGTTTGTTTCTGAACACCCATTTGGTGCCAATAACTGGATGATCTTGAGGTTTAGGAACCAAATTCCAAATTTGGTTGCGGTTGAACTGGTTTAGTTCTTCCTGCATGGGCATAATCCAGTAAGGATCACTAAGGGCTTCATTTATTGATTTTGGTTCTATTAGAGAAACAAGTGCACTATATTCATAGGATTTAAACATACCTCTTGTTCTTACCTCGTCGTCTGACCGTCCTAGAATATTGTCTTGAGGATGATCCTTCAGAAATTTCCATTCTTTGGGTAGATCATCATGAGTTGTTCTTGTCTATTGTAAATCATTTAGCTTTGTTTCTTCATCGTCCAAGGATGTGCCTTTGTAGCAACCTGAATTTTTGAGAAAAAAAATTTAAATAATAAATTAAAAACTCAGCTAAAGGGATATTCAATGAAAAGAGCATTAAATCAAACCCATTAAATGGAAAAGAGTAATGGGCTTTGCTTAATGGATCCTCTAGAACTTATTGGGTCAAAATATGAATTTACAAATAGTAAATAAAAAGAAATACCCTAAATTCGGAGTCTTAATATCTCCTAAATAGAAAAGGACTCTTTAAGCATTAAAAGAGGCAATAAGAGTTGGAATTGGATTCCTAAGCCTACCCCTTATGATTTAGCACGAATTTAGATCTCATCCTAACCTAAATAGAGGTTGGAAAGCAAGAAAGGAAGGTTGGAGTTAGGAAATCTCGTAATTAAAGAGCAATTAGAATGGAAGTACGAATAGGAACCCATACATGCATAAATACATCTCTTAAACCCTCTTGGCCGACCCTAGCTCGTTGCCAAAGGTTGTTGGACGTGGAGAAGAGGTCAAGGAGGAGAGGATCTCGTGGGGAGAAGGAGTTCTTGGAGCTTCTTCCTCGTTCTTGGAAATTTTAACCCTAGAAGACAAATCTAGTCAAAGGTAGGCATTCTCACAAGCAAAACTAAATCAAATCCATCTATTAGGTAGTTCTAATCACCAGGAACAAAAGCCCTCTTGTTTCATAATTTTTCATGGAGCCAATCTTTTGTTCTTGATTTTAGAAGTTCTGCGAACATGATAACTCCAAGTCATCATGTTTGAGTCATATCTCCATGTACACTTGATCCCATGCTACGAAATTTTTACTGTAGCCACTTCATGTTGTTAGGGATCTTTTGCCCCTGAAAGCCCTATTTTTTGTTGAGTACGTTGCTCGAATTAAATCAGTCTTGCTCTTTGTATCATGTTCTATGTTACTCATTATTGCTCATGCTCAAACCATGTCCAAAGTATGCTCTCTCTCTAATTCCTATTTAATGGAAGTACTCTTGCATGTCTAGTTTCATTTGCCACTAGTTTCATGATTTTTCATCGTGTATACAATTAGTTATGATTTTCTGAACAACCCTGTATCAAAATCTGATATTGCTGGACCGTAATCCAAGACAGAGCAGAACTCTGTCAGACTGAGGCCATGGACCTGAGAACGTGATGGCCCGATAGGTCGCATTCTCAAGCCCATCGCGACGCTTTCCTTGTCGCGTTCTGAATGCGACAGTACCCTACATCGCGTTCTGGCCTTCTGTCCTGGCAGCCCTGTCGCGACCCTTTTTAGGCCCTGTCGCGATCTGCCCTGACCCTGTCGCGACCCATACTAGCCTACGTTGCGTTCATAGGATTTTTGATGAAAACACCTGTTTTAAAATGGAGCAATATTGAATGCTTTAAAATACATATTCACGACTTCCTTTCTATCTATGATTTCTCTTACACATGCACACGCATGAACCATCCATATATGGCTGAAATCTGGCATAAAATATCTCATAATGTATCTGGTAATTTATTACAATAAAGTATATTAATTGCCCTATTTTAAAGGACTTGTATTCGTTTCTTGCGTTGTTTATATACCGATATCGACGCTCCACTGTTCTAGAATTCCTCTAGAACGTCGAGCACCTATTTTTATATACACACTTTACTTGGCTTGTGGTGAACTCTCCGTCGGATATTCCTTTCGCCAGACTAGTGAACCCTAGCACAAGGCCTCCGTACGTCTCCTCTGATCATGGATTCCCACATGGTCGACGAGCCGGTTGTACCCTAACACCCATTACACCTTTAGGGATCGATATGATCCAAACGGCTATTAGAAGTTCGCTCGTACCTTGAATCATGTCGGACCTCTGGACTTGTGCATAACATGGCCAGCGGGAAGATCGTGAATTCCACCTGACTGCCAATACGACGTGCACGTGTTGTGCAACTGTTACTATCAACTGTTTACTCGTTGTTTTACGTGATGTACCCTTAGCTCTCATCTATACTCTACTCGCTCGTCTATTCACGTTCCCTCTACTATCTCATCTATTCATCTAGTGCTCTTAACTATTCTTGGTACTCTATATTGGCCATTGACTGATTGTCTAAAGATACAATATAACCAATGCCTGGCAATATATAAAGGGTCTGATCTGGTCCTGGGATGTGCGCCCGAAAGTGCTAGTTCCCATGGGAGTTAAATGATCAGAGTGTTTGGCATTACACTCAAGTGCTATCTATCTCGACTATCTATATGACAATCAAAAAATAAAACGTGCTATACTCTCTCGATGTCTAGAATGACAAACAAGTGCTATACTCATCGTGCTATTATTATACTTGTGCTAGTTGTGCTATGGCCATCCTGCTATTCGTGCTATACTCGATACTTGTGCTATTTTTGGAAACTATACTCGATCTCGTGCTATTGTGCTATCCTGTTACCTGTTGTGCTATCTCTTGCTATATTTTGACTCTCTTGTACCTTCTATCTTTAGATACTCTGTCATTAAATGTGTTAATTATTCAAAGCCTACTTGAGCCTGAGATTTAAGTCCTACTGAGCGTTATCGTTCACCCTACGTTATTTGATGTTGTGTTCTCAGGTGAGACTGAGGATGACACATATACTGACGAGGAAGGGAATGACTAAGAGTGAAGCCAGGAGTACCCTCGAGTCATTATGTTATCTTAGAGTTGTAATTAGTTATTTCCTCTTATTGCAATGTAATTGGGCCCTATAGAATGGCTCTGACATTAGTGGTTGTAACTAGACATTTGAAAAGTTATTAATGAGAAAGATTTGGTTTAGTATTATTCAATGTGCAATGGTTTGATGTCTAGTATTCGCTATATACATTTTTCTTGCAACTTCCTTCGCGCTCCGATATTCCGCATCGGGGCGTGACAGCCTTCGAGTTTCTTGCTTAGATTTTCTGCATCATTATCATGTTCATTTTCTTCCATAGTGGAGAGGTTAGTTTCATCGAAAATTACATGAATAGTTTGTTCTATGGTTTGAGTTTATTTATTTAAAACTATAAACCCTCTTGGTTTAGATACATAAGCTAAAAATATACCATCACTACTACGTTCATCAAGTTTATCTAAGTTATCTTTTCCATTATTTAGGATATAGCACTTACAACCAAAAAGTTTTAAATTACATAAGCTGGGTTTTTTTACCTTTGAGTAGTTCATATGGAGTTTTATTAAGTATGGGTCTTACCATGGCATGATTTATGATGTAGCATGCAGTGTTGATAGCTTCAGCCCAGAGATATTTCGGCAAACAGTAGTCTAGTAGCATAGTCCTTGCCATGTGAAGTAATGTTCTATATTTTCTTTCTGCCACTCCATTTAGCTGAGGTGTTCTGAGAGCTGAGGAGTTGTATTGTATTCCATTTTCTTCACAATGATCAACAAACTCTTTGTTTTGAAATTCTCCACCGTGATCTGATCTAATACTGATAATGCACAATTTTTATTCTTTTCCAGAATTTTACTGAGCTTTCAAAACGTAGAGAATGTATCACGTTTGGACTGTAGGAAGGAGACCTACGTAAACCTTGAATAGTCATCTACTACTACATATCCGTACAGTTTTCCACCAAGGCTAGTAGTTTGCACAGGTCCAAAGAGATCCATGTGTAATAATTCTAAGGGCTTGGTGGCTGTCACTATGTTCTTTGGCTGGAATGATGACTTGACTTGTTTTTCTTTTATCCATACGGAATAGATCTTTGAGTTTTTTGTCTTTACATTTGGAAGTCCTCTAACGAAATCATATTTTTTCAGTTTCTTTGTTCTTGAAATACTAGTATGTCCCAATCTTCTATACCATAGATCAATGTCTTCTGAATCTTTAGATGATAAACAAACATCTTCTCTTTTAAATCTTTTAACTGTAATATGTATAGGTTTTTATGTCTTACAGCTTCAAAAATTTTCTGACTTTCTTTGGCAATGACACATTTATCTTCTAAAAATTGTATCTGATGACCTTTGTCACATAGTTGACATATGCTTAAGAGATTGTGTTTCAGGCCTTCAACACATAGTACATCTTCAATAAAAAAATTTGATTTACTCAAAATATTTACTTGACCAACTACTTTTCCTTTTTGATTATTTTTTAAGATTACTTCCCTTTATTAGATGTGATTGATGAGAATAATTTCATGTCTCCAGTCATGTGCCTTGAGCATCCACTATTCAAAATCTATTTAGATGCTCTAAGGCTTTCTTGAAAAATAAAAATACTGAAACTTTTTAGGTACCCAAGTTTTCTTAGGTCCTGAAGAGTTAGTTGAACATTGTTTAGGTATCCTTAACATCTGTCTAATGGTGCAAGTAGCATGAGTGTGACCTAGTTTGTTGCAATGTGAACAACAATTGATATCTTGTGTTTTAAAGTTTTCTTTCTTTTGGTTGTTTAGTAGGTTCACTTTTTCAGTTACTAATCTTCTTGTTTCTTTTACAAATTTTGGTAATGGATATTCCTTAGAATTTTTAGTTCTTTTGTCATCTTTCTTTGGTATGTATTCAAGACCATATTTTTCTTTCCCTTTTCTACAACCTTTTACATATAGCATTGAGGATGCTTTCCCATTAGTCAGTTTACTTAGAGATGCTTTTAGATATTCATTATCACTTTTAAGGTTTGTAACAGTATTGCTTTGCACTTTTATATTTTTGCTTTCTTCTTGCAGGTCCATGATGTGTTTATGCAATTCATCATTTAGTTTGACTATGTCTATTAGTTCTACCTCTCTATGTTTCATTTTTGTTTCAATTGTTTTTATATTAACATTTAGTTCTTCAACCTTATCTTCCAATTTCTTAATACTTTTGTCTTTCGATAATATTTCTTCCATTAATTTTTTATTGTCTTTTTTCGATTGTTCCAGCCTCTTGCCTATTTTCTTTAACTTTTTTTAGGTTATTTTATATTTATCATCGAGTTCATTAAAGGATGTTTCAAAATCATCAACATCAGTTTCTGAACAAGAACTATAAGAAGTTTCAGATATTACCTTTTCTTCAAGATGTGCCATAAAGGCACAGTTTGCTTCTTCTATTTCAGACTCAGAGCTTGAGGAACAAGAACTTGAGTCTTCATTTTCCCATGCTACAACCATTGCTTTTCTTGACCTTTTCTTGTACTTTTGTTGACTATGATTTCTGTCTTTTCTTGAAGTCTCTTCTGCTTCTTTCCTTTTTAATCTTGGGCAATCCATTTTAAAGTATCTAGGTTGTTTTCTTTTGGGGCAAACTGGTTCTTTTGTTTTGCTTCTATTCCTTTTGTACTGTTGCTTGGGTTGATATTTCTTCTTCTTGGCGAGAATCCTTTGTAACCTTCTTGACAGTAATGCTTCTTCTTCATCAGTGTCCTCAGAGGTCGATGAACCTGTGTCATTACAGCGAGACGAGGGTGGTGCTGCTTTCAAAGTATTTGTTATTATTTTCTTATATGAGCTTTCATTTAACCTTTCCATATTTATTTCATGAGCCATTAAGAATCCTATCAATTTTTACATTTGCAATGTTGATAGGTCATTAGCTTCTTCAATAGTAGTTACTTTAGGGGTCCATTTAATGGTGAGTGATTGTAATTTTTTCCAGACTGTTTCACTTTGACTAAGTTGCTTACCTAATGCATTCAACCCATTTGTTATATCAGTAAATCTAGTGTACATTTGTGTTATTGATTCATTTTCTTCCATGTTGAATTGTTCATATTTAGTAATGAGTATATCAATTCTTGTTTCTTTGACTTTGTCAGTTCCTTCATAAGTAACTCTCAGAGTGTCCAACATTTCTTTGGAAGTTTTATAAGCTAAAACGTGATTAAAATCCTTTTTAGATAATGCACAACATATAATATTTTTTGCATAATAATTTCGAGATATTAATTTTTTATCATCAGCAGTCCATTTAGTTTTATCTTCTGTATTGGGATTTTTATCACCATCTTCTATAACTAACCAAAGGTCAAGATTTATACCTTGTATGAAGAATTCCATGCATGTCTTCCAATAGTTGTAATCTTGACCATCAAAGAGAGGAGGACGATTGATTGATTAACCTTCTTGTCCAAACTTAGCTGCCATCTTCTTGAAATCGTTGGATTTCTTTTGAGAAAACCTCGCTCTGATACCACTTGTTGGATCGTTGACATTAGAGCTTTTCACCTAGAGGGGGGGGGGGTTGAATAGGTGTTTTTCGTCGCGGAAGCTAATTTTAACAACAACTTAACGTCACACATTAGTTATGTTAGTCAAACCATAAAAGAAACATAAATTTTATCCTGGTTTGGACCTTCCATCCAATGGAAGTCCAATGTCCAATCTCTAAGCGAAGCTTAGGATCTCACTATCTTTTCCAAAGATACAATACCCCGGTACTTACCGGTCTTCCCTTTTATACTAGGGGAAAGATAACCCACTAGCTACAACTAGCCTTTCCTTTTGCAAAAGGGAAAAAACTGCCAAGACTACTTTGGTCTTCCCTCTTTCAGAGCAGACACACCCTGCTCAGTAGGTCCTCCCTTTCTCAAGGGGTGCACTAACTTTTGACAAAACTCCTTATGTGGAGGACTAGACTTCAGAAGGACTCCAGACTGAAAGAATACGACAGAGAAATTCTAATCTGAAGAGAGACTTTCTAAGTCTAAGAAGAGAACCTTTACAAGGTGAGATTTGAACAGTTGGTTCATTGAATGCACAAGCAAGGCTTCAACCCAGGGCCCATGCAGTGTCTACGTAGAGGAAGCTTGACGCAGCACACTTGCAACTTTGTCACCTCTTCTTGTGTATGTGCTTGTATCTCTCTTGCTTCCTTGTGTATGGCTTGTTATCTCCCACACTCGTGTATTTTCTTCTTTCGACTGACTTTATATTTATAGGCTTCATCTTTGTAGTCGTTGCTTAATCTGTTTGAATCTATTCGTTGGAAAGATAGTCGTTGCATGTATTCTTCCGAGGGCAATGTACATGTCTTCTTCCAAGGGCGACACGCATGTCTTTTGCTTTCACATTGATCAGTCAGTTCTTGTGCTAATGCGATTTTGTCTTTTATCCTGAACAAGACAAGTTCCAAGATATACTAGACTAGATCCTATATTTTAGCTACGGATATGATCATAGATACTTGTGAGATATTTCAAATATTGACAGCTATCTTCTGTACACTAACAATTAAAGTTCT
Organism: Colocasia esculenta; assembly: GCA_014218235.1. NCBI lineage: Eukaryota > Viridiplantae > Streptophyta > Magnoliopsida > Alismatales > Araceae > Colocasia > Colocasia esculenta. The sequence continues at coordinate 166,454,860 of CM024754.1, read as the reverse complement.
GTGGAAAAAGTTCTAAACAATGATATTATAGAATATGTAGTAGGTAGAGATCGTATAGTGTAGTTCTAACAAAAGACAATATGGATGTTCTTGTGGCAGATGTCAGAAGACCTTTTTTGTAGACTTTGACTAAGGCTTTCAGAATACAAATATTTTTAGATTCATGAGACAAAGCTATATGATAATATATATTTGAGAGCATTTTGTAAAATGCGACTGAAATATAGAACAATTGAATTTAATCAATTTGTACTAAAAACTCGTATTTCATAATATAGTTGAAATAAAAAAATTATATATGAACTAGACATACAATCATGAATAAAATTATCTATAAATAAAGAATGTCATGAATATGATGAAAAATGTTAATAATATAGAGATATCATATAATTAGTATATTCTTCATTTTATCTGATAAAGATATAATGTAACTGGTTGAGGTCACACTTTAGATACGACGAAGTGAACTATGTCATGAATATGATGAAAAAAGTTAATGATATAGAGATATCATATAATTAGTATATTTTTCATTTTATCTGATAAAGATATAATGTAACACGTTGTGGTGACACATCAGATATGACGAAGTGAACTTCGGATGTGATGAAGTAGACTTCGAATATCACGAAGTGGACTTCGTATATGACGAAGTGAACTTCATATATCACGATTTCAATGTGATCAGTCGATGTGAAGTCCTTGTGTCTTATTTCGTATATGACAAAGTGAACTTCGGATATGACGAAGTGAACTTCGTATATCAAGATTTCAACGTGGTTAGTCGAAGTGAAGTTTTTGTGTTTTACTTTGCATATGACAAAGTGAACTTCGGACATGATGAATTGAACTTCAGATATGATGAAGTGGACTTCGAAGTGTACTTTGTATATCTTGATTTCAACATGATCAGTCGAAGTGAAGTGTTTGTGTTTTACTTCGTATATGACGAAGTGAACTTCGGATATGACGAAGTGGACTTAGTATATGATGAAGTGACCTTCATATATTCTTTAGGCAAACGAAGTTATACTTAAGATTTTTGAGAGGAATCACTTATATGACGAGGTATGCTTTAGAGATTTATTATATGATATGTAAGAGAGAGAAATGTAGTATTTGTCATGTTTTGATTATCAATATAAATATCCGATTATTTTGTCATCTTCAAAACTTATTATATGTTATGGTTTGAATCTGTGAATGTGCAATGTATATTTTGAATAGAAATTCAACAGTCTTATCCTCTGGTGATGCTAGTTATATTGATGCCATCAGCTTCATGACTTGCAGACTACTCCGATGGCTAGTTCTTCTGATGATGCGACTATTTGGACGACATCAGCTTCATGACCCACAAACTACTCCACCAACCTAGTCTTATCTTCTAGTGATGCTAGCTATGTGGACACCATTAGCTTCATGACATGCGGACTACTCTGTCGCCTAGTCTTATCTTCTCGTGACGTCGATTATGTTGACGCCATCAGCTTCGTGACACGTGGACTACTCTGCCATCTTGGTCTTATCTTCTCATGTTGGAGTTGATGACTTTGTCACCCAGGACACATCGATTTTTGCGATGGACTTGTTGACATTTGTTATTTGAACATGCCAATAATAGTCCCAAAGTGCACTGATTTTTTTTTATTGACTCGAGTGCCCTTTCGATTTTTCGCCAGAGTCATCCCCTTCTTTCTTTTGCCCACGCGCCCTTTTGAATTTTCTCATGACACGATCCCCAATTTTACTCATAGCACCGTTTGTGGGTTTTCACCATGACTTAGTTTTGGGACTTTTTTACCCTGGTCGAATGGACAAGTCTGTCGAGGCATCTCTATTTTGAACCTCTCTTCTGTTTTTTTTTCAATTATGGGAGTATTGACACTAGATGCCGGGATTTGTTGGCTTCAGCACCTGAGAATGTAATCCATTGACACAGAGGACTACACCACCAACTTTATGGCCCGCAGATGCAGCAGGCTACATTATCATTCTCCTCTCATAACCGATTAACACCAATCACTTGGACTTCACTGTGCTGATGGCATCATGGTCTACAAACACAGGGGACTATGCTGCCAATTTGGCCACATAATTCATTGACACCGGTCGCTTGGACTTGTTGGCATCAGTAGGAGTGTTACTTGTTTGGCATTGATCTCTTGGATGTGTTGATACCGTTATTGATGTCGGTTGCAAAGGACTTGTTGACATCCTGGTGCATGTAAGATGTTGATGCTAGTCACATAGACGTACTGGCATTGTTGACGACATTGGTCACATGGACTTCTAGATACTGATCTATTGGATTGCTGGAAAATCACGTGAGAATCTCATCAGTAATGCACAATATAAGCACGTTCAACTTTATGTATGGGGTTATCTCTCTCTTTGTCTTATTAGAGGCCTTATACGTGGTTTTCATCTCATGAATTGAGATTTGACTATGGTGTTCATCCTGTGGCTACATCTCTTTAGAGATTTGATTAGCACAGAAGCTATTTCGTAGATTATGTGGACGTACAGGCTCGATTTGAAATCATGTCGGCACAAAGGCCCTTTTTTTTTTAACATGTGGGCATGGGAGCCTGACTTTGAAATCATGTGGGCATAAAGGCCCAATTTGAAAGCATGTGGGCACAAAGCCCGATTTTGAAAACATATGGGCATGGAAGTCCCTATTTTTTTTCTCTTTTTTTTTTTTTAACATTTGGGCTTGGAAGCTCAATTTTAAAAACATGTGGTGACAAGCCTGATTTGAAAGATGAGGGTGTCATGTTCATTTCAAAATTATGAGGGCTCTAATCCCATTTTGAAAACATGAGGACTCTAAGTCCATTTTTTTAAGCATAAGGGCTCTCGGCCCATTTTGAAAACATGGGGGCTTTAGGCCCATTTTTGAAAACCTGAGGCCTTTGAGCCCATATTAAAATATGCGGGCTCGATACTGTAGACACACCAATTCGGCTTCACATTGAGCAAATTTCATGTCATCCTGTGATGCCTCAAAGTGGCTCTTTTCAATTAACCTCTTGAGTGGTATTCCTATTTTCCTGAATTATTTTAGGATTTTTATAATTTTTTCCCCAAGGGTTTGTTGTGCTTCATTGAAACGCGTCCAAGACAGTGCCCGCCTTTTGTAAGGCATGATGCGCGGCAGTTACGACTGACGCGTATCACGCTTGCAATTTGGCACATGCTTATTTTTAAACCACGTCCAATAGACTCGCCACTCTTTAAAGTCAAACATTCTGACTGCGCATTGTCAGCTCCATTTAATGGATGCCATGTTAGCAATCATGATGTCTGTTTGAAATGCGTCCCGGCGGCTCGCCGCATTTTATAAACATCAAATCAAGGATCTGATTTCATCAAAGATCCGATTTACTTGAGAAAATGCGGCCTGCCAATAAGACGCGATTTACAACCTAGCTTACAACTACGTCCATCATGATAATGTCAAATCACGCGCAAATCAGGCGATCTTCTGAATCGTGGTGTGTCAGACGGACGCTTTACATGATCAATTGGCGTCTGCTGTAGTGGACGCAATTTCGGCTATAAATATAGACCCGAGGGACCCTCATTTGGTATCCAATCTCAAGTACAGCAAAGCCCTACCAGATCCTCCTCTCAACCTCCGAGCTTAAACTCTTCAACTCTTCGAGGTGGGACTCTGACTGATCGGGAGCTCGTGTTCAGGAGCCGAAACGAGGGCGCGCGCCATCTTTGTGCTGTCTTCCTCACGTGGCGGAGCTTCCAAGCATGGGAGCACGGCAGGAGGAGCTCCACCGGCGTCCCTCACGTTCTCTTCGTCCTCCATCACTGTCGGGCTTCGCCGCCATCTCCTCTCCTCATTTCTTTCATCTTTACTTTTCATTAGAACATGCATTTGCCACATTTCTACCACACACACACACATAGCATTTCCTCACCACCCACTTCTTAGGGGTTTAACACCATCTCCACAAGGTGTCTTACTCTCCATTTGCATGTTTTCATATTTTTCCACATGTGCATTTTACTTCACTACATAGTCTAATCCATTTTCACTTGTTTTCTTGTTGTTTCTCTCTTTGCAAGGTAATCGGCATCAAATCTTCTTCGTCGGCCGGTGGACAGAAGAAGGAAGGAGAACCCACCACAAAATTCCTGTGTTTTCTTCGGGTGGAGGTAAGTACATTACCCTTTTTTTCCACCCATTACATTCGGTGCCCACGTGCACCTGGCGATCGTGATCAACACTTCGTGCACACGCACGTTCCCATTCCCACCCTCCATCTCTACTTATTTCCATTTAGCTCTTTCTCCCCTTTCTTCTTCTTTTTTTTAAATCATATATTCCACATTGGGACTGAGTGTTGACTCTGAAAAGTGGGGAAAAACACCATCAACAACTTGGCGATCGCGATGGGACCCTTCTTCTTTTGATTTTGGTTACCTCCTTCGGCACCCACGTGTGCCCCTCCTTCGGAACCCATGTGTGTCTCTCCTTCATACCCCACGCGGTACAACCTCCCCCTTTTTGCACCCCACAAGGTGCTATTGAGAGTCTCGTCGCCATTACCACTTTGTAGTAGTGTTTTCCATTATTTTTCGCTACACTTCTTGCATGAAATTTGTGATTTTAAAAAAAAATACCATCTTGTTCCCCTCCCTGTGTACTTAGTTTTATCTGAAAAAAGCATCTCCATTCGGATTTTACTTCTTCCTTTATAAATTGTGGAAAGCATGCTTGTGTGATTTACAGTCTTTCTTCTTGTCCTCAGTTGCATGTTTTATTCGCATCTAGTACAGCGGACGCTTTTTCTGCTCTTGATTTGCATGGCGGCTTGACCGGATGCTATTTGTGACCGAGTTCGGAGTGAGTTGCCTCGGCTCTTACAGCTTTCAGGAGCTGTCAGATCCGCGTTCGACAAAACAAACGCCTTTTACTAAACCGTGGCCACTGTACTGGACGTGATTCAGTCTGTCACAGAGCGCCAGCCATTCTGCCATTTGTGCTATCTATGCATTATTTTTGCATTTGCAGGGCATTTCGGCCGAGGGACCTCCTTCCCTCCTTACCTAGGATCCACACACCTTCCCGGTGAGGGCTATCTCCCCTTTGGGCATTACGTCTCATTAGGCTAGAGAACCCTCATCAGGACCTCCGTAAGTCTCCGTACCCTGTGGATTCCCTCACAGTGGACCGAGCTGGTTGTACCACCCCAATGACCTGAGCTAGAAAACCCATTTTGCGAGAGGAAGTTGTTTAGAAAACCCCGAAGTTGTCATCTCACCTATTTTAGGCCCATAACCATTTTGGAGAGACACATCATAATTAAAATCCACATTAAATCTTATTGAATATTTGAAGTGGACGTAATCATCTCAAAGTGTGTGATTTAAAAGCCATTAACTCCTCCTCTCAAACTTGTTTGAGTAGTTGTCTGTTAGTTTGTTAAATTACACTGTGTCTATAGAATATTTGCATTCAGCTTTGTTCTGGTCGATCCCTCTCAATAGCCTAGAACGATGATATGGGTTATGAGAATATGTACAATGAGATGTACGATCCCAGTCTGCAACTCCCCCAACTTCAAAATCGGGCTCACGCTGATCCGTCCAATCCGCGTGTTAACGCGATGGACATCCAGGCTCCCCACATCTCTCCAAGGCGTGACGCTGGAAATACTTCCTCCCCAGTCAATCTGTCCCAAATTGTGGACATCCTTCAGAGCCTCCAAGCATCCGAGCTTCAGGAGGTCTAGGTTGCCCTCGAGGGGAACTCTGTTACTGATCCCGTTCATGCCCTCCACCCAAATGCAGGTGTTCAGATTCAGTCCGCTCCTGACCCAACGGCCCGAGCCTCTCCTTCCCCCTCGCGGGCCCATTCTATTATCCAGTCGCGCCCCCATAGTCCTGTTGGGAGGCATCCTCACATTCGGCCAAGCTCTGACACAGCGCGGCCTGTTTACCAACCCTGGATCTCGGCTCAAGGTCCCACACCTGCCGGTGTCCCTTCCATGCATTATCCCGTTCAAGCAGATGTCCCCCACCACCACCTTCCTTCGGGGGCACCTCCCAAGCCTTCCACCAATCAACTCGCCCAAGCCCTTTTGGATAAAGTGAGTAAGCTGGAACAAGAGATAAAAAGGGTGTCCGCACCCAAAGATTCATTTTAATTGGCACTTCCTTCCATGCCAGTCTTTCACCTTCCCCCCTGCGAGATGCCGGTATACCGCCGTTACAACGGCACCGGCAACCCCTTTGTGCACATCAAAGAATTTATGTATGAATCTTCTTTCTGGCAAGACGATAATCGCGCCCTTGCCTTCCTGTTCCGCCGGTCCTTGGACGGGCCCGCCCTCGAGTAGTTCTATTCCTTAGAACCTACAGATCCTGAGAATTTTGAAACAGTGCACAGGAAGTTTTTGCAGCGATACAGAGACAGAGTAGGCCCAGTATTGTCGATTACTGATCTGATGGCTGAAAAGATGAGAGCAGATGAAGACTTCACACACTATGCTGATAGATGGAGGGCCCTAGCTGAGAGATTGAGGGATCCACTGTCTGAGGTGGAACAGGTGAAGATGATTACAGCAAATGTCGCGCCTCAGTTTAGGCACATTTTGGCTATGAATAAGCTAACCACTATGGAAGAGCTGTATGAGAGAGCCTGATACATCCAGACCCAGCTAAAAGACTCTCCCATCATGGCCATGTTCGAGCCAAAGGCCCGAACCTTCAAGCAAAGTGTCGGCGCTCCGGCTGGGGGCCCCACGACTGAGGGGGTTATTCATAACGAGCAGGTGAGTGCAATGGGCAACCCCAGTCCTTCCACCTACTGCCCAAACACCAACACCAGAGCCCCACAACCCCAACAGCCAGCCCCTAGGCCGAACAACCCACCAATATTTAGGGCGCCACCTCAGCAGCCCCAGCAACCCCAGCAGCCCTCACATTACCAGCAGCCCCAGCGGCCACAGTACCAACAACCTCCCCTATACCACCAACAACCTCAGCAGCCGCAATACCGTCAGCCTCCACAGCCTCAATACCGGCAGCCCACTCCTCCCCATTACCAACCCCAACAACCTCCACCTGCACCTCCCCAATACAATCAGGTCCCTCCTCCAGGCAACTATGAGCCTCAACAACCCCGACAACCCCCTAGCCCAAGAAGGACCCATTATCCCCCATTGTCGGAAACCCTCCCAGATATCTTCAACGCCCTAATGGCCGCCAGTGCACTCACCTTGCCGAGGGAGAGGCTACAATGGCCTCCCAATGTTGACACCACTCGATATTGTGAGTTCCACGGGGGACCAGGCCACACTTTGGAGGCATGCTTCCACTTCAAGGACTACATCTACAATTTAAATTATAGCGGAGGCATAGATTGGGCAGAAATGAAGAAATATATTGCTGAAATGAAGGCAAGTAGGCCACCTCAGCAACTACAGCAGCCACCGCAGCAGCAACAACAAGCAACTTCAGCCTCTCTAGCAGCAGCCACCGCAGCAGCTACAACAACAGCAACTTCAGCCTCTCTAGCAGCAGCCCAGCATGGACATTATTCCGAACCCTCTTCCGGAGCACCAGGCTCCAAACCACCAAGTTAACGCCTTCACTGTGTCTCCCCGATATGGAACACAAGGTCAGCCGACGGAGGCAGCCTCTACATCCACCTCCTCTTCCCACTCCTCCTCCATCTTACCACCCTTCATCCATATACCTACCCCCGATAACCCACTGCCCTCCTTTCTACGCATCCCTACCCATCACCCCATTCCATCCAGTCAACCCGCCAATCCACCACTCATCCACCAATCTCCCAGTGCCACGACACCCTCGCCCACCAACGCACAAGCCCCATTCCTACGCAACCCTTCCACCATGCCACCACAGTCAAATCACCCATCCCCCACACAGCAACCACAACCATCAGCCAACCCGTCTTTCCACCGCACACCATCAACCATACCCTTTATCAACCCTAACCATCGAGCCCCCTTTCTTCGTACTCCAACCCCACCTCCCGGTGCGGCGACCATCCAATTGCCACACCAAATATTCTCTGACCAACCTTCTACCTCCTCTTCACCTCCTATTCTGTCGGCCCCATCAACAATACCAAGGGATAGCTCTGACGCGACAATGGTGCTTTGGAGTGGGCGCATGTTCAACAGGGTGTTCCCCCGGCAGCAAGAACATACATTGGCACCCCATGAAGAAGAAGAAGCCCAGCCAGAGGAGTCCATCCCAGGAACACAGTACGACCTGCTGAAGTATTTGGACAAGACTCCTACTAGAATCTCCATTTTGGAATTGATTAAGAGATCAGTGGTCCACCAAGAGGTCCTAATGCAATACCTGCACAAAGTAATGGTCAACGAGGACCTGTCGGTAAATCAGATCAGCACAGTATTGACACCCACAAGCTCACACCCAGCCATCACATTTCATGAAGAAGAGTTAGCGCCGGTCGAGTCTCAGCGGTATGCCATATGCCTCACAGTTAACATCAATGGGAGCCGCGTGTCCCAGTGTTTTGTAGACTCTGGGGCATCAATCAATGTTGTGTCCTCTGACACGCTGGAACTCTGTGGGGTAACAGTATAGTCGATCCGACCATCTGCCATCACTGTCATGGCCTACGACAACACTAGTAGGTCGCCTAAGGGGGTCGTCACACTGAAAATCGGACTGGGTCCATCTGTCACTGAAATAGACTTCCACATTCTGGATTTGGATCCAAGCTACCGCATGATTTTGGGCAGGCCATTTATCCAGGCCCTCGGCGCAGTTATCTCTACAGTCCACCAGTGCCTCAAGTTCCCGTACAAGGGGCGGATCGTCAAGGTGGTCAGTAAACATGCAGTCGTGGAAGTGGACACTATGACTGATAACTCAGTACCTTCCATTTGGCCTAGTAATTAGCCACTGATGTTAGTACTCGGGACACCAATCATGTATCTGGGCCCTAGTGGTCCGTTTGTTAAGGCTGCTAGAAAAATCAAGATTATCACCGAAAAATGCTGGCATATCATGAAGCAGATGGGATACCAGCCAGGAAAAGGATTAAGGACACAACTGCAAGGGAGAACTGATGTTGTGAAAGATTGTAAGATGAGACCCAAGGCAGGGCTAGGTTACAGGCCGGGCAAGGCCAGACAACAACCGGGAAAGCCTCTCACGTGGACATTGTACGAACATTTCAAGAGGGTGTCGCTGCAGCCAGGGATACTTCTGAACCTATTCATCATTCACCCCTGGTCGTGTATCAAGCTGCAGGCAGCGACAGGCCGTCCAAGCACACAAAGAAAGGGGAGCCAGAGCCAGAATGGAGCCGTTGGTTTGACATGAGTGATGTAGCGGCATCCTTAGATCAACTTTTTGCACTGGAAGAAATTGAGTAGCAGGCAAAAGTAGGGCAAGGCACACCAATCGAAGTAGCTACCCCGACAACCACAAGGCTCAGGGCGGGCCCTCCTCTTCGGGCATCGTGCCCATTCTAGATCCCTCTCCGGGCATCACGCCCATTTCTAATTCCATTCTGGGCAAACCACCCATTCCAATTCCAACTCTGGGAAACGCGCCCATTTCAACTCCGGGCATTGCGCCCATTTCAATTCCTACTTCGGGCATTGTGCCCGCATCAACTCCTGTTCTGAGCATCACGCCCGCTTTAGCTATTATTCAAGGCATCGTGCCTGCTCTCCCACACTCTCCGGACAATGCATCCGCATCCTCTCTAGGAATCGCACCTACATCTCCCTCCTCTTCCTTAGATAACGTCATTGCTTCTCCCGCTTCTCCTCTACGCAACACACTCGCTTCCTCGGGCAACGCGCCCGCCTTCTTCCTTTCCCCAAGCATTGCTCCTTCCCTCTTGGGGGCCACTACGTGGCCTCTTTTTCTTTCCTTAAACATTCCTCGGGCACCGACACCTTACTTGGTAATCTCCCAGCAACCTTCCGAGCAGGCATCCGCTTCCTCACCCTCGCTCTCTGATTCATCTTCTCCTGAGCTCGTGCTTTCCTCCCAATTCTCCTGTCTAGAAATCTTGCCTCGACCCCCCCCCCCCCCCCACTGTAATTTCCTCTTCCTCGAGCTCAAATTCTCCCATTTTCCGGTCTTCTTTCCCCTCTCCCTCCGGGCAGACCGCCTGACATCCCTCTTCCTCCAAGCAATGCGTCCACCCCCCTCCTCTCTTTGGGCACTACGCCCACCATAGTTCCCTCACCACGCAACACGCTCACTTGCCTTGCCCCTTTTCTGAAGCAATGCACTCCCTTCTCCTTCCTCCCCAGGGAACGCGCCCATCTTCCTCTCCAAACATTACACCTCCCGAGTTGGCATTCGCTTCTCCGTCTTCACTCTGATTCCTCTTCTTCAAAGCCTGTGCTTTCTTTCCTGTTTGGCAATTTCACTTTGTCCCCTCCCTCGGTGCGTGCTAAACACTGATGGGGCCTCAAGGGTGACAACCTCCCGATGGCCGATCCCATCTTCTCATTCGAGGAAACTTCTTTCCTCTCCCCCGAGTGTGCCCCAGCCAACGGGCCACTCCTCTTCGATCCTTTAACCGATCTCCCGCCCCCTTCCGCGCAGGGTGCGTTTACTGCTTTCAATAATCCTCCCCCCATGCATGGGAATGTTTTTACTGCTTTCAATAATCCTCCCCCCTCGCAGGGGAATGTTACTACTTTTTCTCCTTCATCTTCCCCCTCGAGGGATCCTTCCTTTATTGCTTTCCCTAATTCCCCCACGCCGGACTCTGTTTTTACTGCTTTCCCTCTTGTAAATCCTCCTCTATCTTCCCCTGCGTCGGGAAATCCTTCTACTGCTCTAAGTAATTCCATTGCGCGGGATTCTACTTTTGCTATTCCACCCACTGTAAATTCCTCTCCATCTTCCCCCTCGTGGGATTCAGCATTTACTGCTTTTCCTTCGCTTGTAGATTCTAGTAGTTGTAGCTCAAGTCTAGGCAAGAATGGTAGCAAACTAGGGGTAGTGTCAGAGAAGAAGTCCAAGGGCAGGAGGGTTCCACACTGCTTCCTAGCAGATCTAGCCCATAGATGCAAGGCATGCTTAGCAGTTCCGAAATTTGTAGAGGAGCCATTGCAGTTGCCGGATCTAGAATATGAGCAGTCTGTGTGCTTCATTGATGATGGGTTCGGAGTCTATGAGATCATGGATGACGACGACCCAATGGAAGAAGGTGATGAAGAGTTTGAGGACGAGGCTGACACATTCACAAGTGGATTGAAGAGGTTTGACGAACGGTCAGCTGCCATAGAGGAAATCACCAAGGCGGTTAATTTGGGAACCGAAGAAGATCGTAGGACCGTCCTCATAAGCAGTAATTTGTCACCAGCTGAAGAGGAGGCAATCATTGAGGTTCTCAGAGAATACAAGGACACGTTTGCATGGAGCTATGAGGATATGCCTGGTTTGGACTCCGTGCTAGTTGAGCATCGTCTTACCCTTAAGTCGGGGTCCATTGCCATTACGCAGCGGTTGAGGCGTTTCCACCCTCAGATGGCATTGAAAATGAAAGATGAGGTCGACAAGCTCCACAAAGCCAGATTCATTAGAGTCATGCTTTATCCGAATTGGGTGGCGAACATCGTCCCAGTTATGAAGAAGGATGGAACGGTTAGAATTTGTATCGATTTCCTAGACCTCAACCGCGCGTGTCCTAAGGATGATTTGTCGCTGCCTCACCTTGATGTGCTCATTGACAATACGGCTGGGTATGAAACCCTCTCCTTCATGGACGGCTTCTCAGGGTATAAGCAGATAAAGTTGGCTGAGGAAGACCAGAAAAAGACCTCGTTCACTATGCCTTGGGGAACCTATTGTTATGTGGTCATGCCGTTTGGACTCAAGAATGCTGGAGCCACTTACCAAAGGGCTATGATGGCTATCTTCCATGACATGATCCACATTTTCATCGAGGTGTGTGTGGACGACCTGGTGGTGAAATCGAAGACATTGGCTGAGCATCCCAGGGTTCTGAAGAAGGTATTACAGAGATCAAGAGAATATTAGTTAAAGATGAACCCAGGAAGTGTGTATTCGGTGTTTCGTCAGGTAAGCTCCTAGGGTTCATCGTGAGCAAGAGGGGTATAGAAATTGATCCCAACAAGGCGAAGGCAATAAGAGAAATGCCTCCTCCCAAGAACATGAAGGAAGTTCGAGGATTGATCGAGAGGTTGCAATTTATTCGCCGTTTCGTCTCTCAACACTCGCAGAGGTGTAGACCCTTCTACGACCTCACCAAGCCAGGAGTCGAATTCCGTTGGGATGAGAAGTGTCAGGCGGCTACTGATGGACTCAAGGATTATTTAGCTAACCCCCAGTCCTAAGGCCACTGACTCCAGGCAAGCCTCTTATTCTTTATGTATATGTCCTGGAAGACTCGGTGGGAGCTGTCCTTGCGCAAGTTGATGAAGAAGGCAAGGAGAGGGCAGCATACTACTTGTCTATGCTTCTCATGTGAGACCCCAAATTTTTTTTTGTCATTTTATAATGTGCATGCGATAATTTCATGTCATAAATATAGTGTACGTATTAAAAATATTACATACTATAACTATTAAATTGTTCATGCGCATATATGTGTATGTATATTATTTTCGTGAATATAAGTAATTAGCTAGTTTTATAATGATGTACTTATTTAAATACCAGGTATGTTGTACTTAATTATATTTGTACGCATATAGATGTATAAAACTAATGTGGTACATTTGATATTTACTTATTGAAATAATAATTACTTGATTATAACATGTATGATATCTATATAATAGTGTGTGTATTACATTTATATTGATGTTCGTGCTAAATACATGCAACTATGGTGTATATGCATATATGTGTATGTTACTTTGTGTATATTATTTTAATTGAGAATAATGTAAGTTATATTTATAAATGATGTGTAATACATATAATTTATGTAATTAGTGTAAAAATATTTAATTATGTTCATACTATATTTTTAGAGCTTCGATTATGTTAAATCGGACGAAAACATGATTTTTGGCTGTCTGGCACTGTTGACCGCCAGACCTTGACGTCAACCTCAGTCTGACCGCCAGACCTTGACGTCAACCCCATTCTGACCGCCAGACCTTGACGTCAACCTGCCAGTTAACTACAACCAATGTTGACGTCAATATCCTGCTGCGTAACGGTTCCAGATTCGTTAATGCTCGCAATATGACTTGTTCCAGTTTAGGAAACCCTTCCTAAATCCTTGGTAACCTACCCTAGTGCGTACCCAACCCATCTAACTTTATAAAAACCCATTATTTGGCCGTACCAAGCCTTTTTGGTGATTGTGAAACCCTATTATTCCTTGTGAGAAAATCTGATTTTCCCGAGCTTTGATCCGACGATTGGAGGACTTTCTAGGAGATCTACCACGACTGGAGCGTAGTACAACCATCCAAGAAGCATCCCCAACCCCGAGGAACGTTCTACGTTGATGGGAGAAGAAGATCCAAGGAGTTTCTGAGCACCCTCTTGTTTTGACCGAAGAGGGCTTCAACGGCATAGATTTGATCTTCTAGGATTTTATTAAAGGCAAGTAACCTTTGTACATCCTTCCTATACATGTCCCTTAGGTCCTAGAATTTTTGTGAATTTTTCCTCGCGTCCTGGACCCTCAAACTTTCCCGTACATGTGAGTATGTATGTGCAGATTTCTGTCTGGAAGTTGAAGTCAACATCCCTTGCCGTCAAGTTCATCAGTTAACGGCAAGAGATGTGGACGTTAACTTAGTTGGCGGCCAGGGGTATGCAGTCAAGTTCTTCAGTGACCAGGAAATTGCTATTTAATCCTATTAAATGCATTTAATTGATTTTTCGACATGTGTGCAGCCTGAAAATTTTATGTAAGGTAAAAGTTGATTGTTAGGTCATGTCATGAGGATATCATGAATTTTCTTGATTTATGTAAATTATGAAAATTCTGGAGAGTGAATTATGAGCATAAGATAATGATGTTAAATCCATGAAAATAGGATGTTTGTGAGTTCAGATTTGGTAAATTTTCTGTAATGCTATGGTGATTTCATGAACTCAGTGACACTGTCATATTAGATTATTTTATTGAAATTTCTGTTTAAGAGAATTTAGTGATAATTGCATCTGTACAGTGATTTAATTGTTATAAATAAGTTTCTGTTTAGAAAATTCTGAAAATTTGAGCATATGTTCTAATTACTGTCCTTAATTCGTGATAAAAATTTTGTGAATTTCTGATGATAGTAGGTAATTTCATGAGTTTAATTGTGAAAATAGCCATATTAAGCATGTTAGAATTAATCGTGTGCAAATAAGAGGTTAGTAGCATGTTAATGTTTTGTTTTGAGTAATTTACCATTGTTAACAGTAAAGTGAAACTCTGTAAATGCAAATGTGAGTATTATGCAAGTGAATGTAAATTTGGAATGAAATTTGTGCATAGGAATGAGTAATAAACTGATGAGAATGATAATGTGATTAAGATAAAATGTGTGCCAAGGGTGACACTGCTACCATAGGGGTCTGAGAGCTATACCATAGAAAAGTCCCTATGGGAGGCTCAACGTTATGAGATAAATCCTAAGGGCATTAGGATAAAATCCTGGAGGTGGACAAGTACCGTTGGTTAGGGTGGAGAGAGCTTCTCCCGGTTCTGCGCAGTTACCTAGATTTGTCACCGCATTGCCTAGGTGATGAATATGTGAAAGTGAGTGCTAAGTGCTAAGTGATGAGTACTCAGTGCTAAATGTGATCGTTTTCCTCTACTTGGTGGTTAGGACTATGTGTCATGGCAATTTAAGAGATTAAATATGATCTTAGTACAAAGTGATAAATGTGAATGAAAGAGTAAGTGCAATGAAAGAAGTGTAAATTGATATGTAAGGAAGAGTAAAAGATAGCAAAAGTACTAACCTTATGTGAAAACCAATGTACCATTACATGTGTATTTAATTATGCCATTCATGTGTTAATACCATCATGGTTGTAGTAACATGCTTAGTACCATATTTAATGTTATGTAATATAGTTTAATAATTTTCATATGATGGTATGTATGAATATGTGCATGTAAAAATGAAAAGAAATGCGATGTGAAAGAGCGAGTATGTAAAATTGACAAAAGAATAAGATAACATGAGAATGAGTGTCAATCCATATGATTAAGCTAAATTCATGTCAAAACAGCAAGTTAAATGAATTTATAATCTTGATAATCACATGAAACAATGTCCAAATTCTATGATAAAAATTGCTACTTGTTTAGTATGTAGTTCCATGCTTAAATTGTAGATGTTTGCCATTCGATTTGGAATATGTTCTAGATCTTCAATTCATGTTTAATATAGGTGATATCGTGGTGAATTATTTAAGTTAAAACAGCAAATGAAATGTGTAAATAAATGAGAAAAAGTGCATATGAAAAATAAATAGAGATCATGTTAGGTTGCTACCTACTTTACATAAAATTGCCTGTTCTAATTGGTAATGTTGTTACATGATAAAGGAAAGGTTTAGATCGATAAATCATGTTACAAGATAGGTGGTTAAAAGTGCATATGTTCATATCATGCATGTGTTAATTGGATTATACTCAACTAGTTTAGAAAGATTACTATCATGTTATGAAATTGCTAGAAAACATGTGCAGGTGACATAAGGGTATGATAAATTTGACCTTTAAACAGCAAGTTAGATGTACGATAAAGTGATATGAATACATGAGAAATTGACTAAATATCATGCTAAAAGTATTCACCATCCTGTATATAACCTTGTGTTTAAATTTGATTGAATTCTGCCATGATATAATAAAAATTTGAAGCATGTGTTATAGAATATATCATGTGTAGAAATCTTGTGTATATGTAGGTTATTTTATGATCTAATATGAGCATGTGTTATATGTAGAATGTGTTTGGGAGATACATGTGTTATTATTCTTAGAAAGCTTGTATTATGTGAATTGTTGTGACGAGTATGATGTGTATGAGTTTTATTATTGTTGGTGGTTAAAGGTGTACGAGATATGTATGAGTTTGATGTTTTAGATTACTTTCTGAGTCTTGTAAGACTCATACTTGCTTCGGCGTACAGGTGTGACAGGTTATCCCGTAGCGGAGAAGTTTAGAGGAGATTGGAGCAGCATTCAAGAAGTAGTACTTGAAGATTTTTATTTTCAATAAGCTATTTATTTTATATCTGGAATAATGTCATTCATATGGACAATGTAATGAGCAATACATTTTCTTTCAAATTGTAATAATGTGGACTCTAGTACTTTCTTTTGCTATATAGACTGTGAAATGTGTGATGGTGATGGAATAAAGTAAAGTATTTCTTTCATTTCCGCTGTACTCTTATTGTATTCATGGACATATCAACCTTATCGCTTAGTGTTGGGTTACTATCCCACTGTGATGATGCTCTTTATACCGTTGGGGTTGGTATAATCGTACCGGTATGAGGAGGGTCGTCACATCTCAACCCCTGCGAGCAAAGGTACACTGCAATGGAGAAAACATGTGTCGTGCTTGTATGGGTAGTGCAGAAATTGAAGCACTATTTTCTTGCTCATGATGTTCATCTTATCACCCGAATGAATCCTATCAAATTCCTCCTTGAAATATTTGTTCTAACTGATAGGCTAGCGCGTTGACAAAGCTTCCTGTCCCAGTTTGAAATCACCTACATTCAGCAGAAATCTATCAAAGGCTATGACATAGTAGAACATCTCGCTCATCACCCTATTCCCCAGTTCGATCTGTTGGGTTTACATTTGGTATGTTTGTTTTTGATGATGAGCAATTCATGAACAATACAAATTGATGTGATGTGAATATGAGAAACATGATGAGAATGTCAAGTCAAGCAAATCCTAATCAAGAAAAACATGTCTAACATGTTCTTTTATATGTTCATAATATCTCACTAATAATGTTCCTAAATGTAGGTGAAACTGCATGCAAGACAATGTACCAAGACTAGATCAAAAGCTCAAGGAAAACTCAAGAAGCATGTGCCTGTCGACAGCCTCAAAGGCTCCTGTCGACATATACAAACAGGAAGACAAGATAGGCTTCAGGACTAGTGTGCCTGTCGACAGAAGCAAATCGCCTATCGATAGCCACTGACAGGAAACTGTCACCCGTGAAGCTCAGTTCTCTAGGTTTTTTGTAACTCTGTCAGCACCTGTCGACAGATGCATATCTTGCTGTCAACAGACGAAGCGAAACTTCAAATACGAGATTTCCATATGTTTCCAACTTGGGTGTTTCCATCTACTACGACTCTCCATACTTAAACACCAATATATAAGGAATGTTTTGAAGGTATTCTCGTACAGAAGCAGCCACCATACAAAACCCTAGCAAAATCTCAAGAGAAAAGTCCCTCTCTACTGCTCTGCTTCAGCACTCCATCCAGAGCGAAGAAGAACCATCTTTTAAATAGAGTTGAAGCCGGTTTGTCCATCGTTCAAGCTTCTACATCAACTCATACCTGTCAAGACGAAGTTTGAAGCACATCTGGATGACCATCATGAAGAGTTCTATCTCAAGATTTGATTCTTCAACACAGAACTCTTCTCTGCCTCTGTTTTTCATACTTGGTGCGTGTGTTGGTGGGTCAAGTGTCTCTTGTGCTTGATTCACATGGGTCGTGTTGTTCTGATCGTGTGTTAACATCAGACAACATGAGTGTGCGTGTTGTAGAGTGAAACTCGCTCATAAGCAGTCGTTTCTGCGTGTGTGTGTGGACGGTGGACGTAGAATACACAAGTTGTGTACTCCGAACCATCTTAAATCTTCGTGTTCTATGGTTTGCACATTTTCACGATAGATGATTGGTAGGCACACTGGTTCTACACACGTTAGATTGGCTGTTCATGTTCTGTTCACAACAAGCACATTAATTGCAAGTCAAACTAATCTTGAATCTGTTCAAGATTTCGATAAGTTTGTGTTTTCATCGAAAAGAAGGTAATTGTGGTTAGATTTAGTTGTAATCTATTCAACCCCCCCTTCTAGATTACCATACTGGATAATTCCGCACATCTTTCAATAGGTATCAGAGCGAGGTTTCTCCGATTTATTGCTTTTGAGGCTTGATCTCACGATCAGGAGATTCTCAGTCTCATGGAATCTAACGAGAGGTTAATGCCCGAGGGACATTCAGTGTCCAGGCCACCCTTCTTCGATGGCACTGACTATTCTTATTGGAAGAATCGTATTTAGGTGTTTCTGAGAGCTCAAAATTTCGAGCTATGGAAGATCGTCAACAAAGGAGCATATACGCTTCCTAAGGATGAAGATACCTGGACAAAGGACCAAATTGCAAAGGGAACTCTCAACTGGAGCGCCTTGAACATGATGCAATGCGCAGTGCATCCCAACGAGTATTCAAGAGTCTCCACATGTACCTCAGCAAAAGAGATGTAGGACAAGCTTGAACTCATATATGATGGTACGTCTGAGGTAAGGGAAACCAAAGCGAGCATGCTAATATCTGAATAAGAAATGTTTAAAATTAAAAATGTTGAAACCATATCAGATATGTTTTAGATTCATGTTAATAATCAACGGGCTGAAAGGTCTTAAGAAAGAAAACTCAGAAAGTGACTTAGTTAGGAAGAAACTTCGGGCTCTTCCATCTTCATGAAATACTAAGGCCACTGTCATTGAGGATTCTAAAGATCTCTCAAAAATGAAACTGGATGAATTAATTGGTTCCCTGATGACATATGAAATAAATGTAAAAAGAAAAGAAATTGAAGAGAACCCAAGGAAGTAAATTGCTTTAAAAGCTTCAAATAAAAATTCTTCAAGTTCCAAAAAGGATATTCAACAGGAAAGTGATGAAGATGGAACGTCTAGTGATAGTGAGAGCGATGAAATGGCAATGCTCACTAGACAGTTCAAAAAATTCCTTAATTTCAAAAGGAAAGGATCAAGTAACTCCAAATCCTTTCAGAAAAAGGATTTCTCAAATAAATTTGAGTCTAATAGAAAATCTGACATTGTATGCTATGAGTGCAAGAAACAAGGGCATATGAGAGGAGAATGCCCGGAGCTCAAGAAGAAGCTAAAGAAAGAAAAATTCACCTTCAAGAAAGCCAAGGCAATGTTGGCGACTTGGAGTGATGAAGATGATGATGAGGATGCACAAGCAACCTCTGGAGATGAAGAGATTCAATGCTTAATGGCAAGAAGTGATGACTCCAATGAGGTAAATTCTTCCTTTGAAACCTATACTGTTGATGAATGGGAAGAAGCATACACTATCTTATTTGAAGAATTTTGTGAATTCAAGTCTGAAAACAAGGCATTGAAAAAGAAAATCAATTCTTTTATTCATACCACAAATAATGATGAACAAATTGCAGCCTTAAATAAAGAGATTGAAATGATGAAAATTGATGAGGAAGCTCACAGTGAGGAAATGGACTGTTTAAAAATAAAATTGTAAGAAATTCTAAAGGAAAAGGAAAGCCTAATCAACTCTATTGAAAATCATCAAAATGAGCATCAAGAAACTGAGAAAAAGTTGGAACAAGCTGAAAAAGATCTAAAAGAAAAATTTAAAGATCTTACAAGGTTTGTTAAGGGAAAGCAGAATCTTAATGCAATTTTAGGTTCAAATATTTTTGTTGCAAACATGGAATTGGGTATCAACCTGTAAAATAAAAGGAAATGGGAGAGACATTGATAACCTCCTTTGTTGATCCTAGCCCAAGCACAAGCAAACAAGTTCCTCCTAAGAACAAGAAAAATCAAGCCAAGGATAAACAAAAGCCCTCAGGTGTTCAAAAGAACAAGCCAACTGTCGGCAGGCTCAATGAAAGTTGTCGACAGGTTTGGAAAAATGTTGCCAAGGGTCAGTTAACTAGGCAACCAAAAAGGAAAATTCAAATAAATGGTCAACAAAATAACAAACCATTTTTTTTGAAAATTTCCCATCATGCAATGTGTGCAAGAAACTTGGTCATAAAGAAAATCAATGCTGGAATAACTCAAATAAACAAAAATGCAAGCAAATCTGGATTCCAAAGCATTTACTTTTTGGCATGAATGATACATTCGGACCCAAAGTAATTTGGGTACCAAAACCTCTTGTCTGATCCATATATGCAGGAATGCCTAGCAACCCAAAATCAAAACAAATGGTACTTGGATAGTGGCTGCTCGAGGCACATGACGGGCGACAAAGACAAATTTTGTTTGCTGGTGGAAAAAGACGGAGGTCAAGTTGTCTTCGGGGGTAACAATAAAGGCCAGATCATTGGCTCAGGTAAGGTTGGTAAGTATGCCTCTAACTCAATAGACAATGTTCTATTAGTTGATGGTCTTAATCACAATTTTCTTAGCAAAAGCCAACTGTGTGATAAAGGTCATAAAGTTATTTTCGAATCAAGTTCATGTCAAATAGTCTTAAATTTTCTGGAAAAATGGTGAATAACATTTATTTAGTTGATTTCGATGATCCAGAAAATGAAAATTTATGTCTTGTTGCAAATAAACAGGATGAGCTTACTTTGTGGCATCGTAGGCTTGGCCATGCAAGCTACAATATCTTGCATAAGATTATAAAGCAGAAATTGGTAAGTGGACTTCCTGAAATTTCTTTCAATAAGAATGAAAGTTTTTGTGATGCATGTGTACAGGGAAAACAAACCCGAAAATCCTTCAAATCAAAAGCACCGGTAAGCACCTCTAAACCTTATGAATTGTTGCACATGGACCTTTTTGGACCTACTAGGACTATAAGTCTCAATGGCAAACAGTTTGGTTTTGTCATTGTGGATGACTTTTCTAGGTTGACTTGGATCAAATTCATGGCACACAAAAATGAAGCACTTAAAGTCTTTGAAGATTTCTTTAATAAGATTGAACATGGAAATGTTCATAAGATATGCTCAATCCGCACTGATCACGGGGGAGAGTTTGATAACAACTCTTTTTCTGATTTTTGCAGGCTCCATGGGTTAGAACACTTGTTTTCCTCTCCAAGGACTCTACAACAAAATGGCGTAGTGGAGAGAAAGAACAGGACCCTGGTGGAAATGGCTCGCACTCTTCTGGTCGAAAGTCAACTCTCAAGGAGCTTTTGGGCAGAAGTAGTGAACACCTCTTGCTATATTCTCAATAGAGCCATGGTAAGACCTGTGATGAAGAAAACTCCCTATGAACTATTAAAAGCCAAAAGTGATCAAGGACTCAAGATGGAAATGATGGAACAATTCTCCAATAACAACAACAAGTAAAAGCAAAAAGAGATTCTCAAGCAGCACTAAAAACTAAAAGTGGATATTTTTGCAAGTACGATGATGATGATCATCAAATCCTTTTCAAAAAGGGAGATGATGAGCCTAATGAAGATCCACAGGAGGAAGAACCTCAAGATGAATCCCCTCAAGCAAGCCCTCCTCAAGAACAACTTCTACAAGTCCAAGATCAGCCTGGTCCTTCAACAATCACCAATGTGAGGTATTCCAATCATCACCCACTTGAGAATGTGATAGGGAATGTAAATGATAAAGTTCAAACTAGGTCTCAGGTTAGACAAATAGTTGAACATGATCATTTAGCTTTTGTCTCTCAAGTGGAACCAAAAAATGTTGAAGAGGCTCTAAAAGAAAACTCATGGATTGATGTTATGCATGAGGAACTTGGTCAATTTCAAAGAAACAATGTCTGGAGTTTAGTTCCTAGAACCCCTGAGATTTCTGTCATAGGCACTAGATAGGTATTCAGGAATAAGCTAAATGAAGAGGGTAAAGTGGTGAGAAATAAGGCTAGACTGGTAGCAAAAGGATACAATCAAGAATTTGGTGTAGACTTTGAAGAATCCTTTGCTTCTGTAGCTAGACTTGAAGCAGTTAGAATCTTGTTGGCGTATGCATGCTCACACAAGTTTAAACTCTTTCAAATGGATGTTAAAACTGCTTTCTTAAATGGCTACATCAAAGAGGAAGTGTATGTTTCTCAACCACCTGGATTTGAGGACCATGAAAAGCCTAACCATGTTTATAAATTGCACAAAGCTCTTTATGGTTTGAAATAGGCACCCCGAGCTTGGTACGACATACTAAGCAATTTTCTGGTGAGTAAAAACTACTCAAGAGGTAAAGTGAACCAAACTCTTTTCACTAAGAAAGTTCACAATCACATAATTGTTGTTCAAGTTTACATGGACGACATCATCTTTGGTTCCACTAACCCATCACTGTGTGAAGAATTCTCAAAACACATGCACAGTGAATTTGAGATGAGTTTAATGGGGGAGCTTCAATTTTTCCTTAGTTTGCAGGTTAAACAACATGAAGATGGCTTCTTTATCAACCAAGAAAAATATGTTAAGGAGCTTCTCAAAAGATTTCAGTTTGAACAAGTTAAGCCTGCTTGAACACCAATGAGCACAAGCATAAAATTGGAAAATGATGAGAAAGGTAAACTGATAGATGCAATGCAATTTCGAGGTATGATTGGTTCACTTCTTTATCTTACTGCAAGTAGACCGGATATACAATTCAGTGTTTGCCTTTGTGCTAGATATCAATCTAGTCCAAAGAAAAGTCATTTGGTTGCAGTTAAGAGAATATTCAGATATCTCTCAGGTACGTATGCTTTGGGTCTTTGGGATGCAGTAGGAAGTAGCTTTGATTTGATATCATATTCTGATGCTGACTATGCTAGATGTAAAATTGACAGAAAAAGCACTAGTGGGTACTGCCAATTTCTTGGTGGTTGCATGGTTTTGTGGGCATCCAAGAAGCAAAACTCGGTTGCACTCTCCACTGTAGAGGCAGAATATGTTGCTGCAGGAAGTTGTGCGGCTCAAGTGTTGTGGATAAAAAGTCAACTATCTAACTACAACATTGACATTGGATGCACACCTATCCTATGTGACAACACTAGTGCCATCAATCTCTCAAAGAACCCAGTCCAACACTCTAGGACAAAACACATTGACATTAGACATCACTTCTTGAGATATGAAGTAGCCAACGAATCCTTGGAGCTTAGCTTCATACCCACTGATAAGCAATTAGCTGATATTTTCACAAAACCATTGGCTGATGATAGATTCACAACATTGAGAAGAGAATTGGGATTGTGCAAAATGCAATGAAGCCCATACCAAACTTTGAAGTATATGTTCTTTGTGTGCACTGACTATGAGGTATATCAAATGGTAAACTATGGAAGAACAAGTTAGGCTTATTTGGAAACTATTATTATGCATGAGAAAACATTCTCCGCCATGTATCCATAGTCAAGTTGCACATAATGGTCATTCAATTCAAATAAGGTATATGATTTCTTTTCATTTTGCCAACTCATTTTTGCAAACAAATGGATTTCTGTGTTGGAATGTTTTTTTATGAACTTGTGTGCAATTGCTTGTTAAACATATGAAAGTCTGTCTTGAATTGCTTGAATGTTGAGTCTCTACATGCACACACTATGGGGGAGTAAAGTTAAGGTAGATGAGTGAATTTTTTTGGGAAACTATCCATTCTTCATTTGCTTTATTTCTCTTGCATGGAGCTCTAATCATATCTCTCATCTCATCCTTAAAAATGCTTTCACACAGCTCCTGTCGACAGCCCCATTCATTGCTGTCGACAGCCACTAGCAGGTTTTCCTTTCCCCGAACTCAACATCTTTCAGTTTGCTAGTATCTGTCGACAGACAACATTGTATCTGTCGATAGACGCACCCTTCCTGAACTCCGTAGCTCAACACTGTTAGCAGCTATCGACAGGCTCACTATAGTTGTCGACAGATAAACCTTTCAATGAGTTCTTCATATCCTTTCTCAACCTATTTCATGAGCATACTTCTCTACTGCATTTAAGGTGAAAATTGGTGACTTACATGTGTTATAATGTTTCATATCCACATAATACCAACGATATTGTCTAAATCACAATGATTTTGAAATACTATTCTTTTGTGAGTCTAGGTTGCATCATTTTGAGTACATTTAACAAATCACATGAGTCTAACCTAACTCACTTGAATAACTCCCTTGTGGACTATCATTTTTCAAAGTCACGTGTTAAGTCCAAAGGTCATTAAAGGTTCTACCTTGCATTGGCTTTTAAACCTTATCTAACTCTTGACCTTGATCAAAAAAAAAAAATTCTAATAACAAAATAAAAGTAGAAAAGCTACCTATTTTAAACACCAAAATGTGTATCAAAAATATAATAAGGGAACAAAGGCAGAGCAATGCTGAGTAACCAGGGACATGGGCATCACAAATGTCTGTCTTCGCATCAAAAAGCTTACTCATTAACTCTGTATAATGGTCTGATGGTCACTTCCACTGAGTAACTGGGGATACAGACATTACCCATGTCTATCTTCACGTAAAAAGGTCATAGTGATCCTAATTACCACTTTTTCTCTTATTGTTTGTTCAGAAACAAATCATAAAAGGAGAAATAGAGTGAAGCCTCCTCATTTTTCCTATCAAGGCCAATTTATTGTTAATGATTAATTGCCCATGTAGACATCTTTTTCATACACCTTTTGACTTTTACCCATTAAGAAATATATTTTTCTACAATGGTTTTATTCAAGAGGATTCTCTTATTTTCATATGTTTTTGTCCAATGTATTCTTCATGCTGCAACTTGAGATTCCGGGAATGTTATTTCACAACCATTGTAGATGTTTGATGTGTCCTAATATTAGTGAGTATGACATTTTATAATGTGTATTTACCTATTTTTCACCTTATGTACACATTAGACATTCATTGCCCCAAAAAATTATATCAAAATGCCTCTCTGGCA
This sequence comes from Colocasia esculenta, assembly GCA_014218235.1. NCBI lineage: Eukaryota > Viridiplantae > Streptophyta > Magnoliopsida > Alismatales > Araceae > Colocasia > Colocasia esculenta. Next base: position 166,430,028 of record CM024754.1, on the reverse strand, counting down.
CAATTTTGAGTGTGCCTGTCGACAGATGACTGTGCATCTATCGACAGCCGATGACAGGGTCTATTTTGGAAGCCCAACGGGCGTCTCTTTACGGTTGGATTTTGTGGGTCCCTGTCCTTTGAAATTCTGTCCACTCTTTAAAAGGGAACCCACGAACCTTTCCTCTCTTTTCCACTTCCAAAACTTCCTCCTCCTTCCTTCTCCACCAAACCCTTCTTCTCCAGGGCACCAGACATAGATTCTACCCCTCCTGGTTCTTTCTTCCTCCTCGTGTTCCTCTTCTTCTTCACTCCGAGCTCCTCTCTTTCTCATGGCTCCCAAGGGCATGAAACTTGCTTCCCATCGCCGTCCCTTATCTCCTCAAGCCGGCGAGGGTTCCGGGGCTCCTGCCGAGCGTCAAACCAAGCATCCTGATGATCGACTGCCCGAGCTTGTCGTTCCCCAAGGTTTGCAACTCACCATGGTCCGAGAACCTTCAGCAAATTCGTTGAGCCCCGCTACGTTGCTTTTCCTTCTTTGGGAGACATGTTCCCCAATCTCCTACCCCTTTTTGACACCCAGGGCTGGACGACATTTCTCTATTCTCACTTAAACTACACTCCTACTGCCGTCACAGAGTTTTTCAACAATCTTGGCCTGTCTGGGGATGGGGATCTCTACACCTCTGTCAAGGTACTTCTTTCAAGATTACCTCCAACCTCATCAGCACTGTACTTCAAATTCCTAACTCTGGGGCTGATGTGATTCTCAGCCACCCTTCTGCATCTGAATACTATCATCTCATCACACTCCAACCTTATGATGCAACTAAGAAAATTGCCAAACTGAATGTTAACTCCTTTCCCCAACTGAATAAAATGATCCATCACATCTTCACCAACCTGATTGCTCCTGTAGCACCCCGAAAATTTTAATTACATAAAAACTCAAATAAATGGAAATAAATAATTTCCATAATATCATAGTATTTAAAACATACGTATCATTATCGTATGTGATAAAACACATCGAAACATTTCGTAAAAATTATAAATCAACCCCACACATTACTCCTAAATGTTCCACAATGAAATTTGTGCCGAGAAAAATCGGATTAACCAAGTTTAAAGTGTTTTGCGACTTATTATCGTAACTCATAAATAAGTCGAAAAATGATTATCACACGTACATGGATGAGTCAGAAAATTAAATAAAAATCATATATGGACTTCAAATAATATCCTCTAATGACCCATTAAGAAATTTGGGTCAATAAAAATCATTTGGGCTAGGTTTAAGAGTTATTGTGACCGATTATCCAAATTAGGAAACAAGTCGGAAAACCGTTAACACAGAAATACGACGCAATCAAAAATTAAATAAAAGTGTTGGAGAGACATCCAACATTATATATTAATGACCCAATATCATAATTGGGCCAATGGACATCATTTGCCCCAAAAATCAAACAAAACTAGAAAATGCATGGAAATTCGTAACTCTAAATAGGCTGAAATTAGAAAGAGGCAATTTGAGTTGAATTGGGAAAAAACATGCATTCTTGACAACCCAAATTAGTGCTTAACTATGGTGTGAGGTTTCCTAAAGCCTCACACACTCTAATGGAGGAAGAAATCCTCAAATTAGGAAACTAACAAGCCAAAACCGCAACTCTTCTTTCCTAGTCACAATAGGACTCCTAAACACCATGGTAGCTTAAATACTCTCCACCAAACCCTTGGGGACGAGTTTACATCTTGTCGGGGTCGTGTGGAGAAGTTCTTGGCGGCTGGGGAAGTAGGAGATCGCCCACACCAAGCCGTTCTTCTTCCTCATTACGTCTGCTGCGATCTGCACAAGCCGTCCACTTGAAGTCGACCAAAGGTGAAGTCAAACCATAACCAAACCTTGAAAGACCTATACCCCTGGAAAGAGGGTCAAGTCTACATTCTAACCCAAGTAGAATTCTCAAATTCCATGCAGTATACACGGAGTATTAAGCATTTTTTTCCAAGTGGTTGAACACAGGTTTTATGAACAAATGGGACTTCTTCAACCCAGAAGGTAGGTTTTCTCGGGCCATACCTTAACATATCCTATATCAATGTGTAGAGCATCAAGTTAACATTCGTTTCCCACTGGTTTCATCAAATGCTAATGAGTAGATTTTGAATTATAAGCCTTTTCCCCAAGTCGCGCACTATCAGGGCTTTTCCCGTTCTTTATATGTTGCATGCGATTTAAGACCGAATTAGAGCAAACACACAACATGAATGTTTTTATACTAGTTGTCCTCGTCATGTTTTGTGATGAACATTTTGTCTAAATGTCAATAGTCAGAGAGTTATAAGTATGGTAAGAGGGTCGCTGCATGATAATGCGTTTTCGGGTTGCACTTGACTTTTACGTTTGTGTCAAATTATCATGCATCTTGAGATCGTTTAAAATTATTTAAAAACATAGTCTGAATCTATTACATGTTCCTAACAACTTTCATGATGAGACTTTTGTCCTAAAAGCCCTAATTATTTTGGTATCATACCATGCAAAGTAAATCTTGCATTTGATTGTTCTTAGTCTTCTATAACTCATGTTAGACTTGATTAAAGCCTATCGAAGACATCACTGTTTTCTAATTCCAATTTACTGGAAGCACCCTTACATGCCTAGGTTGGTTTAAAACTAGTTTCGTTATTTTTCATGTACTGTACAATTTGTTCTCTATTTTTGAAGCACCATGTGTCAATATAAGGCAGACTTGGACCGCAATCCAAGAACATGTGTTTTCTCTGTCGAATTCAAGCGCAGACCCTGTGAACGTGACGGCCCGATAGGCCGTGTTCTGAGGTCTTGTCGCGACAACAAACCCGTCGCATTCTAAACGTGACGAGCGCCCCGTCGCTATCTCTCTGCCTGTTCTGACTGCCTTGACGTGTTCTTCACATCCCCTTGTCGCGTTCTGTCCCGACCCCGTCACGGCCCTTACTGGGGTGTGTCGCGATCTCAAAATTTTGCATGAAAACCCACCTATTATTTTGCAAATCTAACCGCTATACCCGAGGTCTGATTAATATGATATTTTGTGTGTAATTCACATGTCTTAGGTCTAATCATTGCATGATGGTTTTTTTAATGGCTTAAAACTAGTTAACCCATTTAAAAGTTTTAATTACATTAATGCTATTCTAATTGCTCCTTAAATATTATGATCCTTTCATGCAACTTATGATTTAATCTTCCTATTATTCTACCATGTTTAAAATGATAAATTGTTATCTTAAAATCTTGCAATCCATGTTTAGTTAAGTGCATAGTTTCATGTCATGTCATCATGCTAAGTGTTTTCCGCGAGTTTAAAATCGATGGTTTGTGAATTGTGACACGCGTACATCACTACACACTTGCACATCTAGGCAGCCCTTTCTTGGGAATTTGGAAACTCTCTACCGGTCATTCCGAATCAGTAGACTAGTGACCTTTTCTCCAAGGCCTCCGTAAATCTCCTCTGACCATAGATGTAAGGCCCTCGAATTTTGTTGTATTACTTTATTACGTGTAAATAATGCATGCTTGTGTATGCATAGAATGTACATATCTATGTACGTATTAACTAGTTATACTTATGTGTGCATGTGTATAATTAGTTGTAAATAATGTATGAATTGCATGGTGGTAGTGTGTACATGATAGTATATATATGGCATGTATAAATATGTATAAGTTAAGCATGGTTTCTGTATGTTTTAAGTTCTGGCCGAAGGGCCAAATTGGTGTCAACATGGATGGACGTCCATGATGAATCAGCGTCCACCTCAATAGACGCAATACATAAGTCAACGGCCATGGATGTGGACGTTAATATCCCTGACCTGCATGCGTTGCAGACCCCATAATTCCGGGGGCAGCAAGCCCAGCCATTGGGGAGATGTCCCCAACAGCTATCAGGCCATCCCATCACCTCTCCGGGGTTCCCCAAACCCCTCTCCTATAAACCAAACCCCTTCTGCATCAAGGAATTCTCTTACGCTCTTTGCAAGGAGAAGAGAGAAAACCCTAGCTTCTGTGAGAAAAACTAGACTTTGCATGCTCTGATCCGACAACTTGGAGCTTCATCCGGCGATCCATTGCAACTGGAGGCCAGAGTGGACCAAGAAGAAGGCTTCCCCGACCCCAGCTTGCTGTGGAGGTCGACCAAGAACCCGGAGGAGTGGTGTTTTGAAGGCTTCTTGGGACTGCCCAAGGAGAGCTTCAGCAGCAACTTAGATCCCTTTGGAGGTTTTTAAAAAGGCAAGTAACCTACCCACTTCGTCCATGTATGTGTCTAGGAGGTTTCTACCATTTTTATGAGATTTTATCGTGTCCTGGATCCTCACATTTCTCTGTTATTTGGAGCTCGGTCTATGTTCTTGCACAGACAGGAACTTGGCGTCAAGTCCTCTTACCGCCAAGATCTCCAGTCAGCGGCCAACGATCTTGCCGTCCATCTCCTAGAACGGCCAGACACTGCCGTTAAGTTCTTCAGTGCAGAACAGTAAACTGTCTGCCTTAAATAATTATTTTCTGGACTTTGACGGATGAGGATATAGTGTAATTTTTATATGTTATGTAAAATAGATAATGTGATGTGTGTGGAAATTTCTGTGTTTTTCTGTGGATGGTATAAATTATTAGATTTATTGAAATACATGTTGGGAAAATGGATTATGTATGATCACCTATAGTCTACATGATTCCTGAGGAATTTAATGTGCCAAATTTTTCTATACCATGTGTACGTGTGCCAGTCCATACCCTGCAAATTTGAGAATTTGTTCATGTTCATGTGATTTACTGTAAATTCTGCAATGAAAATAGAAAGCATGAGTAGGTTATTCAAAATTTACAGTAAATTGTGTGTTGTGCAATAAATTCGGGGAAAATTCCTGTAATGATGTGTATGTTAGGTTCAGGGCTGTGAACTGTCAAACTAGATATTCATGTTGTGTTCCATGACAAATTGAATTATGAATGGCATGCAATTGAATGTTTTAATTTCTGTAAATGTAATATGACTTAGAAAAATCTGGAAATTTGTATGTGAGGTCATGAACCTTCAATTAGTGTGTGGTTAAAATTTTGTGATATGTGGAGAACTGTAAAGTGTATTATGAAATTTCCATGTGAAAACATGTGACAAATGCATGCTATCATGAATATGAGTTGATAATGCGATTGCCAACCTGATTAATGTGAGCTACTGAGTGGTTGATTTCTGTCAACAGATAGTATCATGATTAGGAAAATAGAGCCATGTGCATAAGTGAGGGATGTAAAGACATGTGTAATATGTGTGTTAAAAATCGAAATGTGTAATGTGTAAAAGTGTGTGCCATGTGTGACACTGCTTCCATAGAGGGCCGTGGAACCGTACCATGGAAAAGTCCTCATGGGAAGGTTCAATGTGTTAAGATTCTAAGGGCATTAGGATGAAATCCTGGAGGTGGACAAGTACCACTGGTTAGGGTGGAGACTTGTTCTCCCGGTCTGTGGAGTCTAAGAGTCGTCACTGTATTGCCTAGGTGACGTCTATGTGTATGTGTTATGTGATGTTTCCTTCTAATGGTGGTTTGGACTATATGTCACGACACTAAATTGTGAAATGTGAATGTGATTATGTGTAAATTGTGTAGTGTGAATATGTGTAAATGTGCAATGTGTAAAAAGGGAACTATGTGAATAAGTAATTGTGTAAACATGTGAACCCATTATGTTAAATTGTGAAATTGTGGTCCATGATATGTTAATGTGAAATTATGTTATGACAGCAACCAAAAGGTGTTTATAAGAATGTTTTATGTGTGTAAAAATGCGTAGAGTCCATGCTAGGAGCATTTCTTGCATATGTGTGAACAATTCCATGTTTAATTGCTATCGTGTTGTAATTAATTGGAATTGTAGCTCTCATGCAATAGGATGTGAATTGCTAAAGTATGTCAAAACAGCAACCTTAATGTGTATGAAATGATAAATTGCACGTGCAAGAATGTGTAGAAACCATGATAGGAATGTTTCCTTTTATGTAGGCAAGAATCCCATGTGTGGTTGCTTCCATGTTGTAGCTTGATTTGAAACATAGCTTTCATGTGATTGAATGAGTAGAAAGCATTTGATAGGATTTTTATTTTGGAATGGCTTAAATCATGTATCATGTGTTTTAAATTTTGTAGAATTGTCATGATAGGTCGTCTTTTATCAATGTCCAAGCATGCTATATGTTTTGCTTTGTAAATTGAAATGAAAAACCTACTGTGATATATGCATGTATGAGGTATGTGGTGTTATTTGCTGAGTCTTTTAGACTCACTCCTTGCTTCGGCCTACATGTTTAGTTGGTGACCCGACACCTTTGGAGGAGACAGTGGAGAGTGACTCCGAGCGTGGCGAGTAGCCTGGTGGAGTCGACGTTGTGACTTTTGCTTTCATAGTATGTAACGAGGCATTGTATTAGAACTATTAAGGAATTTGTGGACAAACTATGTATTTGAGTTTAGTATTTCATTATGTGGACTTTAATTCTCTTAAATTTGTCATTTGAATCATGTATGTTAAATGTGGATGATGAAATGAAGACAAGTGGTTCTTTTGCTTCCTCTACTCTGTATTTATATATATGAGCATCTCAATCGTATGTTATTGTTTGGGTAAATGCCCCACTGTGATAACGTTCACTATATCAACGTGGGTTGGTATAACCGTACCGGTATAATGAGGGTCGTCACAATGGATTTCCACATGGCCGACGAGTTGGTTGTACCATTGAAGTTCCATGGAGATATTGTGCACTTCCTTTCTCTTCTTGTTCTTGAGAGTGTGATTTACAATCTAGACTAAAGCCATTAATATATGGATTGAACTAAATTATAAATCGTACTGTTATGCTGCCGAATTTATCTCTTGACCATTGTTATCATGAAATCATGTTCAATTACTTATTACTAGTTCTCATCATCATCATGAACATGACATTACACATGCTTACTTATTGCAACTCTCATTGGCCATTATTAATGACTGTGGGTATTTACATTTAAAATTTAAGTGAGATGCTGACCGGGCACGGTGAGTGTCCAAGGGCTCCAGTCTCGCCCCAATGACGGAGAGTCATAAATATACTGTTAACCATATGGTATAATGATTACTGGCATAGCATCTGCGCTGGGAGTCGTGCGTGTCGTGTTGAATGACAGATTCAATAACCACATACACGTGTCCTAGTGTACAATCTTGATGGATCTTTTCTTGGTGTACATTAGTGTCTACATGCCTGATTAGTGATACATTATCGTGCTCGTGCGTGCTTGCTTGCTTGCGTGATATGGCCATCCTGCATTTATTGTAGTTAGTGATATCTTGCGTTCTTGACGTCAAGTGAAATCTTGTGTGCTTGTACAAAGTGATATATTGCTAGTTCTATCTTGTTATATCCTTCTAGGTCTTGTTCTATCATGATCACTCCATCTAGCTTGTTCATATATCATGTTTTAACGAGCTTTATTCGTACATGCATATCATGACATTCATCGTGCTTACCTAGTTCTAAATTGTTAATCACATATATCATTGCCCGCACATTGAGATATAAATCCTACTAGGCTAGTTTGCTCATCCCCTACTTTTACCCAATCTAGGTGACTATGATGTCTAAGAGGAGGAGCAAGTCGAGGATGGGAATGAGTCCGAGTGATGAGCGTCCCAACTATGAGTCTAGTTATAGTAGTTTGCTTTGAGTGTTAGAATCATGCAGTAGGAAGTGAGGAATAAAATGTACTTTTCCTTTTTATTGAGTCTTAATCCTGTAATAGTTTCCATTTGGAATACAATGACTTGAGATTTGAATACAAGATTAGTTGAGTTCAATATTTGGGCCCTATGATGATGTTGTGTTGTTAAACACTTAGTGCGTGCTAGCTAGAGGCTTATTTGCCGACTGTTCAGGTCTCGAGATATCGTCTCGAATTATTCTATTATTAATATCTGCTGCGTAATTCTCAGGACGTGACAGTTTAGTGGTATTAGAGTCTAGGAATACCAAATAGGATATATGTCTAAGGATTAGGAGATACCTATGGAACCTAGGTCATGGAAAGTAAATATAGTACCTGGTAAGAATGGGTAGAGACTGGGAATATGATAGAATGAACAAAACACTCCTACCCATTGACTCTGATAATGTATCTAGAGACATTAATTGGTTTCCATCCTTTCTCAGGAACCCTCGTAACTCTCTCATTCAACCGCAATGGCTCACAACCAATGGCAAGCTATGCAAGAAATAGTGGTAGGACTCACACAGGCCCTGCAAAATGTGGTTCAGGCTGGAAATCAGGCTGCAGCTGCTAGGAACGGATCCGGTGATCTACACCGCAATTTTAGCAGTTTAAACCCTCCTCATTTCTCTGGATCCCCTGACCCAGATGAGGCAGAGAATTGGCAAGAGGAGATAGAACTAATTTTCCAAGTTATGCAATGCACTAATAGGGAGAAGGTGGTACTGGCCACTTTCTAGTTTACTAAGGATGCTCGAGCTTGGTGGAAGGCCACATCGGCCCATCTGCCTAATATAGATGAACTGGAATGGGCAGGTTTCCTAGAGATCTTCCGAGGAAAATACTTCTCTGAAAGAGTTAAGGAAAGGAAGGCGGCGGAGTTTGCCGCACTAAAACAGAAAGGAAATCTAATAATTATATCATAGTTCATCTGATGGATTAAGATGGAGTTATAACAACCGTGGAAGGAAAACATGAGTGGAAGGAACCAAATGAATAGTACGGGTGGCAATAGGTGTAGATGATGAACTAACATCCATGAGCTAGAATGTTGAAACAAGTTAGAGGAATTAAATCTGAAACCAACTCAAGGATCATAATTATTAAGAGCCAATTAATGATCTATGAATTTGAGGACCAAATTCTCTTAAGTGGGGAAGGGTGTAGCACCCCGGAAATTTTAATTACATAAAAACTCAAATAAATAGAAATAAATAATTTCCATAATATCATAGTATTTAAAACATATGTATCATTATCGTATGTGCTAAAACACATCGAAAAATTCCGTAAAAATTATAATCAACCCCACACATTACTCCTAAATGTTCCAAAAGAAATTTGTGCCAAGAAAAATCGGATTAGCCAAGTTTAAAGTGTTTTGCGACTTATTATTTAATTCATAAATAAGTCAAAAATCATTATCACACATACATGGATGAGTCAGAAAATTAAATAAAAATCATATATGGACTTCAAATAATATCCTCTAATGATCGATCAAGAAATTTGGGGACAATAAAAATCATTTGGGCTAGGTTTAAGAGTTATTTTTACCGATTATCCAAATTAGGAAACAAGTCGATAAAACGTTAACACAAAAATACAACGCATCAAAATTAAATAAAAGTGTTGGAGAGACTTCCAACATTATATATTAATGACCCAATATCATAATTGGGCCAATGGACATCATTTGGCCCAAAATCAAATAAAGTTAGAAAATGCATGGAAATTCGTAACTCTAAATAGGCTGAAATTAGAAAGAGGCAATTTGAGTTGAATTGGATAAAACATGCATTCTTGGCAACCCAAATTCATGCTTAACTATGGTGGGAGGTTTCCTAAAGCCTCACACACTCTAATGGAGGAAGAAATCCTCAAATTAAGAAACTAACAAGCCAAAACCGCAACTCTTCTTTCTGAGTCACAATAGGACTCCTAAACACCATGATAGCTTAAATACTCTCCACCAAACCCTTGGGGATGAGTTTACATCTTGTTGGGGTCATGTGGAGAAGTTCTTGGCGGCTGGGGAAGCAGGAGATCGCCCACACCAAGCCGTTCTTCCCCGTTGCGTCTAATGCGACCTGCACAAACCGTCCACTTGAAGTCAACCAAAGGTGAGTCAAACCATAACCAAACCTTGCAAGGCCTATACCCTGGAAAGAGGGTCAGGTCTACATTCTAACCGTAGTGGAATGACCAAATTCCATGCAGTATACACAGAGTATTAAGCGTTTCTCCAAGTAGTCTGAACACAAGTTTTCTGGAAAAATGGGACTTTTTCAACCAAGAAGGTAGGTTTTCTCGGGCCAAACCTTAACATATCCTATACCAATGTGTAGAGCATCAAGTTAACTTTTGTTTCCCACTGGTTTCATCGAATTCCAATGAGTAGATTTTGAAATATAAGCATTTTCCCCGAGTCGCGCAGTGTTAGGGCTTTTCCCGTTCTTTATATGTTGCATGCAATTCAAGACCGAATTAGAGCAAACACACAACATGAAAGTTTTTCTACTAGTTGTCCTCGTTATGTTTTGTGTTGAACATTTTGTCTAAATGTCAACATTGAGAGAGTTATAAGCATGGTAAGAGGGTCGCTGCATGATACTGTGTTTTAGGGTTGCACTTGGCTTTTATTTTTGTGTCAAATTATCATGTATCTCGAGGTCGTTTAAAATTATTTAAAAATCTTAGTCTGCATCTATTCCATGATCCCAACAACTTTCATGACGAGACATTTGTCCTAAAAGCCCTAATTATTTTGGTATCATACCTTGCAAAGTAAGTCTTCTATACCTCATGTTAGACTTGATTAAAGCCTATCGAAACCATTAGTGTTTTCTAATTCTAATTTACTGGAAGCACCCTTGCATGTCTAGGTTGGTTTAAAACTAGTTTCGTTATTCTTCGTGTACTGTACAATTTGTTCTCTATTTTTGAAGGACCCTGTGTCAATATAAGGCAGTCTTGGACCCCAATCCAAGAACATGTCTTTTCTCTGTTGGATTCAGGCGCAGACCATGTGAACGCGATGGCCCGATAGGCCGCGTTCTGAGGTCTTGTCGCGACATCAAACCCGCCATGTTTTGAACGCGACGAGCGCCCCGTCGCTATCTGTCTGCCTGTTCTGACTGCCTTGTCACGTTCTTCACATCCCCTTGTCACGTTCTATCTCGACCCCGTCGCGACCTTTACTGGGGTGCGCCACGATCTCACAATTTTGCATGAAACCCCACCTATTATTTTGCAAATCTAACCGCTATACCCGAGGTCTGATTAATATGATATTTTATGTGTAATTCACATGTCTTAGGTCTGATCATTGCATGATGGTTATTTTAATGACTTAAAAGTGGTTAACCCATTTAAAAGTTTTAATTACATGAATGCTATTCTAATTGCTCCTTAAATATTATAATCCATTCATGCAACTTGTGATTTAATCATCCTATTTTTATACCATGTTTAAAATGATAAATTATTATCTTAAAATCTTGCAATCCATGTTTAGTTAAGTGCATAGTTTCATGTCATGTCATCATGCTAATTGTTTTCCGCGAGTTTAAAACTGATGGTTTGTGAATTGTGACATGTGTACATCACTACACACTTGCACATCTAGGCAACCCTTTCTTGGGAATTTGGAAACTCTCTACCGGTCATTCCAAATCGGTAGACTAGTGACCTTTTCTCCAAGGCCTCCGTAAATCTCATCTGACCATGGATTCCCACATGGCCGACGAGTTGGTTGTGCCATTGAAGTTCCATGGAGATAGCGTGCACTTCCTTTCTCTTTTGTTCTCGTGAGTGTGATTTACAATCTAGACTAAAGCCATTAATGTAAAGATTGAACTAAATTATAAATCGTACCGTTATGCTGCCGAATTTATCTCTTGACCATTGTTATCATGAAATCATGTTCAATTACTTATTACTAGTTCTCATCATCATCATGAACATGACATTACACATGCTTACTTATTGAAACTCTCATTGGCCATTATAATGACTAAGTGAGATGCTGACCGGGCACGACGAGTGTCCAAGGGCTTCAGTCTAGCCCCAATGACGGAGAGTCATAAATATACTGTTAACCATGGGGTATAATGATTACTGGCGTTGCATCTGCGCTGGGAGTCTTGCGTGTCGTGTTGAATGACAAATACAATAACCACATACACGTGTCCTAGTGTACAATCTTGATGGATCTTTTCTTGGTGTACATTAGTGTCTACGTGCCTGATTAGTGATACATTATCGTGCTCGTGCGTGCTTGCTTGCTTACGTGATATGGCCATCCTGCATTTATTGCAGTTAGTGATATCTTGCGTTCTTGACATCAAGTGAAATCTTGCGTGCTTGTACAAAGTGATATATTTCTAGTTCTATCTTGTTACATCCTTCTAGATCTTGTTCTATCGTGATCACTCCATCTAGCTTGTTCATATATCATGTTTTAACGAGCTTTATTCGTACATGCATATCATGACATTCATCGTGCTTACCTAGTTCTAAATTGTTAATCACTTATATCATTGCCCGCACATTGAGATATAAATCCTACTGGGCTAGTTTTCTCATCCCCTACTTTTACCCAATCTAGGTGACTATGATGTCTAAGAGGAGGAGCAAGTCGAGGATGGGAATGCGTCCGAGTGATGAGCGTCCCAACTATGAGTCTAGTTATAGTGGTTTGCTTTGAGTGTTAGAATCATGTAGTAAGAAGTGAGGAATAAAATGTACTTTTTTTATTATTGAGTCTTAGTCCTGTAATAGTTTCCATTTGGAATACAATGACTTGAGATTTGAATACAAGATTAGTTGAGTTCAATATTTGGGCCCTATGGTGATGTTGTGTTCCTAAACACTTTGTGCGTGCTGGCTAGAGGCTTATTTGCCGACTGTTCACGTCTTGGGATATCAACTCGAATTATTCCCCATTATTAATAACTGCTGCGTAATTCTCGGGACGTGACAGCTCCAAAGCATGGTAGTCGGGAACTCGTCACTGAGGTTCATAAATGTCTCTTTTACTTCTTCCTCAAGTGCGAACAAATCAACTTGCCCGAACTCATGCTTCACCTGATCCGTCAATGCTTCTACAACCCCAGGAGATCAATGCCATATGCTTGCCCGATCACTTCCCCTCTTCTATTCATTGGTATACATATTCCTGATAATGAGCTTGTCGCCCTCAAATCTCGCAGTGCCTTTGATCTCACTGCTGCCCATCGGATGGGCTATAAGCTGCTTAATGGGGTTGTCACAAGGGAACTCAAGGGTAAGGAGCAGGCAACTGATGATGATGAATCTAATGAAGATGATGCTGATGAAGACTCCCAATCTGAGCCAATGGATGCTCAGGGAGATGAAGCTGATGTTGCTGCTGATGACCAAGCGCCTGATGAGCCCTCTCTTCGAGATTTCATCTCTGCTCAAATGGCACAAATGCAGCTCCAGATGACCACTGGTTTCGAACATCTAACTGCTCGATTGGATCATGTTGATACCAGCTTGGAAGCACTGGCTGACACCCAAGTCCTGCTTCAGATAAGGCTTACCAGGCTCTCCACAGAGCTTCATGAGCTTCGTCAGGCCTCTGCACCACCTGGCCATGACGATGATTAGAGAGTCTAGGTGTTCACAGTCTGGAATTCTGTTCTTTTTGGTTATAGTCTTATCACTGTTGTCTGTTATTCTCACAATCGTGATATTTTCTTTCCTAGCACTTCCTTTTGTCATGTCATGAATCACTTTTGTAACTATGTGTATTGAATGTCACATCAATGAAATTCACAGTTATTTGATTCTTTTCTACTCATGTGTGCATGACGTGTATTTTTGGATGTTGTTAAAAGGGGGAGGAACATCAAATTGTGAATTGTGCATATATTTGAAAATTTTGTCTTCATCAAAAAGGGGGAGAATGTTGGGTTTACATTTGGTATGTTTGTTTTTGATGATGAGCTATTCATGAACAATACAATTTGATGTGATGTAAATATGTGAAACATGATGAGAATGTCAAGTCAAGCAAATCCTAATCAAGAAAAACATGTCTAACTAGTTCATTTATATGTTCATAATATCTCACTAATAATGTTCCTAAATGTAGGTGAGACTGCATGCAAGACAATGTACCAAGACTAGATGAAAAGCTCAAGGAAAACTCAAGAAGCATGTGCCTGTTGATAGCCCCAAAGGCTCCTGTCGACAGATACAAAGAGGAAGACAAGACTGGCTTCAGGACTAGTGTGCTTGTCGACAGAAGCAAATCGCATGTCAACAACCACTGATAGGAATCTGTCACCCATGAAACTTAGTTCTCTGGGTTTTTTGTAACTCTGTCAGCACCTGTCGACAGATGCATATCTTGTTGTCGACAGACGAAGAGAAACTTCAAATACGAGATTTCCATATGTTTCCAAGTTGGGTGTTTCCATCTACCACGACTCTCCATACTTAAACACCCATATATAATGAATGTTTTGATAGTATTCTCATACAGAAGCAGCCACCATACAAAACCCTAGCAAAATCTCAAGAGAAAAGTCTCTCTTTGCTGCTTTGCTTCAGCACTCCGTCCAGAGTGAAGAAGAACCATCTTCTAAACGGAGTTGAAGCCGGTTTGTCCATCGTTCAAGCATCTACATCAACTCATACATGTCAAGACGAAGTTTGAAGCACATCTAGACGACCATCGTGAAGAGTTCTATCTCAAGATTTGATTCTTCAACTGAGAACTCTTCTGTCTCTGTTTTTCATACTCGGTGTGTGTGCTGGTGGGTCAAGTGTCTCTTGTGATTGATTTACGTGGGTCGTGTTGTTTTGATCGTGTGTTAACATCAGACAACGTGAGTGTGTGTGTTGTAGAGTGAAACTCGCTCATAAGTAGTCGTTTCTGCATGTGTGTGTGGACGGTGGACATAGGATACACAAGTTGTGTACTCCGAACCACCTTAAATCTTCGTGTTCTATGGTTTGCACGTTTTCACGATAGATGATTGGTAGGCACGCTGGTTCTACACACGTTAGATTGGCTGTTTATGTTCTGTTCACAACAAGCACACTAATTGCAAGTCAAACTAATCTTGAATCTGTTTAAGATTTCGATAAGTTTGTGTTTTCATCGAAAAGAAGGTAATTGTTGTTAGAGTTTGTTGTAATCTATTCAACCCCCCCTTCTAGATTACCATACTGGATAATTTCGCACATCTTTCACGATCCAGTCCGTTCAGAGTTTCCAGATGAAGAATTGATGTCCCTTAGCCAATCTGATCCTATGTGGATGTTATATTGAGCTCTGAACTCTCAAGGAAAGGGCATCGGGATTGCTCTGCTATCACCTGAAGGTGTCACCATTCCACGTGCTCAAAAACTAGATTTTTTTGCAACCAATAACGTTGCCGAATATGAGGCTTTGTTGGCTGGTCTGGAGCTCACACATTTCTATGGTATCACCCATCTGCGAATCGTAGGTGATAGTCAGCTGGTCTTACGCCAAGTGCTCACCAAATATGTCACTCGCGATCCAAAGCTCAAGCCCTATCAAGAGCTTACCTCAGCTTATGTCAAGCTATTCTCCAAGTTGGTTTTTGTTCACATCCATCGTCATCAGAATCTTCTAGCCGATGCCCTCTCCACGATTGGCGCAACCATGTATATGTGCTATCCCGGGGATTTTGACAGCATTCAGATCGAGCGCCGACAGGTTCCTATCATTCTAGATCCTACCTTTCTCTGGGTTAAGGATGAGATATTGAAGAATGCAGAAAGGAGGAGGAAGAGCGAGGTCATGTTAATGGATCTAGAAGAAGAGATGAAGATTAGGAAAAGTCGTGGTATTATGAGATAGCTAGGTATTGTAAAGATCAATCATACCCTGCAGAAGCCACAGCCGATGAAAAGAAAGCAATAAGGAGGCTATCACAGAAGTATACTTTGGTTGGAAGCACCCTGTATAGCAGAGGATTTTCTGGTATTTTACTTAGATGCCTGGATGATGATGAAGTTTCAAAGGTTGTTGAAGAAGCCCATTCGGGTGTTTGTGGTGGCCATGTGAATAGCCAGATGCTCTCTAAGAAGATTCTTAGGCCAGGTTTCTATTGTCCCACTCTAGAGGAGGATTGTTCCATCTTTGTCCATCGGTGTGTCAAGTGCCAACTGCATGCCGAAAAGATCCATTCTTCATCCTCTACACTTCACCCAATATCCTCCCCATGGCCTTTCGCTATGTGTGCTTTCGACGTATTGGTCCCCTTGGTGACCCCAACTCCCAGAGCAAAGTCAAATCATACATCCTCA
This sequence comes from Colocasia esculenta, assembly GCA_014218235.1. Taxonomy (NCBI): domain Eukaryota; kingdom Viridiplantae; phylum Streptophyta; class Magnoliopsida; order Alismatales; family Araceae; genus Colocasia; species Colocasia esculenta. The sequence goes on along the minus strand of CM024754.1, from coordinate 166,413,934 downwards.
CAGCGACGGAGTACTTCACCAAGTGGGCGGAAGCCGAAGCATACACGGAAATCAAGGCAACAACTATTTGTAAATTCATCAGGAAGAACATCATCACCAGGTTTGGCATCCCAAATACCATCATCACCGACAACGTGCCCCAATTCATCTCTCAAGAACTGCGTGACCTCTGCAACAGGTATAAAATTCCATTGCATCATTCATCGCCATATTATCCGCAAGGCAATGGCCAAGCAGAGGCCACCAATAAAACCTTAATTAAAATTGTTAAGAAAACATGTGAGGTTAACAGATTCTCAAACTGGCCAGAAAAGCTTGTAGAAGCTCTGTGGGCCTACCGCACTTCAATCCGTACTCCCACGGGGCAAACACCGTTCGCCCTCACTTACGAAATTGAGGATGCAGTACTATATGAGATTCTCATTCCCTCATTAAGGATCCAGCTTGACAAGGACTTGTCAATCGACGAGCGGCATGAATCGCTCATAGCACAATTGGAACTCCTAGACGAAAGGTGTCTGGTCACCGCAGAACACATAAGAGTGTACCAAAATAGACTCGCTCGTTTTCATCAAAAGAAAGTTATTGAGAGAAAATTTAAAGTCGGTGAAATAGTTGTTAAGAGAATCTTTGTAAAACCCGGAGATCCTCGTTCAAAACTCCAACCAAACAGGGAAGGGTCGTATGTAGTCAAAGAGATAGGTCCAGGCAATACATAGAGGCTAGTCAACGCGGAGGGTGAGGAGCTCTCTCACCCTTGGAATGGGCTATATCTTAAAAAATACTACCCCTAGTTAGGTGTTTGAATTTACGTGGTGCAAGGACTCTAAAATGAAAAGATGTCCTTATAAATTCACTACTAATTCTTTGTAGATTAGCCAGAGGTGTCGACACCCACACACAAACACGCCCACCCCTAGAAGCCAGAGGCACGGAATCCAAGGGAGATCAATGTCAAACCAAGGTCCCTAGGTGATTACCCATTTTTCTCTCTCTTTTTTTTGGTCTGCCAATAGAAAAGGAAACCTAAGGGATTGACCTCAGAAATCTATCCAATACTCAATGGGTGTAGGTTAAGGCATAAAAGGGGAAAAGGAAAAGAAAATCAATGTCAAATCCAAAAATAAAAAGCCATAAACCAGATAAATCAAATTAGTGAAAAGCACGTCAAGAGCGACAAAGTCCCCCTAGCGATCTAAATTGACCTGGACGTAAGCGTGCAGCACAACAAGAGTGGCAAAGTCCCCGCAGGGTTCCAAATGGACGTGGACGTAAGCATGCTAAACCCCACAAGCCTAAAGAAGACTAAAACCTCTTGAGTCCAAAATAGAGGAGTGACTATTTCCCCCAAGTCTCCTGGAATATTGGCAGACTTCCTAAAATTCTCTTCCCTTCTCCCCCCCGGGTATGTTTTAGGATCGAGGCAAGGCAACGATCAACTGAGGAGGATGTCGCTAAAAGTAACCTTGGGTAAAGGCACCACTTGAGCACATCCAACCTCTGTCTAACACACTCAAGAATAATTAATGAATTCTTAATGATAACTGAGTAATTGAAGGGTCCAAGTACCACTTGTTTCCAATTAAGAACGAATCCCCTTCATTCCGCACGTCTTTTTTAGAAGGGACTGTGCCGAGTTACAGCCCCATTTCAAAACCCAAAAAAATCAGATATTTCCAAAATCCAAAAAATTTTAGATATTTTCAAAAAAAAAATCAGATATTTTCAAAGTAAAAAAAAAATCAGATATTTTCAAAATCCAAAAAATTATATATTTTCAAATATAAAAAATCAGATACTTTCAAAGTCTAAAAAAAATCAGATATTTTCAAAATCCAAAAAAATATTTTCAAAATCTAAAAAAATCAGATATTTCAAAATCTAAAAAAATCAGATTTTCTAAAAAAAAAAAAAAAATTAGATATGCAAAAATCTTCAATATATATATATATACACACACACATATATATATATATATATATATATATATATATATATATATATATACATCGCATGCATTCTGTACATTCATTTCTTGTACATACATCTCTTGCATAAATCTCCTACACATCACATGTAAATACTGCGCGCACATCTCTCTTGCATTCTGTTATCTTTCATTCTCGCCTTATTTGAATAAAGGCTCAGCCCCTTGACAAGATCATGAAGTCAAGAACCATTTTTTATGCAAGGGGCTGAGTCAGAACAGGCATTTAACTTGTTTGTTCTAATGGTTTGCAGGCACAAGAAAGAAGACCAAACGTATATGTATATATAGCCACAAAAGGGTGGGGGGAGGCGGGGGGGCAACCCCGAGTACATCGTCATAAGCACTCAACCAGGCACACATCATCAACAAAAAAGGGAAAAGGTACAAGTATCACTGCGGCGTCTCGCTGCCACCCTCTACAGGCCAGTCAGTCTCACCGTCGCTCTCCGCTGGACGCTGCCGCTGGCTGCTCTCGGCCTCGCCTGGGTCTGCCATCGAGCGTGGAGCTGGAGACCTCATGTAGGCACGAGAACCGGTGGACCCCTAAGCTGCACCCTCCGCCTGGACGTTCCTCTAGTACTGAGAGGTCGTCACAAAGTAGCTCGAAGAGTAGGCACTGTGCCGCCCCTCCCGCACAGCACGCTCGCGGCCCCGCCGGTATTGTTCCTCCAACTCCGCCACCCTGCGCTCGGAGGAGAGTAGGCCCGCACGTGCCTCCACTATCTGCTGTGTCAGTCGCTCGCACTCCTGGTCCCAGCGGGTGCGCTCCTGGTCCCAGCGGGTGAACTCCTGCTCACAGTCCTGAAGGTCCAAGGAAAGCCTCGAGCGAAGCTCTCTAGCCTCCCGCAGCATGCCCAAGTCCTGCTGAGTGACCTGCATCCGCAGCTCGGAAAGCAGCTGCAACAGCTCTGTCACCTCGGCACGGGTGCTCGTCTCCCGTGTAAGGGCGCTCCGGAGCTCGTCGGACTTCACAAGAGACAGGAACAGGTGAGTATAAGGCAGTTCAATTCAGGCATACATCTAATTAAGGTTACTTACCCGTGCAGAGAGGTCGCGCGCCATCTCCTCCGCTTGCTCCACGACCGCCGCTAGCTGAGCCCGGAGAGAAGCCACCTCCGGGTCGGGGATGCTCCTACTCGACGAGGCTCCTGCGGCGTCGGCACGCTCCACTGATGTCTGGGCGGCACGGTGTACAGAACAGAAGTCACGTCAGTAGATGTTAAGGTAAAACAAGGGAAAGGTATAATTTTCTAAACATACCAGTGTCTCGAGGGCCTCGCGCGCCTCCGCCAGCTGGGTCTCCGTACTCGTCAACTGGGCACAGAGCTGGTCGATCAAGTCATCCCGAGCATCCTGCAGGTGCATCCACTTGTCAAAACATCATGCATATCATATAAAAGTTTAGAGTTAAAAGATGCATACCTTGGCAGGCCTCATGATGTCGCAGCCTCTGTACTCCTCCTGGAACCGCTGGAGGTAGGCAAGACTGTCCTCAGCCTCCAACTATACAAGCTGGCCACCCTGCTGCCAGTCCGCGTATTGGTCGGGGAAGCGGAGACGCCAGTCTACCATCTTTGCCTTCCCTCGTGTCCTCCGCCCGATCCCTTGGGGCTCCGTCTCCTCGTGCCACGTCTGGTGCAGGCCGAGGGTGCGAGCGGCCAACCGCAGGCGAAGTGGCTCGATCTCATTTAGGCAGTGGACCCACAAGTCCCGCCGAAACCGAGGTCGGCCACTCTCCACCCATTGCTGACCCTCGTCACCCATGCCCGCATAGGGCTGCCACACAACCTACGTATCTATGGAATTAGTGACAAGAATATTTCATATCAAATGCATGAGTTAAAAGAAGTCAAGTGTGACATGTACCAGAAGTGCCAGGAAGACTCAGATATCCCAGCGGAGGACCTCCAACTGGAAAGAATACGTGGTCGTAGTCACCCTCGGTAGCCACCTCCGGGCGAGGGGCATCACGTCCGGCCTAACCGGAGTCGCCCTGCCCAGGAGAAGGTAGTAGTAGCTCCACACCTGCATACCGATTAGTCCCAATTTATCAATTTAAATGCCAAGTTTAAAGTGGAGTTCAAATTTCAAGATTGTACCTGTAGGAAGGGCGCAAAGTCGCCCGCCGTCGTCTCTCGCCCAGTGCCGGCAGAGAGATCTGTGAAGGTGTGAGCCAGGAGGGCCGCACCCCACGCATATTCCCCAACTCTGTCCAAATCCTCCAGCAGCTCCAAGAAGTAGCAATGGATGCCATCCCCCTTCGTGGTCAATAGCATCTTCCCGAGGAAGAATACTAGAAACCGACGAATGGCCCTGTCTACCCTCTCGCTGTCCTCCATGTCCTGGTAGTACACCGCCCGTGCCAGGCCCACTGCATGCTGCACGAACTCATGCAGCGTCTCATCTACTCTCTGCCTCATCCCCATGACGCCCAGGGTCTCCAAGAGCTCCACCCGGCTGACCATCCTCCGATCACCGGCCTCATCTCCTTGGGACTCCAAATCAAGCAGGTCCTGCGCATGCTCGGTGTAGTCGGCGTACATAATGCCGCTCACGACCTCCGTGTCGACTCGTAGTCCTGTAATCCTGGAAAACATCCTCTAGGCTCGGAACCATATGGCCCCACAGGAACAGGAACGCCCTGCCCGTCCTGTCCCATCTCTCGCGGAGCACCTGGATCGGGGGGGGGGGGGGGGTCAACGAAGAAGGGCTCGATCTCCAAGATCGGCTCGAACCCCATCCCTCAGACTCTCTCACTCTGTGTAATACCCCAGAAATTTTATTAATTAAAAAAATGTATATTATAGATAAATGAAATTTTGCCCATTAATAAAAATCAAACTAGTTAAAAGATACACATCATTATTGCATGAGTAGAAACTCATATAAAAATTCTATGAAAATAATAGTTATACCTTAAAAATTATTATCTAATGACCCATTAAGAAATTTGGGCATAGAAAAATAATTTGGACCATGATTTAGAATTTATGTGACTTATTATTGTAAATAGGGAATAAATTGGAGAATCCATTATTTCATGAGCCAAGTGGATTAACAATTGAAATAAAAATTATGGGTAGACTCCAAACAATATGTGGGGATAGTCCATAAAAGGAATTGGATCAATGGACAACTTATGACCCATGAACAAATTCAAGTATGAAAATAGTAAATAAATAACTTACGTATTATCGAAATGATAGAACTTACGTACCACTATCGTACGTGAGAAAACATTAGAAAATTCCGTAAAAATTATAAATCAACCTCAAACATTATTCTTAAGAGTTTCATGAAGAGATTCGAGCAACGAAAAATCCGATTGGCCAAGTGTACATTACACGTGACCAAGTTAACCGAATTAGGGAACTAAGTCGGAAAATTGTTAACACGGAAAAATAACCCAACCATAAATTAAATAAATAGGTTGGAGAGACTTATAACATTATGTATTAGTGACCCATTAATGAAAATGGGCCAATGGATCACATTTAGCCTAATAATAAAATTGGAACATAAAAATACTCAGAAATTCGTACCTATAAATATGCAATAATTGTGAAGGGCACATTAGGGTTTAAATTAGGGTAATTAGTCATGCAAGGTAAGTCAAAACCGGACCCAACTCTAAGAGGTGATTTCCTAAACCTTTGCTACCTCCTTTGGGTGAGAGAATCTCAGATTTTGGAAACTAGAATGCAGAAATTCGCAGCCCTCTTTCCTAGTCCCATTAGGACATGAAGTAGCACCCTAAAACTATAAGAACTCTTCACAAAACGTTTGGGGAAGGTTTAGCATCAAGTTGGGGTCGTGTGCAGCAAGTTTGGGGCGCTGGAGGAGAGGAGAAGGCTGGGGAAAAACGTGGTCTTCTTCCACCTCGCCCTGTAGCGAACCAGGAACTGCAGGGAGTTCTTTGCATTCAAAGGTAGGCATTCTTGGGTCAAGATTAAAAAAATAATATCATCTTGTAGAGCTTCGAGTCTAGATTCATTTGCTTCTGATTTTACTAATTTTCATGGAGTATCCTTTGTGTATTAGTCGTTCTCCCTAAGTCGCGCACAGTTAGGGCTTTTCCCGTTCTTCTTATTATGCATACGATTTGAGACCGAACTAGACTAAATATCAACATAAAGTTCTTCTATTTGTAGTCACGATCATCTTTCATGTTGAACGTTTTCTCTAAAAGTCTTTAGTTAGAGAGTTATGAACCCCGTAAGAGAGTCATGCATAATACTGTGTTTTCGGGTTTGCAGATAGCCTTAAGTTCTTCCTGTTTTGCACAAGATTAAAGGCCGAAGTAGGTCAAGCCTCCAACATAAAAGTTCTTTAACTAGTTGTCATGGTCATCTTTCATGTTAAGTGTTTTGTTTAAATATCATTATTTAGAGAGTTATAAACTTTGTAATAGAGTCATGCAGGATACTGCGTTTTCAGGTTGCATTTAACTTTAAGTTCTTCATGTTTTTCACAAGGACAAATACCGAATTAGGTAAAACCCCCAACATCCACGTTCTTACACTAGTTGTCCTGGTCATCGTTTATGTTAAACGTTTTGTCCAAATATCAGTAGATCTCATGTTACAAGCCTAACATGTAAGTCGCAACGAAGTCATGCATGTTTAGGGCTTTTTTATGTTCTTCCTATATTGCATGCAATTAGAGGTGGATTCAGACCCAGACCACAACACAAAAGTTCTTCCAACAGATGTCCTCGACATTTTCTATGTTGAGTGTTTTCTCTAAAGGTCAGCATATAGAGAGATATAGGCATTTCATGAATATCGCCCCTGTGTCAAAACATGGTAAGTCTGAACCAAGAGCATGTCAGATCCCGGTCGGACTCAGGCGCAGACCCTGTGAACGCGACGGCCCGATATGTCGCGTTCTGAGGTCGGGTCACGACAGTACCTCTGTCGCGTTCTGGTCGCGACAGTACCCCTGTCGCGTTCTGCCTGCCTGATCTGACGACCCCGTCGCGATCCTTGCAAGATCACGTCGCGATCTCAGTTTTGGGCCTGAAAATCAGTCTTTTGCAAGTCTTGTTGTACCACCATAATTCCCATATCATGTTGACGATCTTAACTACATAAAAACAAGTTGTAAGTATTGATTGTATTTTAATCTAATAAAAGTCAATCACTTGATCTTTCATATCCTTGATTTCATGACACATACACACACGTTGAACCATCCAAACATGGCTTAAATTGTATAAATATGACACATAACATATCTGGTAATTATTGCAATTAATTACCTTACTTTAACAAGTACTCGTTTACGATTCGTGCGATGTTTTAGAACACCGATCTCGACGCTCCACTGTTCTAGAATTCCTCTAGAACGTCGAGCACTTGTTTCTATATTTACACACTTTCTTGACTTGGACGAACTCTCCATCGGATACTCCTTCCGCCGGAGTAGTGAATCCTTGTGCAAGGCCTCCGTCAGTCTCCTCTGATCATGGATTCCCACATGGTCGACGAGCTGATTGTACCCTAACACCTATGATAAACTCTAGAGATCAGCAAGATCCAAACGGCCTTAGATTGTTCTCTCGCTCTTATCTTGAATCACGCCGGACCTCTGGACCTGTGCATAACGAGGCCAGCGGAAGGATCGTGAGTTCCACATGACTGCCAATACCTTACGCGCGTGTTGTGCAACTGTTACCATCACTCGTTACTCGACGTTTCATGTGCAATGACCATAAGATCTCATCTATGCTATACTCGCTCGTCTACTCATATTCACGTTCACTCTACTATCCCGTCTCTCTCGTCTATTCATCTAGCACTCTCTTGTTACCATTTGAGCTGTGTGGCTCCTATCGTTTGTGCTATTTCGTGACTGTCTAGCGCTATAATATGGGTCTTGTGACTCTACTGTATCAAATGCATACTGTGCAGGGCACGGAGAGTGTCCGAGGGGCTCCAATCTAGTCCTGGGGGCAGAGAGCCACCCGAAAATACCTGCAGGGGCTATTGACGGTGTTCTGCATTGCACCGGTTCTGACTATACTATCTTGGCTAGACATCTAACTACTATCCTTTTAGTCTGAGGAGTTCAGACGTACTGTGATATTACTGTGCTATCACAAACTGTTATACATTAGTCTGAGGAGTTCAGACGTAATGTACTATCGTGAAACGACTACTGTCCTAAAGTGACTATTGTCGTACTCTACCAGTGCACCGTTGTGCAACCCTACACGCTATCTTGTTACACGCTACCTTGCTACACGCTATCTTGTTACACGCTATCTCATTACACGCTCTACTTGCTCTACTTGATACTCGCTATCTTGAGTTACTGTGTGCTATCGCGACTTGATCACATTCAAAGTGCAATTTACTCTTTACATGACCATCTACTATCATCTCTTCTTGCTATACATGTCTCTTGCTATTCTGGACAATATCGTTACTTGCTATTATTGTTATCGTTTTCTATCGTGACTTGACTTTAGTCATCGTGCTATACTTGATTCATCTGCTATTTGAACCATGTTACTTGTGTTGTTACTTTCTCGACTTTACATGACTCTCTCTATCATTAGTCACTTTGCCTTTAATGCATTAATTACTTAAAGCATGCTTGACTCATGAGATTTAAGTCCTACTGGGCGTTATCGCTCACCCTTCGTTATTTGTTATTGTGTCTCAGGTAAGTCGGACAATGACGTTATACGTACCAATGGGACATGACCAGAGTGATGAGTGACCCGGAGTCAAATAACGAAGTTACCCTAGCACAATTGGAGTCTAGTAGTTGTTGCTTTAGATTTCTTTTCAATGTAATGATGTCATTGAGCCCTATGTATTGGCTCCGAATTAGTGGTTGTAATAGTCTTAGTGATTTTATAATGAAACGAAGAGTTATTTCAACTATTGTTCATTAGATGCTCTGATGTTTGCGAAAGTATGCGCAATTGTCGTTACCATACTCGTTGTTCGCGTCTCCCTCCGATTTATTCCGCTGCTAAATTGGAGGGGCGTGTCAGTTGGTATCAGAGCCTAGGATGTCCTTATTAGGATATTTTAGGTCCTAGGATGTTCTAGGTGAACTGCCATAACCGTGTCTAAGACAACCACCATACCTATGTGAGAGATTGGGTAAAGCTTGGGGTTATGCTAGGAGCTTAACTATATGTACAAACACCCTAAGTTTAAAAAGAAATTAACAAAATTATTATTGCTCGCAGGAGACCAGAGGAGATGGCTGGCGAGCATGCACCAATGCACGAATTACAACAGACCCTACAGGGTTTACTCAAGCCCTTAACAACGTAATTCAAGCAGGAGCAAGAAATGGGGCAGGAGACTTATATGGGAATTTTCAAAGAATAAATCCCCCTAGGTTTAATGGAACTCCGGATCCCGATGAAGCTGAAAATTGGGTGAAGGCAATGGAACGGATCTTTAGGGTTATGCGATGTTCAGAGCAAGATAAAGTCCTTCTGGCAACCTTCCAGTTGGACCGCGATGCTAGAACCTGGTGGGAAGCTGCTAGTCGACAATTACCCAACATCAACATAGAGTGGGAGAAATTTTTAGAACTCTTCAATACCAAATACTTTTCTGAGAGGATTCGCGAGAAGAAGGCAAATGAATTCGCCAATTTAAAACAACGAATGATGTCTGTAGCAGAATATGAAGTGCAATTCGAAAGACTAGCACAGTACGCACCACATCTGGTAAGTACGGAGAAGATGAAGGCGAAGAAATTTCTAGAAGGGTTGAGACCTGTATTCTGGGAAAGGTTGGCTCCACAAGACATTGAAGTATATTCAGTCATGGTATTGAGAGCTCAATTAGTAGAGGACACCATGGGACTCCTTGAAAAGATCCATAACAAGAAGGTGTTGAAAAGGGGACGTGCTACTCATTCCGATGATAATAAAGGAAGAAATACAATAGTTAGCAAGAGAATGAAAGGGAAAGTGGAGAGTAAGGAATTCTGTAAATTTTGTAAGAAACCAGGGCATCAGATAGATAACTGTTGGAAGAAATTCGGCAGATGCTTGCGATGTGGAAGTCAACAACATCGAGTCATCGATTGTCCAACAAAGAGGAACCAAACTCCACGCCAAGGACGATTACAAGCTCTCGTGGATATGAATCATGCCAATGAAGGTGGACAAGGTACCATCATTACACCCTTAGTTAATTTTATAGCAAACCCTAAGTGGGGGAGATGATGGAATGAAATGTCCATAATAACTTGGTAGTCGTATCATATCATATGAATTTGGGACCAAATTCTCTTTAAGTGGGGGAGGATGTAATACCCCAGAAATTTATTAATTAAAAAAATATATATTATAGATAAATGAAAATTTTGCCCATTAATAAAAATCAAACTAGTTAAAAGATACACATCATTATTGCATGAGTAGAAACTCATATAAAAATTCTATGAAAATAATAGTTATACCTTAAAATTATTATCTAATGACCCATTAAGAAATTTGGGCATAGAAAAATAATTCGGACCATGATTTAGAATTTATGTGACTTATTATTGTAAATAGGAATAAATTGGAGAATCCATTATTTCATGAGCCAAGTGGATTAACAATTGAAATAAAATTATGGGTAGACTCCAAACAATATGTGGGGATAGTCCATAAAAGGAATTGGATCAATGGACAACTTATGACCCATGAACAAATTCAAGTATGAAAATAGTAAATAAATAACTTACGTATTATCGAAATGATAGAACTTACGTACCACTATCGTACGTGAGAAAACACATTAGAAAATTCTGTAAAAATTATAAATCAACCTCAAACATTATTCTTAAGAGTTTCATGAAGAGATTCGAGCAACGAAAAATCCGATTGGCCAAGTGTACGTTACACGTGACCAAGTTAACCGAATTAGGGAACTAAGTCGGAAAATTGTTAACACGGAAAAATAACCCAACCATAAATTAAATAAATAGGTTGGAGAGACTTATAACATTATGTATTAGTGACCCATTAATGAAAATGGGCCAATGGATCACTTTTAGCCTAATAATAAAATTGGAACATAAAAATACTCAGAAATTCGTACCTATAAATATGCAATAATTGTGAAGGGCACATTAGGGTTTAAATTAGGGTAATTAGTCATGCAAGGTAAGTCAAAACCGGACCCAACTCTAAGAGGTGATTTCCTAAACCTTTGCTACCTCCTTTGGGTGAGAGAATCTCAGATTTTGGAAACTAGAATGCAGAAATTCGCAGCCCTCTTTCCTAGTCCCATTAGGACATGAAGTAGCACCCTAAAACCATAAGAACTCTTCACAAAACGTTTGGGGAAGGTTTAGCATCAAGTTGGGGTCGTGTGCAGCAAGTTTGGGGCGCTGGAGGAGAGGAGAAGGCTGGGGAAAAACGTGGTCTTCTTCCACCTCGCCCTGGCGAACCAGGAACCTGCAGGGAGTTCTTTGCATTCAAAGGTTGGCATTCTTGGGTGAAGATTAAACAAAAATAATATCATCTTGTAGAGCTTCGAGTCTAGATTCATTTGCTTCTGATTTTACTAATTTTCATGGAGTATCCTTTGTGTATTAGTCGTTCTCCCTAAGTCGCGCACAGTTAGGGCTTTTCCCGTTCTTCTTATTATGCATACGATTTGAGACCGAACTAGACTAAATCATCAACATAAAAGTTCTTCTATTTGTAGTCACGATCATCTTTCATGTTGAACGTTTTGTCTAAAAGTCTTTAGTTAGAGAGTTATGAACCCCGTAAGAGAGTCATGCATAATACTGTGTTTTCGGGTTTGCAGATAGCCTTAAGTTCTTCCTGTTTTGCACAAGATTAAAGGCCGAAGTAGGTCAAGCCTCCAACATAAAGTTCTTTATCTAGTTGTCATGGTCATCTTTCATGTTAAGTGTTTTGTTTAAATATCATTAGTTAGAGAGTTATAAACTTGTAATAGAGTCATGCAGGATACTGCGTTTTCAGGTTGCATTTAACTTTAAGTTCTTCATGTTTTTCACAAGGACAAAGACCGAATTAGGTAAAACCCCAACATCAAAGTTCTTACACTAGTTGTCCTGGTCATCGTTTATGTTAAACGTTTTGTCCAAATATCAGTAGATCTCATGTTACAAGCCTAACATGTAAGTCGCAACGAAGTCATGCATGTTTAGGGCTTTTTTATGTTCTTCCTGTATTGCATGCAATTAGAGACGGATTCAGACCCAGACCACAACACAAAAGTTCTTCCAATAGATGTCCTCGACATTTTCTATGTTGAGTGTTTTGTCTAAAGGTCAGCATATAGAGAGATATAGGCGTTTCATGAATATCGCCCCTGTGTCAAAACATGGTAAGTCTGAACCAAGAGCATGTCAGATCCCGGTCGGACTCAGGCGCAGACCCTGTGAACGCGACGGCCCGATATGTCGCGTTCTGAGGTCGGGTCGCGACAGTACCTCTGTCGCGTTCTGGTCGCGACAGTACCCCTGTCGCGTTCTGCCTGCCTGATCTGACGACCCCGTCGCGATCCTTGCAAGACCACGTCGCGATCTCAGTTTTGGGCCTGAAAATCAGTCTTTTGCAAGTCTTGTTGTACCACCATAATTCCCATATCATGTTGACGATCTTAACTACATAAAAACAAAGTTGTAAGTATTGATTGTATTTTAATCTAATAAAAGTCAATCACTTGATCTTTCATATCCTTGATTTCATGACACATACACACACGTTGAACCATCCAAACATGGCTTAAATTGTATGAATATGACACATAACATATCTGGTAATTATTGCAATTAATTACCTTACTTTAACAAGTACTCGTTTACGATTCGTGCGATGTTTTAGAACACCGATCTCGACGCTCCACTGTTCTAGAATTCCTCTAGAACGTCGAGCACTTGTTTCTATATTTACACACTTTCTTGACTTGGACGAACTCTCCATCGGATACTCCTTCCGCCGGACTAGTGAATCCTTGTGCAAGGCCTCCGTAAGTCTCCTCTGATCATGGATTCCCACATGGTCGACGAGCTGTTGTACCCTAACACCTATGATACACTCTAGGGATCAGCAAGATCCAAACGGCCTTAGATTGTTCTCTCGCTCTTATCTTGAATCACGCCGGACCTCTGGACCTGTGCTTAACGAGGCCAGCGGAAAGATCGTGAGTTCCACCTGACTGCCAATACCTTACGCGCGTGTTGTGCAACTGTTACCATCACTCGTTACTCGACGTTTCATGTGCAATGACCATAAGATCTCATCTATGCTATACTCGCTCGTCTACTCATATTCACGTTCACTCTACTATCCCGTCTCTCTCGTCTATTCATCTAGCACTCTCTTGTTACCCTTTGAGCTGTGTGGCTCCTATCGTTTGTGCTATTTCGTGACTGTCTAGCGCTATAATATGGGTCTTGTGACTCTACTTATCAAATGCATACTGTGCAGGGCACGGAGAGTGTCCGAGGGGCTCCAATCTAGTCCTGGGGCAGAGAGCCACCCGAAAATACCTGCAGGGGCTATTGACGGTGTTCTGCATTGCACTGGTTCTGACTATACTATCTTGGCTAGACATCTAACTACTATCCTTTTAGTCTGAGGAGTTCAGACGTACTGTGATATTACTGTGCTATCACAAACTGTTATACATTAGTCTGAGGAGTTCAGACGTAATGTACTATCGTGAAACGACTACTGTCCCAAAGTGACTATTGTCGTACTCTACCAGTGCACCGTTGTGCAACCCTACACGCTATCTTGTTACACGCTACCTTGCTACACGCTATCTTGTTACACGCTATCTCGTTACACGCTATCTCACCATACGCTCTACTTGCTCTACTTGATACTCGCTATCTTGAGTTACTGTGTGCTATCGCGAGTTGATCACATTCAAAGTGCAATTTACTCTTTACATGACCATCTACTATCATCTCTTCTTGCTATACATGTCTCTTGCTATTCTGGACAATATCGTTACTTGCTATTATTGTTATCGTTTTCTATCGTGACTTGACTTTAGTCATCGTGCTATACTTGATTCATCTGCTATTTGAACCATGTTACTTGTGCTGTTACTTTCTCGACTTTACATGACTCGCTCTATCATTAGTTACTCTGCCTTTAATGCATTAATTACTTAAAGCATGCTTGACTCATGAGATTTAAGTCCTACTGGGCGTTATCGCTCACCCTTCGTTATTTGTTATTGTGTCTCAGTAAGTCGGACAATGACGTTATACGTACCAATGGGACAAGACCAGAGTGATGAGTGACCCGGAGTCAAATAACGAAGTTACCCTAGCACAATTGGAGTCTAGTAGTTGTTGCTTTAGATTTCTTTTCAATGTAATGATGTCATTGAGCCCTATGTATTGGCTCCAAATTAGTGGTTGTAATAGTCTTAGTGATTTTATAATTAAACGAAGAGTTATTTCAACTATTGTTCATTAGATGCTCTGATGTTTGCGAAAGTATGCGCAATTGTCGTTACCATACTCGTTGTTCGCGTCTCCCTCCGATTTATTCCGCTGCTAAATTGGAGGGGCGTGTCACTCTGAAAGTCCAGGAGCCCCTGGTATGCGCCGAGGACGAGGGGCCACATCGTCCTCGCCTTCATCACTCTCTGCATAAGCACAAATAATTCAAAGCATAAGTTAGAACACTTTAAAAGGGTGAATTGTGCAAAAGTCAAGCCAAAACTCTGACCCTCGTTCAAGCCAGTGGACGCAATTCGGGCCTTGAAAAGCGTCCATTAAATTAGACGCTTTTCATTTTCTGAATCGCGGCCGATGCTATGGCCACATTTCACATCGTGAATCGCGCTCTCTGTATTGGACGCGATTCGCATGTTCTTCTCCGACACCGACCGCCTTCTCCCTCCTTCCCTTCTATCCAAAATCAAAAGAAGAGGCAGGAATGCTTACCGTTTCTGGCTGGGAGGAATCTCCCGGCCGAGTCGCCCTTGCCGGTGCTCCTCCCATGCCGCCTCATCCTCGTCTTCCTCCTCCTCTGTCGATGCCTCTTCCTCCTCCGCCAGCGCCGCCACCTCACCCACTGGGACGAGGGCGAGGCCCTCGTCGGGCGCCACCGTCATCTCTGCGACCATCGCGGAGATCTCCGCCGTGCCCGGCGTCCCCGCACCCGCCGGCGCCGCAACCACCTCCTCCGGCGAGCCGTCGATCTGCCGTCGCTTACCACCCGTCCATGGAGACTGAGAGGGAAGAGAAGAGAGATTAAGGAGAAAGAGAACATAGATTAGGGAAGAGAGAAAGGGATTAGAGGGAATGAGAGAGGGACTAGGGAGATCGAGAGAGAGATGGAGAAGATGGCCGAAATAGTCCCCTCGGGCATTTCTTTCGCCTAGGACAGCTTTAGAAAGCACGGCTGAAAAGGAAGACGTAGATTTGACTTTAATTGCGTCCGGTCTAGATGTCGTGATTCAGGAACTCATCATTGCATTGGTGCAGATTTCTAGGCAGATAATTTTGAAATAATAAACGCGTCTAAGAAACTAGCCGCTAATTGGAAAAGTCATTTTAATTAGCGGCCAGGTGGCTCACCGTGATTCAGAAGCGATCATTGCGCGGCGCGGAGTTGGAAGGGGCACGCCGTTTGAAATTTGAAAAGGCAATTAGAAAGGCTTCCAGGCAGATGAACGCATTTTAAAGAAAACGCGGCGTCAGCATGCGACGCGGTTAAAGTGTTTGGTTGGCGGCCAGTTGGGATGCCGCGATTTTAGGGAAGTGCCTTGGCAAAGCATATGGGGATGGCGTTTGAGAGAAGCGAGAAGTCAAAGAAGGGGCAAGACCTCGCCATAGCTTAAGAACATGCATCTACCTTGGCATGTTCATGTTCTTCAGGGTCTTGCTTCCTGGCTTCGCCACTAAATTGGCGGCGCCACATAAGAGTCCCTAAGCACTTCATCGGAGGGAATTTGATATATGTCTCACTATTTAGCCCTTTTATCCTCTCATCAAACACCATAGGGAGGAGACAAGCCTAATTGTTGTGCCCAGTTTGAAAGTTTGATTAGTGGCCAACGTAGTGGATGTTATTCATGTGAAAGGCATCCACTATGTTGGACGCAGTTTAAAGTGCCAACCGAAGCCTTGTTTCGAGTAGAAAATTCATGTACTTTGAAAGAAAGTATCACATTCAAGGGACATTCTTGGCCGTATGAAGGAAACGATCTGATGTTCCTTGATGATTTAATCTCGTTGCTTACAAACGGCCACTTTGGGCCACAATATCCTAAGCTCCCTTACATAATTCATCCAATCATTTTCAATCTTCGTTACATTCAAGACCGACCTCCTAAAGGAGCAAACCTTCCACATTGCTTTGACAGTATTCACCTCCTCGCCGTCGTTGTTGGTCCTAATGGCTCGCCGTTTAATCGGCAGGAAATGAGATGGTCCTTCGAAGACGTGCCGTGGAAGTCCAAGCTAAGGAAGGCAGTGGTGTGGATTATAGATGTAGCAACCGTCATTATACCGGTACGGTTATACCAACCCATGTCGGTATATCGGGCGTTGCCACAGTGGGACATTTACCCAACAATGACATTCAGCTGAGATACACGTGAATATAAGAATAGAGTAGCGGAAGTAAAGAACTACTGTCTTCATTTCATTCATCATCCACATTTAAACATACATGATTTGATAACATTTAAGAACTAAAACTCCACATGATTAAATTTCTGAATATTTAATACATAAATGTCCACACTTATACATTCCCTTTCCATAGAAATTCTAATACAATGTTGCAATTACATACTATGAAAATCTCAAAATGTCACAAGCACTCCACCTGTCTAATCTCCATGCTCGGAGTCGGTCTCCAACGCCTCCTCTGCAAGCGTGTCGTCACCAACTACACCTATACGCCGAAGCAATTAATGAGTCTAAAAGACTCAGCAAGTATTCTACACATACCGCACATGCACATATCATAGTAGGTTTTGCATACACATTCATAAGATGCATCATGTAGCATGCTTGATATTAAACTTTTACAACCTATCATGGTGAATCTAAAATTTAACACATGGACTATGCTTTCAGATTTACGGAAATAGAATCACCTATCACATGCTTTCTATTCATTTCTCACATGAAAATCTCCCTCCAACCAACTAAGACATGAAAGCCACGAACATACGATTCCGAACATGCATGAAAGGAACCACACCTAACATGAAATCTACACATTACTACGCATATACATGACCATTTTTCATACTTTAAGCTTGCTGATTTTACATGCTTAAGTAACTATAATCTAACACATGAGAGCTACAACAACGATTAACTCACAACATGTGAACAATCGATTATGGAAATTGTTTATACATGCTTAACAATTATCCCTAGCATGGATTCTAGTCACTTTGCATACATAAACATGATCATAACATAGTAAAGTTACTGTTTAAGCATGATTTCAGATTTGTCATAACATGGATTACACACTCACATCCTCACATTTCTGGTTTCACATTTTACACAACATCAAATTCGCATATTTTACACTTTACACATACACTTTTACACATTATTCATATTCACATTTTTCACATGAACACATACACATTTAGTGCCGTGACACATAGCCCAAACCACCAAAGAAGGACACAACACATCACATCACATAGACGCCATCTAGGCAATACAATGGCGACTCTTGGACTGCGCAGACCGGGAGAACAAGTCTCCACCCTAACCAGTGGTACTTGTCCACCTCCAGGATTTCCCCCTAATGCCCTTAGGCTCACTTACACATTGAACCTTCTCAGGGGGACTTTTCCCTGATACGGTCCCATTGCCCTCTGCGGGAGCAGTGTCACATTTGGCACAAGTTACACACTACACATTTTTTCCGATTTTAACACACAGGTTTACACATGTCATTCTCATTTCATCCACTTTCTCACTCACATGCACACTTCTCTGTTTTTCCTAACATGGCACTATAATTACAGAATCTTAGCACTCACAAAATTGTGCTAATCAGGTTTCTATACACAAAATCAAATCATTCTACAACGGCATGCATTAGTTTCACAATTTCACATGGGAAATTCATATTGTATCATCTACTGGTCTAAATGACCTGAAATTTTAACCACAAGCTATTTTCGGGTTTAGGATCCCACATGCAAAATTTCAGATTTTTTTTCTTAGCTAAAAAGGAATTACAGAAAATCTAAAATTAATTTCACATGCTATCCGCAATTCGATTTAACATGGAGTTAAACACAAGCACAGTTTTAACCACTCACTGTCTGAACCCTAACAGGCATGGAACTACAGAATTTATTCCTTAATTTATTGGGAAATACATGATTTACCGAAGATTTATCATGATCTACGCAAAATTTCTATTTCCCAAGCAATATTTCCACTAATTCACACAAGCATGGGAAAAATCTCAACATTTCAGAACAGAGCCTGACCAATGCATGCATGACCCATAAAATGTAGTACATTCAGATTCATCCTAAATCATACAAACAAAGGATTGACAAGGTTGATAACACATCATACATGTATTTCCATAAAAATAAATAACTCTATCATTTACCACCTTACACAAAGTCCATCCACACACCACATTCACTAGTATACATAGTACATAGGAGATTACATTATATCCTCATCGTGAAACATATCGAAAATAGTCGTATAGAAGGGTAGAACAACTTGCTATTCTGCTCAGATGAACTTGGCGGCAAGCTATGGCCGTTAATTTCATGTTAGCGGCATCATCGATGGACGATAAGCATGATCTTGGCGGCAATGGGTATTTCCGTTAATGTCAGGTCTGTGCAGAACATAGACCCGAGCTCCAAAGATGGGGTGAATTTGGGGGTCTAGGACACGAGGGAAAATACATAAAATTTGTAAAAGCAACCTAGACACATACAGCGACGTTATGGGTAGGGTACTTGCCTTTAGAAAATTCACCAGACAGATCTAGGGCTCGGTGAAGCTCTCCTTGGGCTATCCCAAGAAGCTCTTAGAAACGCTTTACTTCTGGTTCCTGAGCAAGCTACAATGCCTTCCGAGGTGGGGGAGGCCTTCCTCGTCGATCCAGCAAACTCCTTGAAGCAGCAGGTGGCCGGATCAAGCTCCAGAAGTTCGGATTTTGGGCTGCAAAGAGTGGGGTTTCTCACGGTCCGAAAATAGTTTCTCTCTTTTTTTTCTCTCCTTCCTCTCTTGCAAAGGGGCAAAAGAAGTGCTAGGGTTGTAGGAATGGGTCTGAATATAGAAGAGGGGTTCTCTTGTCACGCAGGGGTGACAAGATGGCCTTTCAGACCGTTGGAGACAGCTCCTCAATGGTTGGGGTAGCTTGCTCCCGGAATTCTGGGCTCTGCAACGCATGCAAGTCAGAGAAGTTGGCGTCCACATCGTTGGACGCTAGGATTAGTGTTGGCGTCCATGGGGTTGACGCTGACACCACATCGACGTCATGATATTGACGCCAATATGGCCTTCGGCCAGAAGTCTAAAACATGCAGAAACCCATGCACATCATGTTTATATACATGTAATATCTATATGGTATTGTGCACACACTACCATTAAGCAATACATACATTATTTATACTTAAATTGTACACATACACACATATGTATACTAATTAATACATGTGTAGATACATACATACGTTCGTATACAACATGAATTATTTACATGCAATACAATAGTGCGACAAATTTCGAGGGCCTTACACCCTCTCCCCCTTAAAGAAACTTCGTCCTCGAAGTTAGAACGACACTACTCAAACAAAAGGGGATACTTCTTCATCGCATCCTCAAGCTCCCAAGTAGCCTCCTCTCGTGAGAAGTTCCGCCATAGAACTTTCACCGACGCAATACTCTTGTTCCGGAGATGCTGAACCTTCCGGTCAAGAATAGCTACCAGTTGCTCGACATACGAAAGATCTGGCTGAATCTCCACTGGCTCATGACTAATCACATGAGATGGATCTCAGACATACTTCCTGAGCATAGATTCGTGGAATACAGGGTGAACGCTAGCCAAAGCTGGGGGTAATGCTAGCTCATATGCCACGTTGCCTAAACGTCTGAGAATCTCATATGGGCCAATGAACCTATGGCTCAACTTACTATGCCGGCCAAATCTGACGACACCACGAGTAGGCGATATCTTCAAGAAGATATGATCGCCAACCTCGAACTCCAAATCCTTCCTTCTGTTGTCGGCATAACTCTTCTGCCTATCCTGTGCTGCAACAAGCCTCTTCCTGATAAGCTGGACCTTATCCGAAGTCTCCTGAACTAACTCCGGACCGATCAACTGCCTATCACCGGTCACCTCCCAACATAAAGGAGATCTGCAGGGCCTACCATACAACGCCTCAAATGGAGCCATACCAATACTCGCATGAAAGCTGTTGTTGTATGTGAACTCCACTGGAGGTAAATGACGCTCCCAATCATCCTTCCAATCCAACACACACGCTCTCAACATATCCTCGAGCGTCTGGATAGTCCTTTCAGACTGTCCATCAGTCTGGGGATGAAACGCCGAACTGAGCTTCAGCTCCGAACCTAAAGCATCCTGAAGACCCTTCCACAACCTCGAAGTAAATCTCGGATCTCGATCCGAAATGATCGACTTCGGCACACCATGCAATTTAATGATACCACTAACATACAATCTAGCTAAACTCTCTACTGACTGCTTCTTCTTCATAGGCAAGAAATGAGCAATCTTCTAGAATCTATCTACAACTACCCAAATCGAGTCATTGCCCCTTCTAGATCGAGGCAAACCCGAAACAAAGTCCATAGTGACAGCTTCCCACTTCCACACTGGGATGTCCATCCTTTGCATAAGGCCGGATGGTCGCTGTCGCTCGGCCTTCACTTGCTGACACACTAAACACCTAGACACATAATTCGCTATATCCTTCGTCATGCCGAACCACCAAAATGATCTCTTCAAATCCTGATACATCTTTGTGTTACCCGGATGAATAGAGAATCGCGATCTATGAGCCTCCGCTAACACATGCTCACGGACATCTACTAAATCAGGGACACAAACACGGTGCTGAAATCTAATCACACCGTCCTCATCACGAGCAATGCCTGCCTTGCCCAATAACTCTAAGAGTCTAGGGTCGGCCTTCTGTTGCTCGATCACCTCATCCAAAACCGAGGACCTAAGGGATAACTGAGCTACAAAAGCCTGACATAGCGATGGCTCTAACTCAGTCAACGCGCAAGCCGCATCCTCCAA
The DNA here is from genome assembly GCA_014218235.1 of Colocasia esculenta. Taxonomy (NCBI): domain Eukaryota; kingdom Viridiplantae; phylum Streptophyta; class Magnoliopsida; order Alismatales; family Araceae; genus Colocasia; species Colocasia esculenta. Next base: position 166,392,680 of record CM024754.1, on the reverse strand, counting down.
CATCTTCTAGTCCTGCTGGAGAGATGGCCTCTTTCTACTCAGCGCATCCGCTACGACATTCGCCTTCCCAGGGTGATACTGAAGGTCGAAGTCGTAATCCTTCAAGAACTCAATCCATCTCCTCTGCCTTAGGTTTAATTCCTTTTGGGAGAAAAGATACTTCAAGCTCTTGTGATCGGTAAACACCTCAAATCTGACACCATAAAGATAGTGCCTCTAGATCTTTAGTGCATGAACCACTGCTGCGAGCTCCAAGTCATGAGTCGGATAGTTCCTCTCATGCCTCTTCAACTGACGAGAAGCATAAGCCACTACCCTTTCCTGCTGCATTAGCATACAGCCTAACCCAATCCAAGACGCATCCGTGTAGATAGAAAAACCCTCTACACCGCTCGGTAAGACTAACACCGGAGCTGTCGTGAGCTTAGTCTTCAATAATTGAAAGCTACTCTCACACTTCTCGGACCAAACAAACTTCACTCCCTTTCTGGTAAGCTGAGTCAAAGGGGCGGCGATGGATGAAAATCGCGCAATAAATCGCCGATAGTAACCAGCTAAACCAATAAAACTATGAATCTCCGAAGGGGTCTTGGGAATCTCCCAATCCATAACTGCATGGACCTTGGCTGGATCAACTGCAACACCAGCACCGGAGATAACATGCCCGAGGAAATGAACCTCGCGCAACCAAAAATCGCACTTGCTGAATTTAGCATACAACTTGTGCTCACGAAGAACCTCTAACACTACCCTCAAATGCTGACGGTGAGTGGCCTCATCCGGAGAGTAGACCAACACATCATCAATAAACACTATGACAAATCGATCTAGATAAGGCCTAAACACCCTGTTCATGAGATCCATGAACGCTGCAGGGGCATTGGTCAATCCAAAAGGAAGGACCAAAAACTCATAATGTCCATAACGGGTTCTAAACGCCGTCTTGGACACATCCTCACTCCGAATCCTCAACTGATGATAACCAGATCGCAAATCAATCTTAGAAAAGACTGATGCCTCTCGCAACTGGTCAAACAAATCATCAATACGAGGTAAGGGATACCTATTCTTCACAATCACTTGGTTCAACTTCCTATAGTCAATGCATAACCTAAGTGACCCGTCTTTCTTCTTGACGAACAATACAGGTGCGCCCCAAGGGGAAACACTAGGGCGAATAAATCCCTTATCAAGCAACTCCTGCAACTGCCTCCTCAACTTGGCTAACTCCGTAGGTGCCATCCGATATGGAGCCTTCGAGATAGGAGAGGTGCCCGGAAGCAACTCTATGGTAAACTCTATCTCTCTATCCGGTGGCAATCAAGACAAGTCATCAGGAAAGACATTTGGAAAATTCTGCACTACCTCAATCTCCGCAAGAGTAGGTGATGTTGGGTTGAGTGTGAATATAATTCATTTCTCCTCACATTTTAATGATGACAAGTTGTGATTTTAATGCATAACCATTGGAACATGTAAAATACATCACCTGAAATAACAATATTCAAAAAGCATGTTTCCAAGCACATTTATCATTGATATTCATGATAATATATTGAACTAATGATTTATGTGTTTATTTTCACAGGGACAAATATTTTCTGCAAAGGTGGTGTCGACACAACCATCCTTGGTGTCGACACAATGGTTCAGAACAAAGGCAGAAATGTGAAGAAAAGTCCATCTCAGGTCGACACTAATCCAAAGCAGGTCGACACTAGAGAGCCTTCCCAGAAGGCCTGTTGTTCAGATAGCCAATGCAGGTCGACAATAAATGCAGGCAGGTCGACACTAGATGGCTCTCCCAGAAGGCCTGTTTTTCAGATGGCCAGAGCAGGTCGACACTAGAGAGCCTTCCCAGAAGGGCTGTTTTGCTGTCTGGGTCATGAGGTCGACACCAAATGATATCAGGTCGACACTAGAGACCTCTCCCGGGGAGTTGTTCTGCCAGTCTGGGAGAGTGTGTCGACACACCTCATGGGCAGGTCGACACACTCCGGAATCTCTGTGACTTAAACTTTCCCCTGGACACGTGGCACCGTAGGGAGATGTCAGATTAACATTGGATCTTGTGCCCACGTACCCCAAGGATATCTTCCGGATACTTAGGGTATAAATACGCTCTTATTGGGCACTCATCCCAAGAGAATCTCTTTAGAGCCTCCAGAAACCTGCAAGCGGCGGCAAGAGAGTCTCACCTCCCTGTTCTTGCTCTCTCCTGTGCTCCCACACCAATTCACACCTCTCCGAGCACAAGACTTGAAGATTGATCAGCATGAAGCACTAGGATCAACTTCAAAGGAGCAGATCAAGTAGAAGCCAGCAATTGTGAAGCTCTCAAGGAAGATCCCAAGATCAAAATTACAGAGCATCGGCCAAGGGACTTCAAGTGATCAAGATTCTTCCAATTCGGCCTCTACAAGGGAGTTTTCTTGAAGAACAAGAACTGTCAACCTCGAGTCTAAAGTCTTTCTTGTTTCTTCCCGGCTATTCTAGAAATTGTGCATAATCTGTTGCACCAATTTTCTTGAATTGGCCTTAATAGATCAGATCATTGCTAGAGGATCTGCATCTTATTTTTTTATTCTATCAAGTGGTTGTGAGCCTATGTGCTCAGGTTTTTGAGTGGTCGTACTCAAGTTGTGTGGTTGAGCAGTCTTGCTCAAAGTCTAGAGCAGTCTTGCTCTAGGTAGTGTGTGAGTTGTCAAACTCATTGTGGAGTTGTCAGGCTCCAGTATGGGTTGTGTTACCCAGGTTGTTAGTGGATCCTCACTTTGTGTGAGGGGTGGATGTAGGAGTCACGTGGTGTGATTTCCGAACCACATAAAAATCTATGTGCATTGGTCTCTTTGTGGTTTGATTTGTCCTCTCGTTAGATGAATGCATAGGATCGTTTGAATCTATCTAATCAACTTGTTTACTTACTCCAATTGTTTAACTCACCTAATCTCTCTTCAGATTTGTGAAATTTGCTTTCAATCTAACTCTGATTCAAAGGTTTTTCAAAACTTGTTTAGCTTACGCATTAGTTGGCATAGATCTATTCAACCCCCCCCCCTTCTAGATCTTGTCCACACCTTTTATCGATCCTTCAATTGGTATCAGAGCGGGTTTACACTTGATCTGATCTGATCTGAGCAGTTTCTGATTGTTCTGTGTTGCTTGTTTGCTTGATTGTTTGTTTTGCTGAGTGTTTCCTTACTTGCACCATCTGTTTAATTAAATGGATTCCAGAGGATTCATAGCTGAGGGACATTCCATAAATAGGCCACCATTCTTTAATGGAACGGACTATTCATATTGGAAAAATAGAATGCAAGTGTTTCTAAGAGCCCAAAACTACGAAATCTGGAAAGTAGTAGAGGTAGGACCCTATGAAAACCAGGGAGAGGAAGAAACCTGGACTAGGGAACAGATAAGAAGAGCTACATTGAATTATAGTGCCATGAACATGATTCAATGTGCTGTTCACCCCAAAGAGTACTCAAGAATCTCTATGTGCAAATCTGCCAAAGAGATGTGGGATAAACTTGAGGTACTCTATGAGGGGACATCTCAAGTTAAAGAAACCAAGGCTAACATACTTGTCTCTGAATATGAGTTGTTCATGATGAAATCTAACGAGACAATCTCTGAAATGTTTGCCAGGTTTATGATCATTGTCAATGGACTGAAGGCCTTAGGTAAGGACTATACGGATGCTGACTTGGTAAGAAAAATCCTGCGTTCTCTCTCTTCAATATGGCACACCAAGGCCACTGTCATTGAAGATTCTAAAGACTTGTCCAAAATTTCTTTGGATGAGTTGATAGGATCCTTAATGACATATCAAATTAATCTAAAGAGAAATGAGGAACACATAATCAAAACCAAGCCAGTAGCATTAAAGGCCTCATCTAGTAACAAGGACAAAAGTCAGGATAAAACCAGTTCTGATGAGTTTGAGTCAAATGAGGATGAAATTGCCCTCATGACCAGGCAATTCAGAAAATTCTTGAAATATAGAAAATAAAAATTTTCTGGTAAAAATAAATACTCTTCAGGTAAAAGAAACACATCCTTTTCTAATGTAAACTCTAACAAGAATAACAAATCTGACGATATTGTCATTTGCTACAGGTGCAACAAACCAGGACACATGAAGGGAGAATGTCCTGAGAACAAGAAGGAGAAGCACAAGAAAATTCACAAATTCAAGAAGCCGAAGGCCATGGTAGCCACTTGGTCTGATGAGGACACAAGTGAAAATGAAGAAGAAGAAAAATCCTCAAGCTTTGGAAGTGAGGAGATTTGCTTCATGGCAAACAGCTCAGATGGAAAGGTAAGCACATCTGAAGATTGGCAGGATGCTTATGCTGAATTAGTTGAAAACTATACTGAAATGAGAAAAGAAAATAAGAATCTCAAAAGAAAATTGAAAATATTTATCATAACCAATCTTCAAACAAAAGAATTTGTGAACTAGAAAATGAAGTGATAGAATTGAATGAAGAAAAAGAAAATCTTCTGAATCTCATTGATGAACTTAAGCTAGCCTCTCAATAGGCCACCAATGAATTCAAAGACTTATCTGAAAAGCTGGAAAAAGAAAATCAAGATAAACAACAAAAGATTGAAGAAATCAAAATTTTGGAAAACCAGCTAAGACAAAAAGATGAAGTCATTGAAACATTCACAAATGGCAAAGATAATTTGGAGGCCTTGTTGGGAACAAATATGAAATAAATCTCTCATGGACTAGGGTTTGATAAGCAAAAATCTAAGAAAGACAAATCCGGTGAAAAGAAGGATAAAGCACCACTAATCAAATTTGTAAGGGCCCTAGTCTTGAAAATACAGAAGTCAAACAAAAATCAAGCAAAACACAAAAAAGTTCAAAAACTCAGAACAAAGACAAGGCAACCAGTCGACACAATCTCCTGACAGGTCGACACCAGTCCACAAGAAGAAGGCTTCTGTAGTTGTAGTGTCGACACCAGTCGAAGAGAGGTCGACCTGCTCAACATCAACCAAGAAAAACCACAAATAAAAAATTCAAATAAAAATCTGAAAAATAAGAAAAAGTCAAAGGAAGTCTTTAATGAAGAGCCTTGGACCTCCAAGACAGCATATCAAGCTGATTGGAACAATTCTTGGAGCCAATGGTATAACAACCCATGTTGGTATCATCCTCAATTTTCTATCCAAACTTTCTGATGTACTAACAAAATCCTTGGATTCCACCTCCTCATCTGAATTCTCATGCTCAAATGAAAAACACCCCTCCTACCAAAAACAAAATACTGGTGTTTTCATCCCAAAGAAAAGAAGAAAGTGAAAAAGACAGAGAACACCAAAGTAATAAAACAAAAGTAAAAACAAGTCAAATTTGGATGAGAAAAGATTTGTTAACATTGTCCAAACTTTCTGATGGTCCCAACTCTGTTTGGGTACCAAAATCTTCTCTCCACTAATTGATGTTGCAGGATGGTCATGCACCCAATTCAAATGTGTAGTTCCTTGACAGTGGGTGTTCACGACATATGACTGGAGATAGAGCCAATTTTCTTTCCTGCTAGAAAAGGAGGGTGGTTCAGTGACATTTGGAGGTAAAAATAAAGGAAAGATCATTGGATCTGGAAAGGTTGGTCAAACTTCCTCAAACTCTGTTGATAGTGTTTTATTAGTTGATGGTCTTGATTACAACTTGCTCAGTATCAGCCAACTATGTGACAAAGGTCACAAAGTTGTGTTTGAATCTGATTTTTGCAAAATAATTGATTCATCAACTGATAAAATCAAATTTTTGGAAAAAGGGAGAACAATGTTTATATGATTGACCTTAATAAAAACTTTTCTGAAAATCTTTGCTTTGTTGCAAATAAAGATGAAATTGCATGGACTTGGCACAAAAGACTTGGCCATGCAAGTTTTAGAACCTTGAATAAATTGTTAAGGCTGAATCTGGTTAAGGGTCTTCCTGAATCCTTTTCAAATGTTGAAAATCAAGTTTGTGGGATCTGTGCCCAAGGTAAACAAACCAGGAAATCTTTTAAGAACTTCAATGAGGTACTCACATCTAGGCCACTAGAACTACTTCATATGGACCTTTTTGGCCCAACAAGAATTCTAAGTCTAAGTGGCAAGAGATATGGTTTTGTAATCATTGATGATTTTACTAGATTTACTTGGGTCATTTTCTTGTCCCACAAAAGTGATACTTGCCTTGAATTCAGGAAATTCTGTACCACTGCCCTAACAAATTATTCATATAAAATCAAAATATTTTGACTGATCATGGGGGAGAATTTGAAAACCAATCATTTTCTGATTTATGTGCTGAACTTCAAATTTTCCACAAGTTTTCTTCACCAAGAACTCCAGAACAAAATGGAGTTGTGGAAAGAAAGAACAGAACTCTTGTGGAAATGGCTAGATCCATGCTCCTTGAGAGTAATTTGCCCAAATCCTTCTAGGCTGAAGCTGTAAACACAGCAAATCATATTCTCAATAGAGCATTGGTCAGACCAAAAATCAAGAAAACCCCCTATGAATTACTGAAAAACAAGAAGCCAACTGTTTCTTATTTCAAAATCTTTGGGTGCAAATGTTATGTACACAACAATAATAAAGAAAATCTTGACAAGTTTGATGCTAAGAGTCAGGAAGCCATCTTCCTTGGCTATTCAGAAGTGTCAAGAGCCTTCAGAGTGTACATTCTCAAAAACAAAACTGTTGAAGAGTCTCCTCATGTTATTTTTGATGAAAATTCCTTTTCAACTAACACTTCTAAATCTTGCAGGGAAAAACACGACAGTGAAGAGGATGACTTCATTATGGACTCTTCACCAACTGTTGAGGAGCTTGAAGACACTGGTGAGATCTTGAATACCAATTCACCATCTTCAAGTGGATCAGGTAACATTGCTCTAGATTTAAGTACCCCTCAACAGGTAATTTCTGAACATCAAATTTTGAGAGATCACCCATTAGATAATATTGTTGGCAATTTGAATGATAGAGTTAGGACTAGATCATCTTTTATGCTTGCTATTGAAGAAGACCCACTAGCTCTAATTTCCCAAATTGAACCAAAGTCAATTGATGAAGCTTTATCAAGTTCTGATTGGATTAATGCCATGCATGATGAACTTCATCAATTTGAAAGAAATCAAGTATGAGAATTAGTACCTAGACCTAGTGACCAAACAATCATTGGCACTAGATGGGTCTTCAGAAATAAACTGAATGAATCTGGTCAAGTCATAAGAAATAAAGCTAGGCTAGTTGCAAAGGGGTACAATCAAGAGTTTGGAATTGATTTTGAAGAGTCATATGCCCCTGTAGCTAGACTAGAAGCAGTTAGAATTTTCCTTGCTTTTGCATCCTCCATGAAATTCAAAGTTTATCAAATGGATGTTAAAAGTGCATTCTTAAATGGATATATCAAGGAAAATTTTTTGTTGAACAACCTCCTGGATTTGAAAATGAAAAACATCCTAACCATGTTTTCAAGCTTCATAAGGCTCTATATGGTCTTAAACAAGCTCCAAGAGCTTGGTATGACCGTTTGAGTTCTTTTTTGCTTGAAAAAGGATACTCTAGAGGAACTGTTGATCAAACCTTGTTCACAAAAAGTCACTAATCAAATAATTGTTGTCCAAATTTATGTTGATGACATAATATTTGGATCAACCAATAAAGGCCTGTGTAATGAATTTTCCAATCAAATGAAAAATGAATTTGAAATGAGTTTAATGGGAGATCTAAAATTTTTCTTGGGATTGCAGGTTAACCAAACTCATGAGGGGATCTTCATCAGTCAAACCAAGTATGTCAAAGAACTTCTGAAAAGGTTTGACTTTCAGAACCTCAAGCACTCCAACACACCAATTGCTATAAATGCTAAACTAGAAGAAGACTCAAATGGTAAGTCAGTAGACCCAAAGACCTACAGAGGTATGATTGGTTCTCTACTTTATCTTACAACTTCTAGACCTGATATTCAATTCAGTGTGTGTTTGTGTGCTAGATTTCAATCAAATCCTAAAGAAAGTCACATGCTAGTTGTTAAAAGAATTTTCAAATATCTTGTTGTAACATGTGATTTAGGAATTTGGTATCCTGCTAATTGCAAGTTAGATTTGATTGTCTATTGTGATGCTGATTATGCTGGTTGTAAATTAGATAGAAAAATCACAAGTGGCTTGTGTTTGTACATACGTGGGTGCCTAATCTCTTGGGCTTCTAAGAAGCAACATTCAGTTGCTCTGTCAACTGCAGAGGCTGAGTATGTTGCTGTTGGTAGGTGTGGAACCCAAATCCTTTGGGTGAAACATCAACTTCTTGATTACAACCAAGAGTTAGGTTGTGTTCCCATCCTTTGTGATAACACAAGTGCAATAAATCTGTCTAAAAATCCCATTCAGCATTCCAGAACTAAGCATATTGAAATTAGGCATCATTTTTGAGAGATGAGGTAGCAAAGAAATCTTTTGAACTCCATTTCATAGAAACCGAAAAGCAAATTGCTGACATTTTCACAAAACCCCTTCCTGACAGTAGATTCTCATCCTTAAGGAGAGAACTTGGTCTTTGTAAATGTCCATTGGGATTGGGTTGAGTGTTAGGCATTTCCTGAGGGGGAGTTCATTGCATCATCATACTCCTTTACTTCCTTGATTCATCATATATCTCTCCTCTTCACCTCTAATTCTTTTGGTCAATGAACACTTCACCTCACATTGTGTTGAACTTCTTGGTATATCAAATGGTGATTTGAAGAAGGACAAGTTCTGCTTGTCTGGACACTTTCACTATGCGAGAGTATATGTCTCCGCCAAGTACCAAGAAATGAATATGCAATTGTTGAGGGGGAGCTTTTGTTGCTCAAAGAGAATTATTTCTGATTTCAAAAACTTGCATATCTTTATTCTGATGAAAATGGTTGAAATCTTCATCTCAGGGGGAGCTAAAGAATTCACAAGTTATATCCTTTGCAAAATTCAAGACTTTTTTTTGCATTACATCAATTTCCTTGCATGATGTCCTCATTCAGGTGTCTAGAGTCTCAAATGATCCCTTGAGTGATCTACTACATTCATTTGTCAACTCTCACCTATATTCTTCAAAACTACAGAAATTCAGATTTCTTTCTAAGACTGAAGGATAATGTGTGTCTTGATCTTAAACATGTTTTGTTTGCAATTGATGTTGGATATAGATGATATCTTTTTGTCAAAAACTCTCCAAATCTATCCATTCAACAGAGCAATGGCACATGTGCTGAGAAACTGCACACCTTCACAATGAATGAAGTGCCATGTAAGTCATGAGGCACTAATGCTATCTCTGTTCAAAGGGGATTAAAAATTAAAAATCAATGCAAAACAAAATAAATATGCCCAATTTTTGATGATGACTGAGTAACTGGAAATATTGGCGTCTAAAAAACGTATATTTTCATGTCAAAAGGTCATCATTTACCCCTTTGAGACTTGATAATGGATAAATTTCAGTATCCAGGGACTATAGTGTGTAAAAAGCATTAGTTCTTGAGTGAAAAAGATATATCTCATTTGATAGTTTGTTTCAAAACAAATATATATGTCATTGGAGAATTTGTTTGAAAGAATCATTCTTATCCATCATCAAGTTGTTCCTTAAAATGTTTGCTGTCAACACACTTGTTTTTAGTCTAAAAGATTTTTTTTATCTCTTTGGAATTGAAGAATATGGTAGTGTGAAGTGGATTGTTAAATGTTTTATATCCCTCAAATTATCATTTTCATGATTCAAGTCACTGAATGCTCATATCCTGTTGGATATTGTGTAAAACTTGAATTATGTTGAATTTTTTACAAATTTAACAATGAATTTTTTAGTCTCTTAATATCCTTGAAATGACTATTCCACCCATTGCTTATCATTATAAAGATGTCCCAAAAGCACATAATTTTTTCATACCTCAAATCCAAACTTTTTCATCAGGCCAGGTCGACACTACTCAATCTAGTGTCGACACACTTTGAGTCAGGTCGACACTAACCTCCTCTAGTGTCGACACTGACCCCTGCCAGATCCTTTTCACCGTGGGCGCCGGTTAAGGCTTTGTTGTACCTGTGGGGTAACACACCTTAAAACCCCTTTTCTTCTCCAGGTCGACCCGACGGTCTGGTTCTTCCTGGTTTCCGGCAAGGGTTTTGAACTCTCTACGTCTCCTCTCTCCTCCAAATCATCTCCATCCATCTTCTCTCATTCCTCTCTCTCCATCATCCTCGATTCCACTCTGCTTCAATGGCACCCAAACAACTTCCTCGCCGTGGAGCAAAATCAAGGGCTTCGGCAAGGCCCATTCCAGCGGATGAGGTTCGTTCCACTGAGAGGAGAACCAAGCGTCGCCATGATCCTGCAGAGCAGCCAGGATCTTCTTCTGCTAAGAGAGGTAGGGCATCCTCCTCTGGTCGAGGTCAAGGGTCCATGTACCCTAGGAGAAAAACCCTAGACTCTTCTCCTAAGATTCCTGAGAAGTACTCATCCTCATCCTCTTCCTCAGAGTCCTCCCAGCCCACTAGGAGACCCCCTTCCAAACCCCTAAGTGCCGGGAAGACAATATTGAAACCAAGAGTTGTGGATTTGGATGACAGTGAATTGATAGCTGCATTTCCTGAGGTTTTAAACTTCTTCAACTTCCAGACTTGGCAGTCCTTCATATCAGAATTTCGAGTCATTTACCCTAGACTTGTACAAGAATTTTATCAAAGTTTGGAATGCACAGAAGAAGGGTACAACTCCAAGGTTAAGGGGATTGCTATTGTCATGCCAACTGACATAGCTGCTTCAATTTTCAAAGTCCCTGATGAAGGAGAAGATTACCACAATTTTGAATTTAATCTCCATGAAGCCTACACCATAATGACTGGTTTGCCTGCAGATGAGACTGATATTAAGCAAACCCATGTCACCAAATTCAACACCAACACCTTTCCACCTGTGTTGAGGCTTACTCATCACATGCTCACTACCATCATCACACCTCAAGGTGGTGGGAGAGATAGGCTAACAGACGTTCAAAGGTTTGTCCTTTTCTGTATGAGCAAAAGCATCAAGATAAACCTTCATGTAATCATGTACCAGATAATCTCTGAGACCACCAGGGCACACTTGCATAGATCACTTCCCTATGCAGCCCATCTGACTGCAGTCTTCAAGCACTTTGGTGTGCCTCTAGAAATGAAAAATCTGAGAAAATCCCTAAGTCAAACATTTACTGCTTTAAGCATGTTCAGAAATTCATGGGATTTAGAATAGTTGGTGATCAAGTGAGGAGAGGGCCAGCTGCAGTAGAGGCCCCTGTGGTCCAAGAGGAACAGCCTCCAGTCCATGAGGATCAGCCTCAAATGCAAGAGGAACAGCCTCCAATGCAAGAGGACCAGCCTCCAATGCAAGAGGACCAGCCTCAAGTGCATGAGGACCAGCCTCCCATACATGAGGATCAGCCTCCTATGGCAGCTCAAGCTAATGACCCAATTATTGCCCCTCATTCACCTCAACTTCAGCCCTCCTCCTCCATGAACTTTGACACTGAAATCCCATCTTTTTCTACACAACATCCAGTTCATGCATCCTCCTCCTTTGGTGGACCTTCTGTTCCACCAAAGTTGTTCACTTTCCTAAATGACAAATTTGACACCTTGAACAACTCCATTCAGACCATGTCATCAAATTTTGAGTTGAGGATTCAGAGATTGGAGAACACAGTATCTGCTAAGTTCATTGAGCAAAAGGCAGCCTCAGACTATGCTGCTCAAAGGTTCAACAGGTTGATTGGGACAATGGCAGATGCTTCGATTGAGCTGAAGGAGCACCAGAAAAAGCTGGAAATAGTTCTTCAGGGAATTTTGGCAAATTCTCAAGCTGATGTCTTCAACACCAAGCAGACACTATATGAGATCAGCAACACAAGACTATCATTTGCACATATGGTAGATGACTTGGAGAGCATGAAGAATCTCTCTGCTCACATAGATGAAGAGATGTCTGCACTCAAGCAAGAATTCAAAGTATTGAATAGGTCAAGTTGGACAACTGGTTCATCTTCCTCTTCACAGCCAAGGTCAAATGAGTTCAGTGCACTTTAAGCTTCAATGTCAGAAAATTCAGAGAGAATGGAGAATCTTCTGCACACAAGACTCTCAACTATCCAAGCCCAAATGAAGTCCAGTCTAACTTCAATGCAAAAGAGGCTAACGGATATTGAGACTATTTTGTTACCCATTCCTCCTCCTCCTCCTCCCAGTAATGTATTCTTTTGATAATGTCAAAGGGGGAGAAGTTTGTTTGAAATTGTAATGTTCACATCTTGAATGAAATGAAATGAATAGAAGTTTTTGTGCCCATTTTTTTTGTGCCTTAAATGTGAATGCAAATCTTTTGAATGAATGTGAATGTGATGAATGTTTGTCAAGCTGCTTGACCTTTGTGTGGAAACAGCTTATTACTAGTAACATTGTGTCTATCATGTGAATAAATTTCAATGTCACTAAATATTGTTCAAAGGTCCTTGACAAGAATAAATAAAAGAAAATGAAAATACTTAAAATCACATTTCATTGAAAATTTCCAATTCCAAATGAACTTAATGTTGCCATCATCAAAAAGGGGAGATTGTTGGGTTGAGTGTGAATATAATTCATTTCTCCTCACATTTTGATGATGACAAGTTGTGATTTTAATACATAACCATTGGAACATGTAAAATACATCACCTGAAATAACAATATTCAAAAAGCATATTTCCAAGCACATTTATCATTGATATTCATGATAATATATTTAACTAATGATTTATGTGTTTATTTTCACAGGGACAAAATTTTCTGCAAAGGTGTGTCGACACAACCATCCTTGGTGTCGACACAATGGTTCAGAACTAAGGCAGAAATGTGAAGAAAAGTCCATCTCAGGTCGACACTAATCCAAAGCAGGTCGACACTAGAGAGCCTTCCCAGAAGGCCTGTTGTTCAGATAGCCAAAGCAGGTCGACACTAAATGCAGGCAGGTCGACACTAGATGGCTCTCCCAGAAGGCCTTTTTTCAGATGGCCAGAGCAGGTCGACACCAATGAGATCAGGTCGACACTAGAGAGCCTTCCCAGAAGGGCTGTTTTGCTGTCTGGGTCATGAGGTCGACACCAAATGATATCAGGTCGATACTAGAGACCTCTCCCAGGGAGTTGTTCTGCCAGTCTGGGAGAGTGTGTCGACACACCCCATGGGCAGGTCGACACACTCTGGAATCTCTGTGACTTAAACTTTCCCCTAGACACGTGGCACCCTAGGGAGATGTCAGATTAACATTAGATCTTGTGCCCACGTAACCCAAGGATATCTTCCGGATACTTAGGGTATAAATACCCTCTTATTGGGCACTCATCTCAAGAGAATCTCCTTAGAGCCTCCAGAAACCTGCAAGCGGCGGCAAGAGAGTCTCACCTCCCTGTTCTTGCTCTCTCCTGTGCTTCCACACCAATTCACACCTCGCCGAGCACAAGACTAGAAGATTGATCAGCATGAAGCACTAGGATCAACTTCAAAGGAGCAGATCAAGTAGAAGCTAGCAATTGTGAAGCTCTCAAGGAAGATCCCAAGATCAAAATTACAGAGCATCGGCCAAGGGACTTCAAGTGATCAAGATTCTTCCAATTAGGCCTCTACAAGGGAGTTTTCTTGAAGAACAAGAACTATCAACCTCGAGTCTAAAGTCTTTCTTGTTTCTTCCTGGCTATTCTAGAAATTGTGCATAATCTGTTGCACCAATTTTCTTGAATTGGCCTTAATAGATCAGATCATTGCTAGAGGATCTGCATCTTATTGTTTTTGTTCTAGCAAGTGGTTGTGAGCCTATGTGCTCAGGTTTTTGAGTCGTCGTACTCAAGTTGTGTGGTTGAGCAGTCTTGCTCAAAGTCTAGAGTAGTCTTGCTTTAGGTAGTGTGGAGTTGTCAACTCAGTTGTGGAGTTGTCAGGCTCTAGTGTGGGTTGTGTTACCCAGCTTGTTAGTGGATCCTCACTGTGTGTGAGGGGTGGATGTAGGAGTCACGTGGTGTGATTTCCGAACCACCTAAAAATCTATGTGCATTGGTCTCTTTGTGGTTTGATTTTTCCTCTCGTTAGATGAATGCATAGGATCGTTTTAATCTATCTAATCAACTTGTTTACTTACTCAAATTGTTTAACTCACCTAATCTCTCTTCAGATCTGTGAAATTTGCTTTCAATCTAACTCTGATTCAAAGGTTTTTCAAAATTGGTTTAGCTTCCGCATTAGTTGGCATAGAACTATTCAACCCCCCCCCCCTTCTAGATCTTGTCCGCACCTTTTATCGATCCTTCAGGTGACTCATCAGCCTCTGGTACTAACACCACGCTGGAAAGAAAGCGTCACAACCCTTGTTCACCATGCGCATCGCCTTCATGGCAGAGATGACCATCTTTCCCGCCCAGTTCCTTGGCAAGGGGTGAGAGAACTCATCCTCACCAGGAATGCGGAAAACGATCCTCTTCCGAAGACAATCCACTAACGCGTAGTGCTCCTCTAGCCAATCCAGACCAGGAATAGCATCATAGTCCTTCATCTTTAGCAAGAAGAAACACCCATCTAGGATTCTATCCTCAATGCACACAGGTAACGACGGAATGCACTTCCTAGTCAATACCGTACCCGCAGGGGGTGCACAGACAAAGGGACCTCTAAATCCTCAGACTCTACCCCTGACTCTAGGGCTAACTGCCTAGCGAACCGCTCGGAAATGAACGAGTGAGTAGCACCCGTATCAATCAAAACCCGAGCGTGCACACCTAAAAGCAAAATCGTACCTTCGGTGACATGCTCCGCCTGCTCGGCGTCCTCGCGAGCTAAAGCAAACACTCGAGCTGGGGCTCGAGGCCTTCCTGGTCTTCCTGTAGCTGGCGCTGCTGCCGCTACCGCTCGGGCTGGCGCTCTGCGCTGAACTCCCTGCTGAAGTCTTGGGCAATCTTTGATCTTGTGGTCGCTGCTCCCACACTTCAAGCACTTGCCCGTAATCATCCAACACTCGGTACCACCATGTGTCTTCCCACAGTGGGGACACTCTTTCTTCACACCAGGGGAACGTATAGAAGGTACCTGAGTACAGCCGACTACCACGGATCGCTGCGGTGCCAGGTACACTACTTTCTTCTTGTCTTGCCGTTGGAAAGTTGCCGCTGGCCTTTTCTGCGAAGCTTTCTATTCTTCCAGGTACTGCTCCATCTCTCCCTCCTGCCTAAAAGCAGCACTAAGGGCATCGTCCAACGTGCGGTGGTCAAACGCCACGAGTCTGGTCCGCAGTGATGGCTTGAGTCCCATCACGAACTTCTTTGTCTTCCTGTGCTCGTCTGCCACGATATGAGGTGCATATTTAGATAGTTCAGAAAATCTTGCCTCATATTCCAGCACAGTCATGGAGCCTTGAGCCAAAGATAGGAATTCCTGCTCCATCCGATCTTGCACATGCTCGGGGACGACCTTGGCCCGAAAGAGCCTCACGAACTCATCCCAAGCAACGTCGATAGCTCCGTCCTCAAATCGGGTACGCAGCAATGAAGCCCACCATACATCAGCTCTTTCCTGCAATACACCTTCGTAAGCTCCAACTAACAGTTCTAACTAAACAAAACATACAATCATACAAAATCAAAACATACCTGTAGCATGTAGGTGGCCAATGTAACCTTATCCTCCTCTGCACACCTGATGGCTCGGAAGATCTTTTCTATCTCCCTCATCTAGCTTTCAGCCAACAATGGATCGCTCTCCCCCTTAAAAGAGGGTGGCAGCATCCTCTTGAATCTCTCCATGGTAGAAGGTCCACCATGGTCCTGAGCTGGTACTTGAGCCTACTACAGTACACATCAAGCAATACACAATCAATATAATATCACACATTCAAATAAAACAGATAATTTCATTTTATTAGTCTAACCTGAGCCTGGAGTGCTGCCTGGGTATGAGCCTGCGTCTGCATGGCTTGCACCAGACCTTGCATGAATACTCCATAGTCCACAGGTGGCGGTGGGGGAAGTACAGGACCTTGCGGTGCCGGGGCCTGCTGCTCCGCCCGCTCGTCACGTCGTGGCTCGTCCTCACGGGCCGGCGCTCCGCCACGCCTACCTCTCGAAGCCATGGCTGAAATAAATTTCAGCCACCATTAGAGCTAAGTTATTAAGTTTTATAACCATTTTCTTATCTATTTTTCATTCATTATTAATCAATTCTACACATGTGGACATACTTAGCATGCAATGAAGATGATGACTTATGCTATTCACGTGCAATCTCAACCGGTTTCTCTGATACCAATCTCTATAGCGACCCTAAATATACCGGTACGGTTATACCAACCCACATCGGTATAGCGAGCGTTGCCACAGTGGGACATTTACCCAACAATGACATTCAGCTGAGATACACGTGAATATAAGAACAGAGTAGCGGAAGTAAAGAACTACTGTCTTCATTTCATTCATCATCCACATTTAAACATACATGATTTGATAACATTTAAGAACTAAAACTCCACATGATTAAATTGCTGAAAATTTAATACATAAATGTCCACACTTATACATTCCCTTTCCATAGAATTTCTAATACAATGTTGCAATTACATACTATGAAAATCTCAAAATGTCACAAGCACTCCAACTGTCTAATCTCCACGCTCGGAGTCAGTCTCCAACGCCTCCTCTGCAAGCGTGTCGTCACCAACTACACCTGTACGCCGAAGCAAGTAATGAGTCTAAAAGACTCAGCAAGTATTCTACACATACCGCACATGCACATGGCATGGTAGGTTTTGCATACACATTCATAAGACGTATCATGTAGCATGCTTGATATTAAACTTTTACAACCTATCATGGTGAATCTACAATTTAACACATGGACTATGCTTTCAGATTTACAGAAATAGAATCACCTATCACATGCTTTCTATTCATTTCTCACATGAAAATCTCCCTCCAACCAACTAAGACATGAAAGCCACGAACATACGTTTCCGAACATGCATGAAAGGAACCACACCTAACATGAAATCTACACATTACTACGCATATACATGACCATTTTCATACTTTAAGCTTGCTGATTTTACATGCATAAGTAACTATAATCTAACACATGAGAGCTACAACAACGATTAAATCACAACATGTGAACAATCATTATGGAAATTGTTTATACATGCTTAACAATTATCCCTAGCATGGATTCTAGTCACTTTGCATACATAAACATGATCATAACATAGTAAAGTTACTGTTTAAGCATGATTTTATATTTGTCATAACATGGATTACACACTCACATCCTCACATTTCTGGTTTCACATTTTACACAATTTCAAATTCGCATATTTTACACTTTACACATACACTTTTACACATTATTCACATTCACATTTTTCACATGAACACATACACATTTACACATTCACATTTAGTGCCATGACACATAGTCCAAACCACCAAAGAAGGACACAACACATCACATCACATAGACGCCATCTAGGCAATACAATGGCGACTCTTGGACTGCGCAGATCGGGAGAACAAGTCTCCACCCTAACCAGTGGTACTTGTCCACCTCCAGGATTTCCCCCTAATGCCCTTAGGGTCACTTACACATTGAACCTTCTCAGGGGGACTTTTCCCTGATACGGTTCCACTGCCCTCTGCGGGAGCAGTGTCACATTTGGCACAAGTTACACATTACACATTTTTACCGATTTTAACACATAGGTTTACACATGTCATTCTCATTTCATTCACTTTCTCACTCACATGCACACTTCTATGTTTTTCCTAACATGGCACTATAATTACAGAATCTTAGCACTCATAAAATTGCGCTAATCAGGTTGCTATACACAAAATCAAATCATTCTACAACGGCATGCATTAGTTTCACAATTTCACATGGGAAATTCATATTGTATCATCTACTGGTCCAAATGACCTGAAATTTTAACCACAAGCTATTTTCGGGTTTAGGATCCCACATGCAAAATTTCATATTTTTTTCTTAGCTAAAACGGAATTACAGAAAATCTAACATTAATTTCACATGCTATCCGCAATTTGATTTAACATGGAGTTAAACACAAGCACAGTTTTAACCACTCACTGTCTGAACCCTAACAGGCATGGAACTACAGAATTTATTCCTGAATTTATTGCGCAATACATGATTTACCGAAGATTTATCATGATCTACGCAAAATTTCTATTTCCCAAGCAATATTTCCACTAATTCACACAAGCATGGGAAAAATCTCAACATTTCATAACAGAGCCTGACCAATACATGCATGACCCATATAATGTAGTACATTCAGATTCGTCCTAAATCATACAAACAAAGGATTGACAAGGTTGATAACATATCATACATGTATTTCCATAAAAATAAATAACTCTATCATTTACCACCTTACACAAAGTCCATCCACACACCACATTCACTAGTATACATAGTACATAGGAGATTACATTATATCCTCATCGTGAAACATATCGAAAATAGTCGTATAGAAGGGTAGAACAGCTTGCTGTTCTGCTCAGATGAACCTAGCGGCAAGCTATGGCCGTTAATTTCATGTTAGCAGCATCATCGATGGACGCTAAGCATGATCATGGCGGCAATGGGTATTGCCGTTAATGTCAGGTCTGTGCAGAACACAGACCCGAGCTCCAAAGATGGGGTGAATTTGGGGGTCTAGGACGCGAGGGAAAATACATAAAATTATTAAAACCAACCTAGACACATACAGGGATGTTATGGGTAGGGTACTTGCCTCTAGAAAATTCACCAGACGGAACTAGGGCTCGGTGAAGCTCTCCTTGGGCTGTCCCAAGAAGCTCTTAGAAACGCTTTACTCCGGGTTCCTGAGCAAGCTCCAGTGCCTTCCGAGGTTGGGGAGGCCTTCCTCGTCGATCCACAAACTCCTTGTAGCAGCAGGTGGCCGGATCAAGCTCCAGAAGTTCGGATTTTGGGCTGCAAAGAGTGGGGTTTCTCACAGTCCGAAAATAGGTTTTCTCTCTTTTTTTTCTCTCCTTCCTCTCTTACAAAGGGGCAAAAGAAGTGCTAGGGCTGTAGAAATGGGTCTGAATATAGAAGAGGGGTTCTCTTGTCATGCAGGGGTGACAAGATGGCCTTTCAGACCGTTGGAGACAGCTCCCCAATGGTTGGGGTAGCTTGCTCCCGGAATTCTGGGCTCTGCAACGCATGCAGGTAAGAGAAGTTGGCGTCCACATCGTTGGACGCTGGGATTAGTATTGGCGTCCATTTGGTTGACGCTGACACCACATCGACGTCATGATATTGACGCCAATATGGCCTTCGGCCAGAAGTCTAAAACATGCAGAAACTCATGCACATCATGTATATATACATGTAATATCTATATGGTATTGTGCACACACTACCATCAAGCAATACATACATTATTTATACTTAAATTGTACACATACAGACATAAGTATACTAATTAATACATGCGTAGATACATACATACGTTCGTATACAACATGAATTATTTACATGCAATACAATAGTGCGACAAATTTCGAGGGCCTTACAATAGAGGACACATTCAGATGCTCCAATCAATCGCAAGTCCACACTGGGTGCTAGCCGGGTCCGCACATCTCGGGCAAGAAGTGGCACCTAAATGCAAGAAAAGGTGCTCTCGGGCATATCTCGGAAGTAGTCATGCCAATCTGCCCACGTCTTGAGTTGTGGCGCTCGGTTCGCCATGCGCCCTTCTAGGCCAACAATTTGGTCCAAGTGCTTAAGCGGACTCTTGGTGAAGATCCGGGACGAACTTGTAACTTCATTGCTTAGACAAAACTTAAGTGTAGGTCAGTCCAGCATGTTAGTAAAATCATAGATCCGTATGGAGGCCTACCCAAGCTCGCCGCCGTAAGCCCGCTGAAGAGAAAGGCTAGCACCGCCGGTCCCAACTTCTCTCCTTCCCAAATGGCGCACACCGCGCCAAGTTGATCCTCCTCCAAAATGTTGTCAATCGAAGGAAAAAGGAGCGTGCCTGCCATGCAGATGACGAATCCCCTCATTACTTGTTCAAGCCTCTCATCCTCCCTCGTTCTTGATACCTCCCTCATTGTCCAAGCAACCAATTTTTACAAGTTGATTCCTTTCGGGGCTTGGATACCATATGCCTCCCTTGGATCTATGAAGCTCTCTAGCACCGCCTTGCTTGAGTAGTGCCTTGGCATGATTGCCATTCCGTCCTCATCACCTTGCTTCATTCGCTTCAAACCTAATAAAATTTCAACCTCTTCCAAAAGAACACTGGCTTCGAAGGTTCGGAAGAGAAATGTGTTGGTTTGAGGATGCCATAATTCAATCAATGCCCCGAGAGCCGCCCAATCGAGGTGAATCTTGTGGTATCTCGTAGCATGAACGGCAAGGTTGTTAATACCCCATCGTCCAAGAATCGAGATCATGTCGGGGCTAATAGCGGAGGTTAATTGTTGGAGCCAAGGGAGGCACATGAAACACCGGTTGCCCGGGAAGAGCAGGTAATCCTACATGGGTAGTCACGGTATGGAATGATCATGCGTGGTAGGATCCGGTCATTTGGAAGAGGTAAAAGAAAAGAAAGCAATAAGGAAAAATACCAAACAAACGTTAATAGCATGTCAAAGCAAATCAATACCAGGATCAAAATCTTCATCATCTTACCATTTTCTCTTGGACTAGCTTACAAATGTGGCCTTCCACTTGGCTTAACCTTTGGAAACCCCCTCCTCTTGCCCCCCTTGAAGGTGATCCTCCATGCTCCATCTCCAAAAGAGTTCTTCCCTTCCTTCTCTAAAAAACTTCCCCTCCTTCACCTTCTCATCTCCTTCTCTTGATTCAATGATGGATTTTACCTTTAGGAAAAGGGGAGGGAAGGAGAGTGTATGGGTATTTGAAAAAGAATGAGGGTATCCCGGAGATATGTTATCTCCTGTAGCTGCCCAGATGCCCCATGTTCCTATTGAAGGAGAAGAGACGAAACTGTCAAATCAGATTGACAGCCTGAATCGCGTCCAATATAGCGGATGCCATTCAAGTTTTAAAGGCGTCCTACCACCTGGCCGCAATTCACAAGTAGCACTATTCATAGCTATTTCCATATTACATGTTGCTTATCAGTACTCATCTATCTTTGAGTGCAGGTTCCGGACTCCTCTCTTGCTGCACAACTCATCCTCGGCAGCCACCATCACCCGGTATTGTATATAATGCATCTTCCTATATGTTATACCTTTATTAGAGCACATCAAGGACCTTGAGGCTCTGATGAAACATGAATTTGAGTTCCCCTCCTCCGCCAAAAATAATGATAATTCCAAGGGATTCCTACGCCTTGAGGATAGGCCGTTACGCTGCAGAAGGATGACGGTTCTGTACGGTATTCTGACTTTCGCAACGTAACAATATTATCCTTTATTATTTTATATTTTCCTTTGTTTTATATTTTTCTTTTAGCCCAGCACGCATCATATAGGATTTTGAGCATAACTCCGAAAAACCACTCACATTTTTAACTAAAAAGAGCCACTTGTTCCCCAATTCCAGATAACATGAAATATTCCATGCCGAGCCAAGTACTCAATCCATTGTGTTGTTGGTTTGAAGATCATCGCCTGAGAAACTTGTTGCCTTAGATTCCTTTCAATTTAGTTATTCTCTCAAAAGATCTACCTGCGGTAGTGTCAGACGCCCCCAAAGGTGAAACCTAACGGATTGTGTCCTTAGGTACTTCCCCGACGCTGGAAGTTGATCTTTCTCCTTCTCCGTGCCTACGTGAACACCCTTTCTTCCAAGCATTGAGTTTTCTCTTGAAATTATCAACAAACCATTTTATTCTGGATTGAAGAACAGCTCCTGTCATGTGTTGTTAAGGCGTGTTTCATCACACCTTGGCGTCTACTTTTCAGTCATTCCACTTTGTTCTACTCAATTCACGCCACTCCATTTCTTTCATTTCGTATCACTACGCTTCACTACCTTGCAAAGCAGACGCCAAGGCGAGGCAGTTGTAGACACGCCAATTCGGCTTCACATTGAGCAAATTTCATGTCATCCTGTGATGCCTCAAAGTGGCCCTTTTCAATTAACCTCTTGAGTGGTACTCCTATTTTCCTAAATTATTTTAGGATTTTTTTCCCCAAGGGTCTGTTGAGCTTCATTGAAACGCATCCAAGACAGTGGCCGCCTTTTGTAAGGCATGATACGAGGCGGTTACGACCGATGCATATCACGCTTGCAATTTGGCACATGCTTATTTTTAAACTGCGTCCAATAGACTTGCCGCACTTTAAAGTCAAACATTCTGACTGCGCACTGTCAGCTCCATTTAATGGACGCCATGTCAGCAATCATGATGTCTGTTTGAAATGCGTCCCGGTGGCTCATCGCATTTTGTAAACATCAAATCAAGGATCTGATTTCGTCAAAGATCTGATTTACCTGAGAAAATGCGGCCTGCCACTCAAACGCGATTTACAACGTAGCTTACAACTACGTCCAACATGATAATGTCAAATCACGCGCAAATCAGGCGATCTTCTGAATCGCGGCGTGTCAGACAGACGCTTTTCATGATCAATAGGCATCCACTATAGTGGATACAATTTCGGCTATAAATATAGACCCGAGGGACCCTCATTTGATATCCAATCTCAAGTACGGCGAAGCCCTGCTGGATCCTCCTCTCAACCTCCGAGCTTAAACTTTTCAACTCTTCAAGGTGGGACTATGACGGATCGGGAGCTCGTGTTCCGGAGCTGAAACGAGGGCGTGTGCCATCTTCATGTCGTCTTCCTCACGTGGCGGAGCTTCCAAGCGTGGGAGCACGGCGGGAGGAGCTCCACCAGCAGCCCTAACGTTCTCTCCGTCCTCCATCACCGCCGGGCTTCGCCTCCATCTCCTCTCCTCATTTTTTTCATCTTTACTTTTCATTAGAACATGCATTTTCCACATTTCTACCACACACACACACATAGCATTTCCTCACCCACCCACTTCTTAGGGGTTTAACACCATCTCCACGAGGTGTGTTACTCTCCATTTGCATGTTTTCATATTTATCCATGTGTGCATTTTAGTCCACTATATAGTCTAATCCATTTTCACTTGTTTTCTTGTTGTTTCTCTCTTTGCAAGGTAACCGGCATCAAATCTTCTTCATCGGCCGGCCGGCGGAAGAAGGAAGGAGAATCCACCACAAAATTCCCGTGTTTTCTTCGAGTGGAGGTAAGTACATTACCCTTTTTTCCCGCACATTACATTCGGTGCCCACGTGCACCTGGTGATCATGATCAACACTTCCTTGTGCACACACGCACGTTCCCATTCCCACCCTCCATCTGTACTTATTTCCATTTAGCTCTTTCTCCCCTTTCTTCTTCTTTTTTTAAATCATATATTCCATCGTGGGACTGAGTGTTGACTTCGAAAGTGAGGAAAAACACTGTCTACAGATACCCATTTTGAAAACTTGAGGGCTCAAGGCCCATTTTGAAAATACGAGGGCTTTAAGCCTATTTTGAAAAAATGAGGACCCTAAATCCATTTTTTTAAAGCATAAGGGATCAAGGCACATTTCGAAATCATGAGGGCTTGATGCCTACTTTGAAAACATGTGTTTGGCCAAGGGGCTTAGTGGTTTGACTAAGGAGCCTATGGGTTAGGCTCAGTCTAAGGGTTGACTATGGAGCATATGGGAAGGCTAAGGGTAGTGAGGGACCTGGGATAGAAGAGCTAAAAGCCTCCTACCCTTCTTCTTCTTTCTTTATCTTTTTTTTTTGTTGAATGCCTGATAATTTGTTATCATTGAAATATGAGTTTTGAACATATGATTGGCAAATCATCTCGTTTTTTTGGAATGTCAGTTTTGAAAATATGAGTGGCCAATTACTAATTTTGAAATATGGTTTTTTTTTTTAAATATGAGTGGGAAATTGTAAACCTTATTAGAATACAAAAAAATCATGCATAAGAAATCAAACGGAAAATTTCATCTATGGACATGTATAGAAGTGGTAAAAGCCCAGCGGGGCATAATTTTGTGGATCATATCATCGCCCTCTGAAAAAATATGCGAATTTATTGAGGCATTATTCGTCACAAAACCATGCTCCGACTAGTAGTATAGTTGGTCTATCATTTTTTTCTTTTTTAATTTAGGGCTATCCGTCATCATTCAGTCCCATTGTTGCATGGTTGGTGTAACCACCTCAACAAGATGTCCTCTCTTATTAGACACCTTTTCTTTTCTACCCCCCCCCCCCCTTTTTTTCCCCCTCTTTCTCTCTTTTTTTTGGCTTCCATTTTTTGTCTTTTCATCCTCATTTATTTATTTTTCTTATTTTGCATGCCCCTTTTCTGGAATAAACATCACATGATTGCCTGAATACTCAAGCAACAGAAGTTCACCCGTGGGATTTTTCTTCATGTGTTTCCACCACTAATTTGAAGTAACAACCTTCGAGCAGTGGGACAAGTTCATTATGCATCCCTCTTCTCTCAGCTTTAGAAAATGATATACGGCAGAGCAGTGACAAACAAAAGTAGATATCGAGATTGTCTGTCATCTTCTTCTGACATTTCTTTTTTGGGTCTATCTAGGCACGTGTTGTCACGTCTCGACATTTAATATTTCCATAAATTTCGTAACATGAGCAAATAAAGAACAAATCTTAGACTTTTCGAGTAGAAATTTCCCGGAGTCATGACCTAAAATAATGTTAATTAATTATCATTCTTCTAAACTAGAGTATTACATGATTCACAAACTATGCGGATGATGCCGCATGGGTGGATCTCTCAACACACACTTCCCAATGTCCTGCCTTCAGAACTATAGAATACCTAAAAAAAAGTAGGTATGAGCAGTCTTGACCAATAGGATTTATCCTCTAATGTCAAGAAATTATGAAGATATACATGAATTGGACAAAAACTATAGTAGGAAACAACATTTGGGATACAAGTAATAGTGCACATAATAAGCTCAAAATTTGTGACCAGTGTATCAGGAATGAAATGTTAACTGTTCAATGTCAAGAGAGTGTATCGAATCGAGGAAATATTTAATCACGAGTTGCCCCTCACTATTCCGTAAGCAAGCAGTACTTATTCAAGTTATAACATCTTTCATGGAAATGTCGACGAGAAATCTAGCAGGTGGTGGTGCATGCCAAACACCCAGGTGATCCATATAGCTTTTGGGAAAATATCAAATATTGAGATGTATCACAAATAGAATTGAAATTTCAAGAAAGGTAGGGTATGGTGAAGAATCTCAAGTTTGGGACAAGGTAAATCAAAGTGATAGGGGATTCAGTTGACAAACTGGGTCCGTCTATCGATAGACTAGAGTATCGGTCAAAATCAGCGAGTTCGATCCAAAATTATAATTTGACACATGATCAAATCGTTAAATCACTATCTTCATTTAGAATCAGAAATAACAACATATTAATGTAAAAGTCATATTGATCCGATATTAAATCAAAATGACGTATGATATAGAAACTAAATAGGATTTTTAGATATCATGGGTCTGTTGCCAAGCTTACTAGACTTAATTTGAATTCAAACTGACTGAAGTAAAACAAAATGCAACCTTGTCATAGTCATCTCGAAATCAGGCTTACTATAGATGAGTCGAGGTCAAACATATTGAAGTCGACTAGAAGTAAAGCTTATAAAAGTTGGCTCAAAATTGAACATATAGTAGCTAAATAAATTAGAACTACCAATAGTCGAGTCAATTTTACTGAAATTGTTTGGAGTATTATCGGTGTCCAAATACCAAGTCAAGGCTATGACTCGAATCACCAAGTCAGAATGCCAATTACAATTATCGGTGCAGGAACACGTCATGAACTTCTTGACACGAGGGTAGAAAACTAGACATAAATTAGTCAAATAGGTAGAGTCAATTTTTTGAGTACATGTGTTGACTTGCTGAAGAGAGCAGGTCAACGTGCTGGAAGGGTAGATCGAGTTGGTCAGGGGGCAGGCTAACTAATAGCATCAGTAGACCGATCTAGCAGAATTAGTCGTTGATCGACCAAAAAGGAGAGATCAGTCGACCAATCAGGAGAAGTCGGTCGTCCGATGTTTCTATTAACCAACATTTTCTTAGGCGTGATGATCGGTCAACTAAAATACTAGAATCAGTCGACCGATTCCAGTGAAAAATAGAATTGTATGGTCATAAATTGTATAGCTCAAACATGCTTGGGAATGGAAATAAACAATCGGGAATTGTAGAAAAGATTCTACTCTATCATAGTACATATTTGGCTAGCCTTTTAAAACTCATAAAGCCTCTCTTCTCTCCTCTTTTCTCTCTCTTGGTGGGGAAATTGGTTATCTGATTTGGGAAGTCGGTCGACCGATTCCAGTAAAATTGGGATCTAAAAGAGAAAAATTGTACCAACTTATATAAGGAATTGAGGCAAGTAAAGAAAGAGGTACCTACCTTATAGTTGGGCATCACTGTCGAGTCAAGATGGACTCCCTAAACTCCTTGTCTCACTTCATTCTTTTCTCCTCAGTGCTATTGATCATCCTTTCTCCCCCTTCTTTCTTGTTTTCTATGGTGGAAGAAGACAATGGTGGTGATGGTGGAAGAAGAGAAATGGTGGAGGAAAGAGGAAGTGGTTGCATTCTATGGTGATAGTAGGAAAAGAAGAAGAGAAGAAGATGAACTGGTGCGAAGCCAAAGTCATAACAAGAGAAGTGGAAGAAGACAGTGGGGTTTTATAGAATGGCCAAGCCATTGTATGGCTACCACGAAGATGAGGCTCTTCATCTTTTAAGGCCACCTGAACCTTTAGAGATAAGGATTAACTAACAACCCATACGTTGCCACCCCTCACACATAATCATACTTTTGTAAACAAATTTACGTAATTTAAATTTAATTTGTTTAGGTTATTTGGGCCACTAATTTTTTACATAAATGATATCCAATTGAGATGAAATATCAAGCGTAAGTTAATTAATATGTGATATAAATTATGATAAATTTAGTTTAATTTTTCAGATTAACTTCTCGTCAAGTGGAAACTTACACCAAAAATCATTAAGTAAACTGAATCTCATTATCTAAATCAAAGGTAATCATATTTCACATAAGTGGTCATGTTTTACACATAATTTATGATCTCCTTTAATTTGTAAATATTATTATTCTATTTTGAGACATTACACATGTAGTAGCATGGTAGTCAATGCTCTTCCTTCTCAGCGAATGGGTTCTCTTCTTCCTAATTTCAGGAGTGCTTGATGTATTAGTGGTGAACAGGTGGGTCTACCAGTGTTTAATATGAACGGGAGGGGTGTCAGCTAGCCTCGGTGACTTGTCTCATAGCCTTCTTGAGCTTGGATATCCCAAGCGGGATCTTGAATTGAGGTTGGATGTTTGTACAGATCCCAGATTTATCAGTGTTTGCTTGAGATTTTTCCAGTTTGTCATCATGTCATGCTAACTGTATTCATCCAGACCTCTTCAGCAGCTAGTTACCTAAGCCGATTTTCATGGGCCTATCACAGAAGCTTCCCCATTTGATCTAATAATTTTGACTTGTGCTATAGCTTTAGCTATTTGCATTTTCATTATTTTGTGTTATCGGGTACTACTGAGCATGAACAAAAACCCATTCTCCTTCATGAACTTATGTTGGCTTGACTGCCCTAGTTGCCAATAGTGCAGAAGACTGGTTGGATGATCTAACATGACTGCTCTCCATGGAAAGTTATGGAACCTAGAGTCTTACGTACGTGTGCATGGTTATCTCCATGCACATGCATATCCATCTAGAGTCCTACCAGGACACGATGCCCTTGTATACATCCACCGCCTTGTCCCTCTGGGACTCTTGTGTGTTACCCAGTCCCTATAGGACTTATGTAACATATGCTTATATAATGAGAACCACCCTGTCGAGATCGCTGTATTGAGCATCGGCTTCTTCTCCATCTTTGTCTCTCTCTCTTATTTCTCTCTCTAGTTTTACAGATTTCACTTGGTATTAGAGCCAGGTCCAGGGCCCATTATAGTGATTTACGCCACCTCCTTTCTAATTTGATTTCCATGGTCCATCTAGCACTTATGGAGGACACAACCGGAACCGTCGTGGGGGTGGGCGGGCGTGGGCATGGGCATGGTTCTTCCACCCCCTCCTCCGGTACAGGTTCGCAGCAGTACTTCAAGATATGCCAGATCTGTGAATATGCTGGCCATGCCGCTAGACAGTGTCGTCGGTGCTATGACATCTCCTTCCACTCCGACCAGCAGCTGCCTGCTCGGTCCTCGACCTCCACCTGCCCCGCTAGCAGCCTATGCGACGGGATTTGATCCTCAGTGGTATCTGGACTCGGGAGCATCGTATCACATGACACCAGATGCTGGTTTACTGCAGACTCCGAAGGCCTACACCGATGTCGATCAGGTCTTTTTTGGTAATGGTTAGGGTCTCCCTATCTCTTACACTGGTACTATCTCTCTATCTCCCTACCCTTTACGTAATGTTCTCTCTGTCCCTTCCCCCATACCAAGAACTTGCTATCTGTCTCCCGTTACACTCATGACAATATTGCTTGTTTAGAGTTTCACCCCTCTTTTTGTGTGCTAAGGACCACCAAACAGGGAAGGAGATACTGTGCGCAAGGACTACTAATGGACTCTACACCATTGCTCCATCCACCACTGTAGGCGGCTGCTCCCCTGGTGCTTTCTTCGGTTCGTGATCGTCTTCTTCATCCTGGCACTCACGTCTGGGTCATCCTGCTTTGAAAGTTGTTAGTCAAGTCCTTCGTTCAATATGTAACATAGCGCATTTTTCAGATCCTTGTGGATCCTTGCTTAGTGGGTTTGGTGGCTAGTGTGTGGCCCATTAGTCTGTGTTTCAGGTGTTTTTGTACGTTGTGAGGCTTTGTAGGCCGGCAGGTTGGGCCCAAAGAGCTCATAGGTTCGCTGTCTGTGAACGCGACAGGGGCTGGCGTCGCATTTTGAATGCGATGTCCCTGGGTGTCGTATTCTGGTTGCCGCCGCGGAGCGGTCTTTGTCTGCATGTCCGCCGCATGTCGCACGTTGGGCAGCCTACTGACATCGACCATGGGAAGGCGACGGCCTTCTCCGTCGCATTCAGGTCACGACGGTAGGGTACGTCGCGTTCCCAACTGTGATGCATTTTTAAGAAAGGTCGGTCGAGCAGAACTCAGGAAGCTTTGCTCGTCCAGGGAGGAGTTTTTGCACAGGTTTTCAGGCAATTCGGGGTTCTGGAGGAGTTTTTGGCGTGCTCTCCGGGAAGACGTCGCACGGAGCGGGGGAAATGTCGAGTTGTGATCGGTCTTCGTGTTCTTCGTGAAGGTAGGGTGATTCTACCCATTTTCAAGTTGTGAATCGCATGTGACTCATGTTTGGTTTGTTAATCACTTAAAGAACAGTAGATATCATGTTAGGGCATTGAGTAAAGCATGAAAAATGGGAATTAAACATGGTTTGTATGGTTTGTAGGGGTGATCCGGAGATGGGAACCCGGATTAGGTTTCCGGCCTGTGAAGGCGACGGAGCCCTCTGTCGCGTTCTGAACATGACAGGCCGACTCGTCGTGTTAGGCTTTTGGATCATGACATGTCGGGGTGTCGCGATCAGAAGGTGACAGTAGCTTATGTCGCGATCACAACCAAGATAATTGGTTGTGTTTTCTTTACTGGTATGATTATCCGATTATCGTTAAAGTGTTGTGCATGGCATGGATAAGTGGTGGCAATGCACTTGTAGCGCTTGTGGAGCGTGTCTTTTGCATGATGTTTACGTGGTAAGTGTGTTGCTCCTGAAGTGAGCATGTGTTTATGTGGTTGGCATGTTGTGAACACAGTTAGTGTGTTGTACACACGGTGTTTACGTGGTTTGAGTGCCGTGCATCTGGATTGTGTGCGCATGGCAAGTGTTTCGACATTGTGTTTATTGTAATATAACTGTTGTGGTTAGTTTGTGGTGGCTGGGCAGTGAGGTTCCAGTGTGAACCTAGCCTCGGCCCTTTAGTGTCTTTTGCATGGTTATTAAGTGGTTATTATATTCTATTAATATGTCAATGGAGGTCACAGGGTGACCAATGACACGCACGATTATTGTATGTTATTGTGATTTATGTATGTGTTGGTGTCGGTTAGCTTGGAGGTCACATGGTGACCAGTGACGAGCCAATTATATTTAATATATCGTTATATAAGTTTCAACGAGGTGTTAAGTGACTGACGTGGTTTGTGTGCTAGCCGAGTGTGGTGGTCCGACACCTATTCCGGAATGCGTCTCTAGTCGGGTACCCCAGGTTTTGTGTGAGCTAGGCACGTTAGTGCTTGGGTTTGTCCCGGTACTGTGTGTACCGTCGAGGTCTGTGTCATCTGTCCTGGAAACCCTCACTCCTGTGTTTGAGTTGTACGTCCGACTGAGGGAAAGACGACAGTGGGATAGGGACTTGTGAGAGTTTGTGTTTGGTCGCTTGTAGTGCGCTCATGGTTGGGGGTACGGACACCAGTAGATGTACTGGTCCCCAGCTAGTCCTGTGCTTCAAGTGCCTCACTTTAGGGAGCTCGGGCCAGAGTCCTTAAAGGTGCTAGGCATGGACCTGTAGCTGTGTGGTCTGCAGCTGTGGTGTTAGTTGGTCTCCACTGTTCTTTGGCTTTACTGTGTGGTTGTGGAGCGACAGTTGTGTTGTGTCCCTGGTTTTGATGATGTCATAATCTAAGTAAAATGTTATAGATATTTGACACATGACATTTGTTTCACAGATACAACTCAGTTGCATCAAGTAAGAGTTTGATACAGTCTGATGAGGTCGACACTATCTGGAACATAGGTCGACACTAGTAGTCCCCTTTGTGTTGCGTTGAGAAGATGTGATCAAGACAGATCAACACCACTCTGAGAGCAAACCGACTCTAGTAGATTTCTCTGTGTTGTATTGAAAAGGAACAAGCAGATGAGGTCGACACCAACTGTAGATGAGGTCAACACTATTCAGGAATTAAAGAGTTCTGTGAAGTGAAGTGGTTATGAGGTCGACACTCACTCTACATGAGGTTAACACTACGGTAGTATGTTTGGTGACTCTTGCAATATTTTCAAGCATTCAAGTGTCGACGCTATATCTTTGGAGTGTCAACACTACTACACTTAGGACTTTTCATCAAAGCAGCCACCGGCATATAAGTGACGGGCATGTGATCCTAGGCGCTTCGTTTGGAGCATTTAGGACACGTCACTCTCTTCTGGAAGATACCATTTTCTTGGCAGTAAAAAATGATCTCCCAAAAAGCAAGGGAATCTGTTGAGGGTCCACTACAAAATATCCCGTGCAATCAGATAAAAAGGGTGAAGTGTTCCTGTTCGCGAGGTGAGTTGCTGTGTGCGTGGTGAAAAGAGAAGGGAGCAGAGTTCTGGTTTAGCAAAACAAAAAGGCAATTTCAGCTTGAAACCAAGATCAAAAGCATGTGCTGCTGAACCAAGCCAATCTGATGGATTGAAGGAGTTACTGATGAGCCTTAGGAACAGGGGATCAAAAATCTTCTTCAACCTTGAAGTGTGAAATCTGTATGCTGCAATTACAAGGGGAATTCGCCTGAAGAGAGTTCAAATTTGGAGCGAAGAATTCTTGCAATCTGAATCGAGCTCCTGAGCAAATAGTATGATGATCTCTAACCACATTCTGGAAACTCTTTACTCAATTCTTTTTAATTTCTTCTGAATACTGAAAGGGTGTGTAATCTGCCTCTTTGTGAAGTGGGTTGAGTTGATCCTTCATGCGTTGTGATTGGATCATCTGGTTTAAAGCTATGTAATCAGCGGTTTGTACAAGCTGTAAGCCAGCAGATGTGAAGAAGCTGTGCATCAACAGGTGTACGAGGAACTATCAATTGTTCTCGTCGTGGTACCTCACTGGTTTGGTGAGGGGTGGACGTTGGTCTCCTTGTTGGAGCCGAACCACCTAAAAATCCTCTCTTGTGTATGGTTTGCACTCTCTTCGCATCGAGAATTAGTTGTCCTCTATTGAGTCTTCATCTCACTAGTTTCAATTTTTAAAATAGATATAAAATATTGAAGATTCTCTATTCACCCCCCCCCCCCTCTAGATAATGTTTCTACACTCAACACGTGGTATCAGAGCTTAGTTCTCCAATTTATTTGGTTTCACGACCAGGAGAGATTAGTGTATGATGGAATCTAGGGGCTACATTGCTGAGGGTCATTCTGTGAATTTTTTACTGTGATGGTACTAATTACACATATTGGAAAACTCGTATGCAGGTTTTCTTGCGAGCTCAAGATCATGAAATATGGAGAGTTGTGAACAATGGACCTTTTGAGCTGTCCGAGGATGAGGAGAAGTGGACTCTTGAAGAGATCAAGAAATCTAACGCAAACTGGAGTGCGATGAATATAATGCAGTGCTCTCTGCATCCAACTGAATTCTCGAGATTATCATTGTGCTCAAGTGCAAAAGAGATCTGGGATCACCTCATGGTAATCTATGAAGGCACATCTGAGGTAAAAGAAACTAAAGCTAACATGTTAGTTTCTAAATATGAGACATTTCGAATGAAACATAATGAAACAATCTCTGAGATGTATGGTAGACTAACATTTGTTAACCAATGGGCTGAAAGATTTAGGCAAAGTCTACACTGATAAAGAATTGGTTAGGAAAATCTTTAGATCTTTGACACCCGTATGGCACACTAAAGCTACCGTTATTGAAGAATCTAGAAATTTATCCACAACAACTGTAGATGAATTAATAGGTTCTTTAATGACATATGAGTTGGGTTTGAGAAGAACTGAATGATATGAGAAGAAGAAGAAGCCTCTTGCTCTTAAAGCAAGTCCCAGCACAAAAGAGGCTACTGAAGAAACTGAGTCTTCTAGCTCTGAAGATGATTCAGGTGAGTTCGCGTTGATAACTAAAAAGTTTAGAAAATTTTTGAGAAAGGAAGGTAAGGGTTTTCTGAAAAAGAAACCATATACAAATAATCTATCAAAACCAAAAGTGAATGCGAATAAGAAGACTGATAGAATTGTTTGTTATAACTGCAGGAAACCAGGACATGTCAAGTCTGAATGTCCTGAGGATCAGAAGAAAATTCAGCCCAAGTGGAACAGAAATAAACAAAAGGCTATGGTTGGAACTTGGAGCGAGGAAGAAGAAGAAAGTTCAGATGTTGAGGACACTCATTCAAAACTATGTCTGATGGCTAGAGAAAAAGAGGAGGAAGAAGAAGAGGTAAGCTCTCCCTTTAAAGATTTCACTTTGGATGATTGGGAGCATGTTTATTTCAAACTAATGGACCAGTATGATGAACTTAAGAAGGAAAATAAAATGCCCAAGAAGAAATTGAAACATTCTCCTCAGAATACTTTAACAGAAGAAAAAGAAAAAGAATTCTCACAAGAGATAAATGCAATAAAAGAAGTCATAAATGAACTGAAAAGTCAAATATTGAAAGTCTTGATGAAATATCTCATCTTTGAAAAATATGTTGCCTTAAATAGTGTAAACAATGAACTGAAAAAATAACTTGAAGTATTGCAAAAAGGAATAATCAGAAGGCAGGAAGTCCTTGAAAAATTTGTGAGCGGCAAGAATAATCTTGAGGCCCTTCTAGGCACAAGAGTAAATTTCAATAAAGAGGGGTTAGGATTTAATCCCACAAAGAAGATAGAGGTAGGACTGAAAACCATAACATTCATTTCTTCAAAAACCTTAGAAGCTTCTACCTCAACAGGGCAAAGAAATGAGAAAAATGAGAAAGAAATAAGAAAAGGCGGGACAACAAAAATTGTTTTCAATAAAAATCAAATGGAAGAGAGAAAACAATACTGAAGATAAACAAGTGTCTCAAAGGAACAAAACTTGAGATACTCTGTCTGGGAAGGTCGACACTATGTCAATGATAGTCGTCACACCATCACACATTAAGTACAAGATTTGAGAAAATGACCTATGACAGGCCAACATCATCACAATTTGGTCAAACACCAAATGGGCACATAGTAGGTCAAGAGCTAACCGTGTGAATGCTTCAACCAAAACAAAATGGAACAATGTAGGTCGACACTATCCTTACATAGCATCGACACAAGTCTGTGATTTCAGTGGGTTGGATAGAACAAGAAATTCCAGAGTGCTACGGATCAAACCAGTTTCGGCCTCACTTTAGAAATGCTCACAAAAATTTTGGTGGAAATTCATGAATGCAAGTGCTCAAAAAAACTATGAAAATAGCAGAAAAAACCAAAATCAACAGATTTTCAAGAACAGAATAATTCCACAGTAAAGAAACAAGTTTGGATTCTAAAGAGTTTGCTATCTTGTGTTTTAGATCTGGAAATTTTGGAAGGACCCAAATGCACTTGGGTTCCAAAGAATTTTCATTGATTGTGTGTGTAGGTGTGTCTTCCCTCAAAAACAATATGTGGTTTCTAGACAGTGGCTGTTCATGACACATGACGGGAGACAAAGATAATTCTGTCTATTATCTGAAAAGTAGGCTGGGCATGTGACGTTTGGAGGAAGCAATAAAGGTATGATTGTTGTGTAGTGACCCTCATTATACCGGTACGGTTATACCAACCCACGTCGGTATAGCGAGCGTTGCCACAGTGGGACATTTACCCAACAATAACATTCAGCTGAGATACACGTGAATATAAGAACAGAGTAGCGGAAGTAAAGAACTACTGTCTTCATTTCATTCATCATCCACATTTAAACATACATGGTTTGATAACATTTAAGAACTAAAAGTCCACATAATTAAATTGCTGAAAATTTAAAACATAAATGTCCACACTTATACATTCCCTTTCCATAGTAATTCTAATACAATGTTGCAATTACATACTATGAAAATCTCAAAATGTCACAAGCACTCCAACACTCAAATCTCCACGCTCGAAGTCGGTCTCCAACGCCTCCTCTGCAAGCGTGTCGTCACCAACTACACCTGTACGCCGAAGCAAGTAATGAGCCCAAAGACTCAGCAAGTATTCTACACATACCGCACATGCACATATCATGGTAGGTTTTACATACACATTCATAAGACACAACATGTAGCATGCTTGACATTTAATTTCTCAACCTATCATGGTGAATCTACAATTAAACACATGGACTATGCTTTCAAATTTACAGAAATAGAATCACCTATCACATGCTTTCTATTCTCCCTCACATATAATTCTACCTTAACCAACTAAGACATGAAAGCCACGAACATACATTTCCGAACATGCATGAAAGGAAACACACCTAACATGGAATCTACACAATACTATGCATATACATGACCATTTTTCATACTTTAAGCTTGCTGATTTTACATGCTTTAGCAACCATAATCTAACACATGAGAGCTACAACAACGATTTAAATCACAACATGTGAACAATCAATTATGGAAGTTGTTTACATATCCTTATCAATTATCCTTAGCATGAACTCTAAGAATTTTGCATACATAAACATGATCCTAACCTAGTAAAGCTACTGTTCAAGCATGATTTCAGATTGTCATCACATAGATTACACACTCACATCCTCACATTTAGTTTAACATTTTTACACAATTCCAATTTCGCATATTTCACACTTTACACATACACTTTTACACATTGATCACATTCACATTTTTCACATGAACACATACACATTTACACATTCACATTACACTTTCACATTTAGTGCCGTGACACATAGTCCAAACCACCAAAGAAGGACACAACACATCACATCACATAGACGCCATCTAGGCAATACAATGACGACTCTTGGACTGCGCAGACCGGGAGAACAAGTCTCCACCCTAACCAGTGGTACTTGTCCACCTCCACGATTTCCCCCTAATGCCCTTAGGGTCACTTACACATTGAAACTTCTCAGGGGGACTTTTCCCTGATACGGTTCCACTGCCCTCTGTGGAAGCAGTGTCACATTTGGCACAAGTTACACATTACACATTTTTACCGATTTTAACACATAGGTTTACACATGTCATTCTCATTTCATTCACTTTATCACTCACATGCACACTTCTTTGTTTTTCCTAACATGGCACTACAATTACAAAATCTTAACACTCAGAAAATTGCGCTAATCAGGTTGCTATACACAAAATCAAATCATTCTACAATGGCATGCATTAGTTTCACAATTTCACATGGGAAATTCATATTGTATCATCTACTGGTCCAAATGACCTGAAATTTTAACCACAAGCTATTTTCGGGTTTAGGATCTCACATGCAAAATTTCAGATTTTTCTGAGTTAAAACGGAATTACAGAAAATCTAACATTAATTTCACATGCTATCCGCAATTCGATTTAACATGGAGTTAAACATGCACATTTTAACCACTCACTGTCTGAACCATAACAGACATGGAACTACAGAATTTATTCCTAAATTTATTGGCCAACACACAATTTATAGAAGATTTATTGCGACTTACGCATGATTTCTGTTTTCCCCAAAACGGGAAAATTCGATAGATCATATAAGCATGGAAAATTTCCAGAAACTCAGGGCATAGACAAGGTTGTACACACATGGTCTAATGAAATTAGGGCAACATGATTTTACCACAGATTATCAGGAAAATGGTAAGCACATACACATGTACATTCTTCCACATGCTTTTAAATATATAAATAAGTTCTACCATTCACAAAATAAATGTACATTCACATTCCCATCCATCACACTAGCTAGTATACATAGCATATAAGAGATTACATTATATCCTCATCGTGAAACATATTGAAATTATCCACATGGAAGGGCAGAACAGCTTGGTGTTCTGCTCAGATGAACTCGGCGGCGGTCTCTGGCCGCTAGTTCAGTGTCAACGGCATAATCGATGGACGCTAAGCATGATCTTCGCGTCAATGGACATTGCCGTTAATGTCAGGTCTGTGCAGAACACAGACCCGAGCTCCCAAGATGGGGTGAATGTGGGGGTCTAGGACACGAGGGAAAATACATAAAATTTGTAAACCCAACCTAGACACATACAGGGACGTTATGGGTAGGGTACTTGCCTCTAGAAAATTCACCAGACGGATCTAGGGCTCTGTGAAGCTCTCTTTGGGCTGTCCCAAGAAGCTCTTAAAACGCTTTATTCCGGGTTCTTGAGCACGCTCCAGTGCCTTCCGAGGTTGGGGAGGCCTTCCCCGTCGATCCAGCAAACTCCTTGAAGCAGCAGGTGGCCGGATCAAGCTCCAGAAGTTCAGATTTTGGGCTGCAAGGAGTGGGGTTTCTCACAGTCCGAAAATAGGTTTTCTCTCTTTTTTTCTCTCCTTCCTCTCTTGCAAAGGGGCAAAAGAAGTGCTAGGGCTATAGAAATAGGTCTGAATATAGAAGAGGGGTTCTCTTGTCACGCAGGGGTGACAAGATGGCCTTTCAGACCGTTGGGGACAGCTCCCCAATGGTTGGGGTAGCTTGCTTCCGGAATTCTGGGCTCTGCAACGCATGCAGGTCAGAGAAGTTGGCGTCCACATCGTTGGACGCTGGGATTGGTGTTGGCGTCTATGGGGTTGACGCTGACACCACATCGACGTCATGATATTGACGCTAATATGGCCTTCGGCCAGAAGTCTAAAACATGCAGAAACCCATGCACATCATGTATATATGCATGTAATATCTATATGGTATTGTGCGCACACTACCATCAAGCAATACACACATTATTTATACTTAAATTGTACACATACACACATAAGTATACTAATTCATACATACGTTTGTATACAACATGAATTATTTACATGCAATACAATAGTGCGACAAATTTCGAGGGCCTTACACCCTCTCCCCCTTAAAGAAACTTCATCCTCGAAGTTAGAACGACACTACTCAAACAAAATGGGATACTTCTTCTTCATCGCATCCTCGAGCTCCCATGTAGCCTCCTATCGGGAGAAGTTCCGCCATAGAACTTTCACCGACGCAATACTCTTGTTCCGGAGATGCTGAACCTTCCGGTCAAGAATAGCTACTGGTTGCTCGACATACGACAGATCTGGCTGAATCTCCACTGGCTCATGACTAATCACATGAGACGGATCTCAGACATACTTCCTGAGCATAGATACGTGGAATACAGGGTGAACGCTAGCCAAAGCTGGGGTAATGCTAGCTCATATGCCACGCTGCCCAAACGTCTGAGAATCTCATATGGGCCAATGAACCTAGGGCTCAACTTACTATGCCTGCCAAATCTGACAACACCTCGAGTAGGCGATATCTTCAAGAAGACATGATCGCCAACCTCGAACTCCAAATCCTTCCTCCTGTTGTCGGCATAGCTCTTTTGCCTATCCTGTGCCGCAACAAGCCTCTTCCTGATAAGCTGGACCTTATCCGAAGTCTCCTGAACTAACTCCGGACTGATCAACTGCCTATCACCAGTCTCCTCCCAACATAAAGGAGATCTGCAGGGCCTACCATATAATGCCTCAAATGGAGCCATACCAATACTCGCATGAAAGCTGTTGTTGTATGCGAACTTCACTAGAGGTAAGTGACGCTCCCAATCATCCTTCCAATCCAGAACACATGCTCTCAACATATCCTCGAGCGTCTGGATAGTCCTTTCGGACTGTCCATCAGTCTGGGGATGAAACGCCGAACTGAGCTTCAGCTCCGAACCTAAAGCATCCTGAAGACCCTTCCACAACCTCAAGTAATCTTGGATCTCGATCCGAAATCGACTTCGGCACACCATGCAATCTAATGATACCACTAACATACAATCTAGCTAAACTCTCTACTGACTGCTTCTTCTTCATAGGAAAGAAATGAGCAGTCTTCGAGAATCTATCTACAACTACCCAAATCGAGTCATTGCCCTTTCTAGATCGAGGCAAACCCGAAACAAAGTCCATAGTGACAGCTTCCCACTTCCACACTGGGATGTCCATCCTTTGCATAAGGCCGGATGGTCGCTGTCGCTCGGCCTTCACTTGCTGACACACTAAACACCTAAACACATAATCCGCTATATCCTTCTTCATGCCGGACCACCAAAATGATCTCTTCAAATTCTGATACATCTTTGTGTTACCTAGATGAATAGAGAATCGCGATCTGTGAGCCTCCGCTAACACATGCTCATGGACATCTGCTAAATTGGGGACACAAACACGGTGCTGAAATCTAATCACACCGTCCTCATCACGAGCAATGCCTGCCTTGCCCACTAACTCTAAGAGTCTAAGGTCGGCTCCTTGTCGCTCGATCACCTCATCCAAAACCGAGGACCTAAGAGATAACTGAGCTACAAAAGCCTGACATAGCGATGGCTCTAACTCAGTCAACGCACAAGCCGCATCCTCCAACATCTTTCAGTCATGCTGGAGAGATGGCCTCTTTCTACTCAGCGCATCCGCTACGACATTCACCTTCCCCGGGTGATACTGAAGATCGAAGTCGTAATCCTTCAAGAACTCAATCCATCTTCTCTGCCTCAGGTTTAATTCCTTTTAGGAGAAAAGATACTTTAAGCTCTTGTGGTCGGTAAACACCTCAAATCTCACACCATAAAGATAGTGCCTCCAGATCTTTATTGCATGAACTACTGCTGCGAGTTCCAAGTCATGAGTCGGATAGTTCTTCTCATGCTCCTTGAACTGACGAGAAGCGTAAGCCACTACCCTTTCCTGCTGCATTAGCACACAGCCTAACCCAATCCGAGATGCATCTGTGTAAATAGCAAAACCCTATACACCGCTCGGTAAGACTAACACCGGGGTTGTCGTGAGCTTAGTCTTCAATAATTGGAAACTACTCTCACACTTCTCGGACCAAACAAACTTCACTCCTTTCTGGTAAGCTGAGTCAAAGGGGCGGCGATGGATGAAAATCCCTCAATAAATCGCCGATAATAACCAGCTAAACCAATAAAACTACGAATCTCCGAAGGGGTCTTGGGAATCTCCCAATCCATAACTGCTTGGACCTTTGCGGGATCAACTGCAACACCAGCGCCGGAGATAACATGCCCGAGGAAATGAACCTCGCGCAACCAAAAATCGCACTTGCTGAACTTGGCATACAGCTTGTGCTCACGAAGAACCTCTAACACTAACCTCAAATTTTGACGGTGCGTGGCCTCATCCGGAGAGTAGTCCAACACGTCATCAATAAACACTACGACAAAGCTATCTAAGTAAGGCATAAACACCCTGTTCATGAGATTCATGAATGCTGCAGGGGCAATTGTCAATCTGAAAGGAAGGACCAAAAACTCATAATGTCCATAACGGGTTCTAAATGTCGTCTTGGACACATCCTCACTCCGAATCCTCAACTGATGATAACCAGATCGCAAATCAATCGTAGAAAAGACTGATGCCTCTCGCAACTGGTCAAACAAATCATCAATATGAGGTAAGGGATACCTGTTCTTCACAGTCACTTGGTTCAACTTCCTGTAGTCAATGCATAACCTAAGTGACCCATCTTTCTTCTTGACGAATAATACAGGTGCGCCCTAAGGGGAAACACTAGGGCGAATAAATCCGTTATCAAGCAACTCTTGCAACTGCCTCCTCAACTCGGCTAACTCCGTAGGTGCCATCCGATATGGAGCCTTCGAGATAGGAGAGGTGCCCGGAAGCAACTCTATGGTAAACTCTATCTCTCTATCCGGTGGCAATCCAGACAAGTCATCAGGAAAGACATCTGGAAAATCCTGCACTACCTCAATCTCAGCAAGAGT
This sequence comes from Colocasia esculenta, assembly GCA_014218235.1. Lineage (NCBI taxonomy): Eukaryota > Viridiplantae > Streptophyta > Magnoliopsida > Alismatales > Araceae > Colocasia > Colocasia esculenta. The sequence continues at coordinate 166,351,807 of CM024754.1, read as the reverse complement.
AGGTGACTCATCAGCCTCTGGTACTAACACCACGCTGGCAAGAAAAGCGTCACAACCCTTGTTCACCATGCGCATCGCCTTCATGGCAGAGATGACCATCTTTCCCGCCCAGTTCCTTGGCAAGGGGTGAGAGAACTCATCCTCACCAGGAATGCGGAAAACGATCCTCTTCCGACGACAATCCACTAACGCATAATGCTCCTCTAGCCAATCCAGACCAAGAATAGCATCATAGTCCTTCATCTTTAGCAAGAAGAAACACCCATCTAGGACTCTATCCTCAATGCACACAAGTAACGACGAAATGCACTTCCTAATCGATACCGTACCCGCAGGGGTGTGCACAGACAAAGGGACCTCTAACTCCTCAGACTCTATGCCTGACTCTAGGGCTAACTGCATAGCGAACCGCTCGGAAATGAACAAGTGAGTAGCACCCGTATCAAACAAAACTCGAGCGTGCACACCTAAAAGTAAAACCGTACCTTCGGTGACATGCTCCGCCTGCTCGGCGTCCTCGCGAGCTAAGGCAAACACTCGAGCTGGGGCTCGAGGCCTTCCTGGTCTTCCTGTAGCTGGCGCGGCTGCCGCTACTGGGGCTGGTGCTCTACGCTGAGCTCCCTGCTAAAGTCTTGGGCAATCTCTGATCTTGTGGTCGCTGCTTCCACACTTTAAGCACTTGCCCGTAGTCATCCAACACTCGGTACCACCATGTGTCTTCCCACAGTGGGGACACTCTTTCTTCACACCAGGGGAACGTACAGAAGGTACCTGAGTACTGCTGACTGCCACGGATCACTGCGGTGCCTGGTACACTACTTTCTTCTTGTCTTGCCGTTGGAAAGTTGCCGCTGGCCTCTTCTGCGAAGCTTTCTTTTCTTCCAGGTACTGCTCCATCTCTCCCTCCTACCTACAAGCAGCACTAAGGGCCTCGTCCAACGTGCGGTGGTCAAACGCCACGAGTCTCGTCTGCAGTGATGGCTTGAGTCCCATCACGAACTTCTTTGTCTTCCTGCACTAGTCTGCCATGATATGAGGTGCATATTTAGAGAGTTCAGAAAATCTTGCCTCATATTCCAGCACAGTCATGAAGCCTTGAGCCAAAGATAGGAATTCCTGCTCCATCCGATCTTGCACATGCTCGGGGACGAACTTGGCCCGAAAGAGCCTCACGAACTCGTCGCAAGCAACGTCGATAGCTCCGTCCTCAAATCGGGTACGCAGAAATGAAGCCCACCATACATCAGCTCTTTCCTGCAATACACCTTCGTAAGCTCCAACTAACAGTTCTAACTAAACAAATCATACAATCATACAAAATCAACACATACCTGTAGCATGTAGGTGGCCAATGTAACCTAATCCTCCTCTGCACACCTGATAGTTCAGAAGATCTTTTCTATCTCCCTCATCCAGCTTTCAGCCAACAACGGATCGCTCTCCCCCTTAAAAGAGGGTGGCAGCATTGTGACGGCCCTCATTATACCGGTACGGTTATACCAACCCACGTCGGTATAACAAGTGCTGCCACAGTGGGACATTTACCCAAACGATACATATAGCTGAGATACACGCGAATATACAACAGAGTAGCGGAAGTAAAAGAGAACTATCTCCATTCATTCATCATCCACATTAACCATACATGAATTTTTTCACAATTAACAATGAGGAACTAAGAGCTCACATAATTTAAATTGCTGAAATAGAATTACAAAATGTCCACATAATACATTCCTTTCATGATAATTCTAATACAATGTTCCAAATACATACTATGAAGTACACAAATCACAAAGAAGCTCCAACAACTAGCTAGTCTCCGCGCTCGGAGTCCGTCTCCACCGTCTCCTCAAGCGGTGTCGTGTCACCAACTATACCTGTACGCCGAAGCAAGGAGTGAGTCCAAGGACTCAGCAAGCAACACTACTCACGGTGTACACTTAGAAGTCCTAATGGTTTCCACATGCACATTACAATTAGCAACACATAGCATGCTAGTCATTTCAAGTTTTCAACCTATCATGAGCATTCTACAAATTTTATACATAACTCATGCTTTCAGCTTTCTAAAATAAACTTCACCTATCACATGGTTTCTATTTAATTTACTCATGAAACTTTAATCTTTAAAGAGTCAAACATGAGAGCTATCAACATGAACAATTTACATGCATGAAAGGTAACACAACTAGTATGGGTTTTACACATTTTTAAACACATACATGAACATTTTTACATGCTTTAAGTTGCTGATTTCACATGATTCAATGGCTATAAATCTACACATGAGGGCTACAATGTTGCTTAAAACATATCATATGAACAATCTATCATGCTATTTGCACACATATTCATTAGTTGTCCCTAACATGGACTCTAAACATTTTTGCACACATAAACATAAGAATAGTAACATGCATTTTCTGAATTCACATGGTTTCAGATTTAGTCTCACATGGGTTTCAATAACACATTTACACATCTAGAATTTCACATTTTCTTTACACTAGTTTCCTCTTTTCACATGGTTACACTTTACACATACACATTCACATTGTCACTTACACATTTACACATGGTCACATACACATTTCACATTACACTTTACACATTTTTAGGTGCCGTGATACATAGTCCAAACCACCAAAGAAGGACATATACACATCACATTACACATAGACGCCATCTAGGCATTCCAATGGCGACTCTTGGACTGCGCAGACCGGAAGAACAAGTCTCCACCCTAACCAGTGGTACTTGTCCACCTCCAGGATTTCCCCCTAATGCCCTTAGGGTCACTTAACACAATGAACTTTCTCAGGGGACTTTTCCCTGATACAGCTCCACTGCCCTCTACGGAAGCAGTGTCACATTGGCACAGTTACACATTTACATATTTACCGTTTTACACTTGGTTTTACACATAACACTTCATCTCATTCACTTTCTCACTCACATGAATACCTCTATTTTTCCTAACATGGAACTACAGAATTTCAAGGTTTAACATTCAGTAAACACACTAATCATGCTGGGTTTAAACAAAATCTAATCATATTAAGATCATAAGCACGAATTATCACATTTCACATGAAAACACATAACTTTTTATTTACTGATCCAAATGATCCGAAATTTTAACCACATGCTTTTTTCGGGTTCTAGATGATACCCTCAATTTGTCAGATTTTTCTGAGCTAATTAGAATTTACAGAAAATAAAACGCCTAATTAGCATACTATGAGCAACTTAAATTAACATGGGTCTAACACATTTTGCAAATTGACCACTTGCTGTTTATACATAAGCTAAACACATATGCATGAACTGAGAATATAAATTTTCCCTAATTCATACATCTATGGATTGAGCCCTACAAATCATTCTTGCATGCTTTTATTTTACCGAACCAAATATATTCGCAAATTACACAAGCATGGATAAATTACCAAATTTGCAAACACATATGCTAACCCACTGATCTTCATGATTAGGCTAAAACCATGGCATTCATACACATTCTAATCAGGAAAACTAAATTTGTAAAATCAACACTTCATGCTCACAAGTTTAAGGAACACCATTTCCCACATCCACCAACACACACCATTCATCCACACACCACAAACACAATATACATAGAGTATAAGGTCTACCATATATCCTCATCACGTAAAACATACCGAAATTAATGTATAAGAGGGACAGAACAGCTCACTGTTCTGTTCAGAAGAACTTGGCGGCGGTCTCTGGCCGTTGACTCAGAGTCAGCGGCATGGTCGATGGACGCCAAGGATGATCTGGACGTCCAGGGACCTTGCCGTCTAACCAGGTCTGTGCAGAAACACAGACCCGAGCTCTGAATCTTGGGTGAATTGGAGGGTCTAGGACTCGAGGAAAAATCCTTAAAATTCACAAAACCATCCTAGACTCATAAGGGGAAATCAAGGATAGGTTACTTGCCTTTCAAAAATTCTTCTAAGGGATTTAAAGTCTTGGTAAAGACCTCCTTGGGCAGTCCCAAGAAGTTGCAGAAGTGCCTCCAAACGATCTCTCCTCTGGGCTCCTGGATGATCTCCACGCCGAGGGGATGTCGGGGAAGCCTTCCTCGTTGGTCCAGCAACCTCCTTGCAGTAGGGGGACGTCGGATCCAGGTCCAAGGGGTCGGATTTGAGGGATCTAAAATGGGTTTTTCTCACAGCTCACATAGGGTTTTTCTCTCCTCTATTTCTCCTCTTGCAAGGTGAAGTGAGAAGTGGGAGAGGCCAAATTCGGGTTCAGACCTAATGAGAGCCCCTCACCCACTCACCATACCGATTTGACAGCCTTAGAGCCGTTGGGGGACATCCCCCCCAATGGAGGCCATGCCTTGCTCCCGGATTTTCTAGCTCTGCAACGCATGCAGGTCAGAGAAGTTGGCATCCATATCGCTGGACGCCGGAGTTAGTGTTGGCGTCTAGGTCTGGACGCTGACACCAGATAAACGGCCTAGGGTTGACGCCAAGGTGGCCTTCGGCCAGAACCCTAATTATGCAGAAAACCATGCATATCAAGCATATATACAAGCAATATGTATATGGTATTATATCCACACTATAATCATGCAATATATACATTATTTATACTTAATATAAACACATGTACATGTAATTATACTAATTTAATACGTACGTAAGTATGTACATACATACACAAGCACAAATATTCACAGATAAATATAAATAATGCGACGGAAAATAGAGGGCCTTACAAGCATCCTCTTGAATCTCTCCATGGTAGAAGGTCCACCATGGTCCTGAGCTGGTACTTGAGCCTGCTGAGCCTCCAACTGAGCCTGGAGTGCTGCCTGGGTATGAGCCTGCGTCTGCATGGCTTGCACCAGACCTTGCATGAATACTCCATGGTCCACAGGTGGCGGTGGGGGAAGTACAGGACCTGGCGGTGTTGGGGCCTGCTGCTCCGCCCGCTCGTCACGTCGCGGCTCGTCCTCACGGGCCGGCACTCCGCCACGCCTACCTCTCGAAGCCATGGCTGAAATAAATTTCAGCCACCATTAGAGCTAGGTTATTAAGTTTTCTAACCATTTTCTTATCTATTTTTTATTCATTATTAATCAATTCTACACATGTGCACATACTTAGCATGCAATGAAGATGATGACTTATGTATATTCATGTGCAATCTCAACCGGTTGCTCTGATACCAATCTCTGTAGCGACCCTCATTATACCGGTACGGTTATACCAACCCACGTCGGTATAGCGAGCGTTGCCACAGTGGGACATTTACCCAACAATAACATTCAGCTGAGATACACGTGAATATAAGAACAGAGTAGCGGAAGTAAAGAACTACTGTCTTCATTTCATTCATCATCCACATTTAAACATACATGATTTGATAACATTTAAGAACTAAAAGTCCACATAATTAAATTGCTGAAAATTTAAAACATAAATGTCCACACTTATACATTCCCTTTCCATAGTAATTATAATACAATGTTGCAATTACATACTATGAAAATCTCAAAATGTCACAAGCACTCCAACACTCAATCTCCACGCTCGGAGTCGGTCTCCAACGCCTCCTCTGCAAGCGTGTCGTCACCAACTACACCTGTACGCCGAAGCAAGTAATGAGTCTAAAAGACTCAGCAAGTATTCTACACATACCGCACATGCACATATCATGGTAGGTTTTGCATACACATTCATAAGACACAACATGTAGCATGCTTGACATTTAATTTCTCAACCTATCATGGTGAATCTACAATTAAACACATGGACTATGCTTTCAGATTTACAGAAATAGAATCACCTATCACATGCTTTCTATTCATTCCTCACATATAAATTCTACCTTAACCAACTAAGACATGAAAGCCACGAACATACATTTCCGAACATGCATGAAAGGAAACACACCTAACATGGAATCTACACAATACTATGCATATACATGACCATTTTTCATACTTTAAGCTTGCTGATTTTACATGCTTTAGCAACCATAATCTAACACATGAGAGCTACAACAACGATTTAAATCACAACATGTGAACAATCAAGTATGGAAGTTGTTTACATATCCTTATCAATTATCCTTAGCATGAACTCTAGGCATTTTGCATACATAAACATGATCCTAACCTAGTAAAGCTACTGTTCAAGCATGATTTCAGATTGTCATAACATAGATTACAAACTCACCTCCTCACATTTAGGTTAACATTTTTACACAATTCCAATTTCGCATATTTCACACTTTACACATACACTTTTACACATTGATCACATTCACATTTTTCACATGAACACATACACATTTACACTTTCACATTTAGTGCCGTGACACATAGTCCAAACCACCAAAGAAGGACACAACACATCACATCACATAGACGCCATCTAGGCAATACAATGACGACTCTTGGACTGCGCAGACCGGGAGAACAAGTCTCCACCCTAAACAGTGGTACTTGTCCACCTCCAGGATTTCCCCCTAATGCCCTTAGGGTCACTTACACATTGAACTTCTCAGGGGGACTTTCCCTGATACGGTTCCACTGCCCTCTGTGGAAGCAGTGTCACATTTGGCACAAGTTACACATTACACATTTTACCGATTTTAACACAGGTTTACACATGTCATTCTCATTTCATTCACTTTATCACTCACATGCACACTTCTCTATTTTTCCTAACATGGCACTACAATTACAGAATCTTAACACTCAGAAAATTGCGCTAATCAGGTTGCTATACACAAAATCAAATCATTCTACAACGGCATGCATTAGTTTCACAATTTCACATGGGAAATTCATATTGTATCATCTACTGGTCCAAATGAACTGAAATTTTGACCACAAGCTATTTTCGGGTTAGGATCTCACATGAAAATTTCAGATTTTTCTGAGCTAAAACAGAATTACAGAAAATCTAACATTAATTTCACATGCTATCTGCAATTTGATTTAACATGGAGTTAAACACATGCACAGTTTTAACCACTCACTGTCTGAACCCTAACAGGCATGGAACTACAGAATTTATTCCTGAATTTATTGGCCAACACACAATTTACAGAAGATTTATTGCGACTTACGCATGATTTCTGTTTTCCCCAAAACGGGAAAATTCGATAGATCATATAAGCATGGAAAAATTCCAGAAACTCAGGGCATAGACAAGGTTGTACACACATGGTCTAATGAAATTAGGGCAACATGATTTTACCACAGATTATCAGGAAAATGGTAAGGACATATACATGTACATTCTTCCACATGCTTTTAAATATATAAATAAGTTCTACCATTCACAAAATAAATGTACATTCACATTCCCATCCATCACACTAGCTAGTATACATAGCATATAAGAGATTACATTATATCCTCATCGTGAAACATATCGAAATTATCCACATGGAAGGGCAGAACAACTTGCTGTTCTGCTCAGATGAACTCGGCGGCGGTCTCTGGCCGCTAGTTCAGTGTCAACGGCGTAATCGATGGACGCCAAGCATGATCTTCGCGTCAATGGACATTGCCGTTAATGTCAGGTCTGTGCAGAACACAGACCCGAGCTCCCAAGATGGGGTGAATGTGGGGGTCTAGGACACGAGGGAAAATACATAAAATTTTTTAAACCTAACCTAGACACATACAGGGACGTTATGGGTAGGGTACTTGCCTCTAGAAAATTCACCAGACGGATCTAGGGCTTTGTGAAGCTCTCTTTGGGCTGTCCCAAGAAGCTCTTAAAAACGCTTTATTCCGGGTTCCTAAGCAAGCTCTAGTGCCTTCCGAGGTCGGGGAGGCCTTCCCCGTCGATCCAGCAAACTCCTTGAAGCAGCAGGTGGCCGGATCAAGCTCCAGAAGTTCAGATTTTGGGCTGCAAGGAGTGGGGTTTCTCACAGTCCGAAAATAGGTTTTCTCTCTTTTTTTCTCTCCTTCCTCTCTTTCAAAGGGGCAAAAGAAGTGCTAGGGCTATAGAAATGGGTCTGAATATAGAAGAGGGGTTCTCTTGTCACGCAGGGGTGACAAGATGGCCTTTCAGACCGTTGGGGACAGCTCCCCAATGGTTGGGGTAGCTTGCTTCCGGAATTTTGGGCTCTGCAACGCATGCAGGTCAGAGAAGTTGGCGTCCACATCGTTGGACGCTGGGATTGGTGTTGGCGTCTATGGGGTTGACGCTGACACCACATCGACGTCATGATATTGACGCTAATATGGCCTTCGGCCAGAAGTCTAAAACATGCAGAAACCCATGCACATCATGTATATATGCATGTAATATCTATATGGTATTGTGCACACACTACCATCAAGCAATACACACATTATTTATACTTAAATTGTACACATACACACATAAGTATACTAATTCATACATGCGTAGATACATACATACGTTCGTATACAACATGAATTATTTACATGCAATACAATAGTGCGACAAATTTCGAGGGCCTTACACCCTCTCCCCCTTAAAGAAACTTCGTCCTCGAAGTTAGAACGACAATACTCAAACAAAAGGGGATACTTCTTCTTCATCGCATCCTCGAGCTCCCATGTAGCCTCCTCTCGTGAGAAGTTCCGCCATAGAACTTTCACCGACGCAATACTCTTGTTCCGGAGATGCTGAACCTTCCGGTCAAGAATAGCTACTGGTTGCTCGACATACGACAGATCTGGCTGAATCTCCACTGGCTCATGACTAATCACATGAGACGGATCTCAGACATACTTCCTGAGCATAGATACGTGGAATACAGGTGAACGCTAGCCAAAGCTGGGGGTAATGCTAGCTCATATGCCACGCTGCCCAAACGTCTGAGAATCTCATATGGGCCAATGAACCTAGGGCTCAACTTACTATGCCTGCCAAATCTGACAACACCTCGAGTAGGCGATATCTTCAAGAAGACATGATCGCCAACCTCGAACTCCAAATCCTTCCTCCTGTTGTCGGCATAGCTCTTTTGCCTATCCTGTGCCGCAACAAGCCTCTTCCTGATAAGCTGGACCTTATCCGAAGTCTCCTGAACTAACTCCGGACCGATCAACTGCCTATCACCAGTCTCCTCCCAACATAAAGGAGATCTGCAGGGCCTACCATACAACGCCTCAAATGGAGCCATACCAATACTCGCATGAAAGCTGTTGTTGTATGCGAACTCCACTAGAGGTAAGTGACGCTCCCAATCATCCTTCCAATCCAGAACACACGCTCTCAACATATCCTCGAGCGTCTGGATAGTCCTTTCGGACTGTCCATCAGTCTGGGGATGAAACGCCGAACTGAGCTTCAGCTCCGAACCTAAAGCATCCTGAAGACCCTTCCACAACCTCGAAGTAAATCTTGGATCTCGATCCGAAATGATCGACTTCGGCACACCATGCAATCTAATGATACCACTAACATACAATCTAGCTAAACTCTCTACTGACTGCTTCTTCTTCATAGGAAGAAATGAGCAGTCTTCGAGAATCTATCTACAACTACCCAAATCGAGTCATTGCCCCTTCTAGATCGAGGCAAACCCGAAACAAAGTCCATAGTGACAGCTTCCCACTTCCACACTGGGATGTCCATCCTTTGCATAAGGCCGGATGGTCGATGTCGCTCGGCCTTCACTTGCTGACACACTAAACACCTAGACACATAATCCGCTATATCCTTCTTCATGCCGGACCACCAAAATGATCTCTTCAAATCCTGATACATCTTTGTGTTACCCGGATGAATAGAGAATCGCGATCTGTGAGCCTCCGCTAACACATGCTCACGGACATCTGCTAAATCGGGGACACAAACACGGTGCTGAAATCTAATCACACTGTCCTCATCACGAGCAATGCCTGCCTTTCCCACTAACTCTAAGAGTCTAGGGTCGGCTCCCTGTCGCTCGATCACCTCATCCAAAACCGAGGACCTAAGAGATAACTGAGCTACAAAAGCCTGACATAGCGATGGCTCTAACTCAGTCAACGCGCAAGCCGCATCCTCCAACATCTTCCAGTCCTGCTGGAGAGATGGCCTCTTTCTACTCAGAGCATCCGCTACGACATTCGCCTTCCCGGGTGATACTGAAGGTCGAAGTCATAGTCCTTCAAGAACTCAATCCATCTTCTCTGCCTCAGGTTTAATTCCTTTTGGGGAAAAGATACTTTAAGCTCTTGTGGTCGGTAAACACCTCAAATCTCACACCATAAAGATAGTGCCTCCAGATCTTTAGTGCATGAACCACTGCTGCGAGTTCCAAGTCATGAGTCGGATAGTTCTTCTCATGCTCCTTCAATTGACGAGAAGCATAAGCCACTACCGTTTCCTGCTGCATTAGCACACAGCCTAACCCAATCCGAGACGCATCCGTGTAGATAGCAAAACCCTCTACACCGCTCGGTAAGACTAACACCGGGGCTGTCGTGAGCTTAGTCTTCAATAATTGAAAACTACTCTCACACTTCTCGGACCAAACAAACTTCACTCCCTTTCTGGTAAGCTGAGTCAAAGGGGCGGCGATGGATGAAAATCCCTCAATAAATCGCCGATAATAACCAGCTAAACCAATAAAACTACGAATCTCCGAAGGGGTCTTGGGAATCTCCCAATCCATAACTGCCTGGACCTTTGCTGGATCAACTGCAACACCAGCGCCGGAGATAACATGCCCGAGGAAATGAACCTCGCGCAACCAAAAATCGCACTTGCTGAACTTAGCATACAGCTTGTGCTCACGAAGAACCTCTAACACTACCCTCAAATGCTGACGGTGCGTGGCCTCATCCGGAGAGTAGACCAACACATCATCAATAAACACTACGACAAAGCTATCTAAGTAAGGCCTAAACACCCTGTTCATGAGATCCATGAACGCTGCAGGGGCATTGGTCAATCCGAAAGGAAGGACCAAAAACTCATAATGTCCATAACGGGTTCTAAATGCCGTCTTGGACACATCCTCACTCCGAATCCTCAACTGATGATAACCAGATCGCAAATCAATCTTAGAAAAGACTGATGCCTCTCGCAACTGGTCAAACAAATCATCAATACGAGGTAAGGGATACCTGTTCTTCACAGTCACTTGGTTCAACTTCCTGTAGTCAATGCATAACCTAAGTGACCCGTCTTTCTTCTTGACGAATAATACAGGTGCGCCCCAAGGGGAAACACTAGGGCGAATAAATCCCTTATCAAGCAACTCTTGCAACTGCCTCCTCAACTCGGCTAACTCCGCAGGTGCCATCCGATATGGAGCCTTCGAGATAGGAGAGGTGCCCGGAAGCAACTCTATGGTAAACTCTATCTCTCTATCCGGTGGCAATCCAGACAAGTCATCAGGAAAGACATCTGGAAAATCCTGCACTACCTCAATCTCTGCAAGAGTAGGTGACTCATCAGCCTCTGGTACTAACACCACGCTGGCAAGAAAAGCTTCACAACCCTTATTCACCATGCGCATCGCCTTCATGGCAGAGATGACCATCTTTCCCGCCCAATTCCTTGGCAAGGGGTGAGAGAACTCATCCTCACCAGGAATGCGGAAAACGATCCTCTTCCGACGACAATCCACTAACGCATAGTGCTCCTCTAGCCAATCCAGACCAAGAATAGCATCATAGTCCTTCATCTTTAGCAAGAAGAAACACCCATCTAGGACTCTATCCTCAATGCACACAGGTAACGACGGAATGCACTTCCTAGTCGATACCGTACCCGCAGGGGTGTGCACAGACAAAGGGACCTCTAACTCCTCAGACTCTATGCCTGACTCTAGGGCTAACTGCATAGCGAACCGCTCGGAAATGAACAAGTGAGTAGCACCCGTATCAAACAAAACCCGAGCGTGCACACCTAAAAGTAAAACCGTACCTTCGGTGACATGCTCCGCCTGCTCGGCGTCCTCGCGAGCTAAAGCAAAAACTCGAGCTGGGGCTCGAGGCCTTCCTGGTCTTCCTATAGCTGGCGCGGCTGCCGCTACCGCTGGGGCTGGCGCTCCACGCTGAGCTCCCTGCTGAAGTCTTGGGCAATCTCTGATCTTGTGGTCGCTGCTTCCACACTTCAAGCACTTGCCCGTAATCATCCAACACTCGATACCACCATGTATCTTCCCACAGTGGGGACACTCTTTCTTCACACCAGGGGAACGTACAGAAGGTACCTGAGTACTGCTGACTGCCACGGATCGCTGCGGTGTCTGGTACACTACTTTCTTCTTGTCTTGCCATTGGAAAGTTGCCGCTGGCCTCTTCTGCGAAGCTTTCTTTTCTTCCAGGTATTGCTCCATCTCTCCCTCCTGCCTACACGCAGCACTAAGGGCCTCGTCCAACGTGCGGTGGTCAAACTTCACGAGTCTCGTCCGCAGTGATGGCTTGAGTCCCATCACGAACTTCTTTGTCTTCCTGCGCTCGTCTGCCACGATATGAGGTGCATATTTAGAGAGTTCAGAAAATCTTGCCTCATATTCCAGCACAGTCATGGAGCCTTGAGCCAAAGATAGGAATTCCTGCTCCATCCGATCTTGCACATGCTCGGGGACGAACTTGGCCCGAAAGAGCCTCACGAACTCGTCCCAAGCAACGTCGATAGCTCCGTCCTCAAATCGGGTACGCAGAAATGAAGCCCACCATACATCAGCTCTTTCCTGCAATACACCTTCGTAAGCTCCAACTAACAGATCTAACTAAACAAAACATACAATCATACAAAATCAACACATACCTGTAGCATGTAGGTGGCCAATGTAACCTTATCCTCCTCTGCACACCTGATGGCTCGGAAGATCTTTTCTATCTCCCTCATCCAGCTTTCAGCCAACAACGGATCGCTCTCCCCCTTAAAAGAGGGTGGCAGCATCCTCTTGAATCTCTCCATGGTAGAAGGTCCACCATGGTCCTGAGCTGGTACTTGAGCCTGCTGAGCCTCCAACTGAGCCTGGAGTGCTGCCTGGGTATGAGCCTGCGTCTGCATGGCTTGCACCAGACCTTGCATGAATACTCCATGGTCCACAGGTGGCGGTGGGGGATGTACAGGACCTGGCGGTGCCAGGGCTTGCTGCTCCGCCCGCTCGTCACGTCACGGCTCGTCCTCACGGGCCGGCGCTCCGCCACGCCTACCTCTCGAAGCCATGGCTGAAATAAACTTCATCCACCATTAGAGCTAGGTTATTAAGTTTTCTAACCATTTTCTTATCTATTTTTCATTCATTATTAATCAATTCTACACATGTGGACATACTTAGCATGCAATGAAGATGATGACTTATGTATATTCATGTGCAATCTCAACCGGTTGCTCTGATACCAATCTCTGTAGCGACCCTCATTATACCGGTACGGTTATACCAACCCACGTCGGTATAGCGAGCGTTGCCACAGTGGGACATTTACCCAACAATAACATTCAGCTGAGATACACGTGAATATAAGAACAGAGTAGCGGAAGTAAAGAACTACTGTCTTCATTTCATTCATCATCCACATTTAAACATACATGATTTGATAACATTTAAGAACTAAAAGTCCACATAATTAAATTGCTGAAATTTTAAAACATAAATGTCCACACTTATACATTCCCTTTCCATAGTAATTCTAATACAATGTTGCAATTACATACTATGAAAATCTCAAAATGTCACAAGCACTCCAACGCTCTAATCTCCACGCTCGGAGTCGGTCTCCAACGCCTCCTCTGCAAGCGTGTCGTCACCAACTACACCTGTACGCCGAAGCAAGTAATGAGTCTAAAAGACTCAGCAAGTATTCTACACATACCGCACATACACATATCATGGTAGGTTTTGCATACACATTCATAAGACACAACATGTAGCATGCTTGACATTTAATTTCTCAACTATCATGGTGAATCTACAATTAAACACAAGGACTATGCTTTCAGATTTACAGAAATAGAATCACCTATCACATGCTTTCTATTCATTCCTCACATATAAATTCTACCTTAACCAACTAAGACATGAAAGCCACGAACATACATTTCCGAACATGCATGAAAGGAAACACACCTAACATGGAATCTACACAATACTATGCATATACATGACCATTTTTCATACTTTAAGCTTGCTGATTTTACATGCTTTAGCAACCATAATCTAACACATGAGAGCTACAACAACGATTTAAATCACAACATGTGAACAATAAGTATGGAAGTTGTTTACATATCCTTATCAATTATCCTTAGCATGAACTCTAGGAATTTTGCATACATAAACATGATCCTAACCTAGTTAAGCTACTGTTCAAGCATGATTTCAGATTGTCATAACATAGATTACAAACTCACCTCCTCACATTTGGTTTAACATTTTTACACAATTCTAATTTCGCATATTTCACACTTTACACATACACTTTTACACATTGATCACATTCACATTTTTCACTTGAACACATACACATTTACACTTTCACATTTATTGTCGTGACACATAGTCCAAACCACCAAAGAAGGACACAACACATCACATCACATAGACGCCATCTAGGCAATACAATGGCGACTCTTGGACTGTGCGGACCGGGAGAACAAGTCTCCACCCTAACCAGTTGTACTTGTCCACCTCCAGGATTTCCCCCTAATGCCCTTAGGGTCACTTACACATTGAACCTTCTCAGGGGGACTTTTCCCTGATATGGTTCCACTTCCCTCTGCAGAAGCAGTGTCACATTTGGCACAAGTTACACATTACACATTTTTACTGATTTTAACACATAGGTTTACACATGTCATTCTCATTTCATTCACTTTCTCACTCACATGCACACTTCTCTGTTTTTCCTAACATGGCACTACAATTACAGAATCCTAGCACATAGAAAATTGCGCTAATCAGGTTGCTATACACAAAATCAAATCATTCTACAACGGCATGCATTAGTTTCATAATTTCACATGGGAAATTCATATTGTATTATCTACTGGTCCAAATGACCTGAAATTTTAACCACAAGCTATTTTCGGGTTTAGGATCCCACATGCAAAATTTCAGATTTTTCTGAGTTAAAACGGAATTACAGAAAATCTAACATTAATTTCACATGCTATCCGCAATTCGATTTAACATGGAGTTAAACACACGCACAGTTTTAACCACTCACTGTCTGAACACTAACAGGCATGGAACTACAGAATTTATTCCTGAATTTATTGACCAACACACAATTTACAGAAGATTTATTGCGACATACGCATGATTTATGTTTTCCCCAAAACGGGAAAATTCGATAGATCATATAAGCATGGAAAAATTCCAGAAACTCAGGGCATAGACAAGGTTGTACACACATGGTCTAATGAAATTTGGGCAACATGATTTTACCACGGATTATCAAGAAAATGGTAAGCACATAGACAAGTACATTCTTCCACATGCTTTTAAATATATAAATAAGTTCTGCCATTCACAAAATAAATGTACATTCACATTCCCATCCATGACACTAGCTAGTATACATAGCATATAAGAGATTACTTTATATCCTCATCGTGAAACATATCGAAATTATCCACATGGAAGGACAGAACAGCTTGCTGTTCTGCTCAGATGAACTCGGCGGCGGTCTCTGGCCGCTAGTTCAGTGTCAACGGCGTAATCGATGGACGCTAAGCATGATCTTTGCGTTAATGGACATTGCCGTTAATGTCAGGTCTGTGCAGAACACAGACCCGAGCTCCCAAGATGGGGTGAATGTGGGGGTCTAGGACACGAGGGAAAATACATAAAATTTGTAAACCCAACCTAGACACATACAGGGACGTTATGGGTAGGGTACTTGCCTCTAGAAAATTCACTAGACGGATCTAGGGCTCGGTGAAGCTCTCCTTGGGCTGTCCCAAGAAGCTCTTAAAAACGCTTTATTCCGGGTTCCTGAGCAAGCTCAAGTGCCTTCCGAGGTCGGGGAGGCCTTCCCCGTCGATCCAGCAAACTCCTTGAAGCAGCAGGTGGCCGGATCAAGCTCCAGAAGTTCGGATTTTAGGCTGCAAGGAGTGGGGTTTCTCACAGTCCAAAAATAAGTTTTCTCCCATTTTTTCTCTCCTTCCTCTCTTGCAAAGGGGAAAAGAAGTGCTAGGGCTGTAGAAATGGGTCTGAATATAGAAGAGGGGTTCTATTGTCACGCAGGGGTGACAAGATGGCCTTTCAGACCGTTGGGGACAGCTCCCCAATGGTTGGGGTAGCTTGCTCTCGGAATTCTGGGCTGTGCAACGCATGCAGGTCAGAGAAGTTGGCGTCCACATCGTTTGACGCTGGGATTAGTGTTGGCGTCTATGGGGTTGACGCTGACACCACATCGACATCATGATATTGACGCCAATATGGCCTTCGGCCAGAAGTCTAAAACATGCAGAAACCCATGCACATCATGTATATATGCATGTAATATCTATATGCTATTGTGCACACACTACCATCAAGCAATACATACATTATTTATACTTAAATTGTTCACATACAGACATAAGTATACTAATTAATACATGCGTAGATACATACATACGTTCGTATACAACATGATTTATTTACATGCAATACAATAGTGCGACAAATTTCGAGGGCCTTACAGTTGGGTCAAGTAAGATAGGTAAAAACCTTTCAAACTCGATTGATGGTGTTCTTCTGGTGGAAGGTTTGGAGTACAATCTTCTGAGTATAAGTCAATTGTGTGACAATGGTCAAAAGGCAATTTTTGACTCTCTTGGTTGTACTATTTTTTAACCCAATTCTGATCTTGTAAAATTCACTGGAAAAAGAATAAATAATGTGTACATGGTTGATCTTGATGAACCTGAAAACACCAACCTATGCTTAACTGCAAATAAAAATGATTTAGCTTGCTTGTGGCATTGTAGACTAGGTCATGCTAGCTACAACATGTTACATAAGTTGGTAAAATTTAACATGGTTAAAGGCTTACCTAAAATAAGTCTGAAACTCTGTGAAGCATGCTCTCTAGGTAAGCAAACCAGAAAATCCTTTAAAAGTAGATTTGAGAGTCAGTCTTCTAAACCTTTTGAGCTTATCCACATGGATTTGATTGGACCCACAAGAACAAACAGTCTAAATGGAAAAAGGTTTGGATATGTTCTTGTTGATGACTTCTCTAGATTCACTTGGGTTTTCTTTCTTGCTCACAAAAATGATGCATTCATAGAATTTCATGAGTTTTACAAGAAAATTGCACAGGAAGGGAAGTTCAAAATTATATCAATCATGTCTGATCATGGTGGTGAGTTTGAGAACATTGACTTTGAGACTTTCTGCAGGAAGGAACGAGTCTTTCACAAGTTCTCATCACCAAGAACTCCTGAACAAAATGAAGTTGTATAAAGAAGAAACAGAACTCTTGTGGAAATGGCAATGATGATGCTGATTGAGAGTGGTCTGCCAAGAAAGTTCTCGGCTGAAGCAGTGAATACTTCTTGTTATATCATAAACCATGCAATGGTAAGGCCTTTTTGCAAAAAGACTCCTTATGAACTGTTAAAAGGTAAGAAACCCTCAATTGCACATTTTAAAGTGTTTGGAACCAAGTGTTTTATTCTAGTTAACAACAAACATGACTTGGACAAATTTGAGCCCAAAAGTGATTTAGGAATATTCCTTGGCTATTCCGATCATTCAAGGGCTTATAGAGTCTTTAATCTGAAAGATCAAATTGTTGAGGAAACCCCACATATCACATTTGATGAACATGGTGTTAACATGGACAGCGAAGAATAAGATGGAGAATTCCTTGAGGGAGAAGAAGCTAAAGACATGGATGAAAAGGAATCGGCAGCAAAGAAAAATCCAGGAAGATGTGACATACAGGAGTCAGAAATTGCAGATAAAGAAAGAAATCAACTGATCATAAGGATGTTGAGAGATCATCCACAGGGAAGCATTTTTGGTAACTTACTTGACCCTCCTAGGACAAGATCTCATTTTGAAGCAATTTCTAAACTTGATCAAATGGCTCTAGTGTCTCAAATTGAACCTAAGAATATAGAAGATGCTCTAAAAGATTCTTTTTGTATAAAAGCAATGTAGGAAAAATTAAATCAATTTTAGTGAAATGAAGTGTGGCATTTAGTTCCAAGACCTTCCTCTCAAGGAGTCATTGGAACCAAATGGGTTTTTAGAAACAAAATCAGTGATGATGGGAAGGTAATCAGGAATAAAGCTAGGCTAGTAGCAAAAGGCTATAATCAGGAATTTGGAATAGATTTTGAAGAGTCTTTTGCTCCAGTAGCTAGGCTTGAAGCAATTCGAATTTTGCTTGCCTTTGCTTGTGTTCATGGTATTAAATTACAGCAAATGGATGTGAAGAGTGCCTTTCTGAATGGTTTGATTAAGGAGGAAGTTTATGTTGAACAACCTCCTAGTTTTGAATGCACTAACCTTCCTGATCATGTGTTTAAGTTGGACAAAGCCTTATATGGTCTGAAATAAGCTCCCTGAGCATGGTATGATCGGTTGAGCTCATTCCTTACAGGTAAAGGGTATTTAAGAGGTAAAGTTGATCAAACTCTCTTTACAAAAATTCAGGAAAAGGATATCTTGGTGGTCTAAATTTATGTTGATGACATCATTTTTGGATCAACAAAGTCCACCTTATGTAAGGAATTTTTAGAATTGATGACTAATGAATTTGAAATGAGTCTAATGGGAGAACTTAAATTCTTTCTTGGACTGCAGGTTGTTCAATCAAAGGAAAGAATCTTCATAAACCAATCCAAATACATTCAAGATTTACTAAAAAAATACAAGATGGAAAATACCAAAGCAATGGTAACCCCAATGAGCAACACTGTGAGTTTAGATGTCGATTTGAAAGGTAATCCTGTAGATTCAAAAGTTTACAGAGGTATGATTGGCTCCTTACTTTATCTAATAACATCTAGACCAGAAATTCAATTTTCAGTGTGCATGTGTGCTGGATTTCAGGCTTGTCCTAAAGAATCCCACATGAGTGTTGTAAAAAGAATTTTCAGATATCTTGTAGGAACTCATGGTTTGGGATTGTGGTATCCAGCATTTAGTGAATTTAACTTGATATCCTATTCTAATGCGGATTTTGCTGGTTGTAAGCTAGATAGAAAGAATACTAGTGGCTATTGCCAATTTTTGGGAGGATGTTTAGTTTCTTGGGCTTCCAAGAAACAACACTGGGTTGCTCTCTCTACTCCAGAAGCATAGTATGTTGCTGCAGGAAGTTGTGGCACTCAAGTGTTGTGCATTAAATATCAACTCGAAGACTACCAAGTAGATCTTGGGTGTGTCCCAATCTTGTGTGATAATACGAGTGCATTTGCTTGGCAAAAAATCCAATGCAGCATTGTAGGACAAAACATATATAAATTAGGCATCATTTCTTGAGAGATGAAGTAGGCATAAATTCCTTTGAACTGCACTTTGTTGAAACTTCAAAACAAATTATTGATATCTTTACTAACCCATTGTGCAATGAAAAATTCTCCTGCTTAAGAAGAGAACTTGGTCTTTGTTTGTTGGATTCATGATTGATTCCTTCTGGATAAAATCTCTGTCAAGTCAATGAGATAGAAGATTGTGGAAAAATCATGTTCAGTGATCAAGCTTGGACAGTTGAAGTGTTTGAGATGCTCTCAGTCATGATGCAATCTGTAAAGAAGGAAGTTTTCAGCCACTCAGTGTTGTTTGCTCTTTCATAGGTCAACACTATTGGCAAATGTGTCGACACTATCCTTCTCTTCACTTAATAAGCTGCCATGTTTCTCAGTCTGTTCATCACTATTTAGCTTGCTGTACATAAATCTCACCCTCTTTCTGCAAATAATTTCATGCCTCACATTGAATTAGACCTTGTGGTATATGAAATGGTGACTTGAAGAAGGACAAGTTAAGCTTGTCTAGAATCGTTCACTATGCGTGAGTACATGTCTCCGCCAAGTACCAAGGGTCTTTATGCACTTATTGAGGGGGAGTTCCTTTTCGGTTTACTATTTTCCTTGGTTCAAGAAATCATTTCTTGAGGGGAGTAATTTCACTGTGAAAAACAAAATTTCTGGGCATTTTCGCAGGGGGGTTAAATACATTTATACATTTTGATGCTCCTTTATCTCAAAATTTAAGAGGTTATGGTTTTAAAGTTATAAATTTCTTGATTAATCTTTAAAATTCTTTGAAGAAATCAAATCAGTTGAATAACATTGCACAAAGGGATTCTTTAGGTGAAAATTACATTTCTATTAATCTCTGAAAATAGTTCATGTAATCTTGGTTTCCTTGGTCAGACTTTCAAAGCATTTGAAATTTTTTATCTTCAAAAATTTACTTGATCCAAAAAATATCTCATCTTTCTGATATAAAAAATTTTCAAATGGCAGAACCTTGACTATGCTCTGAGAAACGGCAAATCTCTGGTAAAATCAGTAGAAGCATTGTATGTCATGATGAGCTAGTTAATTCTGTTCAGGCTATTAAAATTTCTCTGGTGCATTCTGAGTAATTGGGGATTCTGGTGTTTGATAAACATGTATCCTCACATGAAAAGTTGCTAATCTTCCCTGAAACAAAATGATTCCCTACATAAGTAATCAGAAGCTCTGTTGTGTAAAAAACAGGGGCTCTTGCATGAAAGAGAAAGGGAAATCAGATTGTTCATTTGTGTTAAATAATAAAAAATGATGGATTGATGATGAAGATATTCAATTTTCTGAAAATTCAAGCCAGATTTTTTAATTCAATCTGTGTTAGCATGCCTTAAAATCTTTCCCAAGTCACATTGTTACATGTAATGAGTAAGTGGGTTAATACTGATGCAAATTCCTTATCTGAAGAATTATCTTCTTATATGTTATTTACTCTCATGAATGCTTCATTTTTTTGTTAATTTAAAATTCATAATTTTCAAACCATGAATCTTAATAATAACGAGAGAAGGTGTGAAAAGTGCTTAAATGTTGTTAACTCTTCCAGGATATACTAGGAATTCAGTGGATCATAGTGATATGACACCTCTTCAAATTTGGTAAAGTCTGACCTTAATCCTAATCTCATAGTGTCGACACTCTTAACCTTAGAGTCGACGCTACTCTATCTTGTGGCATTAGTTCACAATATGCCTTCATTGTTCCACAGGTTCACTGTACTTCCAGGGAAGGTCGACGCTTTTTGAGTCACGTCTCTTCGAACGTCTCTATTTATAAAAGCTATTTTGAAATCCTCATCTTTGTCCTTCTCAACTCTTCTCCAAAAAAACTTTTCTTCTGCAACTGCATCCCCTTTCTTCTTCCTTCACGATACCTTGTTCATACCCTCATGGCTACTAAGCAGCAGTCCCATCGCAGAGGTAAAAGGAAGCAAGATGAGTCTTTTGTTCCTAAACGGCATTCCAAGGCTGCGAAGGGGATTGAGAAACGAGAAAAGAAGTCAGCTGCTCCGTCTTATTCGAGTCATAGATTTTCCCATCCCTGAACTACAAAGGAAAAGACCTTTTCTAAGGGTAAGTGTGATACCCCGAAATTTTCTTTCTTATATATTGTGTATGTGTCTTTACTTGTTGCGTGTATAGCATATATATTCAATTGTGCATATTACCATTTCTATACTCCTCATGAACACATGCATGTATGTACAAGGTATTTTAGATGAGAATAGGCAATTCGCTAAATTGATGTATATTGTGTATACTAAAATTCTAGGCATATAATACTTAAGTAATATCACGCATGTTTAATCTATTTATCGAAATGCATGTTGTATTTATCTATTTTATGCATAATATATATAATTATGTTGTATACGTGTGCATATTTATACATATGTCAATTCAAGTGTGTGCAAGCAAGAATTATTTTGTTGTATAGAGTATTCTTAGTTAACTTATTTCATATTGCATCTTAATAACACTATACATGTACTATCTAAATCTTGAAGTGCATATTATACTACCTATTCCATGGATATTGTGTGTAAGTATACGAAGTATAAATGTATATATGTATGTTATCTTATGCATGTGATATCTATCTAATCCTATGTACATCAAATCATCTATAGTATATGAATAGTACTTAAATAACATTGTGCATGTGATAGGTAAGTAATGCTATAGGCCATGTAAGTACATGAAAGTTATTTTTGTACAAGTATATATATATATATTATAAATGTACATGCATTATCTAGCTATCAATGTATGTAGATCTCATGCATATTGTACGTGTTGTGCACATAGTAAGAAATTATTATCATACATTTTGTAAATAATTATGAGTTTATTTCCGAGTATGCAATATATATTTAAATGTGTATGAACTATTTAATTATTGTTGTACCTGTTGTAATTAATTATTTTATGCCTGTTGTAAGTAACTATGGTGTGTATATGTATACGTACATATGTTATTCTTGTTTAAATGAAATCTATCGACATTAAGCATGTTAAATTATTTATGGTGTTAAGGTACTTGAATGATAATGTACATGTAGAATTTAACTAATGAGGAATGATGTTCAGTCTGTCCCCACGAAATGTTTAAATATATATATTTTGGTAATTAACAAAACCTTATCAAAAGTTCTCTAAGTCTTAAGTACAAGAAATACTTCAAGGCCAAGGTCAATCAAGCCAATATTGGTAAG
The DNA here is from genome assembly GCA_014218235.1 of Colocasia esculenta. Taxonomy (NCBI): domain Eukaryota; kingdom Viridiplantae; phylum Streptophyta; class Magnoliopsida; order Alismatales; family Araceae; genus Colocasia; species Colocasia esculenta. The sequence goes on along the minus strand of CM024754.1, from coordinate 166,329,148 downwards.
CATTATTTTTCTGAAGCATTAATTATTTCAAGATCATATTTCTCTGAGTCCACATCAACTTCTGTTGAAAGTCACAATGACTTCCTTTATTGCTATAATGATTTCTTAAGTGTCTGAACGACTTCTTTACTGTGACATCGTTTGATTTCAAACAAATCGTTATCATAACGATTTCTTTAGAACTCGCAACCACTTGCTCGCCATAACGATTTCTTAAGTCATCATAACGATTTCTTTAGAACTCGCAATGGCTTGCTCGTCGTAACGATTTCTTAAGTCATCATAACGATTTCTTTAGAACTCGCAACGACTTGCTCGCCGTAACGATTTCTTAAGTTATCATAACAATTTCTTTAGAATTCGCAACGACTTGCTCACCGTAACGATTTCTTAAGTCATCATAACGATTTCTTTAGAACTCGCAACGACTTGCTCGCCTTAACAATTTCGTAAGTCATCATAACGATTTCTTTAGAACTCGTAACGACTTACTCGCCGTAATGATTTCTTAAGTCATCATAACGATTTCTTTAGAACTCACAACGACTTGCTCGCCGTAACGATTTCGTAAGTTATCATAACGATTTCTTTAGAGTTCATAACGATTTACTTCGCGCAATAATTTTTTTAGAATCATAACGATTACTTCGTGCAACGATTTCTTTAGAACTCATAACGATTTGCTTCATGTAATGATTTCTTTAGAACTCATAACGATTTGCTTTGTGCAACGATTTCTTTAGAACTCATAACAATTTGCTTCGCACAACGATTTCTTTAGAACTCATAACGATTTGCTTTGAGCAACAATTTCTTTAAAGCTCATAACGACTTGATAAGTGTTCATAATGATTTCCTTGTTGAACACATAAACTTAACGATTTGCTCTCTATAATGACTTGTTAGTATTCATAACGATTTCATAAGTCATATAGACAACGACTTTATGGTTTATATCGACTTGACTTTTATCTTATCTCTTAAAGCGTTGAATAGTCAAAGTTTTCTCTTATCTATCTAACTGCTGTGCATTTAATAAAGACAGAACGTATCTCTGCATGCATGCAGATGATATCCTTTTTCTATTGTGCATATTCTGTCAACATCTTTTAGAGCAAGCTATTTGGCATTGCTATTTTGATGAATACTCACGTCAACGTTTACTGACAACAAAAGACAGCCTACCTGTCTACTGTTCAAACATTTAATATGTGTAGGGTCCTAAAGACATTCTGTCATACAACGTTGGACCTTATAGACACCAGAAGACCCTATCTCTTTGCGTGCTCAAATGGATAAAAGATTGTTGAAGCTTCCAAGTGTCAAGTAGTCTAACGTCTATCAACTTAAGAGACAACAGTTACTTCAACTGCCGTATTTCAAAAGAAGATATAAATACAAGACAGAAGAGAAGAATGCACACAACTGAGTAGTGAACAAGATCTCGCATACGAGCATTCAAATCCTTCTGAAAGAAGTCTAGAGCCAAGAATCTCATTCCTCATCACCTTTCGCTCTTCGCTCTCTGTGCTGTAATAGAATTTCTAAGAGAGCCAGTGTAGTTCTGAGAGTGTGCCTTGTTTAGATCTTTTGCTCTCAGTGCTTGTTGCTTCAGATCTTGGCTTGTAAAAGCTTGATCTAGGGGCTTGAATTCATGTATTCTTTTTGTGGTGTTTCCCTTCGTGTCTGAAGGAAGACCTGGGGGGATCCAGGGTGCTGTTCCCTTCGTGTGTGAAGGAAGACCTGGTGGGATCCAGGGTGTTGTTCCCTTCGGTTGTGAAGGAAGACCTGGTGAGGTATCCGGGTGTGGTTATTCCCTTCTGGTGTGAAGGAGACCAGCTAAGCTGGTGTGTATGTCCATAGGGGGACTGTACCTAGTTAGTGAAAACCTGAGTTGTTGCTCAGGGACTGGACGTAGGACTCCTAAGGAAAGGAGGTCCAACCAGGATAATTCCTTGCGTTGTGTGATTGATCTTTGTGAGTTTGTTGTTCATACTAACCGTTACTAACCTCGAAGATTGTTTTGTGTATACTTTTACATACAGTGTCACCTAAATAATTTTAAAGACCCATTCACCCCCCCTCTGGGCTTGTCAACTGGGCAACAAGTGGTATCAGACCGAGTCTCTTCGACAAAGAAGAAAGATCCAACAATCTGAAGAGTAAAGATCCATGGCAGCCCAAGGTCACAACAAAGGTCAGTCTGTCAACTGACCACCATTGTTCGATGGAGAGGATTACACATACTGGAAAACAAGAAAGGACTACTTTCTGCGAGGCCACGATTATCAGATATGTTCCATAGTAGAAGAAGGCGATCTTCTGGTCACAAATGAGAAAGCTCAGTGGACAGACGATGATAGGAAGAAGATCTCGCAGAATTGTAAGGCAAAGAGTATTCTGTGCTGTGCCCTTAGTAAAAAGGAGTTCAACAGAGTCTCAGCCTGCAAATCCGCAATGGAAATGTGGGAAAAGCTCAGAATCCCTATGAAGGCACAGACAAGGTGAAGGAAACAAGATTAGACATTCTTGTAGCACAGTACGAGAGATTTCAAATGCAATCAGGTGAGTCCATTGCCCAAATGTTCAGTAGATTTACAGATATTACAAATGGGTTAGCTGGACTAGGAAAGACCAATGAAATGGGAGCTATGGTCAGAAATTCTTAGATCCTTACCATCCTCATGGACCCCAAAGGTCACAGCTATTGAAGAGGCTAATAATCTGAAAAGGATGTCTTTGGAAAAACTCATTGGGTCCCTTATGGCCCATGAGATCAATATGGAAATACTAGGAGAGCCCTCTAGCAGAAAGAAACATTCAAATTCTCTTAAAGCAGAAGAAGACAAGTCAGATGAGTCATCAGCTGAAGATGAGAACTCAAGTGGCTGTGAAGATGAAGAAGCCATGCTATCAAAAAGGTTGCAACGCATTCTAGCAAAGAAGAAGAACTTCCAATCTGGTAGAAGACACTTCAAGAGAAATAAAGACTTCAAGAAACCAGATGGAAAGGATCAAAAGAAGAGTGAGCCCACATGTTATGAGTGCAAAAAGCTAGGACATATTAAAGCTGAATGTCCAAAGCTCAAGAAGCCTGAATTCAGGAAGAGAGAGAGCTCCAAGAAGTTCAGGAAATATAAGAAGTAAGCTATGGCAGCTGCATGGAGCAACAACAGCGACTCAGACAGTGAGTCAAGCTCAACCAGTGATGAGGAAGAAGCCAACCTGGCTTTCATGGCAAATACCGAAGAAAAGGTAACCTCTAACTCATCCTTTGATTCTTGTAATGGTTCAGATTCCGATAGTTTAGAAGAAGCTTTCAACAAACTATACAGTAAATATAGAGAAGTAACCAAACTATTAAAAGTAAGCAAGAAAAACATAGTTTGTTTAGAAAATACAAACTCAAACCTAAAATCTGAAAATGAGCAACTAGAAAAATAGTTAACTGAACTTAAAACAAGAAATGAGTTATTATGTGAAGATCTAAAGGATAAGAATGAACAAATAATTAAGTTGGAAAAACAGGCAGGCACAAATGAACTAAAAATAGAAATAAAATCATTAACATATGAAAATATACAGTTATCTAGCACATTAGAAAAATTCACCAATGGTAAAAATTCCCTAATATTAAAAGGTGCCAGAAGATCAGGTAAAAAGAAGAATGGATTAGGATATACACCCCCAGACAATGAAGAAACCATAGTTTATCCTAAAATATATCCAACGCCTAAATTTGTACCTGAACAAGACATTGCATACAAGACAGATTTCAAATATATAGAAAAAATAACAAAATTGTCCTGCTGTAGTCACTGCAACAAGTTAGGACATATCATAACAACATGCCCAACAAAACATAAGAAATGGATAATCAAAGGTAAAATCAATGATACTAACCAATCAGGACCCAAAAGAATTTGGGTACCTAAAACTTGATGATTTTATTTCAGAGTAACACTCGAGCATCCAAATGGTATTTGGACAGTGGGTGCTCAAGGCACATGTCAGGAAATCAGAAGCTATTCACCCATCTCCAAGCTGAAGAAGGAACAGTTACCTATGGAGACAATGGGAAAGACACAGTAATTGGCAGTGGCTCTGTGGGCAACAAAGGAAAAATAGTCATTGAAGATGTATTGCTTGTCAAAGGGCTGAAGCACAACCTCATCAGCATCAGCCAGCTTTGTGACAGAGGTCATCAGATTCAGTTTCAAGAGTCAAAGTGCAGCATACTAAAGGATGGAGCAGTAATCTTCAAAGCCAATAGGGAGAAAAACCTGTATGCACTTCATCTTGAAGAACTCAAGGATCAGGATGTTTGTCTGGCAGTAAATAAAAGCCAATCAACTGAACTGTGGCACAGAAGACTGGGTCATTGCAGCATAGATGGGATGAGAAAATTGCTAAAGAAAAATCTTGTGGAAGGCCTGCCAAAGGTCAGTGCAAAAATGGAAGGTGTCTGTAGATCTTGTGCTAAGGGAAAGCACACCAAGAGCTCCTTCAAGTCAAAAACGGTGGTAACCACCTCAAAACCCTTAGAGCTCCTTCATATGGATCTATTTGGGCCAATGAGAACTACCAGTCTTGGAGGAAAGAACTTTGGATTTGTCATAGTCGATGATTACTCAAGATTCACATGGGTATCATTCCTAGAGCATAAAGATGACACTTTTGAAAACTTTGTTAGTTTCAGCAAGAAAGTCCAGAAGGATCAGAAGTTCAGCATTGTTTCTATCCGATCAGATCATGGTGGTGAATTTCAGAATGAAAATTTTGCTAAATTCTGTGATGATCAGGGGATTGAGCATAATTTCTCAGCGCCAAGGACACCACAGCAAAATGGAATTGCTGAGAGAAAGAATAGAACTCTATTGGATATGGCAAGAACCATGCTATCAGAATATGGTCTGCCAAGGTATTTTTGGGCCGAAGCAGTCAACACAGCAAGCTACATCATCAACAGAGTAATGATCAGGCCAATCCTAAAGAAGACTGCATATGAACTGTTCAAAGGAAAGAAACCAAAGATCAGTCACTTCAGGACATTTGGATGTCCTTGCTTCATCCACAACAATGGAAAAAGGGACATTGGTAAGTTGGATGCCAAATCAGATGACGACATCTTCATGGGGTACACCTCTAAACCCAAAGGCTATAGAGTATTTAATAAACGCACTTTATTAATTGAACAGTCTATACATATTATTTTTGATGAAACTACCCCTTCCTTGAGAAAGGAAGAAGATAGTGACAATGATGATACAGATGAACTGTCCAAGAAACTAAAGAATACATCAATTGAGAATAAGGATGATCCACCTTTGGAAGACATGCAACAAAAGGAAATTACACATGAAAACCTTCCAAAGGAGTGGAGATACAAGAAAGATCATCCACCTGAGAATATCATTGGTGATCCATCTGTTGGGGTAAGAACAAGAGGTAACATGATACCTTGTGATTATTTAGCATTTGTTTCTCAAATAGAGCCAAGGACAGTCAATGAAGCTCTTGGTGATGAATCTTGGATCTTGGCCATGCAAGATGAACTAAATCAATTCAAGAGAAACCAAGTATGGTCACTTGTTCCTAGACCATTAGACCATCCAGCTATTGGCACCAAATGGGTTTTCAGAAACAAATTGGATGAGACTGGTGTAATCTTGAGAAACAAGGCCAGATTGGTGTCTCAAGGCTATTCCCAAGAAGAAGGCATAGATTTCGATGAAACCTATGCACCTGTAGCTAGACTTGAGGCTATTAGAATATTACTTGCATATGCATCAGCATTAGACTTAAAACTATTTCAAATGGATGTCAAATCTGCCTTCTTAAATGGTTTTATAAAAGAGGAAGTTTATGTGGAACTACCCCCGGGTTTTGATGACACAGAATTTCCTAATCATGTTTTTAAACTTCATAAGGCATTATATGGTTTAAAGCAAGCACCTAGGGCCTGGTATGAAAGGCTTAGTTCGTTTCTTCTAAACCATGGTTTCAGTAGAGGTCAAGTAGATAGCACTTTATTTGTAAAATCAAAAGTTAAAAGCATACTAATTGTACAGATTTATGTAGATGATATTATCTTTGGATCTACTGATGAATCCCTTTGCAAGTACTTTGAAAAGTTGATGCAGGGAGAATTTGAGATGAGCATGATGGGAGAGCTCAATTATTTCCTTGGATTGCAAATCAAGCAAGGAAAGATGGCACCCACATCTGCCGAGCAAAGTACACCAAAGAACTCTTGAAGAAATTTGGATTCGATAACCCCAAGCCACTGTCAACACCGATGAGTACATCAACAAGGATGGACAGTGACAAAGATGGTAAGAAAGTAGATCGAAAGACCTACAGAGGTATGATAGGTTCACTACTTTATTTAACAGCTAGTAGACCCGATATTCTATTTAGTGTATGCATGTGTGCTAGGTATCAAGCAGATCCTAGAGAATCACATTTAATCTCTGTAAAAAGAATATTTAGATATTTAGCTAGAACTCATGATTTAGGTCTGTGGTATCCAAAATCTTGTGAAATCAATTTAGTAGGATACTCTGATGCTGACTATGCTGGATGCAAAGTAGATAGAAAAAGCACCAATGGCTGTTGTCAATTTCTTAGGGTGTTTGATATCCTGGTCTTCAAAGAAACAAAATTCAGTGGCACTATCTACAGCTGAAGCTGAGTATGTGGCTTCTGGAAGTTGTTGTACACAACTCCTATGGATAAAGCAACAACTTGAAGATTTTGGATTAAATATCAAATCCATTCCACTGTTGTGTGACAACACCAGCGCTATCAATCTCACCAAAAATCCAGTCCAACATTCAAGGACCAAGCATATTGAGGTTAGATATCATTTCATTCGTGATCATGTTGCAAATGGTAATATTGAAATATCCTTTATTGATACAAATAGTCAGTTAGCAGATATTTTCACAAAAGCCTTACCCGAAGAGAGATTCACATCTCTTAGAAGAGAATTGGGCATGTGTAATTTGTGAAAAGATTTCCGCTTGAAACTGGTACAAAAATTTTCAGATTTAAGTAAATTTTCCCTCCATAAGTTTCAGCAAAAGAAATTCACATAATCCTTCCTGGCCGCTCTTTTATTAAAGTCTGTTTGAATAGTCAAACTCTTTTGTCGCTTTCTACCGCCTTTTGGCGCCTCACTTTCCTCAGCATTTATTTAATTACAAAAATCGATGTGGGAACGTTTCATCTCCAATCTTCTATCTTTTTCCTCTTTCGTCTGGTTGCCTAAGCCGATGCCCTAACGACTCGGACATCGACTCTCTGCAAGTTTGAAACTCTTCTCTCCTTCCCGCGACAAACTTCTTGAGGGGTTTCACTCCTTCTTCCACCTCAATCCTCCAGAAAACCCTCTCACTTGAATCCATGGCCGCATCCGTCATTTCCGGCAATCTGGGTTGTTATAGCGCCGAGTTCTTCTCTCTTGAGCAGCAGGAAAGGTTCACGTTCGTGAAGACCAAGCTGTGTGGAAATAAAGTAGTAGATGTTGCTGATCTTGAGAAGAACGGGATGCACAGTGTTGTAGCAGCCATAAGCAGGATGAAGTGGTCAGTTATTTCAACCTTCTCTGAGGTAAGCTATCCAGACCTCATGAAGGCATTCTATGTTTGCTTGAAATCAGAGACAGATGGGTCTGTGACGTCTTCAGTCAATGGTATCCCCATAAAAATTGATCATAATCTTCTGAAGATGTTGTTTGATGTGAACACAACCGGTCACAGCGGAGTCCACTCTGTGGATACAAAGGTAAAGGGTCTCAGAATTATTGGACCTGAGTATCGTCTGAGAGATAGAAAAATAGATATCAATCAAATGAATGCTTTCAACCGTCTCGTTCACTTTATAGTCTGTCAGATAATCGCTCCCAGAAGTGCAACTTTTTCAACTTGTACAAAGGCAGACTCAGATATGATGTTCTGGGTCATACAGAACAAGGAGATAAACATGGCCGATGTAATGTTAGAAAGGATGAAATTTGCTAGTGATCAGATTTGGGATACCAAGAGCAAGCTCAATGTTTCTCTGGCCTATGCTCACCTGCGTACCAAGATTTTCAAGTTTTTTGGTATTGATTTGTCAAGAGCAGTTGTTGAAAATATGGGCCAAGCTATTAGGTCGAGAAATCTAACGAAAAGTGGTTTCTCATTGTAAATGGTGTTTGGTCTAAGACCTCCATGGCTGAGGGAGAGGCCATTATGGAATAAGTTCAGGAAGAAGTGCAAGCAGCAATCGCAGAACCAGTAGTTGTAGCCCCAGCTGTGCCAGAGCAAGAAGAATTAGCATTTGCAGCAACCCCTGTCTTGGAATCAGCAGCAGAAGAGTCAGCAGCAGCTGTAGACTCTCTATTTGTAGAAGAATTTCCAGAAGAATCAGCAAGAGTAGCTGTGGAGAGTTCTAATGAAAGAATTGAGGACATCTCTCCTGTGGAAATTATCCCCTTTGTGTCTACAACAGCAGACCATCTACCCACCTCCATTGTAGCCTCTATACTTAGAGGGGTAGTGGACTTTATTCTCTCCACCCCAGTCACTTCAGAGACTGGTGGTTGTTCCGTAGAGGAAGTTGTGGCATCTGGCCACATTTGCAGAATCTGTAGCAACTACACCAGTTCAGGAGGAGCAATCAGGTGCTCCAGAAGATGTCTTGATGGAGGAAGCTCCTATTCAGGGGGAGCAGCCTTGTGAAAGACAAGAGGTCACAGAAGAAGCAACACACACTGATATGCCTATGGGCAGTGTGCCTGCTGAAGGAATCTTTGCCAGTTCACAGGGTGATGGCACTTAGGGGGAGGAACATGACAATCCCCCAGGTAATGATGCTAGAGATGGGGAGACAACCAGCTCCTCAGAATCAGATGATGATCAGTAGCCTCCAGCTTCAGAGACAAGGAAGAAAGGAAAAGAAGTGGTTTCCGATGTTCCACTCTTAGTAGATACTCCTTTTGAGAGGCAGGTGAAAAAGAAAGTAGTCATAAATTTGAAGCCTGTTCATTGAGAGATTGGATGTTCAAGGTACAATCTTATGCTCTCTCCAATCAGATGTAAATTCCATTTTCATGAGCCAAGCTTCATCTTCCAAGGAGATTTCAAGTATCAGAAATGCCATGAAATGGTTCAACAACGAGATGGGCAGCATGAAGACAATGCTCTCTGAGATTCTGAAGGTGGTTGGAGCTCAAGTTACTTCTCCTCATCCACCTCCTGCAACTCAAGTTCCAGAATCAAGGCCATCAAGGTCATCTGTTCCAGTGTTCGGACCATCAGCAGCAGCAGCAGCAGAGGCAGAGGTCAATGAGCAAGGGTCTTCTGGGCCAGCTGAGCAGGATAAAGGGCCTCCAAGGCCTGCTGAGAAGATGTCAGGGCCATCAGGGCCATTGGAGTTTGAATTTGTGCAGAATTTGGCTGAAGAAGCAGTTTTGGTTCCCGAGCCTCTAGCTCCCACTTCTTCCCAAACACCAGTTCCTCAATCTCCACCTTCATCCTCCACTGCACCTCCTGCCCCACAGACTTTCAAGAAACCTCAACCTAGACCCATCTCCTCACCAACACGCTTTCCCTCTCAATCCACCTCCTCTCCTGCCTCATCTCCTGCTTCTTCCACTATTATTCCTCCTCCACCATCCTCTCCTCCTCAGTTTCCACTCGCATCCTCTTCCACTGGACCTTCCTCTTCTGGTCCTTCCACATCAGAACCTTTTGTTCTTCCTACAGTAACTCTTGACTCTATATTCAATCCACCTACACCTCCCTCTTTCATTACCATTATCCCTGAAGGTGCCCAACTCACCCAAATAGAAATCCAGGATATTAAGGATGAATTTGAAGTAGCAATACTTCGTTCAGTCCTGGCTGTTGGGACCCACTCTCACAAGACAGGCTCTTCTAGTCCTGTCTCTAAGAAGAGGAGACTCACATCCTCTCATCATGTCTCTTCTGAACCTTGCTATCCTCCCCTTTGGTTTTCCCTCTCTGTCTCCAACAAGCAGAAACTTATCTATGAAGAATATCTTCAAAATGTACTTTTTGCCCATATTTTTGGCCTTCCTTTCCAAAATCTTTCTGAACATCTCACCACCATCTTTCCTTATACCCATCTCTCTAAGGCTCAACAGTAAAAAATCTTCTCCATGACTGAAGCCAAAACTGAAGAGCAGTGGGCTCAGAGCAACAAAGACCTGTACAGTCAATTCCGACGAGTTCAAGCTGCCCGCTATCCACCTAGGGAAGCTCCTCTTCCCCTTTCTGAATGGTTCCAGATCCACCATAAAAATCTGTTTGGCCCCTTCATTCAGAAAGAAATCAAATTTATCTGGCAGTATCAGATGTATAGTAACTACTGCTATGTACATCGCCTCCCAGAATCTAAGTTGGGTCAATTTCGTGCAGCCATCAGGGCCCTCAGTTCAAGCACAGCTCATACTGAGCCCCTTCAGGTCGATTTTGCCACCCTGGTTATTCCTGATGTAGTGTTCCTTCCACCTCTCCATGCTCTAATTATGGATTCTTTCGTGGGAACACTTATCTTTGAGCGAGCTGCAAGGGTAATGGCCAGATTATTTGTGCAAGATGGTCGTGACTTATCCTTCACCAGATTCGTCTTTCGGCAGTATCTTCAGGGGCATATCAAGGCAGATGTTCTGGCACCCATTCTTTCTGAATGTGAGAGGTTGTCTCCTAAAGAGTGGATGCAGCTCTATCCCTTGTCTGCTCAGTAGCTATGTGATTTAAATGCCTCTCAGGCCAGCTCCAACCAACCTCCCATGTCACCTGGTGAATTTTTGGATGCCAACTCTCTTCACCTCATCCGGGATTCCTATCTGACCTGGGTCGAAAGATACAAAGTTTTCTTTGCCTTAAAGCAAGAGTTTCGATCGCTTAAGATTGACTATCCCCTCAAGATTGAAGCCTTTCTTCGTTTTGCCAGCTTTGGGTCCTTCTTAACTTACAAGTTAGCCCTTGGCCGTGTTAAGTATGGGGACTTCATTTCAGATCAACGGCAGCTTCACATCTAAAGGATGGCTCCCACCATGGGACCCTCCTATCAAATTGATATTGAGGCCTTTCAAGCCTTCTTTGAAGAGCAGGAACGCCAGGCACTCCCTGTCATCAGGCGCTTTGGCTCTTTGTTATCCCCTCCTCATTACTTATCTGTAAATCCTCAGAACTAATGAATATATGTTGGTTGTCTGCCCTTCCATCTTTTCTCTTCTTTCTTTGTCGAACATTATCTTTTTGCTTACTGACAAAAAGGGGGAGAAAATTAGCATGTCTGAAATACATTCCGAAAATCTTCAGATTTAGAAATTAGCATGTTTGTAATACGTTCCAAAAATATTCATGCTTATTGATAATTTTTTGTCATCACCAAAAAGGGGGAGATTGATGATCAGTTTGTCCCCACGAAATGTTTAAATATAAGTATTTTGGTAATTAACAAAACCTTATCAAAGTTCTCTAAGTCTTAAGTACAGAAAATACTCCAAGGCCAAGGTCAATCAAGCCAATATTGGTAAGCATTATTTTTCTGAAGCATTAATTATTTCAAGATCATATTTCTCTAAGTCCACATCGACTTCTGTTGAAAGTCACAACGACTTCCTTTAGTGCTATAACGATTTGAATTCATAACGATTTCTTAAGTGTCTGAACGACTTCTTTACTGTGACATCGTTTGATTTCAAACAAATCGTTATCATAACGATTTCTTTAGAACTCGCAATGGCTTGCTCGCCGTAACGATTTCTTAAGTCATCATAACGATTTCTTTAGAACTCGCAACGACTTGCTCGCCGTAACGATTTCTTAAGTCATCATAACGATTTCTTTAGAACTCGCAACGACTTGCTTGCCGTAACGATTTCTTAAGTTATCATAACGATTTCTTTAGAATTCGCAACGACTTGCTCACCGTAACGATTTCTTAAGTCATCATAACGATTTGTTTAGAACTCGCAACGACTTGCTCGCCATAACGATTTCATAAGTTATCATAACGATTTCTTTAGAACTCGCAACGACTTACTCGCCGTAACGATTTCTTAAGTCATCATAACGATTTCTCTAGAACTCGCAACAACTTGCTCGCCGTAACGATTTCGTAAGTTATTATAACGATTTCTTTAGAGTTCATAACGATTTGCTTCACGCAATGATTTCTTTAGAATTCATAACGATTTGCTTCGTGCAACGATTTCTTTAGAACTCATAACGATTTGCTTTGCGCAACGATTTCTTTAGAACTCATAACGATTTGCTTTGCGCAACGATTTCTTTAGAACTCAACAATTTGCTTCGCACAAAGATTTCTTTAGAACTCATAACGATTTGCTTTGAGCAACGATTTCTTTAAAGCTCATAACGACTTGATAAGTGTTCATAACGATTTCCTTGTTGAACACATAAACTTAACGATTTGCTCTCTATAATGACTTGTTAGTATTCATAACGATTTCTTAAGTCATATAGACAACGACTTTATGGATTATATCGACTTGACATTTATCTTATCTCTTAAAGCGTTGAATAGTCAAAGTTTTCTCTTATCTATCTAACTGATGTGCATTTAATAAAGACATAACGTATCTCTGCATGCATGCAGATGATATCCTTTTTCTATTGTGCATATTCTGTCAACATCTTATAGAGCAAGCTATTTGGCATTGCTATTTTGGTGAATACTCACGTCAACGTTTACTGACAACAAGAGACAGCCTAGCTGTCTACTGTTCAAACATTTAATGTGTGCAGGGTCCTAAAGACATTCTGTCATACAACGTTGGACATTATAGACACCAGAAGACCCTATCTCTTTGCGTGCTCAAATGGATAAAAGATTGTTGAAGCTTCCAAGTGTCAAGTAGTCTAACGTCTATCAACTTAAGAGACAACGGTTACTTCAACAGCCGTATTTCAAAAGAAGATATAAATACAAGACAGAAGAGAAGAATGCACACAACTGAGTAGTGAACAAGATCTCGCATACGAGCATTCAAATCCTTCTGAAAGAAGTCTAGAGACAAAATCTCATTCCTCATCACCTTTAGCTCTTCGCTCTCTGTGCTGTAATAGAATTTCTAAGAGAGCCAGTGTAGTTCTGAGAGTGTGCCTTGTTTAGATCTTTTGCTCTCAGTGCTTGTTGCTTTAGATCTTGGCTTGTAAAAGCTTGATCTAGGGGCTTGAATTCATTCTATTCTCTTTGTGGTGTTTCCCTTCGTGTGTGAAGGAAGACTTGGTGGGATCCAGCGTGTTGTTCCCTTCGTGTGTGAAGGAAGACCTGGTGGGATCCAGGGTGTTGTTCCCTTCGGTTGTGAAGGAAGACCTGGTGAGGTATCTAGGGTGTGGTTATTCCCTTCTGGTGTGAAGGAAGACCAGCTGAGCTGGGTGTTGTAGTGTCCATAGGGGGACTGTACCCTAGTTAGTGAAAACCTGAGTTGTTGCTCATGGACTGGACGTAGGACTCCTAAAGAAAGGAGGTCTGAAGCAGGATAATTCCTTGCGTTGTGTGATTGATTCTTTGTGAGTTTGTTGTTCATACTAACCGTTACCAACCAACATTGAAGATTGTTTTGTGTATACTTTTACGTACAGGTGTCACCTTAATAGATTTTTAAAGACCCATTCACTCCCCCCTCTGGGCTTGTCAACTAGGCAACAAGGAACACATCTCATTATAAGTTCATGCATGATGTATGTAATCATGTAATGTGTATGTATATTTGCATATATGTATGTTATTGATGTATGTTATCCTTAATTATGATTAGTGTAAGTTGTATTTAATTAAATATTCTGCAATGCATGTACTTTATATGGTAAGGATATATGTTGTTATGTTTACATATACTAAATTGTTTTGGTGTATTTATGCATTTATTTTAAGGTTTGACGGAGTTTTGACTGCACTGTGCAGTGGGCGGCCAAGACCTTGACGCCAACTGCCAGAACTGTGATTGGCATCCACATCCCTGGAAGCCAATACATAGTGGGCGGCCAGCCCCTTGACGTCAACTGTGCAGTTGACTACAACCCATGTTGACGTCAATATCCTTCTGTGTAACGGTTCCAGATTTGCTAATGCTCGCATTTTGACTGGTTCCAGATTAGGAAACCCATCCTAATGCGTAGGAAACCTACCCTACTGCCTACCCCAAACCCCAGGCCTATAAAATACCCATCCTAGGTCGAGGAGAAGGCTTTTAGCATTTGTGAAACCCTTGGACCCGAGATGAGGAAAAGTTGATCTTTGGAGGACCAGATCCGTCGACTGGAGCTGTTCCCCGAGGAGCTACACCAACTGGAGGATAGCCTATGCATAGGAGAAGAGATCCCAACCCCGAGGAACTGTCTGCATCCACAAAAGAACCAGAACTAAGGCATTTCTGAGCACCTTCTTGGCAGGGCCGAGGAGGGCTTCAGCGACGATTCTTGATCGTCGTAGATTTTTTTAGAGGCAAGTAAACCCTAGATCTTAATCCTATACATGTCCCCCAAGTCCAAGGTATTTTTTTAGATTTTTCCTCGAGTCCTGGAACCTCAATTCACCCTTCTATGAAGTGCTGTCTGTGTGTGCTACTGTGAGCAGGTTGGCGGCAACATCTACTGTAGTCAAGTTCTTGAGTTGACGGCAAGGGATGGTGCAGTTGAAAGTAAGCGGCCACATCCCTTGACGTCTACTTCTTCAGTGTCCTGAAATTTTGCTTTTTGATCTTTTTAAGTTGTTTAAATGATTTCTGGACGTAGTTATATGCTGTAAATTTTATGGGTGATTGTAAACAGTCATTAGGTCATATCATGAGGTTGCCCTAATTTTCTGTGAACTGTGTTAATTATTCAAATTCAATAATTGCATTATGAGCATCACATAAACATGATTAAATCTAGTAAAAATAGCTTTCTTGTAAGTTAGAGTCTTATAATTTTTACATGATAGCATGAGGTCTGCTATTTGAATTCTGACCTGTTAGCACCCAGCCATGTTCATATGTACCATGTATAAAGATATTTCAATGAATATGTCTGAAATATTGTTTAAATTGTAGAAATTATGTTTACTGTTCGAAAAATCTGGAAAATTGTATATGTGATATGTTTACTGCCATTAACCTGTGACAAAAATTTAGAACTAATCTGATGACAACAATTGTAATTGTTACTTAAATTATGGGAACTATTCCTATTTGATATGGTAGAACTAATCTTGTGTAATTCAGAAATTAACATGTTTAAGACTAAATTATGGTTGTTTTATTTCTAAAAACAGTAGTATCATGATTAGGCTAACTGGGACATGTGAAATTGATGAATAAGATATGTAAAGTGATCAAATAGTGTATGTGAAAAATGTAAATAGAGTGTGAAAATGTGATAAAGTCAATGTGTAACAATTGGGCCAAGAATGACACTGCTACCCTAGAGGCTTCGAGAGCTGTAGATAGAAAAGTCCCTATGGAAGGCTCTATGTGTGAAAAGTATGACCTAAGGGCATTAGGAAAAACTTGGAGGTGGACAAGTACCACTGGATAGGGCTTCTCCCGATCTGCGCAGTTACCAAGATTCACCACTACATTGCCTAGGTGGTGGGTATGTGATTATGAGTTGTGTATGAGTTGTGATACGAGTTGTGCTATGAGATGAGTTATGAGTCATGAGATATTGGTTTGTGTCCTCTAATAGGTAGTTAGGACTATGTGTCATGGCATTTTAAGTAATGAAATATGAATAAAGTGTGAGATGATATGCGAATGTGGCACGTGATGAATGCAAATGATATAATATGTGATAAGTGAAAACCAAAGGGTAAATGATATGAAGAATGTGTGAAAAGATATGTAAGAAAGAGAGTAAATATGAATGAGAATGTGATTTCATGTGAAACCAATATGATAGTGCATATGTTCATACTTCCATGTATTAATACTTAAATTGCAATATCATGTCATGTATATTGAACCACTCTTATATTTTACCCTTATATTTTGATGATAACAATATTTATGATTAATTAAATATTATCAAATATATTTAATATCATGGTTTTCTAAATAATTATAAATTTATTGGAATTATCGCAATATGCGGTGCACTAAAATGCTAAATCGATGTTCATTCAATATACATCGATTTCTATTCAAAGTGCCACATCGATTTCACTAACAATGATTCGTTAAGTGAAATATCGATTTGATTGTGCAACGATTTGATATGTGAGAAATAATGATTTGCTTCTCACAACGATTCGCTAAGTAAAACATCGATTTGATTGATTTGATAAGTGAGAAACAATGATTTGCTTCTCACAACGATTCACTAAGTAAAACATCGATTTGATTGTGCAACGATTTGACAAGTGAGAACAACGATTTGGTTCTCATAAAGATTTCATAAGTGAGAACAACGATTTGCTCTCACAACGATTTGGTTCTCATAACGATTTCATAAGTGAGAACAACGATTTGCTCTCACAACGATTTGGTTCTCATAACGATTTCATAAGTGAGAACAATGATTTTCTCTCACAATGATTTGGTTCTCATAACGATTTCATAAGTGAGAATATCGATTTGACCAAAACATCGATTTGATAAGTTCCATAACGATTTTGCAGCTATAACGATTCGATAAAGTAAACAACGATTTGATCACTGCATCGATTCGATAAGTAAAACAACGATTCGAACCTGCAATGATTTGCACTTTTTGAAACATCGATTTCCTTTATATTTCAAATGTCTTGGCTGCTAATGAAAAGTCAAATATATTTCTGACAGAAGATCTTTTTTTATCTCTCTAGATCTCTTCTCTCCTGTCAGACAAAAAGGTGGTCACTTACTACTTCTGGGAGAAAATAGGAAGCATAGAGATATGTAAGCTTTTTGACAGAAACACTCTTTTATCTAAACACTTTCTTCTATGCTTGCAGACCTCGTAGACCACAAATTATCAGAAGAAAGAGAAGATGAGCAATGGCTAGAACTCCAACGGATTTATTCAAATTGCTCATATAAAAGATGAAGCATGGCTGAAGAACAAAAAAAGAGAGCTTTTCTTGAAGATCTTTGAAGGAGTGTACAACCAGTGAGGAACCTCAACGCCACATACACTCAAAGGAAAAGAGAGAAAGAGCCTGAGCTAAAAACAAGTGTTCAAGCAACTGAAGCACTCAAGCATTCAAGCTCCTTCTCTCTCTCTCTGTGTGTATCTTGTAATCTGGGGGAGAGAGTCTTTTAGCTGAGAGTTTCTTTTAGTTACTTTTCATCTATTCCAACTCTCAGTCGTGTTCTTTCTTTTTTAAGAAAGATCTTTGTCCAGCTGTGGGACTGTATACAGTGTAGAACCTAGCTAGGGGTTTGTGTCTAGCAGAACCGCACTGGGGTTTGTACCCGGAGGTTGGCTTCTTTACCTGTAAGAGAAGTGGGCTGCCTTCTTGCCCGGGAAAGAGAAGAAGACCAGCTGGGTGTTGGGTGTTGTATTGTCCTTGAGGGGGACTCTACCCTTGGTTAGTGAAATCCTAAGAGTTGCTTGGGGACTGAACGTAGGACTTCCATGTGGGAAGGGCCGAACCAGGATAAATTCTTTGTGTCCTTTGTGTGATTGTTTATTTGCTTCCGCGTTGCTACTCTTTATCACACTTAACTAACCAATTTTTAAGTGATAATTTTCTGTGTTTAAGTTTCAATTTCAAATTTCAGAAAAACGTATTCACCCCCCCCCCCTCTAGGTTAGCTTGCTACGTACCAAAAGGGCCAACAAGTGGTATCAGAGCGAGGTTCTCTGATCAATCAAGAAGTTCTAACGATCTTAGAGAAGATCCATGACAGCTCAAGGATATGCTGAAGGTCAATCAGTCATAAGACCTCCATTCTTTTGATTGAGAGGACTACCAATATTGGAAGATGCGAATGGAATGCTTCATTCGAGGCACAGACTTTGATCTGTGGCAGGTAATAGAGGTAGGTGATTTTTTTGTTGTTCCTGCTGCAGGTACTACTGCTATTACAACAGCTGATAAGAATAAACTATCTTTAAACTTTAAGGCTAAGAACTACTTATGTTGTGCCTTATCTAAAAAGGAATTCAGTAGAGTATCTGCTTGTAAATCTGCAAAAGAAATGTGGGATAAACTGCAAATAACTTATGAAGGAACAGATAAAGTAAAACAAACTAGGATAGATATTCTTGTCTCACAATATGAGCAATTTAAAATGCTTCCATACGAAAATATTACTACTATGTATAATAGATTTTCTGTAGCACCCCGGAAATTTTAATCCAAAGTGAATGGAAATAAATAATTTCCCTAATACCAGAGTATTTAAAACATACGTATCATTATCGTATGTGCTAAAACACTTCGGAAAATTTCGTAAAAATTATAAATCAACCCTAAACATTATTACTAAATGTTTCACAAAGAAATTTGTGCCAAGAAAAATCAGATCATCCAAGTTTAAAGTGTTTCGCGACTTATTATCGTAATCCATGAATAAGTCGGAAAATCATTATCACACGTACTTGGATGAGTCAGAAAATTAAATAAAATCATATATGGAATTCAAATAATATCCTATAATGACCCCTCAAGAAATTTGGTTCAATAAAAATCATTTGGGCTAGGTTTGAGAGTTATTGTGACCGATTATCTAAATAAAGAAACAAGTCGGAAAACCGTTAACACGGAAATACGACGCAATCAAAAATTAAATAAAAGTGTTGGGGAGACTTCCAACATTATATATTGATGACCCATTATCATAATTGGGCCAATGGGCAACATTTGGCCCAAAAATCAAATAAAGCTAGAAAATACATAGAAATTCGTAACCATAAATAAGCTGAAATTAAAAAGAGGCAATTAGAGTTGAATTGGGATGCAATCATGCATTCATGGCAACCCAAATTCGTGTCTAACTATGATGGGAGGTTTCCTAATGCCTCACACACTCAGAGGGAGGAGGAAATCATCAAAAATAGGAAACCAAACATGCAATCCCGAAATCCTCTTTTCCTAGTTATAATAGGACTCCTAAACACCATGGTTACTTAAATACTCTTCACCCAAACCCTAGGAACGAATTTAGAACTTGCTAGGGTCGTGTGGAGGAGCTCTTGGTGGCTGAGGAGCTGTGGAACGACCACAAGAAGCCGTTCTTCTTCCCCTTCTCGTTTGCTGCGACCTGCACAAACCACCCTCTTGAAGTCGACCAAAGGTGAGTCAAACCTAAACCAAACCTTGCAAGGCCTATACCCCTGGAAGGAGGGTCAAGTCTACGTTCTAACCCAAGTCAATGCCCAAATTCCATGCAGTATACACAGAGTAGTAAGCGTTTTCCTCCAAGTGTCTGAACACGGGTTTTCTGCAATAACGGGACTTCTTCAACCCAAAAGGTAGGTTTTCTCGGGCCAAACCTTAACATATCCTATACCAATGTGTAGATATCAAGTTAACTTTCATTTCCCACTGGTTTCATCGAATTTCATTTAGTAGATCTTGATTTATAAGCGTTTTGCCAAAGTCACGCACTGTTAGAGCTTTTCCCGTTCTTAATATGTTGCACATGTTTCAAGACCGAATTAGAGAAAACTTATAACATGAACGTTATTCTACTAGTTGTCCTCGTCAGGTTTCATGTTGAACATTTTGTCTAAATCTCATTAGTTAGAGAGTTATAAGTGTGGTAATAAGGTTGCTGCATAAAACTACGTCTTCAAGTTACCCTTGGTCTGACCTTGTGTTCCCCATGATCAAAACCTATTGAAACCATCTTTATTGTTCAATTCCGATTTACTGGAAGTACCCTAGTATGTCTAGGTTATTTTAAAACTGGTTTCGTTATTTTTCACGCACTGTGCAATTTGTTCTCTATTTTAGAACAACCCTATGTCAAAAGAAGGAAAGACAGGTCCGCAATCCAAGGCACTGTCCTTGCTCTGTCCGAGCCAGGCACGGACCCTGTGAACGCGACGGCCCGATATGTCGCTTTCAGAGGGTTGATTGCGACATACCCCTTGTCGCCTTCTCAAGGCGACATGCGTTCCGTCGCTATCCGGCTACCTGGTCTGACGACCTTGTCGCGATGCTCACAACCCTGTGTCGCCTTCTGGGCCCGACCTGTCACCTTCCTTACATGAGCCTGTCGCGATCTGACCCCGACCTGACAACACCCGTCGCCTTCTTATATGGCTATGTCGCGATCTCAGGATTTTTACCGAAACCACTTGTTTTCTTACAAAGTTTTCCGCATATACCCGAGGTCTGCATAAATGTGATAATTGCTGTGTAAGTTACCTGTCTTGGGTCTGATCATTACATGATTGTTATTTAATGGCTTAAAATTTATTAACCCATTTAAAAGCTTTAATTACATGAATGCTATTCTAAGTGCTCCTTAAATGTTATGATCTATTCAGGCTTCTTGTGATTTAATCTTCCTACTGTTCTTCCACATTTAAATGATAATGGTTATCATAAAATCTTGCAAACCATGATTAGTTAAAGTGCATAGTTTCATGTCATGCCATCATTTTAAGTACTTTCCGTGAGTTGAGACCGATGCTTTGTGAATTGAGACACTCGTACATCACTACACACTTGCACATCTAGGCAGCCTTTCTTGGGAAATTGGAAACTCTCTACCGGTCATTCCGAATCGGTAGACTAGTGACCTTTTCACCAAGGCCTCCGTAAATCTCCTCTGACCATGGATTCCCACATGGCCGACGAGTTGGTTGTACCATTGAAGTTCGCTGGAGATAGCACGCACTTCCTTTTTCTTCTTGTTCTCGTGAGTGAGACTTACAAACCGGACTAAAGCCATTAATGTAAAGATTGAACGAAAGTATAAATCGTACCGTTATGCTTCCGAATTTATCTCTTGACCATTGTACTCGTGAAATCATGTTCCATTACTTATTACTTGTTCTCCTCATCATCATGAACATGACATTACACATGCTTACTTATTGAAACTCTCATTGGCCATTATAAACGACTGTGGGTATCTACATTTAAAAATTTAAGTGAGATGCTACAGGGCACGGTGTGTGTCCAAGGGCTCCAATCTAGCCCAATGATGGCGAGTCATAGATATACTATTAACCATGGGGTATAATGATTACTGGCGTTGCATCTGTGCTGGGAAAATCGTGTGCGTGTTGAATGATAGATACAATACCACATACACGTGACCTAGTGTACATTCTTGATGGATCTTTCCTCGGTGTACATTAGTGTCTACGTGCCTGATTAGTGTTACTTGATCGTGCTCGTGCTTGCTTGCTTGCTTGATATGGCCATCCTGCATTTATTGCAAATTTACATGATATTTGCGTGCTTGTACAAAGTGATCTATTTCTAGTTCTCTCTTGTCATCTTGTTCATCAATCTTGTTCTATCATGATCTCTCTCTCTAGCTTGTTTTATATATCATGTTTTAACGTGTTTTATTCGTACTTGCATATCATTCATCGTACTTGCCTAGTTCTAAAATGTTAATCACTTATATCATTGCCCGCACATTGAGATATAAATCCTACTGGGCTAGTTTGCTCATTCCCTACTTTTACCCAATCTAGGTGACCATGAAGTGCAAGAGGAAGAGCAAGTCGAGGATGGGAATGCGTCTAAGTGAAGAGCATTCCAAACATGAGTCTATCTATAGTTAGTTTATTTTGAGTGTTAGAACAATGTAGTAGGAAGTGAGGTGGTATGTACTTTTGTTTTTATTGAGTCTTAGTCCTGTATTAGTTTATCTGAGACAAATATGAGATTTGAATACAATTTATAATTGAGTTCACATTTGGGCCCTATTATGATGTTGTGTTGATACACATTTATTGCCTGCTAGCTAGAGGCTTATTTGCCGACTGTCCACGTCTCGAATTATCAACTCGAATTAATTAATAATATCCGCTGCGTAATTCTCGGGACGTGACATTTTCAAGCATAGTAGTAGGTCTAAATTCTCTTGGTAAAACTCTTTCTAATGAAGAAACCGTTAGAAAGATACTTAGGTCCTAAACTCTTTCATGGACACCTACAGTAACTGCTATTGAAGAAGCCCATGACTTAAACAAACTTTCTATTGATAACATAATAGGTTCCTCACGGCACATGTAATTAATATGGAGCAACTATCTGAAAGCTCATAAAAAAAATGTACTAATGCTTTTAAAGTTGCAGCTACTCCTTCCACCTCTTCCTCTTCTTCTAGTTCAAAAAATACAGGATCTGAGGATAGTGATGTAGATGAAGTACTGTCCAAGCTTTAGAAAATTGTTAAGAATTTCGAAGAATGGATCAAGAAGGATCCAAAAGAAAGAGAAAAAGGAGAAAGAACTAGACTGTTATGAATGCAGAAATCCTGGACATCTAAGACCAGATTGTCCTAAACTCAAGAAGGCTGGTCAACTAGAAAAATCCAAGAAGCAGCACAAGAAATTCAAAAGAAAAGCTATGGCGGCTGCTTGGGACAATGATGAGGCCACAAGCTCAAAATCATCAAGTTCAGAATCAGAGAAAGAGCAGGTAAATCTAGCCCTCATGGTAGGACTAGATGTGGTACATTCTAATTCATCTTTTGATTCTTGCACAGATTCAGGATCAGAATCTGAAGATTTAGGACAAGTTTTTAATGAACTTTATGATAAACACAAGGTTGTTGTAAAAGAACTGAAAAATATCAAGAACAACCATACTTGTTTGGAAAACACTAATTCTGATCTTAAATAAAAAATGGAACAATTAGAAGAACAATTAAAAGAATGTAAAGATAATAATCATCTTTTAAATGAAGACTTGAAAAGTAAGAATAATGAGAAGTTAGAGTTAGAAGAAAAATTAAAAACTCTAATTGAAGAAAATCTGTATTTAAAAGAATCAGTTAGTAAATTAACTAAAGGAAAAACATCTTTACCCCTATGCTTAAACGGATCAAAATTTGGAAATAACAAATAAGGGCATGGTTACATACCTCCTGAAAAAGGAAAACAAGTCCTAATTCCTGAAAAATATCCATTATCAAAATTTGTAAAAGAAACCAAGATGTCTCAGAAAAAAGTCCCTGTAAAAGAAAAGGTTTCTAAAAATTGTGTTCTAAACAGACAGTACAAAGATAATAAAAACGGTAAAACAATTTATATTCATTGTTATTCTCATTGCAATAAATTATGACACACAGTAAATACCTCCACAACAAGGCACTTAGTTTGGATTCCTAAAGGTTACCTAATCATCTAAGATTTATTTGTGGGATAGCCTTGGAGCATCAGGATCAAGGATGCTCAAGGCACTGATGACTACCAGCTCTTCATCAAACTCATATCTGAAGAGGTAATAGTCATTAATTTATTTTGCAAGTGTCTCATTAAATTTTAATATTACTAACAATTATTTGCAAGTCTCTTTCAAGTAGAGTCTCTCATTCAGGGGGAGCTCAGACTAAGGGGGAGTTATTTACTAATATCAATCATTGTTGAACTCCTCAATGGTAAGAAGTTTTTACAAAAAGGGGAGAGAATGCATGGTAAGATCCTTCCTTTTTGGTTAGTGACAAAAAGGGGGAGAGTATGTATGTTTTATGAATTTTCTGTATTTTCTATGCCTAGTATTTGTGTCAGAAAATTCTCATAAATTTTGTCATCACCAAAAAGGGGGAGATTGTTGAACCACTCTTATATTTTACCCTCATATTTTGATGATAACAAAATTTATGATTAATTAAATATTATCATATATATTTAATATCATGATTTTCGAAATAAATATAAATTTATTGGAATTATCGCAGTATGCGGTGCACTAAAATGCTAAATTGATGTTCATTCAATATACATCGATTTCTATTCAAAGTGCCACATCGATTTCACTAACAATGCTTCGTTAAGTGAAATATCGATTTGATTGTGCAACGATTTGATAAGTGAGAAACAATGATTTGCTTCTCACAACGATTCGCTATGTAAAACATCATTTGATTGTGCAACTATTTGATAAGTGAGAAACAATGATTTACTTCTCACAATGATTTGCTAAGTAAAACATAGATTTGATTGTGCAACGATTTGACAAGAGAGAGCAACGATTTGGTTCTCATAACGATTTCATAAGTGAGAACAACGATTTGCTCTCACAACGATTTGGTTCTCATAACAATTTCATAAGTGAGAACAACGATTTGCTCTCATAACGATTTCATGAGTGAGAACAACGATTTGCTCTCACAACGATTTGGTTCTCATAACGATTTCATAAGTGAGAAACAACGATTTGCTCTCACAGCAATTTGGTTCTCATAACGATTTCATATGTGCGAACATCGATTTGACTAAAACATCAATTTGATAAGTTACATAATGATTTGGTCACTGTAACGATTCGATAAAGCAAACAACGATTTGATCATTGCATCGATTCGATAAGTAAAACAACGATTCGATACCTACAACGATTTGCTCTTTCTAAAACATTGATTGCCTTTATATTTCAAATGTCTTGGCAGCTAATGAAAAGTTAAATATATTTCTGACAAAAGATCTTTTTTATCTCTCTAGATCTCTTCTCTCCTGTCAGACAAAAAGGTGGTCACTTACTACTTCTGGGAGAAAATAGGAAGCATAGAGGTATGTAAGCTTTTTGACAGAAACACTCTTTTATCTAAACACTTTCTTCTATGCTTGCAGACCTTGTAGACCACAAATTTTCAGAAGAAAGACAAGATGAGCAACGGCTAGAACTCCAACGGATTTATTCAAATTGCTCATATAAAAGATGAAGCATGACTGAAGAACAAAAAAAGAGAGCTTTTCTTGAAGATCTTTGAAAGAGTGTACAACCAGTGAGGAACCTCAACACCACATACGATCAAAGGAAAAGAGGGAAAGAGCCTGAGCCAAGAAGAAGTGTTCAAGCAACTGAAGCACTCAAGCATTCATGCTCCTTCTCCTCTCTTCACTCTCTCTGTGTGCATCTTGTAATCTGGGGGAGGGAGTCTTTTAGCTGAGAGTTTCTTTTAGTTGGGTTTCATCTGTTCCAACTCTCAGCCATGTTCTTTCTTTTCTAAGAAAGATCTTTGTCTAGCTGTAGGATTGTATACAGTGTAGAACCTAGCTAGGGGTTTGTGTCTAGCAGAACCGCACTGGGGTTTGTACCAGGAGGTTGGCTTCTTTACCTGTAAGAGAAGTGGGCTGCCTTCTTGCCCGGGAAAGAGAAGAAGACCAGCTGGGGTGCTAGGTAATGTATTGTCCTTAAGGGGGACTGTACCCTTGGTTAGTGAAATCCCAAGAGTTGCTTGGGGACTGAACGTAGGACTTCCATGTAGGAAGGGCCGAAGCAGGATAAATTTTGTGTGTCCTTTGTGTGATTGTTTATTTGCTTCCACACTGCTACTCTTTATCACCCTTAACTAGCCAAATTTTTAAGTGATAATTTTCTGTGTTTAAGTTTCTATTTCAGATTTCATAAAAACCTATTCACCCCCCCCCTCTAGATTAGCTTGCTACCGTACCAAAAGGGCCAACAATGTATTCATTAATCTTCTTGTAATAATGTATGTGAGTATATATATATATATATATATATATATATATATATATATATATATATATATATGTGTGTGTGTGTGTGCAAACATGCGATTTATGCAACACAAAAAGGTGAACATGTGAAATTGCTAAATGAATAAGATAAAGTGTAAATAGATCTAATTCTATGTAATTGAGTTTGTTTCATGTCAAAACAGTAAGTAAAGTGTGGCTATGAATGTGATAAATACATGTAAGAATGTTAGTTCCATGCTAAATGTAATGTTCAATTAGTATAAAGTTCCATGCTTAAGTGCTTATTGTTGCCAACCAATTTGACCATGTTTTAACTTTTCAATTCATGCTATAAAATATGAAACCTTGTGTATGAGATTTAATTATATTAAAACAGCAAGCAAAATGCACAATTAAATGTGAAAAGTACATTTGAAAAGTGAATAGTCATCATGTTAGGTTGTTCTTTTCTTTATGCTCAATTCTATGTTCTAGTTGTAGAAATATATCATGAAATGAAATAATGTGTGGATGGATGAATCATACTACATGTTAGGTGTAGAAAATATGTACAAGTGATATGTTTAAGATTAAGCCTTTGGTTTGCTTGCCGAGTCTTTGGACTCACTCTTGCTTCGGTGTACAGGTGAGACAAGTATTCACTTTTTGGAGGAAGGCATAGCGAAGGTTGATCTCTTGGAGAAGTAGCTTTTGAGGAGAGATTATCAGTTGTACTTTTCTTTTTCTCATAGCATGAATAAAGTAATTGTATGGACAATATTGAACAATGTAGTTCTTTTATCATGTAATAATGTGGACATTGTCATTTTATTTCGCTATATAGACTGCGGAATGTGTGATGGTGATGGAATAAACGTTGAGTAATTATTTTATTTCCATTGTTATAAATTGCTATCCACGTACTTTTCAACTTATCGGCTAGTGTTGGGTTATTATCCCATTGTGACGATGCTCTTTATACTGATGGGGATTGGTATAATCCTACCAGTATGAGGAGGGTCGTTACAGTAAGAAAAAGTTAGAATTTGTTGAGTTGAGCAGCTTTGATGAGAATGTTGGCAGTATGAAAAATTTCTCAATGTCGTTTGACGGAAGCCCTAACTCCAAGGGTTCCAAAAATGAATCTAGCAAGCAGAGTATGCAAGAGCAGATGTGATCTCCGTCGCAAAAGGTCAGTGTCAGTGAAGTTGAGCCATCTGAAGAAGATAACTATGAGCAGCTATTGGTCGAGGAAGAGAATGCAAGTTCCGAGCATGATGAAGAGGAAGCAAATGAGGATGCTACAAAGGAAGCTAATGATGAAGAGGCAACACAGATCGAGAAACAAGAAGAAGAAGGATTAGTACTTGGTAATGATGAGTCTGATGATGAAGAGTTTGAAACTCAACCTTCGAACGCAAAAAGGAAGATTACTGGAAATAAACCAATTCTGCATCCCAGAATCATTAATGTTAATGATGAAGGTATGACTAGTCTTGTGCCAGAACTTCTTGATATGATAGAGTTTCAGGGCTAGATAGAGTTTGTCAGTATGTATAGAGTACACTATCCCATTTTGATTCAAGAGTTTTTCAAAAATCTGATCAGTAAAAAGTACACACTCGAGTTCAGTGTCAAAGGTGTACCCATAGTACTCACAAATGCTATAGTGAGTCAATTGCTGAGGATTCCAAACGAGGGTCATAACCCTCAAGAGTTTCAGTTCTGTGCACATGAGGCCTTCTCAGTTTTAACTGGACTTCCACACAATGTTCTTGATAAAAAACAAGCAATGGTGTCTCATCTGAATGCAAATAGATTCCCACCAGCAAATCATTTGCTGCATCATTGGTGCACAATCATTTTGACTCCTCAAGGAGGAGGTAGGCAAAGAATCACCGGTCTTCAAAGATTTCTCATGTTCTGTCTGATTAAGAGAGAAAAAGTTAATCTTGCAACCATTGTGTGTCAACTGCTACATGAAGTAACCAAGTCCAAATTAAGAAGAAGTTTACCATAGGCTGCTCACTTGTCTTCTATGCTTCAACTGTTGGGTGTTCCTGTAGCAGGGACAAAAGTTCAAAAGATAGCAAGATTCTATACCTATGACATAGATCATATTGCTAAGTTCATGAAACTTAAGTTGGGGGCACAAGAAAATGTTCATGGGAATGTGGGAATGGAACAATTTCAGCAAGGTGAAGAAGAGTAGAATTTATAGAAGGATGGAGGTCCTGAGGTTACTAGACTGGAAGACAACTTGCAAATTCCTTCTCCTATTCACATCTTTATAGATAACTACCTCAGATCAGATCCTCCACATTTTTCTCCTCCTCTTTTTCCTCATACTGAACATGGTCCATCATTGCATGATTTTCCTTCATCATCCTCTGCAGCAACTCAAATTCCATCCACTCTCCTAACTTTTCTGGAAGAGAAATTTGCTTCTGCCCATAGTTCTCTTGATGTCTTGAATACCAAATTGGAGCTACAAGCTTTACAGTTTGATAGTCGATTGGAAAGGATTGAGCAGTTATTCTCAGCAAATGTTGACAGACAAGAGCAAAACTATAGGTTTACAAAAGTCAGATCTGATGAACTCATTTATACCATTGGGTATGTATTCAATTCAGTTGCTTAAACTCAGGCAAAAATCTTTGACAAAGTTGAATCCATTGTTTTCGATCTTCAGCAAGGAGCTGAAAAGTTCAATGCAATTCCTGGCTTAGTTCAGCCTGTCCAAGTTATTCTTGAAAAGATGAATGTTCTGCGGAATTATAATTAAGACATCTCTAAGGAAGTTCAATTGATTAGAGATGAATTTAACAATGTTTGGAGGTTACATGATATTAATGAGTCTGCTGATAGCAATCAAGCTACATCTTCAACTATTGCACCTACCATGCCACATGGTGTTGACAATGTTCCAGTAGTTGTTGCACATCAGTTTGAACAGTTGCAAGATTTTCTGAATACTAGATTCAATGCTGCTCAGATTTATCTCCAAGAGAATTATGAAGCTTTACACTTTCGCTTGACTCGAATTGAAGACAAGATGTTTCCAAAGCAACCACCTCCTCCATGATATCCACTTTTTGATTATGTCAAAGGGGGAGAAAGTTACATAGATGTCTGATGTTTGTTGGATGTTGTTTGATGTTTGTTGGATGTTGCTTGCTGTTTGTTGGGTGTTTTTGTTGTGTTATAACTGATGGGTGTAACTGTTGGATGCTTTTTCATGTAAGAATCACAGTTTAATGAAATGGAATCATCAAACATTGTCTCTTGCAAATGAAGTTGTGTAACTGTTGTGTCATTTACATCAATGATTTGTTTACTTGTGAATCAGTGTGGAAGAAACAAATGCCTTTTCACTCTAGAAGCTCAAACCTCTATGATCGATTGTTGCCATCATCAAAAAGGGGGAGATTGTAGTGTCCCTGGTTTTGATGATGTCATAATCTAAGTAAAATGTTATAGATATTTGACACGACATTTGTTTCACAGGTACAACTCAGTTGCATCAAGTAAGAGTTTGATATTGTCTGATGAGGTCGACACTATCTGGAACATAGGTCGACACTAGTAGTCCCCTTTGTGTTACGTTGAGAAGATGTGATCAAGACAGATCAACACCACTCTGAGAGCAAACCGACTATAGTAGATTTCTCTGTGTTGTATTGAAAAGGAACAACTAGATGAGGTCGACACCAACTGTAGATGAGGTCAACACTATTCAAGAATTAAAGAGTTCTGTGAAGTGAAGTGGATATGAGGTTGACACTCACTCTACATGAGGTTAACACTACGGTAGTATGTTTGGTGACTCTGGCAATATTTTCAAGCATTCAAGTGTTGATGCTATATCTTTGGAGTGTCAACACTACTACACTTAGGACTTTTCATCAAAGCAGCCACCGACATATAAGTGATGGGCACGTGATCCAAGGCACTTCGTTTGGGGCTTTTAGGACACGTCACTCTCTTCTGAAAGATACCATTTTCTTGGCAGCAAAAAAGGATCTCCCAAAAAGCAAAGGAATGTGTTGAGGGGCCCACTTGCAGAATATCATGCGCAATCAGATAAAAAGGGTGAAGTGTTCCTCTTCGCGAGGTGAGTTGTTGTGTGCGTGGCGAAAAGAGAAGGGAGTAGAGTTCTGGGTTCAGCAAAACAAAAAGGCGATTTCAGCTTGGAGCCAAGATCAAAAGTATGTGCTGCTCAATGGAGCCAATCTGATTGATTCAAGGAGTTACTGATGAGCCTCAGGAATAGGGGATCAGAAAGCTTCTTCAACCTTGAAGTGTGAAATCTGTATCCTGTAACTACAAGGGGAATTCGCCTGAAGAGGGTTCAAATTTGGAGCGAAGAATTGTTGCAATCTGAATCGAGCTCCTGAGTAGAGAGTTTGATGATCTCTAACCACATTCTGGCAACATTTTACTCAATTCTTTTTAATTTCTTCTGAATACTAAAAGGGTGTGTAATTGTCGCTTTGTGAAGTGGATTGAGTTGATCCTTCACACGTTGTGATTGGATCATCTGGTTTGAAGCTGTGTAATCAACGGTTTGTACAAGCTGTAAGCCAACAGATGTGAAGAAGCTGTGTATCAGCAAGTGTACGAGGAACTATCAATTGTTCTCGTAGTGGTACCTCACTGGTTTGGTGAGGGGTGGATGTAGGTCTCCTTGTTGGAGCCGAACCACCTAAAAATTCCTCTCTCTTGTGTGTGGTTTGCACTCTCTTTGCATCGAGAATTAGTAGTCCTCTGTTGAGTCTTCATCTCACTAGTTTCAATTTTTAAAATAGATATAAAATACTGAAGATTCTCTATTCACCCCCCCTAGATAATCTTTCTACACTCAACACATTGGACCTTTCATCCGTGACTGCGAGACTGAGAGGTAGTACGTGTGTTGTGTTGTCCGGGTTGGAAACTGGCGTCATGAACCAGTAGTCCGTTCCCGTGTGGTGGCGTTGTTCGTTTCCGACTAGTGCTTTGCCACTGGTGGTGGCTTGTGTGTGTGATAGGTTGGTTAAGGTTTTACTATTGTGGTGTGCTCTGGTGCTGGCACGATTCTGGTTGTGGTTACGTTGTGGTACCTCGTGGTAGTAGGTACCTGTACCCTTCGTGGGTAGCTTTGTGTTATGGTACGTTGGGTACCATCCTTTTTCAGGTGTTGAAGTGGTCTTGTGTTCTGTGAAGGTCAAGTGGTGTGACCTTTCACACATCATGTTTTACCCTTCCTTGGGTAAGCTTCTGATTGTGGTTTAAGTGTGTGACTAATTGGCTTGCTGATGCTAGCCTTGTTACCCTTTGTGGGTAGGTTGCCTGTGAGGCTTGTAGCTTAGGCAACCAATTGTTATAGTGGTTTGCCTGTGAGACATGTGGCCTAGGCATTTCAGTTGTTGGGCAGACTAGCAGTGCTGTGCTGGTCCTGTTGTCTCTTTTATCCTCTGGGATTTGTGCTAGCTGGTGAGATATATTGTTTATCTGTTATTTATTATGTTTTGTTGTGAGCATGATATGGTTTGGCTATTGGTGTTGCCAGTGAGACCCTCTGGGGTTGAGGTCTCTTCAGTTTTGTGTGTTATTTTTGGGTGGTCCCTACTCAGCCTGTGACTTGTTGAGGGTCACTCCCCTACAGTTCTTTTCAGGGCTTGCTGTTTGTGTGGCTTGCGGAGGTGTGGTGGCAGACTTGTGCCACCAGTAGTAGAGTTAGTCATGTTGTGTGAGTTTGTGCTCCCTCAGGACATGCCCCAGGTAGTTGTACTCTTTTTATTAGACATGTAATAATGTATTGAGACAATTGTAAATTGTTATATACAGATATGAGCACATGTACTTTCTTGGGTTTTATACTGTTGTGATTGTCTTTTACATTCTTACTGGACACGTGTACGAGCTATCCCTTGCGAGACTTCGGTCCATTCGCGGAAGGCGGATATGGATATGGAGCCTTATTGGACATAAATATCCAGGGCCGTCACAGTTGGTATCAGAGCATGGTCCAGTTAGAATATGAAAAGACATTGAGGTTACAATGTCTTAAGACATGGTTTTATGTCCACTACTGGTAGTAAGTCTGCGATTTTATGTGGTTTAAAGTGGTTTTTCACGTGAGTTTTGTCATGTGTATTCTGTGTTTGTTTTTATAAGTTTGGCAGTTATTGGTAATGGCTGAGAGAAGATATGGTTATGTGGACAGCTAAATCCACTATTGGGCTCATCAGGCTGGCCCAATCCCACACCCACATGAGAACATAAGAAATTGCTCCTCCCACATGGCCCATCCATTTGGCCCACACCTATGAAGCCCATTTGCAAACCCCATCTCACCATGGAAAAGTTGGGGGGGTGAGGACAAGCCAAGGCAACAACTCCCAAAGGGGGTTGCCAAAAATGGCAAAAAGGTGGCCTGCGCTGGTGTGGGCAGAGGGGGCTGGCTGGGGCCATCTTTGGGGGCCTTCTAGAAGCCTCTTTGCAAGAGACAAAAGGGGGCTGGCTGGTTCTTGCGGAAGGAGAGCAGAAGGCTTTTGGGGGCAAAGGAAAAGGCTCTCTTCTTCCTCCAACAAGGGGCTGCTGCAACTTCTTCCTCTCCAAGCTCTGTCCCATCCATGAAGCTTCCTTGCAAGGAAAAGGTGAGGGAAAAGAGAAAAGAAAGAGAGAAAGAGAGAAGGAGGGGACACCACATTTATGTGTGATCTTGTCATGAAATGAGAAAGAGAAAAGAGAGAGAGATGAGTGGGGTGGCGTGAGATCCCCTTCCCCCCTTTTTCTTTGTTCTTTCATCTTTTGTACTCCTTCTCTTCTTCTTAACAATAGAAAAGAGCACATTTGTGTCCTTTGTGTTTTGTGATGCAACATTCCTCCCTTTTGGCATTTAATGCATGTGTGGGTTTTAAATTCCTTTTTTTTGTTGTTTTGGTGCCACCAAAGGCTACGGGATGGTGAGGAACCACCTTTTACATGGTGGACCTCCTCTCATCCCAAAGAACATACATGAGATCCCCACGCCCCTCCATGCCTCAATAAATGAGGTCTTGGGAGGATGGGGCTTAATGGGCCTTGTTTGGGCTTCCTTAGGAGCAAGTTTCTTATAGTTTTCTCCAAGAGAGGGTGAGGCTTTCCTCACTGTTTTTCCCCCCTAAGAGTTCAGTTTTCTGATATTTAAAAGACTCATTTGTATGCTTTCCACCCTTGGAACATACTCCATTTGCTAGCCAAGAGGTTGGGCAATCGATGCCCATGCCTTCTTGCTTAGCACCCTTTGCAAAAAGACTCATTAAACCTTCTGTTTTCCCTCCCCAAAACCGCAGGTTTTCACTGTCCATAATAGTCTACTTAGGTGCATTTCACCTTGGGAGCATGCCCCTTTGCTAGCAAATGAGTTGGGCAATTAATGCTTATGCTCCAAGCTTGACATTGCATGCAAAAGAGCCCATTAAACCCTTTGTTTTGGCCCCTCAATGGATCAGGTTTGCACTGTTAAAACCGCCCCTAAATGTGCATATTCACCTTAGAAAAGTCTTCATTTTGCTAGCCAAGGGGTTGAGTGATCAATCTCATGCCTCCTTGCCTAGTACCCTTTGCAAAAGACCCATTAGATCCATGTTTTGGGCCTCTCTAAAGTTCAGGTTTCTGTGGCTCTAGATGGCCCATGAAGGGATTTCATGCTTAAGGGGATGTCCATTTGCAAGCCAAGGGTTGAGCACCCAATGCTCATGCCCCCATACTTAGCATCTATAATGGACAGCCTAGTAAGCCTGCCTTTGGGCCCAAGACCACCCCTCACATGGGTGAGACCAACTCCAAAATGTTGGCTCTTTGCCCACAAAAGAAGGGTTTCAGCTGATCAGCCCTGTGGGTGGCCTTCTGATTCGGCAGCCTTGAACAGGCCTGCCGAATCGGCAGCTAGCCCCCACCCTTGACCGGGCCATGGAAGTTAAACCATGCTTCACGTGGTTCGGGCCAAAGAAGTGGACAATGGACCGATGAGAAGCCCATTTAAACCCGGGTTAGACAACGTGATGTCTATGCCCGGGCATATGGGCCCGCACATACTTCACTTACCGATCGATATTTGTGTGGTCATGGTGATGCCCACCCCCACCGAAGGCTTGCCTTGGGGGTTGGCGCCATGTGCCATTAGGGTTATGTCTTTATTTGACATACGCCCTCTCTTTTGGTACTGCCTCCATTTTGGTGGGTGTGTACCGCGCTCTCCCCCTATCAACCAAGATAAGGGGAGATGCTGCCGAATTTTCGCCGCGAAGGTCGAATCGGCAAGGGTCCTTTTCCTCTCTTAAAGAAACCCCCAAGGTCCAATGGAGTGGCGCCGAATCGCGAATAGAACCTCGTTGCACCCTTTTAGAAGAATAAGAGAGCCAATGGGGAGAATGCTTCGTTATTAGGAGCGGCAAATGGACAAATCAAATAGTTTGCTTTGCACATGTTTTAAAAGAGCAAGAGATCAAATTAAAAAAAATCTTTTTATGATAAAAGTAAAAAATGGGAAAATAATCAAATGGGCCATCTCATGTTTTCAAAGGACCAAAAGTGAAACCCCTTTCATGTTAAAAGAGCAAATGGGCCCTACCATGTTTTCAAAAGACCAAATGAGATTCCCTTTTTTTGACACAAAAGAGCAAATGGGCCACCTCATGTTTTCAAAAGACCAAATTAAAACTCTTTTTTTCAAAAGATCCGAATGGGACCTTTTTGTAATAAAAGAACAAATAGATCATCTCACGTTTTCAAAAGAGCAAAAGACCGAGTCAAGATCATTTTCATGTTAATGAAAGAATAAATGGGCAAATGGGTAAAAAGACTCAATCACATCTAATTAAAAGACCCGGCAACCTTGAATAGGCATCGTGTCTGTTTATCATTCCGGCCTAATTTTGAAGTTGCACTTTGCACCGTTCATCGGATGTCTCCATATCAAGGCCACAGGGCTTTCTAATTTTTGGCGATTAATCAAGGGTTTTCCCTCCCAGAGGGATGTAATTAACGTCGTTGCGTTTAGGCAACGGCGGGATTTTGGTCTAAGACCCGACACTCCACTTTCATTTGACGAAGTCAAACGGCGCGCACAAATAGACTTAAAGCCCTTCGACTCTCGGAGGCAAACCATTTGTTTGTCACTTCGGTGACTGGCACGCCCGCAGTGCGTGAATTGCCGATTCATCTCACGTCACTCTTGCCCAAGTGGCATTCGACGAGATTTGGATTAGTAATATGCGTGCACCTATGAGAAAATGAGAAAACATGATAAATAGATATTTAAAAGTAAAATTTTCCATTTCCACAGCGTGGCACGCCCGGTGGGACCATACTTCCCTTCATCTCTTCGCCAGAATAGAAAGCCATGTGGCCTCATGTAATTGATATTGACTATCATTTTGAATTGACTAATAGGTACTAATTGACTGATGGTGGGAGTACGTTTCGGACCTCTCGTGGTTCAAGATCATGCTCGGTACGGCTACCTCGCTGTGCCAACCCGTTTCGGGAGCTTCCCTCCCGTCGTCGAGTTCCCCAACTTCTTGGGGGTCGCCTTCGTCAACGTCCTTCACCCAGAGGCTAAGAAAGAAGGTGGAGCTGAAGTTGTTCGTGAAGCTGAACCCAAAGGGACCGCTCAAGAGCTAAGCTGCCACGTGCACCACGTGGGGCGGCAACAACAACAAATCCAAGGGAAAAGAGGCCAACCAACATCACTGAAGCTAAGAATATCGTCACCTGTCGTGCACGGGTGTCTGCTTCGGGATCCATCTGCAAGGAGAAGAAAACCGAAGCTATAGCAAAATGGGTCGTGCCAGCAATACCCATAGAGAACTCCTTCCAAGCTTTGGCTAATAGAGAAGAGATGTACAGTACATTCAAGGGCAAGCTGCCCCTAAAACCAGTCAAATTCAAACAGGTCTGGCGACCTAAGAGAATGCAAAAGCCCAGGCTGGAAGAGCCTGTACCAGAAAAGAACTTTCCAACAAATGTAGCTGAGAAGAAGACCTATGACTACCGTCGCCCACACAGAGGCTTCGGGACTGGCATTCGTCAAGGGGGGGCATATACTTATGCCCGCTTCCATAACAAAAGAGCAGAGCTGCGAGGATGTGCTCACCTACCGCCGATAAGAGAAGACTCCCCCGAGTCGATGATCTCAACCACTTGTGAGCACCAGGGGACAACAAGGGTCACATCTGACCATACTCCTCACCTCAGGAACGCCCCTCTGCGGCGTGAAAGGAGGCCAAAAGACCCAAGAGCTCCTTGGACGCCAGCCAGGAGCTTCACTGATGAGAATCATGTTCCATGTGGACATCGGCATGAGCATGCCGGGAGAGCTAAACCTCGGGTGTCCATTTTCGAAAGGCTATCTTTCCCCGCCCGTACTTCTCGAAGGGCCGAAAGGGACCAGAGTGGAAACATTAGGATATTTGCATGCCACATGGCCGGCATATGGGGCCGATATAGGGCACTGCCAGCCAATGATGAAGAGCTAGCAGAATTGGCAGAGAGGCCTGGTGCCATCACCAGGAGAAGAGCAGCGGCAGCAGCCTTGGCGGCTGCGTATGGGCTTGAAGATGTGCCAACAACACAAATGACGGTCAGTGCCAACGTGGTCACCGCCCAGGGCAGTGGGGGCAATGATGATATCCCTCCACCGCCACCACCGCCAGAAGCTTCTGGGGGCACTTCGCAACAGATCCCTTTCGCTGCACCTATAGATCCAGCCATCATGGAATTGTTGCAGCAATATCAAGCTGAGATCGCAGATCTCAAACGCCAAATCAAAGGTAAAGAGACCGAGGGACATGTATCCCGAGCAGCGGAGGGCTCAGGAGAGACCCCCAAGGGACCGTAGGGTCAATTGAAGCTTCGGCCCAGCGTGCTGCTGTGCGGACGGCAAATGAACAGCCACAACAATCCCCTGCGGCTACGACTCAACAGCCGCACTCACAGGCTCAATACCAACTGTTGCAGCCGCAATTCTTCCGGCAACAACAACAACAGTCTTTGCCTGCTCACATGCCTGAGCAGCAATTTGAAAATCAAGAGCTGCCCCTGGTTCCCCCGGTGGCTATCATCAATACACCAAACAACCAGCCGGCCCACTTCTACCCCCAGCAAGTGGACCCCGCCACCGTTAGTAAATTGATGTTGGAACAAATGATTGATATGAGACTCGCCGAGCGGGGCGATGGAGAACAGATGGCCTTCGATGCATATAGGGTACCCTACCCTGCGCACCATGCCGCGAAGAGGCTGCCCCCGGGCATTACCAAACCTCCCAAGTTTGATAAATTCAATGGGCGAGGGTCGCCAAAAGAGCACATCGCATAC
Organism: Colocasia esculenta; assembly: GCA_014218235.1. Lineage (NCBI taxonomy): Eukaryota > Viridiplantae > Streptophyta > Magnoliopsida > Alismatales > Araceae > Colocasia > Colocasia esculenta. Next base: position 166,292,231 of record CM024754.1, on the reverse strand, counting down.
TATATTAATGTGATGGGTGATTTGGCAGCCGATGAATCTTACCTGTTGAAGTTCTTTGGCTCCTCTCTAACAGGCCTGGCATTCGAGTGGTATTCCAGTCTGCCAGCGGGGTCCATCTCTGATTGGACCGATATGCAAAAGAAATTCAGAGAGAGATTTTACATTGCTGAGAGGGAGGTGACAGTCGCCGAGCTCTATGCAACCAGGCAAAAGAATGATGAGTCCGCACTGGACTATATCCAAAGGTGGAGGAACCTCAGCATGAGGTGCAAACGCCCTCCTCATCAAGAGGATGCAGTTCAGATTTGCAAGCAAAATCTGAAAAGAGAACTACTTGAAAGAATGATCGGAGTAGAGATCCGTTCATTTGACAGGCTGAACAACGTGGTGGCGGAAATAGAGGCCTTCTTGGTCAAATACCCCACTAACCCATTCTCCAGTCAAAAGACCAAGCCGCCGATAAGAAGCCTGCGGGGAAGGAGGTCCATGCAGTGGACCTCAAAACATTTGAAAAGCAAGAGATGAAGGCGAGGCGGTAGCCGGAACCTCCAGCAATAAAACTGAACCAAAGAGAAAGGTCATCCCTTTCCAAGATAAAATGAGGAAGCCATACTCCTTCCCCAAGGAAAAGACCAAAACGTTGTTTGATTGGGGGATCAGATATAACAAGATCACCCTCCTAACACCGAAAAGACCAGATCAAGCTACAAAGAAAGATGACCCCCGGTACTGTCTATACCACCAGATCCTGCGGCACCCTCTAGAGGATTGCTATGTATTCAAAGACATCGCAGAGTCTCTGATCAAGAAGGGAGAACTGCAGATGGGGGATTACAGGGTTGATCCGCCGCAGCCACATGAGTTGCCTGCCCGGCAAGCTGGAGCTAACATGATCTCTATATATTAACAGCTACCAAAAGAGATCTCCGAGGCCAGCACGGAGAACACCTATAAGACTCTTATCCTCACCCCAAGCAGGGAGCAGGAGGAGTGGCAAAAGGTGCCCACTAAAGCAAAGAAGAAGCCCGAAAGGAAACCAGCTCCGGAAGTGCACATTCGGGGTGTGACACCTCAGCCACCGGCACCAGTGGTCACCCCAGTTTGGCACCCAATAGAGCCTAGGGTCGTCATTCAGAGGAACCCTGGCAATAGAAGGCATCGAACACCTCTCCCTCTGTACGGGGGAGGCAGCCCTTCACTCGAGCGTCTGCAGGCGCTAATTGATGAATTAGATGACTATGAGCAACCGAACAGATACCCTGTTCAATTGCAAGAGTATGTCCCATGGGAGGAGCTAGAGAAGCTGACCCTAGAGGCACCTGTCGAACAAGAGACATCTCAATCTCGAGAAGATCTATTCTGGGGGCAAGAGCCAACAAAGAAGAAGAAGAAGAGGAGATCCAAGAAAAAGAAGGTAGCAACAACCCTCTCATGCAACACTATCTCCTCCCTGCTAGGCCTGGGGGAGCATTATGAAGAAGAGGAGTTCTACCCTCCTCCAAGTGATGTCAATCAAATTGGGGCTTCGGGTCAAGAGTTTATTACAAGGTCCAGAAGGAAATGGGGGCGAGCTCCTCCGGTCAATCAAAATATCATCTTCCGGGGTGAACCCTCCTACAAGATCCCGGAGCCCGAAGTCCGAAGGGCAGAAATTCCGCCTCCTTCGGGGTTCTATCCCAATGAACAGACTGGGGGCACGGTCCCGTCCCTTGCTGAGTTTCTGGGGACAGAAGAGAAGACTAGGGCACTCTCCAGGCCCCCAATATTGCAAAAGAAGGTCGATGATGAGGAAAACAGCCTGGTCACCAAACCTCAGGCCGATAATGGTGAAAATGACAAAGGGAAGTCAAAGATAGATGATGTCGGAGAAAAAGACAAAATCATCAGGCTACTGAAGAGGATCCCTACACGATTCAGTGTTTGGGAAATCCTGTCATTAAGTGAAGAGACTAGAAGAGCGTTGATCGCAGCCTTGCAGGCTCCAGCGCAATATGAGACTTGTCTAGCTGAAGTGCAGGTGGAGGCTGCCGTCATCAATGCGGAGTCAATCACATTCACCCCAGAGGACATGCTCCTCCCTACGGCCACTCACAACAGACCCCTGTACATGAGGGGGCAGTTGAATGGACAACCCTTAAATAGAATCCTGGTAGATCCTGGAGCAGCGGTCAACATCCTACCGTACAAAATCTACCAGAAATATCACTTTGATGTGCATCTAACCTCAGTGCACGATGTGAGAATAGCCGGGTTCAATCAAAAGTTCGAGGTACCTCTGGGAATTGTTGAACTAGACTTGATCCTGGGGGACTTCACAACAAAGGTGCAATTTCATGTGATCAATGCGGGTACATCCTACAAGGCTCTGCTGGGTCGGCCCTGGCTCCATCAAAACGGGGTGGTCCCTTCAACTTTGCACCAGTGCATCAAATATGTAAATGAAGGAGAATAGAAAAGGGTCTTCGCCGATGCACACCCCTTCGAAGTGCACGAGTGTCATCTCCTTGACGTTAGTCTATACATAGAGCACTCAAGAGGTCAAATTCTTCAAAAGGGCAAAAAGGAAGAGATTGTCATTGCTGACGAGTGGTTTCCGCCTCCGCCGCCAGGGGTTGACATTGAAGAGCCTGCGTCAACAGAAGCAGTGGAGGTCCAATCATGTGACACCTCAGGCTGTAAGCATGACCCAACTCCGCAAATAGGAGACGGGGAAACAGAACTTATTCTGGTCCCAAACGGCCTCACAAAGCCGGCCGTTGAAATAGATTGCCAGATTGTGAGAGCTTTGAAAACCTTGGTGATATCCCACCCAGATGGACACTTCACGGTCCTTTATGCGGCTGAAGAGCACCCAATGAAAAGGGATGATGATTGTAAAATCCCCGAAGAGACCAGGGACCCCTTGGTGCCAATAATGGGGCTCCAGTATTTGGCTGGCACAGTCACTCGGCTGGCCGGAAAACATTACATCCCCTCTCATCAATGCCTTAGCAAAAGGGAGATGTTCAGAAAATTATGGTACCCTCCAAACCTGGATAGGGAACTGCTGAAAATAACAGAACACCCAGGGCTTCGTTGGTCACCGGGAGGGAGTTATGCAATTGACATGATCAGCTTGGCTTCCCAAGCAAGGAAAAATCCGTCAGGGGTGGTTTATGATGATTACCCTGAGGAAAGAAGCACAATTGAATTGGCCACGAGCACAAGCGACGGCCTTCCCCAGGGGGCAATGGTATCTCCCTCGCGCATCCCTGTGGAGTTCTTTGCACCTCAAGTGCTCCCAGCGGTTGGGGAAAATAGATATGTGGAAATGGCCTTGCCAAGCTCTGCAAGCGCAGGAGAGGCAAAAGAGCAAAGGGGCCGACGAGCAAAAGAAATAGAAGAGATCGAAATGAATGCGTCAACTGAAGACCTGCAAAGAGAATATGTGGTGGTGCTAGAGGCAGAAGCTGATGAAGAGGGCTTTGTAGACCTCCAGCCAGCACCAGAAGAGCTTGAAGATGGCAGCCAAGCCACAGTGGATGAGCTAGTAGAAGTGAATCTCGGCACGGAAGACGATTACAGGCCAACCTTCCTAAGTGCCCTCATCCCAGAAGAAGAGAAGCATCAATATATCATGCTGTTAAAAGAGTTCCGGGATTGCTTTGCCTGGACTTACAAAGAGATGCAGGGACTCAGCCCCGATGTGGCACAGCATATCCTGGCAATTGACCCGAAAATAGAACCGGTCAAGCAAGCTCCTAGGAGAATGAGACCGGAATTGATCAACAAGGTATGCACAGAAGTGGACAAATTAATAGACGTGGACTATGTTGAAGAGAACCAATATACTACCTGGTTGGCAAACATTGTCCCTGTTAAAAAGAAAAGTGGTCAGATCTGAATCTGTGTGGACTTCCGGGACCTGAACAAGGCCTGCCCAAAAGACGATTTTCCGGTGCCAATCACTGAAGTGATGATAGACGCCACCACCGGACATGAAGCTTTGTCATTCATGGACGGATCATCCGGCTACAACCAAATTTGGATAGCCGAACAAGACCGGGTGCACACTGCTTTTAGGTCGCCCAAAGGGATCTTCCACTACAAGAGAATGCCCTTTGGTCTCAGAAACGCCGGGGCAACCTACCAAAGAGCAATGACAAAAATCTTTGATGAGCTGCTCTATAAAAAGGTGGAGTGCTACATTGACGACCTGGTGGTCAAAACCAGAAAAAGAAAGGACCATTTGGCCGACCTCAGAGTCGTCTTTGAAAGGCTGAGGCGGTATGAGCTGAAAATGAACCCGATGAAGTGTGCCTTCGGGGTATCCAGCGGCAAGTTTTTGGGCTTCATTGTTCGATACAGGGGAATAGAAATTGACCCAGTCAAGATCAAGGCAATCCAAGAGCTGCCGCCGCCAAAGAATCTGACCGAGCTCAGGTCATTACAAGGACGACTGGCCTACATTCGTAGGTTTGTCTCAAATTTGTCTAGGCGATGTCACCCCTTTCACAAACTAATGGGAAAAGATGTTCCTTTCCAATGGAACCAGGAGTGTCAGCACGCCCTGGATCAACTGAAAATGTACCTGAACACCCCGCCAGTGTTGGGTGCTCCGGTAAAAGGCCGTCCTCTCATCCTGTACATAGCAACTACAGAGCACTCATTGGGAGCCATGCTAGCGCAAGAGAATGAGGAAGGGAAAGAGCAAGCCCTCTACTACCTCAGCCGAAGGTTAGTGGGGACAGAAGATAGATATTCTCCGATCGAGAGAGTATGCCTAGCCTTGGTGTTCGCAGCCAAGAAGATGAGACATTACATGCTGTCACACGAGGTTAGATTGATCTCCAGGGCCGACCCCGTCAAATACATACTCTCCCAACCAGCGTTGAAGGGGAGAATAGGCAAATGGGCTGTCATCTTGATTGAATTTGACATCAAATACATCCCCCAAAAGGCAATCAAAGGACAGGCGGTAGCCGACTTCTTTGCAGCTCATCCCATGCCGGAAAATTCTCCGCTCATCACAGAGCTTCCAGAAGATGAGACCCTCGAAGTGAATCAATTGCAGACGGCGACCTGGCAATTATATTTTGACGGGGCATCCCGAATAGAACCAACTGCTTACGGCGGTGCAAGAGTTCGAGCAGGAGCGGGCATCGTCCTGAGGTCACCCGAGGGAGAAGTCACGCATACCTCCAGCTCAATTAGCAAGCCATGCACAAACAATGAGGCCGAATATGAGGCCTTGATTATCGGCTTGCAAGTGGCCCTCTTCATGAACATAAAGGTGCTTCAAGTCTTTGGCGACTCGATGCTAATCGTCAAACAAGTACAAGAAGAGTTTGACGTTAAAAAGCCAGAGTTGCTGCCTTATTATCGAAAAGCCAAGAGATTGATGTCAAAGTTCTATCAAATAGAAATAGAGCATATTAGCAGGAGCAGAAACGCACAAGCAGATGCTCTTGCAAAATTGGCTAGCTCTTTAGCAGTGCCGCCAAATGAGAAGCTGGAAATCGTTGTCATGAATCGACGACAAGTTCCCAGTGCGATAGAAGAGGAATCTGAAAATGAAGAGAACGGCCAAGAAGAAGTGACCGTGGCTGAAGAGATCAGACAAAAAGACTGGAGAGGACCCTTGCTACAATGGTTCGAGCATCAGCAATTGCCAAAGCAAAGAGAAGAAAGGATCAAGTTGATTAGAACAAAAGACTCGTATGAGTTACGAGGAGGCGCTCTATTTAGAGTCATGGCAGATTCCAAAAAGAAGATCTTGCTAAGGTGCCTATCACCTGAAGAGGCCTAGAAGGTCATGAAGGAGGTGCATGCCGGGGTTGCTGGCGCCCACCAGGCCGGGCCGAAAATGAAGATAGAAATAAAAAAGCTCGGCTACTATTGGCCAACCATGTTTGAGGACTGTGGCAATTTTTCCAAGTCATGTCAAAAATGTCAAGAGCATGCGGTAATCCCAAGGAGGCCTCCTATACACCTGCATCCGACCCTCCCGAGTTGGCCGTTTGCACAATGGGGCACGGATGTAGTAGGCCCCCTGCCACCTGCCTCGTCAGGATGTAAATATATCTTGGCGATCACGGACTATTTTTCAAGATGGGCCGAGGCTGTGGCACTATGAGAAGTAACAGGGGAGCTGCTGTGTACGCTTCGTTCAGCGCAACATCATATTTCGATTCTGGACTCCAGACCGGATCATATCAGACAATGGAACACACTTCAAGAATCAGAAGGTGTCTAAAATGGCCGCCAAATACAGAATAGACTGGAGGACTTCCACTCCGTACAATCCGCAAGACAATGGTCTGGCGGAAGCTTTCAATAAGACGTTGTGCACCCTGCTAGCCAAAACAGTCAGTGCCAACAAGAGAGACTGGGAGGACCGGATGTACGAAGCCTTATGTGCCTACCGGACCATCTATAAGACACCAACATGCTGCTCACCTTTCTCCCTGGTGTACGGTTCGGAGGCCGTGGTCCCGGTAGAATTAGAGGTACCGTCTCTAAGGGTGGCCATCTAGCACGGGCTATCCCCCGAGGATCAAACCAACATTGAAAGGAGGCTCGAAGAACTATCCGATTTGGAAGGGAAAAGGCTTCGAGCTCAACAGAACATCCAAGTGTACCAGGCCCGTATAGCACGTGCCTTTGACAAGCTCGTCAGAGGTCGCGAATTCAAAAAGGGAGACTTGGTAATGGTTAAGAAAAGAGAAGTCATGGCCGGCAATCCAAAAGGAAAGCTGAACGTGAATTGGATTGGGCCATATGTGGTGCAAAGAGTCTATGAAGGCGGCGCCTACGTCCTGGTCAACCATCGGGGTGACATGCAATTTCCACCCCTCAATGGAAGACATCTGAGGCCGTACCATGCCTGTCATCCGGACTTCGGTGACCAGCATCATGGGCAGAAAGAGGCCGAGCAGAAATAGACCTAATCGACTTGTTCGATGAATGAAGAGCTTGGCTGCAAAAGAACTGTTGCAAATGCAACAGCAAGGAGTTTCTACCCTCGACTCTCCCATATAAAAAAAAACAAACAAAAAACAAACAAAAAAAACAACAAAAAATAACAAAACCATAAGCTCTTAAAACCCCGGGACGTCAGTTGCCAATGACGAAGAGCCGAAAAAGAGAAATGCAAAAAAAGTGGCATGCAATGCATGACAAAAATAGAAAGGAGGCAGCCATACAGCTAGCCGGACCATGGCTCTGAGGCGACGGATGCCCCAACAAAATTTATGAGATTTTCCTGATTTCCGCTGATTTTTGAAATAAAGGCAATGAAAAGAGTCCCCCGTTTCAATCGGCATATCACCCCTTTCATAAGCTGCGTGGAGATTGTTTGAGTTTTCCGTATCCCCTCCCCACGTAAAAAATGAACTTCTAAGGGGAGAAACAAGAAATTCGTGTTTTTAAACACACATAAACAAAAAGAAATAAATAAAATCAAAAGACTTAAATGAGAATTATATGCTTTAGCATGCATGAATAGTCGTCATTTAATTGACCTGACTCCTACTGTCGTCTGTGGGCAGGGACCTCTAAAAGCTGGTGACAGCAACAAGTTTAAGAGATCGACGTCATTGAAAACGATGAAGTCCCACCGGCGTCGCGCCAATCCAACACGAAGCCGCATCGGCAATGGGTTACGGAATAAAAAAACGTCAACAAGCTCAAGCAGCCGGCGTTAGTCGAGACGTTGGTAAATTATGCCAATATCCTCACCCCCCTTTCAAAAAGGAAAGAAAAGAAAAGGAGGCTAAAAATAGAGATGCCTCGTCGGACTTGTCCACTGGACAGGGGTAAAAAGGATTAAAACCCGGTCATGGTGAAAACCCGTAAAGGGCGCCATGGGCAAAATCTGGTACCCCGCTACGTGAAAACCCGAAAGGGCGCGTAGGCAAAAGCAAGAGGGGGTCGAATTGGGTGAAAACCCGAAAGGGCGCCCGACTCGATAATGAGAAAGTAAAAATAAATAAAGGATGAAGACAAACATCAGATTCCAGCAAGCACAAAAGTCAAGCCAATAGAAGGCCGTCACCCTGACGGTAAATAGCAAATAGAGGATCGTCACCCCGACGGTGAACAGCAAATAGAAGGCCGTTAGCTTGACAGCAAAAGCCCCTGTCATGCCAACGGTAAAAGGAGAATAGAAGGCCGTCACCCTGAGGGTAGAATAGAAGGCCGTTACCCTGACAGTATAATCGAAGGCCGTCACCCTGACGGTATAATAGAAGGTCGTCACCCTGACGGTGAAATAGAAGGCCGTCACCCTGACGGTAGAATAGAAGGTCGTCGCCCTGACGGTAGAATAGAAGGCCGTCACCCTGACGGTAGAATAGAAGGCCGTCGCCCTGACGGTAGAATAGAAGGCCGTCACCCTGACGGTATAATAGAAGGCCGTCACCCTGACGGTGAAATAGAAGGCCGTCACCTTGACGGTAGAATAGAAGGCCGTCGCCCTGACGGTAGAATAGAAGGCCGTCACCCTGACGGTAGAATAGAAGGTCGTCACCCTGACGGTAGAATAGAAGGCCGTCGCCCTGACGGTGAAATAGAAGGCCGTCACCCTGACGGTAGAATAGAAGGCCGTCGCCCTAACGGTAGAATAGAAGGCCGTCGCCCTGACGGTAGAATAGAAGGCCGTCGCCCTAACGGTAGAATAGAAGGCCGTCGCCCTGACGGTGAAATAGAAGGCCGTCACCCTGACGGTAGAATAGAAGGTCGTCGCCCTGATGGTAGAATAGAAGGTCGTCTCCCTGGTGGTAGAATAGATGGCCGTCGCCCTGACGGTAGAATAGAAGGCCGTCGCCCTGACGGTAGAATAGAAGGTCGTCGCCCTGACGGTAGAATAGAAGGCCGTCACCCTGACGGTAAATAGCAAATAGAGGATTGTCACCCTGACTATAGAATAGAAGGCCGTCGCCCTGACGGTAGAATAGAAGGCCGTCACCCTGACGGTAAATAGCAAATAGAGGATCAGCGCCCTGACGGTAGAATAGAAGGTCGTCACCCTGACGGTAGAATAGAAGGTCGTCACCCTGACGGTAGAATAGAAGGCCGTAGCCCTGACGGTAGAATAGAAGGCCGTCGCCCTGACGGTAGAATAGAAGGCCGTCGCCCTGACGGTAGAATAGAAGGTCGTCGCCCTAACGATAGAATAGAAGGCTGTCACCCTGACGGTAGAATAGAAGGTCGTCACCCTGACGGTAGAATAGAAGGCCGTCGCCCTGACGGTAGAATAGAAGGTTGTCGCCCTGACGATAGAATAGAAGGCCGTCACCCTGACAGTAGAATTGAAGGTCGTCGCCCTGACGGTAGAATAGAAGGCCGTCGCCCTAACGGTAGAATAGAAGGCCGTCGCCCTAACGGTAGAATAGAAGGTCGTCGCCCTGACGATAGAATAGAAGGCCATCACCCTGACAGTAGAATAGAAGGCTGCCACCCTGACGGTAGAATAGAAGGCCGTCGCCCTGACGGTAGAATAGAAGGCCGTCGCCCTGACGGTAGAATAGAAGGCCGTCACCCTGACAGTAGAATAGAAGGCCGTCACCCTGACGGTAGAATAGATGGCCATCTCCCTGACGGTAGAATAGAAGGCCGTCGCCCTGACGGTAGAATAGAAGGCCGTCACCCTGACGGTAGAATAGAAGGCCGTCGCCCTGACAGTAGAATAGAAGGCCGTCGTCCTGACGGTAGAATAGAAGGTCGTCGCCCTGACGGTAGAATAGAAGGCCGTCGCCTTGACGGTAGAATAGAAGGCCGTCACCCAGACGGTAAAATAGAAGGCCGTTAGTTTGACAGCAAAGGTTCCTGTCGTACCAACGGTGAAAAGTAAATAGAAAGCCGTTAGTTTGACAGCAAAGGTTCCTGTCATACCAACGGCAAAAAGCAAATAGAAGGCCGTCGCCCGGACGTTGAATAGTCCAAATAGAAGGCCGTCACCCGGACGGTGAAGTAGAAGGCCGTTAGCTTGACAGCAAAAGTCCCTGTCATACCAACGGTTACTCGGCGACAAAGGATCCCGTCACCTTAAAAGAAGCCCCGTCATTCGTACGGTCGACAGACAGTACAAGATATCTTAAAAAAAAAAAAGAAGAAAAAAAAGGAGGCTAAAAATAGAGATGCCTCGTCGGACTCACTTGGGCTACCCCACCAAGTGAGGGTAAAAATGACTAAACCTGGCCATGGTGAGAACCCGCAAAGGGCGCCATGGACAAAATCGGGTACCCCGCTACACGAAAACCCGAGAGGGCGTGTAGGCAAAAGCAAGAGGAGGTCGGGTTGGGCGAAAACCCGAAAGGGCGCTCAATCCGATAATGTGAACAAAAAAAAAAGAAGAAAAGAAAAGCAACAACGAATGAAGGTGTTTATACGATAATAAAGCACTCGGAAGGAACAATGTTGTCCAAAATGAAGCGTCTTTCATTGAAAACGAAATGGAGCTACATGATTACCGAGGCAACACCCCACAGATGAAAGAGGGAAAAGCAAGAAAAGCAACAGAGAGAAATGGAGCACAAGGCGACTCATGGCAAATCCTGGAACAGCTCCTCCATCGATAGGATGCCCACATGAGGGGAAGACAGTCTCTCTCTTAGTCTTTCCTTTTGGGCCCGAACTTCCAATAATGTTCTCTCGGCCAAAGCAGCCCTGCCATCGTCGAGGGAAATTGCCTGATCTTGCTCTGCACGAGAATCGGCGAGGGCGCTTCGTTGGGCCCTTGCAGTAGTTAGCTCAGCTTCCAAGTCGGTTATCCAGATTCCAGAATTGCCAGTTCTCCATCATATCCCTCGACAAGAGACCGACGGTGTTCTCGATTGTCGTGAATAGGCTTCAGCACAGCTTCGCAGTCAGACTGCTGCACCTCTAGAGCAGCAAGCATGTTGGGCAATTCATGCTGAATGTAAGCGCACCCGCTACAAAAGCTTGAGCAGCAAAGTAACTCTACTCACCCAAGCGGTCAATGGGCACCCCATGAGGACAAGAACCCCCATCATCTGGTCTGCAATAGATTTCACAGTTCTATAAGGTACGTTCGGGTTCTTCTGCACCATCGAATGTAACCCAGACAGCTGTTGCTGGACCATAATGTCGGATGGGAAAATGTCCCCTGAAGGCACGACGGCTGGCACTCGGAAGTCCACTTCAGCATCTATCTCCGCCCACAAGCTGCCATCCACCTCTCTAGAAGAGGAGGGCAGTTCGGCTGAGAGAACGCTGACATTTGTCAAAGAGAGATTGTCCGTGACGTCCACCATAGCTGAAGCAGGGGTACTCCCAGCAATGGCCGTCGGTATGTCAGTGGAAGCGGGCACAACTAAGGCAGTGGGCGCCTGAAGAGGAGATCCAGAGAGATCACTAGAAGAGACCCAGGGAAAACTTTCTCCTCCTCCAATCATGGTCTCTTCGGCCGCGCCAGGTATGTTAGAAGTCGACAGGAAGTCGGGTTCTGTTCCTTCAGTGTCCACGAAATCAACGCCAACCGTCGGCAAAGTTTCGGATGAGAGGGCATCTAGGTCTTGCTCGAAATCTTGCACGAGACCATAAGAGATTTTGTGAGCCGCTCGCATACGAAAAGACCTAGACCGCAAAAGAAAAAGACCAGCGCTCACAAAAGCAAGCTCGGGCGAGGCAGCGGCATCCGAGTCGGCACTATCAACCGGAGACTGCTCTGAACTGCTAGCGGAATCCTCCCCCATATCATCAAGTGCGGAGATCCGCTCTTTCTTTGCCCCCTTCAACGGGCTCTTTTCAACAGAAAGGCTCGTACTCGAAGAGGAGGGGGTGCCGTCTTCATCCTCGTTCGAGGAACTATCGGAGGAAATAGTGACAGGACTCTGCAACTCCTCCGGGGAAATAGCATGACTGCCCTGTCAAATTTTCATGAGGGCCAATCTGCCGGACGCGCGAGTGCTTACTCGAAAAGTACCAGACGGCTTCTTGACCCTCCGAGCTACACTCTTCTTGGCTGGGCGCTTGCTCGCGGTTTTGACCTGGGAAGATGTAACAGCTGCAACTGACGACAAAAGGATGTGGCGTTAATAGAAGATAAAAGATAACCCCATAAGTGGTCTGCAATGAAAGTTCTGATGTGACCCTAACTTGCCACCGGCACGGGAGGTACGGTGGAAGGTACGGCAGGTGGCACGTCCGAGTCCTGCTCTTCAATAGGGTGTTCGGTCACCAAAGGAGAGTCACCTAATGTCGACGGAGAAAATGGGCAAAATGAGAACACAAATACCAAAGGAAAAGCGGAATGAGTTAACGACTACCTGATGAAATGTCATTTTCTCGTTGCAGGGAAAATTCCTCAAAGGAGGGTATTGATGGACCCTCTACGGAGCTAGTCTTGGGGGGAGTTTCTTCCCGCTTCTTCTTCAGGGCCCGCTTGGCTTTGGCGAAGCTGCTCGCCATTCTCGGCTTTCGCTTTGTTGGCCTCTCCACAGGAGGGCGAAAGTGAATCTTCTCCTCAGCAAAGTAGACCGGCCTTTAGACTCTCGTTATGAGTTCATGGTACCCCGCCGTCGGTCGCTCGCTGAGGGATCTGAGGAAGAGAAAGAAGCGTAAAAGATCAAGGAGGCCTGATAAGAGAACAAAGGACAGTCAAATCCGAGAAGAGAAAAGGATACCTGCTACGCCATTATAAAAACGGCTTAGGGGCCAATAGGTGTGCACGCCCTGCTGTGCCCGAGAAGCCGCCGCAAGGATTAGCCAACACACATCATTGATTCGGCAGCAATCTTCCGCAAAAATGGCTAAGTCACCTCGGCTGACTGAAGACAGGAAATAATAGAGGCTGAGGGAATCTATACCCCAGCCATCTGCATAGTGAAAGGCAACGTGCAGCTCCTGCTCCAGAATCACCCCATAGTCGGCCTCAACTGTTAAATTGTGAGAGTGAAGCAGCACAAACAACCAAGAAGTGTGCTCATAGCGAGTGCGGTCAGATTCGGGCCGCGTCCGGAATGTTCTATAAGGGAAGCTGGCATCAACCTCCCCACTCTGAGACACTATGATTGGCCGGGCTTCTTCAATAGGCCACGGCTGTGCTACGGCCAGCCGTTCCGACCTGATACCCCCCAGGTGTTGTAAAGTCGATGAAAACTTGTCCTTCGCGACTTTGGCCAGAGTCAGTGAAGGAGGGGTATCCTCTTGCTTGGCTGAAAGCCTTGCTTTAAAATAGCGGTCGACGGCCCTGGTGTCGTTCGACTTTAACCGCATCAGGTGGACCCTATCCATATCAATAACCGGCTGAGGCTGCAACTTCAAGAGCCGGCGTTCTGCGGCATCCCAGCATTCAGTCTTGCAAGCCCGATAAAAACTTGTGCGGGCATTCCACCACTTGATATAGTCTGATGTGACACGAGGGGTGCACCCGGCACTGGCATCCGAAAGCTCGATGGATCAAAGCGGTGGAAAAAGTCCCACCATTTACGGGCCTGCTCTACAATCCGGGCCCCTGCTACAGCCCTGACGGGCACATCAAATTTGGCCGCCGAGCAAGGGATGTGCTGATCATATCCAAAATTCCGACTGAATCGGAACGGATAGTAAGGCTCCGAATAGACAATGCTCCCCCGACGGAATGTCAGCACGCTGGGCCGAATAGATAAGGCCCAATCTCTAAGCTCCGGCTCCAACAACGATCTGGTCACTCTCCGGCCGCTGGAGGGATGTACATAACTCTCCACCGTGCTATCCATGCATTCCCGATAGCGATTGGCCAATGGACTTGTGTGGCTGGCTAAATGCCAAAAATGGATCGTGCCCGGGGAATCAGTGGGGATGTTCGTCAGCTTCCCCCGGATCTCAAAGAGCTGAGTATAAGTAGACTGAGGTTCTGCGCTTGCAAACTCTAGCATCCTCGGGAACAACCGTGGGGACTGAAGAGATCTCGGAGCAAACTCCGGAAATAGACTACATGCCCATGCACTGATGAAGTGCCAAGGGCCGATCACGCGGTGGCGCCCCGAAAATGGATGGCGATGCAGTTCGCCGAGGGCCCGATACACTAGGCAGAGAGCCACTGGGCACAAAGATAATTTTATCCCCCAAGCCATCTGACAGGCGGGATATATGACCTCCAGGTGGAGAACTGTCTCGTCGCCCACCGGCAGAGCAAAGGAGCAGAGCCAATATGCTAAATAGGCCGCACAGTGAGTGTACGGATCAGCATTCGTTGGGTTTGGCCCTGAGAGGCGACCTTTGAGAATGGACTATGGGAGGGTCACCTTCTGCCGACCGGAATTCCTCCTAGCAACAACCACACCAGCACAAGCGAAATCTTCATAGCGCTGCTGGGTCGAAAAGAAATAAGTTAACCACACGTGGAGGCTGATCTTCTTCCGCTCTCCCTTCTTCTTGGCCCGCCCAGTGCGGCAAGTGAGGCTGAGGTGGCGATATGCTTTCATCAAATATATGTACGAGTACCCCAAACAGTACTCGTCTTCACCATTGGTCCTATCTTTTAAGAGATCAGACAGGCACACCTCCTCATAGGGCTCTCCATCAAGAGGCAGCCCTGTCAATTGATGCAGACTCCACAAGTCCAGCGAGGTCTCTCCCTCCACTGTATAGAAGGTGTTAATCTCGGGGACGAATACCTCCGCCAACCCGCAACAGAGCCCCTTTGATAGGGGATACCGATATCTGGCTGCGAATATACTATGGTAGACACCTGCAGTCACCAGGATCGGTGCATAGTGATGGAGCACAAATTCAGCGGCCTCCACGACGAAAGACCGGAAATGATGAGCGTACACCGCTCGCAGATCTCCGAACCATCCAGCTGCTAGCTGGTCCTTGAAACGAATGGCCAAGCAGTCTAATAGAAAGGGCTCATCCCTGTAGCCCCATTTCAACGGACATAAGAACAGTCCAAAGATCGACTTCTCCCTGTTTATGCGCCCCGCCGAGTTGTCCCACCACGCTGGGGTAAAGGTGGGTGCGCGGGTAAGCTTGTTGTCCGCAGGGTTCAAGTCCCCTAGCCCTAGGATAGGAGCTCGTCGCCGGGGTTCACCGATCTGATAAATAGGTTCGGACCGGGGGATGCAATTGGCCAAGCTCTCTCTGGCCTCTAAAATAGCTGCTTCCACGTCTTGAGTCGTAAAGGATTCCTTCTTCCCGCTCGGGGCATAAGAGTGGAGGAACAACATCAAATGCTTATCCTTCGGATAATCGATTCTATAATCCTCGTCGCGGACAAAGGAGATTGATGTTGAACAGATGTCAAGCCTTGATTCGTCCATTGTGTCTGCCTCATCGTCGGTAGAATCAGCTAGCATGGCAATTCTGTCATAACCTCGGCTCAGCCTGGGAAAGTCCTCCCATGATAACAACGGAACACCTTCCAGATGGTCTGCATCACCAGCAGGAGATTGGGCAGCCATGGTGTCTGCAGTAGGAAAAGAGAATCATGTCAATAAGCTGAACAGACACACAAATTAGAAAAAATTTCGGCAGCACCTCCCCTTGTCAAGCGTACAAAAGGGGTGTCAGCGGGTACTCATCCACGCACTAAGGCGAGATGGCCCCAAACAAAGACATGCAAGCATGTCAAATGGCTCTCCGGGAACCATAGCCATCCCAAAGGACCAGCCGATAGGGAGGAGTAGCCCAGTGCCTAGCCGCAGTCAAGAGACCCGCCATTCAAAGTCTAAGCGCGGAGAAAAAGAACTGTACCGATGGAAGCCCCGCCGATTCGAGTCGGGCCTCCACCAAGGAAAAGGAAGCAGTGGACCCTGGGACCTAAAGCGTCCTCTCCGACCCCCCCCCCCCCTAGAGGCTCTGGGCCTCGCTAAAGCGGCTCTAAGTCATCGCTACCATCATGAGGCCCCACCATTCGAGGTGGCGATATGTGAATGAAAAGGCATGAGGGGCGCCCCACCGACTCTACATGGGCCCCCACCAGTAAAAGACATTCGGGTCTGGAAAAGCTCTTTCACGGCCCTACAAGAGGCTCCGGGCCCCCACTGAAGCTACTCTAAGGCGTCTTTGCCACGCGATGACCCTTTTGAGTTAAAGAGACCCACTCGGGACCCGCCCACTCTAAATGGGCCCCCCATTAATAGCTAAAGTTCGAAGAGACCCTTTGGCGGTCCTACGAGAGCACTGGACCCTATCGCCCAAGCGGAAAAAGACGAGCAAAGAACCTCGGACCGTAGGAGTTTCTTCAACAGTCCCCTAGCGGCCCTGGGACCTACCGGGCCCTTCCCCTTCGCGTCTGGATCAGGAAGACCCCACCGAACCCCATACGCATATGAGCATATCCTGTACAGAAAGGCCCCACGGCCTCGAGGAGCACCCAGCTCACAGTCCCCCAGGGACCCTGCTCATCCATGCACAAGAGACAAAGAGAGAGGGGAAGGGCATGCAAGCCCCTAATGGCTCCCCTCGGTGAACCCCCCCTCCACTAGCCCTCGGGCCGAAATAACACCCAACGTCCCGAGGCCGTCGCCAGCGTTACACACAAAAAAGACACACAAAAGATGAATAGCAAAAGAAAACCCTACAAAGGACCCCCATAAATGGGTCGGTTTCCTCACCGGCGTCCTACCTCGGAGTCACCGCCGTTCGTCGCCTTTGAAGGCCTGGTACACTAGCTCCGCCGGAACCGCCGAGCGCCCGCTAGCCGCCGCGCCCCTCGTCGTCGGCCCTGCCCGCTCGCCGCCGTGAGCACGGCACCTGCTCGAAGCCGGAGCGAGATCGGCCGCCGCCCTCGCCGCGGCCCTTGAACCGCCAAGAGACCTCACCGCGCTCCTCCTCGCCGATGGAGCTTGCCCGGCGCCACCGAAGGCTGCTCGCCACCGCCGCGTCTTCCACAGCCCCTCCGCCGTTGTTGCTTAGCCGCGCCGCCGACGCCTGCTGCACACCACCGCGCCGCCGCCTATCTGTGCTCCCCTCTGCGGCAGGGGAAGGAGTGCCTGCGTCCGGGAGAAGAAAGAGACGAGAAGAAAGAGACGAGAAGAGAGAAGAGAGAAGTGATTGGGAAAAGAAGGGGAAGGGCGTGGTGCGCCTTTTCAGGAAGAGAAAAAAGGGGGGGAAAGGGCGCGGATCGGACCCGCCCGGTCCACATGGACCGCGCCGGCCCGCAACCCGGCCGGTCCACCTCAAGCCGCCCAGGCCCCCTTGAACCGCGGAGACCGCCGAATCGAGCAGGGGGGTCGCCGAATCGACACCCCCCTGTCCAGCCAAAGCACCCCGCCGAATCTCCCAGGTTTCGCCGAATCGCTTTGGCCCCGTACGAAAAGGAAATCTTAAAGGAAGAAATAGAGCCCCAGTTGCTCACTAAGAGGAACATGTGTCCGTCATCTGCAGACAACGTCATCAAATAGAAGCAAGAGACCCCGAATAGACTATTAGACCACTGACACAGCAACAAGTCCAAAGACCTGCTTGTATCAGTATGAATAGTTGAATGAGCAATAGTGCACCCGCGGATGTCGCTTCGCGTGTCCTCTCGCACCACCCCCGGGTGGGGGGCATTTGTGGACACCTAAATCCACTATTGGGGTCATCAGGCTGGCCCAATCCTACACCCACATGAGAACATAAGAAATTGCTCCTCTCACATGGCCCATCCATTTGGCCCACACCTATGAAGCCCATTTGCAAACCCCATCTCACCATGGAAAAGTTGGGGGGGTGAGGATAAGCCAAGGCAACACCTCCCAAAGGGGGTTGCCAAAAATGGCAAAAAGGTGGCCTGCACTGGTGTGGGAAGAGGGGGCTGGCTGGGGCCATCTTTGGGGGCCTTCTAGAAGCCTCTTTGCAAGAGACAAAAGGGGGCTGGCTGGTTCTTGCGGAAGGAGAGCAGAAGGCTTTTGGGGGCAAAGGAAAAGGCTCTCTTCTTCCTCCATCAAGGGGCTGCTGCAACTTCTTCCTCTCCAAGCTCTCTCCCATCCGTGAAGCTTCCTTGCAAGGAAAAGGTGAGGGAAAAGAGGAAAGAAAGAGAGAAAGAGAGAAGGAAGGGACACCACATTTATGTGTGGTCTTGTCATGAAATGAGACAGAGAAAAGAGAGAGAGATGAGTGGGGTGGCGTGAGATCCCCTTCCCCCCATTTTCTTTGTTCTTTCATCTTTTGTACTCCTTCTCTTCTTCTTAACAATAGAAAAGAGCACATTTGTGTCCTTTTGTGTTTTGTGATGCAACATTCCTCCCTTTTGGTATTTAATGCATGTGTGGGTTTTAAATTCCTTTTTTTTTGTTGTTTTGGTGCCATCAAAGGCTACGGGATGGTGAGGAACCACCTTTTACATGGTGGACCTCCTCTCATCCCAAAGTGCATACATGAGACCCCCACGCCCCTCCATGCCTCAATAAATGAGGTCTTGGGAGGATGGGGCTTAATGGGCCTTGTTTGGGCTTCCTTAGGAGCAAGTTTCTTATGGTTTTCTCCAAGAGATTGTGAGGTTTTCCTCACTGTTTTCCCCCCTTAAGAGTTCAGTTTTGATGTCTAAAAGACTCATTTGTATGCTTTCCACCCTTGGAACATACTCCATTTGCTAGCCAAGAGGTTGGGCAATCGATGCCCATGCCTTCTTGCTTAGCACCCTTTGCAAAAAGACTCATTAAACCTCCTATTTTCCCTCCCCAAAACCGCAGGTTTTCACTGTCCATAATAGTCTACTTAGGTGCATTTCACCTTGGGAGCATGCCCCTTTGCTAGCAAATGAGTTGGGCAATTAATGCTTATGCTCCAAGCTTGACATTGCATGCAAAAGAGCCCATTATTCCCTTTGTTTTGGCCCCTCAATGGTTCATGTTTGCACTGTTAAAACCGCCCCTGAATGTGCATATTCACCTTAGAAAAGTCTTCATTTTGCTAGCCAAGGGGTTGAGTGATCAATCTCATGCCTCCTTGCCTAGTACCCTTTGCAAAAGACCCATTACATCCATGTTTTGGGCCTCTCTAAAGTTCAGGTTTCTGTGGCTCTAGATGGCCCATTAAGGGATTTCATGCTTAAGGGGATGTCCATTTGCAAGCCAAGGGTTGAGCACCCAATTCGCATGCCCCCATACTTAGCATCTATAATGGACAACCTAGTAAGCCTACCTTTGGGCCCAAGACCGCCCCTCACATGGGTGAGACCAACTCCAAAATGTTGGCTCTTTGCCCACAAAAGAAGGGTTTCAGTTGATCAGCCCTGTGGGTGGCCTTCTGATTCGGCAGCCTTGAACAGGCCTGCCGAATCGGCGGCTAGCCCCCACCCTTGACCGGGCCATGGAAGTTAAACCATGCTTCACATGGTTCGGGCCAAAGAAGTGGACAATGGACCGATGAGAAGCCCATTTAAACCCGGGTTAGACAACGTGATGTCTATGCCCGGGCATATGGGCCCGCACATGCTTCACTTACCGATCGGTATTTGTGTGGTCATGGTGATGCCCACCCCCACCGAAGGCTTGCCTTGGGGGTTGGCGCCATGTGCCATTAGGGTTATGTCTTTATTTGACATACGCCCTCTCTTTTGGTACTGCCTCCATTTTGGTGGGTGTGTACCGCGCTCTCCCCCTATCAACCAAGATAAGGGGAGATGCTGCCGAATTTTCGCCGCGAAGGTCGAATCGGCAAGGGTCCTTTTCCTCTCTTAAAAGAAACCCCCAACGTCTAATGGAGTGGCGCCGAATCGCGAATAGAACCCCGTTGCACCCTTTTAAAAGAATAAGAGAGCCAATGGGGAGAATGCTTCGTTATTAGGAGCGGGAAATGGACAAATCAAATAGTTTGCTTTGCACATGTTTTAAAAGAGCAAGCGATCAAATTAAAAAATATCTTTTTATGATAAAAGTAAAAAAGGGGAAAATAAT
Organism: Colocasia esculenta; assembly: GCA_014218235.1. Taxonomy (NCBI): domain Eukaryota; kingdom Viridiplantae; phylum Streptophyta; class Magnoliopsida; order Alismatales; family Araceae; genus Colocasia; species Colocasia esculenta. The sequence continues at coordinate 166,272,423 of CM024754.1, read as the reverse complement.
TAAATGGACCATCTCATGTTTTCAAAGGACCAAAAGTGAAACCCCTTTCATGTTAAAAGAGCAAATGGGCCCTACCATGTTTTCAAAAGACCAAATGAGATTCCCTTTTTTTGACACAAAAGAGCAAATGGGCCACCTCATGTTTTCAAAAGACCAAATTAAAACTCTTTTTTTCAAAAGATTTGAATGGGACCTTTTTGTAATAAAAGAACAAATAGATCATCTCACGTTTTCAAAAGAGCAAAAGACCAAGTCATGATCATTTTCATGTTAATGAAAAGAATAAATGGGCAAATGGGTAAAAAGACTCAATCACATCTAATTAAAAGACTCGGCAACCTCGAATAGGCATCGTGTCTGTTTATCATTCCGGCCTAATTTTGAAGTTGCACTTTGCACCGTTCATCGGATGTCTCCATATCAAGGCCACAGGGCTTTCTAATTTTTGGCGATTAATCAAGGGTTTTCCCTCCCAGAGGGATGTAATTAACGTCGTTGCGTTTAGGCAACAACGGGATTTTGGTCCAGGACCCGACACTCCACTTTCGTTTGACGAAGTCAAACGGCGCGCACAAATAGACTTAAAGCCCTCCGACTCTCGGAGGCAAACCATTTGGTTGTCACTTCGGTGACTGGCACGCCCGCGCTGCGCGAATTGCCGATTCATCTCACGTCACTCTTGCCCAAGTGGCATTCGACGAGATTTAGATTAGTAATACGCGTGCACCTATGAGAAAATGAGAAAACATGATAAATAGATATTTAAAAGTAAAATTTTCCATTTCCACAGGTTAGAAGAAACCCAATTTGTGGAATGGGTATGATTGTTTGAACACTTGGCAATTGTTAGCAACGGCAGAGAAAGGGTGAGGTTAGTGGTATAAGTTGAGTGGTTACATTAGTGTGCCAGTTGCAGCTCAAGTGTGGTTGTTTAATGGTTTTCAGTTATAGAAACTGAAAAGAGATTAGTAAATTTGGTTATGATAATCAGGAAAGGTCGAGTAGTGTTCTGAGAAGGATATGTCTGATACGTGTTAGCAAGGTACAGTGTTGACAAGGTATAGAGTTGACAGAGACAGGTATAAAGTGTTAGTGTGATGGAACGACTGTAGGAGCAGTGTTTATAATTAGGAATAGTATGTGTTAAGAGTTGCAGTTGAGGACCTTGGTAGAGGTATTGTGGTGTTTAAGATTTTTGTTAGTAAGTATTAATGAAACAGTCTGGGTGATAATGTGATTAGTGTTATAGGAAGTTTGGAATAATTGAGAGAGGCATATTAGTTTCAGATGAGGTACTGGTAAATAAAGGAGCAAGGATTTGTGGCAGTTATATAAGGATAAGTGTATTTGGTGATTAAAGATGAGTACAATAAAGAGCTTGGAAATAGTGTTGTTGTGATTCTTGTAAATAATGATGATGATGGGAATTTGAAATAAGAAATTCGTGTAAGAAGATATTGAGGTGATCATTTAAGTAAAGAGAGAGTAAAGGAAGATCAGTTTACAGTTAGATTTTTCTGAAATTTCATCAGAAAGATGCAGTTTGTAGGATTGCACAGAATGGTTTGTTAAAGAATACAGTGATAATTAAAGATTGAGGTTAAGATTAAGAATGTTTGGAATAAGGTAGAGTTATGTGGGACAGAATAGAAAGAAATGGATTAGATGAGAAGCAGTTAAGAAGTATCAGGTAAGTGGAATAGCAAGGGAGATGATGAGAGGAATTAAAGTGAAAGTTTGAATGAAAAGGATCACGCTAAGTATGATGTAGAAGCAATGGTTTCAGCATTTGAGAATAGAGCAACAAAATGGAATAAAGAAATCAGGCAAAGCAGGTTATGGTATTTAAAGAGATCGGTTTCAGATTTTAGCTTTGTCAGTATTTCAATAAAGGATGATTGTGTATTATCCGGATTGTAGTATGAAGGGTACACTGAAGATAGCTAGATAGTGGAATAGATAAGAGAAATGTTTTGCAGAAATATTATCATGAATAGTGTAAGTGGCAATACAGATCAGATTAAGAGTTATTGATCAGAGAAAGAAAGGGAATAGTAGATTATGAAACGGATGTAATCAGAGGGTTCAGAAAAATGCTCACTAAGAGTTGGCCTGCCACTATATAGAAAGTGATTTAATTGGGTAAAGGTATTCTTCTATAAGGGTATTTCAAAGTTTGATGTAAGAATAAAAGGCAGAATAGTTAAGGAATAATAAGTAGGTTAGAATATGGCAGAATAGAAGAAAGAGAGCAAGAAATGTATGGAAATTGGAATTGGTAAGTACATAAAGGAAAAGTAAGATCAGATAAACAATGAACAGTTTAGAGACAGGTGGCACCTGATTAAGAAAGAGTTTGGTAAAGATGAAGGTAGAAGATGAACAGAATTAGTTGAGCAGTATTATTATGTGATAAAAGAGTGTAGTGACACGGTAATGAGAGAAAATATTTTGAAGATTATGTAATGGATTGATTAGATCAGGTAGAGTGTATTATTCAAGTAGGAAAGGAATGAAAAGAGCTAGATAAGTCAGCAGCGATATGGCAAGATTCAGAATTTAAGCATGTGGCACAACCAGAATTGAAGTATTAAAGAAATCAGTTCAGAGATTTTGGTATTTCCTTCCAATGTTAATTGATTAAGTATAGTGATTTGAGAAGCCAATAAAGTTAGAATTGAGTCTAGCTGGAGTTAGAGTAATAGTGCAAATGAAAAATAATTGAAAGCAATAAAGAGAGTAGAGTTTATGGAATATTTTGCCAAATATCTAGTGTAATCAGAGTGGTGCAGTGGAAGCATGGACAGCAAGGAAGATTTAATATTTGCAGATTACCAAAAATTTAACAGAAAGTTTAAGGTTTGTGTACAGTTGAGCAGAGAGGTAGAGATTCTTAGCCAGATATGAGTTAAGGCAGTTTGTGCAGAATGGCAAAAAGAGGTAGGAAATTTAACAATGGTAATATGAAATATTTCAGGAAGTAAACAGTTAAGAAGATGAATACAGATAAAGCAGAGTAGCAGGTGGCAGTAACAAGTAGATAATGGAACGACACCGAGGAATTCGAGAATTCAACCAGAGTTTAGCATGGCAGAGCACCCAAAAGTAGCAGAGTAAAGTGAAATGTTTTGAGCAAGTGAAGTTGTGACTGCCCTATATACTTATTCCCAATAAGGCTGCATATCTAGATCCGCCTCCCGCGAACGGACCGAAGTCTCGCAAGGGATAGCTCACACACGTGTCCAGTAAGAATATAAAAGACAAACCACAACAGTATAAGACACAAGAAAGTACATGTGCTCATACCTGCATATAACAAATTACAATTGTCCCATTACATTATTACATGTCTAAATTAAAAAGAGTACAAGTACTTGGGGCATACCTCGGGGGAGCACAAGCTCACACAACTCAACTAACAGTCCTGCCGGTGGTGCAAGTCTGCTACAACGTCTTCGCAAGCCATAACAACGGTAAACCCTGAAAAGAATTGTAGGGGAGTGAGCCTCAACAAGTCACTAGCTCAGTAGGGGACCACCCAAAACCACACACAACATAGGAGAACCTCAACCCCAGCGGGTCTCACTAGCAACACCGATAGTCAAACCATATCATGCCCACACATTCATAATAAACAACAACTAGAACATATACTCACAATAAACATATAGTCCTTAGAGAGAAGAACAACAGGACTAGCACAACACACTAGTCCACTCCACAACTGTAAAGCCTAGGCCACAAGCCTCACGGGCACACCACCTCAACAACTAGTCACCTAAGCTGCAAGCCACACAGGCAAACCATTGCCTAGGCTACAACCTTCACTGGAGAACCTCAAACACGTGGGTAACAGAACTGCTAACTAAGTGCTAGTCCTTTATACTGTTAAACCATGATATATCGAATGTCATACTTAAGTAACAAGACTGGCTACCACGATGCCAATCCATCACACATTAAAACCTTATTCAGAAGTTTACCCAAGGACGGATAAAACACAACAAGTGGGAGGTCTCACCGCATGACCTCCACGGAGCACAGCTCCACTTCACCACCTGAAAAGGATAGTACTCAGCATACAACGAGAAACAGATACCCATAAATGGTACAAGTACCTACGCTACGCCAAATTTGATTTTTAGCAGCAATTTATCTGGCAGCCAATTTATATTTGTTGTTAATTAATAGCATTTTTTACAAAATAGCTTCTAATAAAACTACTCGATAGTTATCGTGACTATTACATTTAATAGAAATAATAATTAGTTGTTAATAAATAGCTTTTTTAAATATTGGCTACTAATTATTCTAATCAGATGACGATTATCTTTTACAACATATTTATTAGCTATATTATATCATTTAGAGTACATAGATATTTTGGGGGGAAAGTTAACTTTTGTGGTAAACCTGCTCCGGCAGGATTTAGCAGAAGAAACCTATGTGACGAATACCCCCCCAGTCGCCATCGCACACCAAGCCCCGTGAAGCCTCCTCCTTCCTAAAATCACCGTCCGGGACGAATACCCCACCTGGCCGCCGTCGCACACCAAGCGTCGTGAACCCGGCCTCCTCCTTCCTCATATCCCCGTTCGGGACGATTACCCCGCCCGGTCGCCGTCGCAATCGAAGCCCCGTGAAGCCAGCAGCCTCCTCCTTCCTCGTATCCCCATACGGGACGAATACCACGCCCGGCCGCCGTCGCACACCAAGCCCCGTGAAGCCTCCTCCTTCCTCACATCCCCGTACGGGACGCATACCCCACCCGGCTGCCGTCGCACACCAAGCCGTGCAGGGCCACGAGTAATCGCTACCCAGTCAGTGTTCTTTCCTCTCGCGGATGACTGCGGCCCTGCACACTTCGGAAGTCTTCGCAATAGCCATCGACGTCCTTCATGATCGCCCCAGGCATGGACGGGTGATCGCTACCCACGGCCTACCCAGTCATTGCTCCTTCCTCTCGCGGACGACTGCTGGCCCTGCACACTTCGCAAGTCTTCGCAGCAGCCGTCGGTGCCTTCGTGATCGCCCCATGCATTGACAGGTGATCGCCACCCAGGGCCACGGATGATCGCTACCCAGCCGCCGCTCCTTCCTCTCGTGGACGACTGCCGGCCCTGCATGGTTCGCAAGTCTTCACAGCAGCTTTCGGTGTCCTTCGTGATCGCCAGATGATGTGAACATCCCATGCGTTGACGTGGCTGCCTTGCGCGCACGAGCAACCACTGGCATCTGCCTTGCCCTTCAGCGCCATTATTGATTGCGAGTGGAAGGTTCACCTCCACCTAAGGTCGGTCCTTCTATGTGCATGCTGGAGACACGCCTGTCACCACCTGAGTGCATGCTGTAGAACCTGTGCACATGCCTTCATCGTTCAACCTGGCCTCTCGCTGACGGGCGCGGTACGTTTGTAGTTCTTTGTTGCACATGTTATTTTACCTTTTCTGCAGCCCATGCAGGTGGCCAAATCAAGATTTTTATTATCTTAGGAAAACATAAGGCGAAGAATATTGGCTTCTGCCGGCTGGTTTTACTACTATAGTAGGGTCATTAGATCGTTTTCTGATTTGTAGTGTTTATTCCCATTAAGATTATGCGCATGACTGTGCATATAAAATGTTACTGTCTGAACAAGTGATAATGCGTGTCAATGCAGTCATACCTTAATTTGAGGGTGAACAACTAAGAATTATATTAACACTCGATGTCCCTATTGGTGAATCGCCTGCAACATGAGACCTCCTACAGGTGGCGGCTCTAAATATGGAGATAATATATCAAGTTCCAACAACAAACGTGGGGAACAAACTTTTGTCCAAAGTAAACATGTGGGAAGAGGTGGTTACAATCGGTCAACAACATCTACACGAGTCCAACCAGTGCCGTCGATTCCAACTCCATCGGTATTTACTCTAACTCAAATAATTTATTTTGTTATTTTATCAATAGCTGGATAAATTGTCGTGTTTAATTTTATATAGGTGTAATTAAGTTGGACATGAGCCTTTCTTTATTCTTTTCAAAAATAAAAAATTTAACACAATGGAAGTTGGAATTTCAAATTAATTAATTAGCACAAGAATGGTTCTGGAACATTTTTTACTCTCCAGTACAATGAAAATAGAAATAAAAATTATATGTAACACATGCATCTTTAGAATCAACTTAACATATATCAGATGCCGTAAGAGATATATATGGTTTGGCATGGTTGTGTTTTTGGCCTTGAGGAATAGTGTAGAAAGATGAAAATTATGTTCAGGTAGAAAGTCATTTTTCAAGAAAAGCAAGGATATCTATTCATGCAACAAGTTTATATGCTCTCTATTTTTCTAGGATTCGAACATGTTGCAAATAATTTTTAATCTTATTATATTCAAGATAGATGTTTCCTTACCTTTATGTCTACCAGTGCACTTTTATATTGTTAACTATTATATCCAATGAGCATGAGTTTGAAGTTGTTCTCCATCCTAGTGATATTTATGTTTGTATTGGACTATATGAATTATTACCTAGAGCAAATTTGAGAAATGCAACAAGAAATATGCTAGTTGAGAATGAAGATATTCATGTTAAGATGTATATATATATATTGATATAGATAAATATACTTTCTTTAATTCTATCGTTATATGATTTTTATTTAAAGTATCGTGTCACTTTTTATATTTTTAGGTTTCAATTTATTATTTTAAAAAGATGAGGCAGATAAGAAGCTTACATTCATTTGATTATTTTTTCACATTGTATAGTCATTTGTAATCAATAAGTGTTTGATATATAGGAAATAGAGAAGAACCAATCAGATGGTGCAATAGATAAAAGTTGGATTCGTAAACCAAGGTATAATTATTCCCCCGTTAAGTTTTGTAACTTTAATTTTAAAATATTTTAAACATTTACTACTTTTTTTGCACTTGGTTGAAATAGGGCAAGTGATGAGTACAAGGTGGGAATTAACAAGTTCTTAGACTATGCATTTCAGAAGACAGCTATTGGAGAGAAAATATTATGTCCTTGTAACAGTTGCAACAATTGTCTTCTCATGTTCCGTGAAGATGTTTTTGATCATCTTATATGTGAAGGTTTTACTCAAAATTACATTTGTTGGTACTTCCATGGTGAAAGAATGAACAACTCTATGGAAATCAATACTCAAAATCAAGGGCATGATAAGCACAATGAAGATCATGAGGCCATGTATGGAATATCAGAAGATATATGTGCAAATACATCACAAAATGATGATAGAACTCAACATGAAAAAACAGAATGCATTTACTTGGAGGCAGATACGTTCTTTACTCTGCTAAAAGATGCTGACAAAGAGTTGTATCCTAGTTGTGAGACTTACACTAAACTTTCATTCCAGATTGCATTATTTCATGTCAAGTGTCTTAATGGGTGGAGTGATAAATCTTTTGATATGCTGCTTGAAATACTAAGGAAAGCACTTCCAGATGGTAAAAAACTGTCAAGTTCTTATTATGAGATGAGAAAAATAATTAGAGATTTGGGATTTGATTACAAGAAGATTCATGCTTGCCCTAATGATTGTCAGTTATATTGGAAAGAGTCTACTAATGATGATTCATGACGTATATGTAAAGCTTCAGGATGGAAAAATCCTGAGTCTGCACAAGGAAAAGATTTTAGATCTAAGAAAGGAAAATCTCTTGCAATAGTTCTTCACCATTTTCCTTTGATCCCAAGACTTCAAAGATTGTTCATGTCTTCAAAGACAGCTTCTTTTCTTAGATGGCATGTTGAACATCGAATTAAAGATGGCTTGCTTCGTCATCTTGCAGATTCACCAGCATGGAAAACTTTTGATTATCATCATCCTATGTTCTCTGGAGATGCTCGCAATATTAGACTTGGTTTGTCTAGTGATGGATTAATCCATTTAGAACTATGAATACTATGCATAGTACATGGCCCGTGTTATTGATGATCTATAATTTGCCTCCTTGGATGTGTATGAAACAACCTTCTATCATCATATCATTACTTATTGAAGGCCCTCATAGTCCTGGAAATGATATTGATATATATTTGCAACCATTGATAGATGAGTTGAAGGAGCTATGGAATAGTGGTGTAGATACATATGATTCATCAAAAAATGAAATATTTCGAATGCGTGTTGCATTGATGTGGACCATCAATGACTTTCTTGGTTATGCTGATTTATCAGGATGGAGCACTAAAGGGATGCTAGCATGTCCTAAATGCCACAAAGAAACATGCTCAAGGCAATTGAAGCATGGACGTAAACAATGTTATTTAGGGCATCGAAGATTTCTCCCACATGAACATAAATTCAGAAAAGAAAATGCTTCATTTGATGGTAGCGAGGAACATCGAGATGCACCACGTCCTTTATCAAGTGATATTGTGTTGGATTAAACAAAGGATATGAATGTCATATTTGGAAAAAAGTACACAGTTAAAGGATCTACAAAGAAAAGAAAAAAGGATCTTCCCCAACAATCACCATACAATTGGAGAAAAAGAAGCATCATTTTTGACTTACCATATTGGAAGGATAATCTTATTCGACATAACTTGGATGTCATGCACATTGAAAAAAATATATGTGATAATATACTTGGCACATTATTGGATCTTGAAGGTAAAGATAAAGACAATATTAAGTCTCGATATGACTTAATGGACATGGGCATAAGGAAGGAACTACATCCGCAGCACCGTGGAACGAGGGTATTCCTTCCTCCTGCATGCTTCAATATGGATGATAGAGAAAAAGAGATATTCTGTAGAGTGTTGAAAGAGATTAAAGTTCAAGATGGTTATGCTTCAAACATTTCTAAACGTGTTAAAGGGAATAAGCTTTTGAGCATAAAAAGTCATGATTCCCATGTGTTGATGCAGCAACTACTTCCATTAGCTTTGCGGAGATCTTTGCCTAAGAAGGTTACAATTGTATTGATTGAACTATGCAACTTTTACAAGACACTTCGTATAAGTGATCTACAATTATTGGAATCTCGTATTGCTTTGACTCTTCACCAAATGGAAAGGATTTTCTCGCCATCATTTTTTACAATTATGGTGCATTTATCAATTCATTTGCAAGACTAGCTGGACCAATTCAATATCCTTGGATGTATCCTATTGAAAGGTATGTATATTCAAATTGCTTATTTGATTACTTATATTTAGTGAGCTATATTCATTTAATCAAATTCTCATTTATAGGTACTTGATGACATTAAAATCATATGTACGCAATAAAAGTCATCCAGAGGGTTCAATTGCTCAAGGTTACTTGGCAGAAGCATGCTTAACATTTTGTTCAAGGTACTTGCATAACATAGAGAGTAAATTAACACGACCAGCAAGGAATTTTGATGAAACAATGGATGTTGAATCAGAGGAATTCTCTATTTTTTCAAAATCCGGTTGTGGTCTAGGTAGCTTTGATGTGGTTTTATTAGATCATACCACATTAGTACAAGCTCATCGATATGTGCTCTTCAATTGTCATGCAATCAACCCTTTTATTCAGTAAGTAACTTATTAAATGGAAGTTATGATATTATTTTTATTTGCGTTATATATTCTAATGAATTTAAATTTGCAGGATTCATCTCAATGCATTATCAATGCAATATCGCCAGGCCAGGGATATTGAAAGAAAGCATAATGAACAGTTTCATTTATGGTTTAGAGATAATGTAAGTGGATAAGTAACATATTTGTTTTAATATTACCATACAACATTAAAATTAACTAACATTATTTGCATCTGAACATTGAAAAATTTTAGGTAAAAGAATTGGCTGTAGGAAGGGATGCACTTCAATATCAACAACTTGAATGCTTGGCGCATGGCCCAAATTGTTTGGCTCAAAGGTACAAAGGATTTATCATCAATGGATTTAGGTTTCATATCAAGGATGTTGAAATGGAAAGAAAAGTGCAGAATAGTAGAGTTATGGTTGAAGCTAAAACATCAAGCTTTTCAAGTGCCAAAGAGAGAAATCCTATCACAGGAGATGTATCCTATTATGGTATACTGAAAGACATAATAGAGTTAGAATATGGACCAAAATTCACGATTGTACTATTTAAATGTGATTGGGTTGATGTTTTGTCTGGGTCCGGAGTGAAGATAGATGAATTTGGTTTAACAATTGTGAATCTTGATAGAATATTAAATAGTCATAGAGTTTCAGATGAGCCTTATATCTTGGCATCTCAAGCTGAGCAAGTGTTCTATTCAAATGATCCTATTGACAAGGAATGACATGTTGATGTAAAAGCTCCACCAAGAGATTTGATTGATTTGATTGAACAGAATGATAATCAGACATTTTCAGAAGAAGAAGGTCAAAGGAATTTGGATACTGAGCCACCTTCAGGTGAAGTATTTGAAAATTTCATCCAAACTGAAGGGAATGATGTAACTTGGTTAAGAACAGGCATTGATGGGAGATACGACGATTTGTAATATTAGGTAATTACTTGACTTTTTGTTGTATTATTTATTATTATTTTTAGAATTAATTTCTTGATCCTTCATCTCGTTGATAGTTATAATCTACTGTTGAGAGCTTCTTAAATATTTGATAGAAACACAAAAAAGTAAGATGATATACTATAAGTAAGAACAAGAATGGGATTACATTAGATTTAACATTCATATGTTGGCCAGCTCCATTATTTTTACATATAATGGAATGGATGTGAAGGGGGGGGGGGGGGGAGGAGTTTAAGAGGAAAATTAAAAAACAAAGGGAAATTAAGTAAGCAGGTGAATGGGGGGGGGGGGGGGGGAGAGTTTAAGAAAAAAGCTACTGCATGTGAATGGGGAAGAGGCAGCTACTACATGTGAATGCTTAAGAAATGTTGCTTTATGTCTTAATTTTTTTTTCTTCTATCTAACCATGCCAAACCTGCATGTGAGGCCGTTTGAGGAAAAAAAAAAAAACAACCCCCCTATGCAACTATGCCCTGCTACCGGTTTCCTGTTGAAGTTTGTTCATATATATGTTAGCACATGCCCTGCTACCGATAGTTATAATCTACTGTTGGCACATGTGTTAGTTCTATTTTTTGTTCACATATATGTAAACATCACCTAATTGATTTAGTTCTATTCTTTGTTCTATTCTTTGTGTATATATGTGGGTTGATTTTTTATTTGTATTCAAATGACAGGGCATACAAGACACTTCTCAACTACAACTCACTTCTAAATCCAGGCTGAAAAATTCAACACTCCATCTCAGAAAAATTCAATCTAGTAGGGCATTGTCAGGAACGCATACCAAAGAGGATCTTGAATCTCTCACACAGCCAACACATGTTGAAGAACATGATGACCATTTAGAAGAGTCTCCAAGTCATGATTTAGATAACAATACAGGTAATGTAATGGTGTTCAATAGATTTATAACTTTCTTTTACATTGTGCATTCACATTGTCATATGATTGTCTAAATATTTACAGTTGCACAAAAGAAAACTCGTGGAGTTACTCGATGTCTAGATCTACTAAATATGGATAGAAGAAAACTTTTAACTATTGATGTCAATGATTTAGGCCAACCAGTTGGACCCAATGCTAGAAAGTTGGCAAGCTACTTGGGTACTATTGCTCGCAATCCACAAAAAGCTCCATTAACATGGGAAGATTGGAGGAAGATGCCAATAGAGTATAAGAATCACATGTGGGATCTTGTGAAGGTACTAATCTATAATTATTTAAATCTTTTACAATTTGTATGTTGATCTCTATATTCTTTCAAAACTAATGAACAGGAGAAGTTTGAGGTCGATGATGCCTTATATATATGGGCAATGAAAAGCCTTGGAAATAAATGGAAGAACTTCAAATGCAGTCTTAAAAAAAAATATGTGGATGCTATCAATGTTGGTGATGATGTTCTAAATATATCTGATCCACGAGTAGATCCAGCACAATGGAAGGACCTTGTCAACTTTTGGAGGACTGAAAAACGTCAAGTAAGTAATAAACATTTGAAACTCTTTAATATAATAATATATCTATCTATTCTCTAATATTTCTTATAAATTTCTAGCAACGAAGTGCCATGAACATGTTGAATCGTGAAAAGCAAATAGTAGGTCATACTACTGGTTCAAAAAGCTTTGCAATGATACGTGAGGAGATTGTAAGTGTACCATACAACATTGTCATATTTGTGACACACATTATATATTTTGTCTTGATTGATTTTTTTTCATTATCTTTGTTACAGCGTCAAAAAAGACATGATGTAAGAAATCCTTCTAGAGCAGAATTGTTTGGTATAACACATACTCGAAAGGATGGTCATCCAGTTAATGAAGAATCAGCTAGAGTTATGGTAAATGATTTATTAACATATTAGGCCTTTTCTTTTATTATTAAATGATGTCTAACTTTTTATTAATTTTATTAGGGTATGTTGCAAGAAATGATGGCATTGTTAATGGAAATAATTTTGTAGCCTTATAGATTGGTGATTATGTGTGTATTTCTATTTTGTACTTACAATCCAGAGAGCTGCCTGTAGATTGGACTATGTTTGATTTAGGCTAACCCTGTCCTTTGAAGGCATTTCCTCATACTTGGCCTCATTTATTTTTCCATATTGTTTTCCTAATCAGTGAAGCCAACCGTAGGATGATGCTCTTCTTTTGTATGAAACCAGAAAACATGTGATGTTGTTTTGTTATAGCATCCATGTTATGTTATAGCATCCATGTATGATCTTTTGTATGAAACCGTAGGATGATGCTCTTCTTTTGTATGATTCCATGTTTTTTTGGCATTATATATCAATTTTTTTATTATATGATTAACTGTTTTCTACATATTTGATAAAGTCATCCATGTATGTATTAGACCATTTGTATATTCTGGTGAATCCCATCCTCCCTTGGCAAACTGGTCATTATTTATTTATCTAGAACAAGCCTTCTCCCCCCCCCTCCTTTGTGGGAACGGTTGCATCAAAGTCAAGTAGAACTCTACTTGGTAAATGATTTATTAACATATAGGCCTTTCCTTTTATTATTAAATGATGTCTAACTTTTTATTAATTTTATTAGGGTATGTTGCAAGAAGTTTCCTCTCCAGAAGAAAATACATCTCCTAAGACAATGAAAGATGACCTTCTATCCCAAGTATTAGGAAAAGATAAGCTAGGACGCATAAGGATGCTTGGATTAGGTCCTACACCTTTAGTGTATATGGCCCTGTACCCACTCGTGCTCAAGCTCTACAAATGGTTAATCAAGTCAAGACATCATCTGAGACTGTTATATCTAAAATGTTTGAAAAAATAGAGGAAATGAAGGTGGAATACGAAAAAATGAAGGAATCATATGAGAATCGTCTTAGCAATTTGCATGCAGAGATTAGTACACTTAAAGACTTGATGCAGCAAAATAATGAAAATTATCAGGTATAATTTTTAATTTATACCATCTTGCATGCAAATTAGTTTAATGATGTGTAGAATAAACTTCTTTGCTTTGCTTTTCTTAATCAGGCACATGATGGTAATGCATCGTCTTCAATTCATTCATCTGCTTCAAGGCATGAAGTACAACATCATAATGTGAGAATTATGTCTATTTTTATGCAAATTACTTGATGGAATTCTCTTTTTTTAATAGCATTTAATTTCATCCAACTAATGGATAGAATTCCCATCTAAGGCCCTCGTGAAATTTTTTCAAAAAGGACAACACAATTACATAGTGAGGTACATATTTGACATGCCACTATTGTTTTGAAACCATATTTTAAATATCTTGTTGAATGAATTATCTTGTTATCCACAGGTGCAACGAGGATTAAAGAAAATGGGAAGAAATGATGACAATGTGAATGTTCAGGTAAATACAACTCTTAATGTTATTGTTTGTTAGTGTATTATGATTAAAAGTTCTTTTTCTTCTTTTTTTTTTTGACAGGGAAAAGCGATGGTTTATTTAAAGAGTTTCAAAAAGTTTCTTGTCAACGTGGCTCTTGCTACTATTGAAAGTAAAGATCCTTTAAAGAAGGTTGGAGGTTGTGACTTAGGATGGGAATACTGGGAAGTGGCTATAAATGTTGCTCTTGTTTATAATGAACCTCTCCCAAGACCGTATGGACAATTCAAGACAATTGGAGATGCAATTGGGGCAACTATTGCTTGGCCTTTTACTCTTGTACGTTTGTTCAATTGTACATATTTCAATATTAATAATGATATCAATTCTATGCTAAAGATGCATTTTCTCTTGCAGGTCACAAGGGTAGAAGAATGATCTACATAAAGACAGCTTGAAATGAAACATTTTGTCATCTCTTTTTTCTTTTCTCCTTTGGACATTTCATGATGACCATGTCAGAACCACCTACATTTTGGATGTTCATTGAGACAATGTTTGGAAAACATATTTTACTCTTTTGCATTCGTCATTTCTAAAAATGTGCGATGTCTTGTCAGAATGGATGTATATGATGTCTTTTTCGTGGAAATGGATTAGTGGATATGTACGATGTTTTGTGGTAGGTTTTTGCCAATGAATCATAAATGTTGTGGAAAGATCTATCGAATACAGATAAAACAATGTACATTTTGATATATTTGTATACAGGTGGTGTTGTATAATCAACTATAGTGATAATTTAAAATGTCACTATTATAAACTTTTAGTAGCAAATATATATGCTAGTATATGTTATTATATACACTTTTAGTGGCAATTATATTTGTTGTTAAAATATCTATTAGCAGCCAATTACTCCTTTTCAGTAGCTATTTAAATTGCACATATCTAATCTTCAAAAGCAATAAGAAATGTTGTTAATAAGTATAGTGACAAATATGTTCTAATTTTAAAAGAATAAATAATAGCCATTATATTAGCTTCTAATGGTATACAATGGAAGCAATTATATTTGCTACAACAAATAAAAATGATAGCCAAAAGATTAGCTCCCAATAATAAATATATTTAGCAGCAATTTTAAATGCTTATATTGCTAATTATTGTAGCCATTTAAATGGCTATCAAAAGTTTTTGCGACACTTAGACAACAAATAGAGTACAATTGTGCATATTTATAACAACTTTTATAAGTGTCATTAAAGATTCCTTTTAGCAGCTATGATTCTGAATGGCTGCTATTTACTTTTAGCGACGGGACTTATAACAGCCAACTTTTGGATGGCTGTTAAAAAGATTTAGTAGCAATTATTTTAGCTATAGCAGCATATAAAATTACTACTAAAAGTCACATTTGTTGTAGTGCTACCTCCACGAGGTACCACCACAGAACCACAAACACAACTGTGCCACCACCAGGGCACACCACAACCAGTCAAACCACAACTAGTGAGTCTCCGCTCACCAACCACAACTCCAACCGTGCCAACACCATGGCACACCTCGACGGGTAAAACCACAACCAACACACGCTAAAACCAATAGCAAAGTATGAGTCGGAAAGCACGACGCCACCACACGGGAACAGACTACTGGTTCATGATGGTAGTATCCAACCTGGATAACACAACACAAGAACTAACTCTCAGTCTCGCAGCCACGGACGTAAGGTCCAGCTGCTGCTCTACAACCACAAGTAAAGCCAAAGAACTTTAGAGACCAAGCAAACCACCACACCTGGGGACCACACTGCCGCAGGCCCATGCCTGGCACCTTCAGAGACTTTGGCCTGAGCCCTCTAAACTGAGGCACTGGAAACTAGGACTAGCCGAGGCCGAGTACGTCTACTGGTGTTCGTAACCCCTCCCCCCCCAGCTACGAGTGCGCGACAGGCGACCAAACAACAAACTCTCACAAGTCGCTGCCCTCTGCCGTCTTTCCCTCAGTCGGACGACAACTCTCCCCGAGAGAGAGGGTGTCTAGGAAGACGACAAGACCTCGACGGTACCACTATATCGAGACAAGCCCCAAGCACACATATGTGCCTGGCTCACACAAAACCTGAGACACCCAACTGATGAGGTATTCCGGAATAGGCGCCGGACAACCACACTCGGCAATGCACAAACCACGACATGTATATACTTACATATTCTTTATTGCAAACCACTGTACAAGTGTCGGGAATAACTTGTCCCCGGTCACCCTGTGACCTACAAGCTATCCCACACAGACACACATATAAACCACGGTAACTAATCATAATCTGGCCTATCATTGGTCATCACATGACCTCCTTGCCACATAAATACAATATATACTATCTATACACCAACCCTTAACCTTACTCACACTACACTAGTTAAACCATCTCTATTAATCGATAAAAGATGTCACAAGACTGAGGCTAGGTTCACGCCGGAACCTCACTGCCCAGCCACCACAATAGCATGTGCCATGCACACACTCACACCACGGAAACACTACACCAAATACATAAACAACACACTAACCACGCTCACAGAGTGCTACAGGTGCCAATGCACCACTTGCCAAAGCCACGCACATCAAATACCGATAATCGGATAACCAAATCACCGAAACCATGCAAAGTAAGACCTCACGGCTGAGGTCGCGACATGGGGTACTGTCACCTTCAGATCACGACACACTGATGTGTCGCGTTAGGAAACCCTAACGTGACGGGTCAGCCTATCGCGACCTGGTCGCAACAGCCGGGTTTGTTGCCTTCACAGGCGAAACCCTAATCCGAGAACCCTTCTTCGGATTTGCCATGCAAACCACCCTAAACAGTGTTTCAACCTGGTTTTCACGGTCATTTCATTGCCTAGACATGGAATCTACTGTTTATTAAGCTTTAAACAAATCAAACATGCACCATACGCAATCCATGCAATGAAACCAGATGGGATCTCCCTACCTTCGTGAAGAACATGCAAACCGGCTACGGCACGATGTCTCCCCCACTCCATACGACGTCCTCGCATCGAGAGCACGTCGAAATCCACGCCGAATCGCCTCTGAATCCGCCGCAGCAGCTTCCCCTGGCCGAGCAGACTCGTGAGGCTTCTACTAGGCTAACCATTCTTAAAAAAGCACAGCGGTTGGGAACGCGACGTGGACCTACGTCGCGACCTGATCGCGACCTAGGTGACCGTCGCCTTCCCACTCCCGATGTCAGCAAGCTGTGCCCCGTGCATGACACGCGGTGCGCATGCAGACATCGACCAAAATAGCGGCAACAAGAAAGCGACCACCAGGGCCGTCGCATTTAGAACGCGACCCACACCCCCGTCGCGTTCACAACCAGTGAACGAACGGGTACTACGGGCCTAACCTGCCAGCCCACTAAGCCCCGCACAATGCTCAGAAACCACGACCGAGGCTCAATGACCCCACATTGGTCATGAGCACCACACCAAAGCCAGTAAACACAGATCCGAATGACCACTAAACAGCGATCCATGAGGATCCGAAAAATGTGCTACGTTACATTACTATCACCTAAAAAGGAATGTTGTCCTCGACATTCAAAATGAACAACAATAAACTAGACTATCACCTAAAAAGAAACAAAGCTATATACAGAACAAGTAGGATACGCTTCCTCTATATCTTCCTTTCAAACCATCTGTACTAACTGATCCATCTATCCATTTCCATGCTTGCTCTGCCTTTCCATTCCTTTTTAATTTATTCCACAACCGCTTTATTCCATGGATTCAATTCACCATTCCTTACCTTTCGACTGTAAGTAATTCTACCCTGCAGTTGGCACTTTATCTCCTTGGACTCAACCTACTTCCACATTTTCCTGATTGTGTTTGCAACATTTCTTTCTGGGCCATTTTCCTTGCTCAAATCCTTTTACTTTATGCTGATACCTATAAATGCTCTACCGTACTAAACCCTGCTTAAATTTTCAGATTCCTTGGTACCATTCCATTATCTGCTTATTATTGTTGACCATTACTTTGCTTTATCTATATTCATGTTTTTCAATTGCTTATTTCTTGTAAAATTTGCATTATTACCTTTGGATTTTCTGCCTCCTCTGACCATTCTGCACCAACAACTTTAACTCATATTTGACTAAGAACCCTTGCCTCACTACTCAACTATGCACAAACCTTAAACTTTTTTTTAATTATTTAACCCTCAGATAACTTATGAATATCCAATTTTCCATAAATTCTGATCTCATATCTAACTTTACTGGATTCTCAATTTATCCTATTTATTCATTTTATGCTGACAAAAATTGCTGGTAATTCTTATCTGCTTTTCTTACTATTTGTATTTTAATCGAACCACTTACTTCATTTCTGAATTCTGCCATACCACTAGAATCATTTCTTGCTTTAAATCATACTTTCAAGCTAACTTTACATTTCTCTTATCATATGATAACACCACTTAATTGACTCAACTCATATTCTATCTTCTGCTATATCTGTACCACACGAAATTCTGAATTTTGACATATTGTATTGATATACTTTCCCATTTATATATTTTCTTCGCTTTAAACAATATTCTGTGATTGACTCAACAAATCTAA
Organism: Colocasia esculenta; assembly: GCA_014218235.1. Lineage (NCBI taxonomy): Eukaryota > Viridiplantae > Streptophyta > Magnoliopsida > Alismatales > Araceae > Colocasia > Colocasia esculenta. Next base: position 166,253,918 of record CM024754.1, on the reverse strand, counting down.
CTCATATCTTTTCACAATTTCCATTCTCACTGCTACACATACCCGAAGATTTGCCTTTACCTTTACCTAAACCTTGCTCAATTATATGATATCAAATTTCAAATTTTCTTTACCGCTAAACTGATCATACTGCTCTCACTTTTTTTTTTCTATTTCCTTTTGCTATCCTTTAATATGCTCGCTATTCCTTAACTGATTTATTATGACTTTACTTCAAATTTTAGAAATATTCTTATAACAGAATTCATGTATTCATCTAGATCATCTTACTGCACACCATTACACAGATTCCTATTGCACATTTCCTAAACCATCTGATTATCGCTGTTCTATAATCTACCACATTTTTTTTCCTCATCTGGTCATTAATACGAAACTTTATCTTTACTACTGATAATATAATACCATTTATGTAAAATATTTCTCTTAACCATTATGCTAACCAACTAGTCTCAAGGTGCCATTTATCCTGCAGTCCCCATTATTAGAATATTGTCATAGCTATAAACTAAAACTATTTCCTTTAAACACTATTGTCATTACTTCTCAATGGACTTAACCCTCTCTCTCTTTTTTTTTTTAACTTGCATAACTCCAACTTACTCTATTTATTTAGCTTTAACCTTAATCTGTTTCTGACTTCAACCTTCCTTTTCCATTCCCACCAACTACACACAATTACTAGTGCAACTTTGCACAAGTCTCTCTACAAAATCTTTACCCACTACCTCTCACTAAATGGACATCTCTTTCTTATGATATTCTCAGAAAAATCTAACTTCACATTGTTCTTCTTTTACTCTTTCTTTAACCAACTAGTCACCTTTGCACACACTTACATTGGTCTCCATATCAGATTTTCTATTATCCTCATTATTCATAACAGCACTGCCCTTAAACTCTTTACTGCAACTATTTTTAGTCACAAATCACACTTAATAACCATCTTTAATCACTGCCCCTCTGCTTACCAGCATCTCATCTTAGGCTAAACTATTTTACTCAATTATTTCAAACCTGATATGCCACTAATCATATTATTATCCAAACTGCTCTTTAATATTTATTAACACAAATCTCAAATACAATAATCACCTTCACTAAAGCTCTCAACTACAATTCACGCATTTAACAACCCTGGTCACACAACCCTATTCCTCATCATAACACTAATCCCTCTGCTATTCCATAACATCACTACCTTATACCTATCTCTGCCAACTCTGATTCTCATTAGAACATTCTCACTGGTTTTCATAACTAAATTCACTATTCCCTTTAATTTTCTTTTTTGAGAACCTTTAATCAATTATACTTTAACCGCAACTGGCACCCTATTAACCACTCACACTACACCACTAACCATACCCTTCCTCTGCCATTACCTACAGCTAGTAATCTGACCAACTATACACACAATTCACATATTAAAACTCACGTAAAAACCGTACTAAAAAGCACCAGAAACCACAGACTTACTACTAGCAGTGGACATTAATCCATGTATTGGGACATTGTAACTTTAATGTCTTTTCATATTCCAACTGGACCATGCTCTGATACCAACTGTGATGGCCCTGGATACTTATGCCCAATAATGCTGCATATCCAGATCCGCCTCCCGCGAACAGTCCAAAGTCTCACAAGGGATAGCTCACACACGTGTCCAGCAAGAATATAAAAGACAAACCACAACAGTATAAGACACAAGAAAGTACATGTGCTCATACCTGCATATAACAATTTACAACTGTCCCATTACATTATTACATGTCTAAATTAAAAAGAGTACAACTACCTCGGGCATATTCCGAGGGAGTATAAGCTCACACAACTCAACTAACACTACTGTCGGTGGTACAAGTCTGCCACAATGTCTTCGCAAGCCATACCAACGGTAAACTATGAAAAGAACTGTAGGGGAGTGAGCCTCAATGAGTCACTGACCCAGTAGGGAACCACCTAAAACCACACACAACACAGAAGAACCTCAACCCCAGCAGGTCTCACTGGCAACACCGATAGCCAAACTATATCATGCTCACACATTCATAATAAACAACAATTAGAACATATACTCACAATAAACATATAGTCCTTAGAGAGAAGAACAACAGGACTAGCACAACACACTAGTCCACTCCACAACTGTAAAGCCTAGGCCACAAGCCTTACAGGCACACCACCTCAACAACTAGTCACCTAAGCTACAAGCCACACAGGAAAACCACTGCCTAGGCTACAACCTTCACTAGCGAACCTCAAACACATGGGTAACGGAACTGCTAACTAGGAGCTAGTCCTTTATACCCTTAAACAACGATATATCGAATATCATACTTAAGTAACAGGACTGGCTTCTAGGATGCCAATCCATCACACATTAAAACCTTATTCGGAAGTTTACCCAAGGACGGATAAAACACAACAAGTGGGAGGTCTCATCGCATGACCTCCATGGAGCACAACTCCACTTCACCACCTGAAAAGGCTAGTACTCAGCGTACCATGAGAAATGGATACCCACAAAGGGTACAAGTACCTACCTCCACGAGGTACTACCACAAAACCACAAACACAACTGTGCCACCACTAGGGCACACCACAACCAATCAAACCACAACCAGTGAGTCTCTGCTCACCAACCACAACTACAACTGTGCCAACACCATGGCACACCTTGACGGGTAAAACCACAACCAACACAGGCTACAACTAGTAGCAAAGCACGAGTCGGAAAGCATGACGCCACCACATGGGAATGGACTACTGGTTCATGAAGCCAGTATCCAACCCAGACAACACAACATAAGAGCTAGCTCTCAGTCCCGCAGCCATAGACATAAGGTCCAACTGCTGCTCCATAACCATAAGTAAAGCCAAAGAACTGTGGAGACCAACCAAACCACCATTACTGCGGACCACATTGCCGCAGGCCGATGCCTGGCACCTTTAGAGACTCTGGCCTGAGCCCTCTAAAGTGAGGAACTAGAAACTAGGACTAGTCGGGGCCCAATACATCTACTGGTGTCTGTAACCCCTCCCCCCCCCCCCCAGCTACGAGTGCGCGACAGGCGACCAAACAACAAACTCTCACAAGTCGCTGCCCTCTGCCGTCTTTCCCTCAGTCGGACGACAACTCTCCCCGAGAGAGAGGGTGTCTAGGAAGACGACAAGACCTCGACAGTACCACTGTATTGGGACAAGCCCCGAGCACACATACGTGCCTGGCTCACACAGAACCTGGGACACCCAACTGATGAGGTATTCCGGAATAGGCGCCGGACCACCACACTTGGCAATGCACAAACCACGACATGTATATACTTACATATTCTTTATTACAAACCACGGTACGACTGTCGGGAATAACTTGTCCCCTGTCACCCTGTGACCTACAAGCTATCCCACACAGACCCACATATAAACCACGGTAACTAATCATAATTTGTCCTATCGTTGGTCATCACGTGACCTCCTTTCCACATAAATACAATATACACTATCTATACACCAACTCTTAACCTTGCTCACACTACACTAGTTAAGCCATCTCTATTAATCTATAAAAGATGTCACAAGACTGAGGCTAGGTTCACAACGGATCTTCACTGCCCAGCCACCAAAATAGCATGTGCCATGTGCACACTCACACCACGGAAACACTACACCAAATACGTAAACAACACACTAACCATGCTCACAGAGTGCTACAGGTGCCAATGCACCACTTGCCAAAGCCACGCACATCAAATACTGATAATCGTATAACCAAATCACTGAAACCATGCAAAGCAAGACCTCACGGCTGAGGTTGCGACATGGGGTATTGTCACCTTCATATCGCGACACCCCGATGTGTCACGATAGGAAACCCTAAGGGGACGGGTTGGTCTGTCGCGACCTGGTTGCGACAGCCGGGTCTGTCGCCTTCACAGGCGAAACCCTAATCCAGGAACCCTTCGGATTTGCCATGCAAACCACCCTAAACAGTGTTTTAACCCGGTTTTCATGCTCAATTCATTGCCTAGACATGGAATCTACTGTTTATGAAGCTTTAAACAAATCAAACATCCACAATACGCAATCCATGCAATGAAACCAGGTGGGATCTCCCTACCTTCATGAAAAACATGCAAACCGGCTACGGCACGATGTCTCCCCCGCTCCATACAACGTCCTCTCATCAAGAGCACATCGAAATCCACGCCAGAACGCTGAATCACCTCTGAATCCGTCGGAGCAGCTTCCCCTGGCCGAGTAGAGCTCGTGAGGGTTCTACTTGGCTAACCATTCTTAAAAACACACAGCGGTTGGGAACGCGACGTGGACCTACGTTGCGACCTGATCACGACCTAGGTGACCGTCGCCTTCCCACTCCCGACGTCAGCAAGCCCTGCCCCATGAGCGACACGCGGTGTGCATCCAGATGTCGACCCAAATAGCGACAACAAGAACGCGACCGCCAGGGCCGTCACGTTCAGAATGATACCCACACCCCCATCACGTTCACAACCAGTGAACCAACGGGTACTACGGGCCTAACCTTCCGGCCCACTAAGCCCCGCACAACGCTCGAAAACCACGACCGAGGCTAAATGACCCCACATTGGTCATGAGCACCACACCAAAGCCAGTAAACGTAGATCCGAACAACCACTAAACGACGATCCACAGGGATCTGAAAAACGTGCTATGTTACAGAAGCAGCCTAGAAAAAAATATTGCAAACACAGCCAGGAAAAATGTGGAAGTAGGTTGAGTTCAAGGATATAAAGCGCCAACAGCAAGATAGAATCGCTTACGATTGAAAGCTAAAGTGGGTCAGATTGGTAACTGAATGAAACAAGCATGAAAATGAGCAAATTCAGTTAGTACAGATGATTTGAAAGGCAGATATAGAGAAAGTGTATCCTACTTGTTCTAGATTTAGTTTTATTTCTTTTTAGGTGATTGTCTGATTTACTATGGTTCGTTTTGAATGTCGGGGACGACATTCCTTTTTAGGTGATAGTAATGTAACGTAGCACATTTTTCAGATCTTCGTGGATCCTTGCTTAGCGGGTTTGGTGGCCAATGTGTGGCCCATTTGTAACGTCGTGCGTTTTTCGGATCCTTGTGGATCGTCTTTTGGTTCCTTGTGGATCCCTCATTTGGTAGTTGTGGTGGCCAGTGTGTGGCCAATATGGTGTGTTTCTCGAGTTTGTGCAGGTCTGGGGTGTTTGTGGGTCGTTAGGCTGGGCCCAAAACACCTGCACGTTCACTGTCTGTGAACGCGACAGTGAGGAACGTCGCGTTCTGAACACGACGGTTCTGCATGTCACATTCCTGTGGCCGCTGCTGAGAGGTTGTCGTCTGAAAGTGCGCCATGTGTCGCGCGCTGGGCGGCATGCAGATGTCAGCTTCATAAAGGTGACACTCTGAACCGTCACATTCAGGTCACGACGGAGGGGTACGTGACGTTCCCAACCGCTGTGCGTTTTTAACCTGCTCTGGCCAAGTAGAGCTGCAACCAGTTCTGCTCGGCCACGGGGAAGAAGCTACGACGATTTCTTGGGCAATTTGGTGGATTTGAGGTGTTTTTTGCATGTTCTCGCCACGAGGACCTTGCGTGGAGCAGGGGAAACGTCTGGTGTTCTTTGTTCTTCGAGAAGGTAGGCAAATTCTTCCTGTTTTACATCGTGTGATTGTGTGGGACGCATGTATGTTTGGTTTTTGGTGTTTAGAACGGTAGATACCATGTTAGGGTATACATTAAAGCATGAAAAATGTGAATTAAGCGTGGGTTGCATGGATTGGGGTGGTGATCCGTGGAGTTCCTCCCCGATTAGAGTTTTCTCCTGTGAAGGCGACAGAGCCCCCTGTCGCATTCTGAACGCAACAGGCGGCGTTCATGTTGTGAACGCGACATATTGGGGTGTCACGTTCTGAAGGCGATGCTACCCTATGTCGCAACCTCATCCGAGAGGCCTTGTTGTATATGGTTTTAATGGTGGAATAATCTTGTTATTGATATTTCGTGTGCATAGTGAGTATATGCGGTGCATTGGCACCTGTTGCACTCTGGGAACGTGTCGTTCTCGAGGTTAGAAAGTGGTACACATGACTGATGTGTTGTTCACGCGGTCAGTGTATGGTGTTCACATGGTTGACGTGAGGTTTCACGTGGTTTGTGCGGTGTGCACGTGGTTTGTGTGTGTGTGGCGAGTAGTACGACGCCTACCGTGGTTACCTCTTCAGTTGGGTGCCCCAGGTTCTGTGTGAGCCAAGCTTGTGCTCGAGGCTTGTCCCGCTACTTGTGTTGTACCGTCGAGGTCTGTGTCATCTGTCCTGGACACCCTCACTCCTTAGCTTGAGTTGTATGTCCGGCTGAGGGAAAGATGATAGTGGGACAACGACTTGTGAGAGTTTGTTGTTTTGTCGCTTGTAGCACGCTCGTAGTTGGGGGTACGGACACCATTAGCCGTCACTGGTCCCCAACTAGTGCCCCACTCTAGGGAGCTCAGGCCAGAGTCCCTAAAGGTGCAGGCATGGGCCCGCGATAGTGTGGTCTGCGGTTGTGGTGTTGGTTGGTCTCCACAGTTGTTTGACTTGTTCTCGAGGAGCGGCAGCTGGACCTTACGTTTGTGGCTGCATGGTTGAGAGGTAGACTGTGTGGCTTGTCCGAGTCAGTTGCTGGTGTCGCGAACCAGTCTACATGGCTTGAGTGTGGAGGTCTCTACTTTACCCCGTACACCGAGTTGTGGTTTGTCGTTTACTTATTTAAATTGGTTTGTGTTAACAGCAAGTGGTAAGTGGTATTTACAGCTTTGATATCCTGCTTAGTTTACTCTATAAATTGCTGGCGTAGCTTCCTGCTTACGTACTTGAGTTTAGTTTACTCGATTTTTGGGGGAGTTTTCCTATTGAGCCAGTGACTTACGAGGCTCACCCCTACTCCCTACAGGTGAAGGAGAGTAGGTGGTTTCCCTACCGTCTTCTAGTTCAGAGCCGCGTCGCAGCGGTGTTTGGCCGACGCCTCCAACAGTGTAGATTTTCTTCTGTTGTACCTCAGGGTATGCCCCAGGCTTGTTTATTTTCCTTTGACTTTTGTTAAAATTTGGCTATGTAAATCTAATGTGAATATGTATGAAATTGTGAATCTTTTATATATATCGGTGTGTTCTTTTGTGTTTCTACGAACATGTGTATGATATCCCTTACGAGGCTACGGCTTGTTTGCAGGAGGCAGAATCGGGTCAAGCTCGTTAGTGGGTTAACGGGTTTGAGCGACGTGGTTTGTCACAGTTGGTATTAGAGCAAGGTCCATGTAAATATAAAGGAACTAGGAAATTACATAGCCTTATTTCTACACTAGTCCACTAATGGTAGTTGGCATTGGTTTTGTAATGATTTGCCTTCGTGTATGTGGATTGGAATTTGTTTGTGCAGGAATTTGAGATGACTGATAGGAGAGATTGGGGTGGTGGAGGAGATGAGCCTGAGGAGTCTACTCAGCGCATGATAGAAAGGATATGGGAGAGTCTTACAGAGATTCGGATGAGAATGGACTAGTAAGCACCGGTACCGCCAGCAGCAGTACCACCAGTTACGGGAGAGGCCGTTCCAATGGCGCCAGTTCCACCACCACCTGGTGTGGAGGTACCTTTTGCAGTACCTGTACCACCGCCACTGCCTGTGAGGGCAGCAGAGGAACCAATGATGCAAGTTGAAAAATTTTTGAGGTTACAACTGCCAACATATATAGGAGGACCAAATCCAGACACAGCGGAGCACTTGATTCATGAAGTTGAAAGAGTATTTGTGACAATGAGATGTCCACCAGCAGATAGAGTTGTGTTAGCTGCATATCAGTTGAGGGATTTTGCTCAAGAATGGTGGAGGTTAAAGATGCAGACTACTTTTGCGGGCAGGACAGAGGAGACCATCACTTGGCCAAAATTTCTCGAGGTATTCGATGACACATTCTTTCCATTGCAAGTGCACTAGGCAAAAAGGGAGCAGTTTCGAACACTTCAACAAGGGAATTCTTCTGTTTTGGAATACCAGACGAGGTTTATGGCACTCAGTCGATATGCACCCAATGTTGTATCAGATAATGCTATGATGGTCGAGTATTTTATCTGAGGCTTGAGGGCAGAGTTGCAGAATGCGGTGATATCGCTGATGTGCAAGACTGTAGAAGAGGCAGCCCAGAGAGCAGCTACATTAGAGAGGTCCGTTCGGTCTCGAAAGGCAGGAGAGTCAGGTTCAGGTAGTTTTCGGCTACCACAGCAATCCACGGGGATTAGCAAATAAAAGGCGCCAGCGGGAGCATCTTCCTCAGGTTTCAGCAAGTGGGGACAAAAGTTGAAAAAGGTATTTCATGGTCGAGAAGGAAGGGGAGGTCATCAACAGATGTTCCATCAGGGACGAGGCTACAGGCCGGAGGTGGAGGAATCACAGCAAAGCACCGCTAGGCAGCCTACAATTCCACCAGGGTACAAGTGTTATAATTGTGATCAGCAGGGGTATTTGATCAGAAATTGCCCCTATCCACGAGAATATGGATATGGAAGAGGAGTTCAGTAGCAGCAGCAACATCCCCAGCAGTTACAAGCAGGTCGTGGTAGAGGAGCACCACATCAGCGTGGTAGAGGCCGGGTTATGGCTATCACCCGAGCCCAGGCAGAGGCGTCAAATCTGATAGAAGGTATATTACCTATCTATGATTTTTTAGCAAGAGTTTTATTTGATCTGGATGCTTCTCATTCTTTTATTTCCGAGGAGTTTTTGGATTGTATGGTGCGTCCACTAGAAGAGAAATTGTGTGAGTTGGGAGTAGAGGTTCCCTCGGGTGAGTTTATGCTCACCTCCTGTTATGTAGATGAGGCTCCTATTGTGATTTAAGGAAATCATATGCTAGGTAGATTATGAACTTTGCAATTGAGAGATTTTGATATTAGCCTATGTATGGATTGGATTGAGGCCTATAGAGCTATGGTAGATTGCAGAAAGAGGAGAATCAGGTTTTGTTATCCCAGTGGAGTAGTGTTTGGATTTCAAGATATGCCTTTCTATACCTCCAAGATTATAATTTCAGCAATTAGAGCTAGAAAATTGTTAAATGCAGGATGTGTAGCTTATATAGCTTCTGTGAGCTTGGTTGAGATTGGTAAATCAGTAGAGGCAGTTCCAGTAGTTAGGGAATTTGTAGATGTGTTTCCAGATGATTTACTAGGTTCAGCTCCACAAAGAGAGGTGGACTTTATGATTGAATTGCAACCAGGAACTATGCCAATTTCTAAGGCCCCATATAGAATGGCCCCAACAGAATTGAAAGAGCTAAAGAAGCAGTTACAAGAATGACTAGAAAAAGGTTTTATCAGACTGGGCCATTCAACATGAGGAGCCCCTGTATTGTTTGTAAGGAAGAAGGATGGAAGCTTCAGAATGTGTATTGATTATAGAAAGTTGAATGAAGTGACCATAAAGAATAAATATCCATTGCCAAGAATTGATGATTTTTTTTATCAGCTTCAGTCAGCTAAGGTGTTTTCTAAAATTGACTTGAGATCAGGGTACCACCAGTTAAGGATCAAAGAAAAAGACATTGATAAGATAGCATTCAGAACCAGGTATGGGCATTATGAGTTTGTGGTTATGCCATTTGGGCTAACCAATGCACCAGCAGCATTTATGAATTTGATGAACATAATTTTTCATCCATATCTGGACCAGTTTATAGTGATTTTCATAGATGACATACTGGTTTATTCAGCATCTGAAGAGGAGCATGCAGCTCATTTGAGGTTTACATTGCAGCTTTTGCGGGACAATCAGCTATATGCCAAATTCCGTAAGTGTGAATTTTGGTTGAAAGAAATTCAGTTTTTGGGTCATGTTATTTCAGCAGAGGGAGTTGCAGTTGAACCAGCTAAGGTAGAAGCAATTATGAAGTGGGAAGCGCCGAAGACAATTACAGAAATAAGAAGTTTTCTAGGGTTAGCAGGTTATTATAGGCATTTTATACAGGATTTCTCCAGAATTGCAGCACCCATGACTAGATTAACCAGAAAAGATGTGCCATTTGTGTGGTCAAATGAATGCCAGAAATGTTTCATGGAATTGAAAAAGAGGCTTACAGCAGCACCAATATTGACATTACCAGTAGGCAGTGGTGGTTTTGTGATTTACACAGATGCTTCTAGAAGAGGGCTTGGAGCTGTACTAATGCAACATGGTAAAATGATAGCATATGCATCCAGGCAATTGAAGTCAGCAGAGGAGAATTACCCAACTCATAATTTAGAGCTAGCAACAGTTGTTTTTGCTTTAAAAATGTGGAGGCATTATATTTATGGTGAGAGATTTGAAATATTTACAGATCATAAGAGCTTGAAGTATAATTTTTCTTAGAAATATTTGAATCTCCGTCAGCGTAGATGGGTAGAATATTTGAAAGATTATGATTTCAGTTTGGCTTACCATCCGGGTAAGGTCAATGTAGTAGCTGATGCATTGAGCATAAAAGCATATTTGAGTCGCATGATGATTAAAGAATGGAAATTATATGATGAAGTAGCAGAAACTTCATTGTATGTTCCAAGCAGTCAGCGGTGAGCAGTACTAGCCAGTAGTGCTATAGAGCCATCTTTATATTGGCAGATTGTTGAAGCCCAAAGAACAGATGGGAATTTAGCGAAAATTGTAAAACTAGAAGGTATTACCATTGATGCTAATTGTGTAATCATGCTCAGGGGCAGGTTATATGTGTCAGCCGAAGGAGAGGTAAAGCAGAGGGTACTAGAAGAAGCCCATAAATCAAGATATATAATTCATCCCGACAGCACTAAAATGTATCAAGATCTGAAAAGCCACTTTTGGTGGCCGCACATGAAAAGCGAAATAGCAGAATTCATTGCAAGATGTATAGTTTGTCAGCAAATAAAGGCAGAGCATCAGAAGCCTAGAGGTTTACTATAGCCGTTACCCATTCCACAGTGTAAATGTGACAACATTTCTATTAATTTTGTGGCAGGGTTACTAAGAACAGCTACAGGGCATAATGGAATCTGGGTATTTGTTGACAGATTAACTAAAGTATGCAGATTAATAGCAGTAAGTATGTCTTGGACAGTAGACAGACTAGCAAGGGTTTGTGTTGATAGAATTGTTCCGTTGCATGGCATCCCGAAGACAATTGTTTCTGATAGGGATCCAAGGTTTACTTCTAGTTTCTGGAGAAGCTTACATAGAGTAATTGGTACGGAATTAAGATACAATTCAGCCTATCACCCACAAACAGATGGTCAGACAGAAAGAACAATACAGACAATTGAAGACATGTTACGAGCTTGTTGCTTAGTGTGGGGAGGCAGTTGGGAGCACCATTTGGGCATGGTCGAGTTTGCTTATAACAACAGTTATTATACCAGTATTAGAATGGCACCATATGAAGCATTATTTGGCAGGCCGTGCAGAACTCCATTAAATTGGCATGAAGTGGGAGAGAGACAAGTAATGGGACCAGAATTGACTCAACAAACAATAGAAATGGTCAGATTTATCAAAGAAAATTTGCAAACAGCCTAGAGCCGACAAAAAAGCTATGCAGATAATCGTCGCAGACCACTTCAGTTTGAAGTTGAAGATTTTGTTTTTCTGAGGGTTTCTCCTACTAAAGGTATTTTTAGATTCAGTAAGAAAGGAAAGTTGAGCCCAAGGTATGTAGGGCCCTTCAAGGTATTAGAAAGAATCGGGGAGACTGCCTATAGAAATTATTTGCTAGCTGATTTTACTGACGCTCATGATGTTTTTCATGTTTCTATGTTGAGAAAATGTATTGAAGATCTAGCACAGATAGTCAGTTATCAGCGAGATGATTTGAAACCAGATATGTCCATGCCAGAGTACCCAGTGCAGATCACAGGTTGCAGAACACAGAAGTTAAGGAATAAAGAGATTGACTTAGTAAAAGTTAGGTGGGAAAACAGGCAGGGAGGAGAGGATACCTGGGAGTAGGCCGATGAAATGGCTAAAGCGTATCCTTATTTGTTTGAGTAAGTTTTTAAATCTTTTTAGATGATAGTACTTATTGTGGTGTTTAATCTTTAAATTCATGAATTATGTTCTGAATTTCGAGGTCGAAATTTCTTTTTAGATGATAGTAATGTAACGTTGCGCATTTTTCAGATCCTTGTGAGTCGTCTTTCGGATCCTTGTGGATCCCTCGTTTGGTAGTTGTGGTGGCCAATGTGTGGTCAATGTGGTGTGTTTCCTAAGTATGTGCAGGTTTTGTGGTGTTTGTGGGCCGTTAGGCTAGGCCCAAAACACCTGCACGTTCACTGTCTGTGAACGCGACAGTGAGGAACGTCGTGTTCTGAATGCGACGGTTCTGCGTGTCATGTTCTTGTTGACGCTGCTGAGCGGTCGTCGTCTGCATGCGCGCCATGTGTAGCGCGCTGGGCGGCATGCAGACATCAGCTTCAAGAAGGCGACACCCTAAACCGTCGCGTTTCGGTCGCGACGGAGGGGTACGTCGCGTTCCCAACCACTGTGCGTTTTTTACCTGCTCTGGCCAAGCAGAGATGCAACCAGTTCTGCTCGGCTTGGGGGAAGAAGCTGCGGCGATTTCATGGGCAATTTGGCGGATTTGAGGTGTTTTTGGCGTGTTCTCGCTGCGAGGACCTTGCGTGGAGCGGGCGAAATGCCGGGTGTTTGTTGTTCTTCAAGTTCTTCACAAAGGTAGGGGAATTCATCCTGTTTTACACTGTGTGATTTTGTGGGATGCATGTATGTTTGGTTTTTGGTGTTTAGAACGGTAGATACCATGTTAGGGTATACATTAAAGCATGAAAAATGTGAATTAAGCGTGGTTTGCGTGGCTTTGGGTGGTGATCCATGAAGTTCCTCCCGAATTAGGGTTATCTCCTGTGAAGGTGACAGAGTCCCCTGTCGCGTTCTGAATGCGATAGGCCGACCCGTTGCATTCATGTTATGAACGTGACATATTGGGGTGTCGAGTTCTGAAGGCGACGCTACCCTGTGTCGCGACCTCAGTCGAGAGGTCTTGTTGTATATGGTTTTAATCGTGGAATTATCTTGTTATTGATATTTCGTGTGCATAGTGAGTATATGCGGTGCATTGGCACCTGCTGCACTCTAGGAACGTGTTGTTCTCGAGGTTAGCAAGTGGTACACGTGACTGGCGTGTTGTTTACACGGTCAGTGTACGGTGTTCACGTGGTTGGCATGAGGTTTCACGTGGTTTGTGCGGTGTGCACGTGGTTTATTTGTGCGTGGCGAGTAGTACGATGCCTACCATGGTTACCTCTTCAGTTGGGTTCCCCAGGTTCTATGTGATCCAGGCTTGTGCTCGCGGCTTGTCTCGGTACTTGTGTTGTACCGTCGAGGTCTGTGTCGTCTGTCCTGGACACCCTCACTCCTTAGCGTGAGTTGTGCGTCCGGCTGGGGAAAGACGACAGTGGGATAGCGACTTGTGAGAGTTTGTTGTTTTGTTGCTTGTAGCGTGCTCATAGTTGGGGGTACAGACACCAGTAGACATCACTGGTCCCCAACTAGTCCTGTTACCAGTGCTTCACTCTAGGGAGCTCAGGCTAGAGTCCCTAAAGGTGCCAGTCATGGGCCCGCAGTAGTGTGGTCTGCGGTTGTGTTGTTGGCTGGTCTCCACAGTTGTTTAACTTGTTCTCATGGAGCGGTGGCTGGACCTTATGTCCGTGGCTGCGAGGCTGAGAGGTAGACCTGTGTGGTTTGTCCGAGTCAGTTGCTGGTGTCGCGAACTAGTCTACGTGGCTTGAGTGTGGCAGTCTCTACTTTACCCCGTACACCGAGTTGTGGTTTGCCGTTTACTTATTTAAATTGGTTTGTGTTAACGGCAAGTGGTATTTACAGCTTTGATATCCTGCTTAGTTTACTCTATAAATTGCTGGAGTAGCTTCCTACTTACGTACTTGAGTTTAGTTTACTCGATTTTTGGGAAAGTTTCCCTACTGAGCCAATGACTTGTGAGGCTCACCCCTACTCCCTACAGGTGAAGGAGAGCAGGAGGTTTCCCTACCGTCTACTAGTTCAGAGCCGCGTCACAGCAGTGTTGGGTCGACGCCTCCAGCAGTGTAGATTTTCTTCTGTTGTACCTCAGGGTATGCCCCAGGCTTGTGTATTTTCCTTTGGCTTTTGTTGAAATTTGGCTTGTAAATCTAATATGAATATGTATGAGATTGTGATTCTTTTATATATATCAGTGTGTTCTTTTGTGTTTCCACGGACATGTGTATGATATCCCTTACGAGGCTACGGCTTGTTCGCGGGAGGCGGAGTCGGGTCAAGCTCGTTAGTGGGTTAACGGGTTTGAACGACGTGGTCCGTCACACCATTAGTCTTTGTTTCAGGTGTTTCCGTAGGTTGTGAGGCTTTGTGGGTCGGCTGGGTGAGCCCAAAGAGCTCACAGGTTCTCTGTCTGTGAACGCGACAAAGGCTGGAGTCGCGTTCTGAACGAGACGGCCCTGGGTGTCACAATCTGGTTGCCGCCGCGGAGCGGTCTTCGTCTGCATGTCCGCCGCGTGTCCCGCGTTGGGCGGCCTGGTGATGTCGACCATGGGAAGGCGACGACCTTCTCCATAGCATTCAGGTCGCGACGGTAGGGTACATCGTGTTGCCAACTGTGATGAGTTTTTAAGAAATGTCAGGCGAGCAGAACTCAGGAAGCTCTGCTCGGCCAAGGAGGAGTTTTTGCGCAGGTTTTCGAGTGATTCTGGGTGTTGGAGGAGTTTTTGGCGTGCTCTCACAGCGGGGATGTCGCACGGAGCGAGGGAAACGCCGGGTTGTGATCGGTCTTCATGTTCTTCGTGAAGGTAGTGTGATTCTGCCCATTTTCATGTTGTGAATCACATGTGATGCATGTTTGGTTTGTTAATCACTTAAACGCTTAAAGAACAGTAGATATCATGCTAGGGCATTGAGTAAAGCATGAAAAATGGGAATTAAACGTGGTTTGTATGGTTTGTGGGGGTGATCCGGAGATGGGAACCTAGATTAGGGTTCCAGCATGTGAAGGCGACAGAGCCCTCTGTCGCGTTCTGAATGCGACAGGCTGACCCATCGTGTTAGGCTTTTGGATCACGACATGTTGGGGTGTCGCGATCAGAAGGTGACAGTAGCCTATGTCACGATCACAACTGAGAGAATTGGTTGTGTCTATTTTACTGGTACGCTTATCCGACTATCGTTAAAGTGTTGTGCATGGCATGGATAAGTGGTGCTAATGCACTTGTAGCACTCGTGGAGCATGTCGTTTGCATGTTGTTTACATGGTTAGTGTGTTGCTCACGAAGTGAGCATGTGTTTACATGGTAGGCGTATTGTGCACATAGTTAGTGTGTTGTATACACGGTGTTTACATGGTTTGAGTGTCGTGCATGTGGATTGTGTGTGCATGGCAAGTGTTTCAACATTGTGTTTATTGTAATATAACTATTGTGGTTAGTTTGTGGTGGTTGGGCAGTGAGGTTCCAGTGTGAACCTAGCCTCGGCCCTTTAGTGTCTTTTGCATGGTTATTAAGTGGTTATTATATTGTATTAATATGGCAATGGAGGTCATAGGGTGACCAATGACAGGCAAGATTATTGTATGCTATTGTGATTTAAGTATGTGTTGGTGTCGGTTAGCTTGGAGGTCACATAGTGACCAGTGATGAGCCAATTATATTTAATATATCGTGATATAAGTTTCACTGAGGTGTTAAGTAACTGACGTGGTTTGTGTGCTAGCCGAGTGTGGTGGTCCGGCGCCTATTCTTGAATGCCTCTCTAGTCAGGTACCCCAGGTTTTGTGTTAGCCAAGAACGTTAGTGCTCGGGGTTTGTCCCAGTACTATGTGTACCATCGAGGTCTGTGTCATCTGTCCTGGACACCCTCACTCCTGTGCTTGAGTTGTATGTTCGGCTGAGGGAAAGATGACAGTGGGACAGCGACTTGTGAGAGTTTATGTTTAGTCGCTTGTAGCATGCTTGTGGTTGGGGGTACGGACACCAGTAGACATACTGGTCCTCAGCTAGTCCTGTGTTTCCAGTGACTCACTTTAGGGAGCTTGGGCTAGAGTCCTTAAAGGTGCCAGGCATGGACCTGCAGCTGTGTGGTCTGCAGGTGTGGTGTTAGGTGGTCTCCACTGTTCTTTGACTTTACTGTGTGGTTGTGAAGCGGCAGTTGGACCTTTCGTCCGTGACTACGAGACTGAGAGGTAGCTCTTATGTTGTGTTGTTTGGGTTGAATAATGGCGTCATGAGCCAGTAGTCCGTTCCTGTGTATTGGCGTCGTTCCTTTTCGACTCGTGCTTTGCCACTGGTGGTAGCTTGTGTGTGTGACAGGTTGGTTGAGGTTTTACCGTTGTGGTGTGCCCTAGTGGTGGTACGATTCTAGTTATGGTTCCATTGTGGTACCTCATGGTAGTAGGTACATGTACCCTTCGTGGGTAGCTTTATGTTATAGTACGTTGTGTACCAGCCTTTTTCAGGTGTTGAAGTGGTCTTGTGTTCCGTGAAGGTCAAGTTGTGTGACCTTTCGCACGTCGTGTTTTACCCTTCTTTGGGTAAGCTTCTGATTGTGGTTTAAGTGTGTGACTAATTGGCTTGCTGATGCTAGCCTTGTTACCCTTTGTGGGTAGGTTGCCTGTGAGGCTTGTAGCTTAGGCAACCAATTGTTATAGTGGTTTGCCTATGAGGCATGTGGCCTAGGCATTTCAGTTGTTGGGCGGACTAGCAGTGTTGTGCTAGTCCTGTTGTCTCTTTTATCCTTTGGGATTTGTGCTAGCTAGTGAGATATATTGTTTAGCTGTTATTTATTATGTTTTGTTGTGAGCATGATATGGTTTGGCTATCGGTATTGCCAGTGAGACCCTCTGGGGTTGAGGTCTCTTCAGTTTTGTGTGTTGTTTTTGGGTGGTCCCTACTGAGCCTGTGGCTTGTTGAGGCTCACTCCCCTACAGTTCTTTTCAGGGCTTGCCATTTGTGTGGCTTGCGGAGGTGTTGTGGCAGACTTGTACTACCAATAGTAAAGTTAGTCGTGTTGTGTGAGCTTGTGCTCCCTCGGGGTATGCCCCAGGTAGTTGTACTCTTTTGTTGAACATGTAATAATGTATTAGGACAATTGTAAATTGTTATATATAGATATGAGCACATGTACTTTCTTATGTCTTATATTGTTGTGGCTATCTTTTACATTCTTACTGGACACGTGTACAAGCTATCCCTTACGAGACTTCAGTCCGTTCGCAGGAGGCGGATCTGGATATGGAGCCCTATTGGGCATAAATATCCAGGGCTGTCACACCATAGGTCTCCCAACTGATAGCAATCTTCTTCGCTCGATTTGTTCCCACTGTCAACGGGCCAAGAGTCATAGATTACCTTTTCCCTCTTCTGAGTTTAGATCTTCCGCTCTGTTTGAGTTAGTTGTGTCTGATGTTTTGGGTCCATCCCCTACTCCTAGCTCTCATGGGTTTTGATATTATGTTATATTCATTGATCATTTCACAAGGTTGACATGGTTATTTCCTATGGCATCCAAATCAGTTGTGTTTCCTACATTTCTTAAATTTAAGTCTCATGTTGAGATGATCTTCTCCACCAAAATCAAATAGTTCCAAAGTGATTGGGGTGGAGAGTATCATCGTTTATCTTCTTACTTGGCGGAGTGTGGCATCTCTCATCGATTATCTTGTCCACACACTCATCAATAAAACGACATTGCTGAGCGTAAGCAGCGTCATGTGGTGGAAACGGCTTTGGGTCTTCTCAGCACTGCTAGATTACCCATGACATTTTGGGATGAGGCTGTTACCTGTGCGGTGCTTCTCATCAATCGCCTACCCTCACCCGTTCTTCAACACATCTCTCCTTTTGAGAAGTTATTCTCTAAACCACCAGATTATTCCTTTCTTCACATTTTTGGATGTGCTTGCTATCCCCATCTTCGCCCCTATAATAAACACAAACTTGACTTCCGCTTAGAGTGTTGTGTTTTTATGGGTTATAGTAGCTCTCATAAAGGGTATCAGTGTCTTCTTCCCTCCACAGGTCGTATCTACATAGCCCGCAATGTTGTCTTTGATGAGTCAATCTTTCCTTATTCCTCGCTCGTGTCGTCGTCCTCTCCACCGTCTCCCACCACCACATCATTGCATGTTCCTTTCTTGCTGTCAGGACCTCACGACACCTCTCTCATCAAAGAAGAACGCTCAGCACACATGGACTCATAGTCCCGCACAGGATCTCCTCCTCCCAACAGTGTGTTACCCTTTGGTACCGACGTCCTCGCCTCCTGCGTCCCTGCCAACGCCGCTCTCTCCACCTCACTCGCCAACACCGCACACCTTACCCTCCTCCCATGCACCCCTAACCGATAGTAGCTCGTCTCCTCCACCTAAAGTCAAGTCCCTTAAGGACATCTCAGCCCAGCTTGACCGCCGGGCCCTGTAGTTCCAAACACTCTCTTCCTTATGCCCTTAACGCCATCCCTGCTACCCCTGAGCCTACATCCATTGCCACTGCCAACAAAGACCCCAACTGGCGCCATGCATGTCCGAAGATTTTGGAGCACTCCAACAGAATGGTACATGGACCCTTGTTCCACCTCCGCCCCAGAGTAATATTGTTGGTTGTAAATGGCTCTACAAACTTAAGCGGCATTCAAATGGTACTGTGGCCCGATACAAAGCACGGCTCATTGCTAAGGGATTCACTCAACAAGATGGCCTTGCTTATCATGAGACTTTTAGCCCCGTCATCAAACCTGCAACAATTCAGTGTGTCTTGTCCATTGTTGTCTCCAAGGGTTGGCCTATCCATCAATTGGATGTGAATAATGCATTTTTGCATGGTGTTCTACATGAAGATATTTATATGTAGCAGTCTCCTCGATTCATTGACAAGCTTCGCCCTCACTTTGTTTACAAGTTGCACAAGGCGTTGTACGGATTGAAACAAGCACCGCGAGCATGGTTCTTCTGCCTATATACTCACTTGCTCTCGTTGGGGTTTGTCGGCTCTACTTGTGACCCATCCCTCTTTCTCTATCATCAGCAGGGGGTAACCACTTATGTGCTGGTCTACGCTGATGATATTATTATCACAGGGAGCAACCACACTGCTCTCCAATAGCTCGTGTTGGATCTTTTTGATGTGTTCTCTCTGAAGGACCTTGGTCCCTTGCACTATTTTCTTGGCATCCAAGTTGTTCGGTCGCCGTCGACATTATATCTATCTCAACAACAATATATACTTGATCTCTTGCACAAGGCAGATCTCCAAAACTCCAAGCCTATGCCAACTCCTCTACCCCCTCGAGCATCTATCTCTCTTGGCGATGGAGAACTCTTGGCTGATCCCAATGTCTTTAGAAGTCTTGTTGGGAGCTTGCAGTACGCCACATTGACACGCCCTGACATTGCTTTAGCTGTCAACAAAGTATGTCAATTTCTTTCAGCACCTACCTCTGCTCACCTGGCCACCATCAAGCGCATCCTGCACTATCTAAAAGGGACACTCCACTTCGCATTGGTCATTCAGCCTTCTGCCTCGCTCCGGCTAACCGCTTACTCTGATGCCGATTGGGTAGGCTATCTAGATGATTTCCGGTCTACAAGTGGCTATGGTGTCTTCCTTGGCAGCAATCTAATAACTTGGAGTGCCAAAACGTAGGCTACCATCGCACGGTCCAGTACTAAAGCTGAGCTTCGTGCCGTGGCTTCTGCGACCACTGAGATAATATGGCTCTAACATCTCTTACGTGAGTTGTAGCTACTTCCTACGCTCCCACCGTTGCTTTGGTGTGACAATATTAGCGCCCTTTATCTCGCGGCCAATCCAATGTTCAAGGCCCGCACAAAGCATGTAGAAGTGGATTTTCACTTCGTCAGACAGATGGTTCTCCAACGACGTCTTCAAGTTCTTCATGTGTCCAGCCATGATCAGCTTGCAGATATATTTACCAACTGTCTTGGGACAGCTCAATTCAACCTCCTACGTGACATGTTGAACATGAGACCTCATGTTCACCTTGAGGGGGTGAGCTAAGCAACCCAGAGTCTTACGTGCGTGTGCATGGTTATCTCCATGCACATGCATATACATCTGGAGTCCTACCAGGACACGACGCCCTTGTATACATCCACCGCCTTGTCCCTCTGGGACTCTTGTGTGTTACCCAGTCCCTATAGGAATTATGTAACGAATGCTTATATAATGAGAACCACCTTGCCGAGATCGCTGTATTGAGCATCGGCTTCTTCTCCATCTTTGTCTCTCTCTCTCTCTTGTTTCTCTCTCTAGTTTTATAGATTTCACTTGGAACAACATGTTTGCTGTTGTTTTTTTATAGATAGAAGTCGAGGCTTTGCCCTAATGCGTCATGGGCTGCACAAGGTCTTCTTTCATCATGATTCATCGTTTCAGCATTGTTGAGATTGGAGACTTATTGTAATGAACTGGTCTCGAAAACCATGCATATGGGCTTATATTTGTCATTTTTGTAGCTTGGGTTACTCATGCTTCTTCAACACATATATTTTGACCTACATTTGGCCCCAAGTCGGCTTTGCACATTCGCAGGAGAGATATGTTGGAGCATGTGCGCATACTTGAAGCGGAAGCGGAATCCATGACGGTGCAACCACGAGGAGGAAGATGATACGAACGCCAAATGCTAGAGGAGACGACCATAACCCCACAAAGTCTCCCTAGTTTCCTCTTTCTATGTCACTGGATGCCTTGTCTGTCTATGGGGAAGACTGACCATATATAGAGAGGAGGGACCAGTCCAAGAGGTGCCTTATTGGGCTCCCACCCATAACAGGAACCCATGGGCCACATGTGGGTTAGGCCCATAAATTATCCATTTGACTAGACCGGAAGCGTGCATCCTTTATGTGTAGCCCAAACATGATAAGCGGACCACTTAAGTTGGGTCAGAACCCAACATTCTCCCACTTGGTCCATCTTATCATAAATATCATCAAAATTTTCCTTTCGAAAATATTCATATATAACACATATATAATTTTGAAAAGACTTTTGAAAATTTTGATTTCATTAGGATGCACCTTTAAAGAAAACCGATATGCGCGCACAATATAAAACATAAAACTACACGTTATTCTAGTCAAAGGATCTGTAAGTCCAAATTATGAAAAATCAAATGATATGAGTCATGGCGGAAAATACATTCAGTCATGTACGACCTTCCATGTACCACAGTATCACCAACCTTCCACAATTGAACATTATATCTGGCACTGCAAACAAACTAAAACTAGATGTCTGTCTGCTGGTCACCACACACACACACATGTGTATGCATTCTGTCAATTACAAACCAGAACAAGTGCACATAACAAAAGTAATGGGCAGAAAACAAATAGAGAATCATGATATAAAAGTGAAAATAAATAACTATAGTGTCACAACTGTAAATGTCACAGCATATTGAGGGAACTGACATGCCCCATCTGAGTCACATGACTACAAAAAGTGCTAGTAGGTAGTCCTTTAGTGAGAGGGTCAGCTACCATAAGACTGGTCTCAATATGCTCAAAGGACACATCATGATTTCTCACTCTATCTCTAAGAGCAAAATACTTTATATCCAAGGCTCTACCACCCTTGGATGCCTTATTATTCTTAGAGTAGAAAATGGCAGCGGAGTTGTTACAGTAGATCTTCATCGGCCTAGCAATGAAGTTCACAAATGGCAAAGCTGTGACCAAATTCTGCAACTGAATGGCCTGTCCACTAGCCTCATAACAAGCAATAAACTCTGCCACCATGGTGGAAGTTGCTATGATACTTTTCTTCTCACTGCACCAACTTACAGCTCTCCCTGCCAAGAGGAAGATGTAACCTGAAGTAGACTTCCGAGTATCAAGACAACCACCATAGTCGGCATCTGCATAGCCAATGACTCCAATTGATCTGATCTCCTGAATGTGAGCATGTAGTCCATAGTGCCTCTGAGATATCGCATGACCTTCTTGGTAGCCTTCCAATGATCTATGCCTGGGTTACTCTAGTACTGACTGAGCATGCGCACAGCAAAAGCAATGTCTGGACGTGCACGTCGGCAAGTACATCAGGCTCCCATCTGCTGAAGCATAAGGAATTGGCTCCATCTGCTTCCTTTCAAGGTCATTCCTGGGACACTGTAATTCACTGAATTTATCTCCTTTAAGTATTGGTGCCTTATCAGGTGAACATGATTGCATATTGAACCTCTCTAAGATCTTTGATATGTAAGCCTTTTTAGAAAGACCAAGAGTGCCTGAGGGTCTATCTCTGGTGATTTCAATGCCAAGCACATAGCAGGCATCAACCTATCCTTCATCTCAAAATTCTTAGACAAGAAAACCTTTGTTTCATGCAACAAACTAAGATCACTGCTAGAGAGCAAAATATCATCCACATACAAAAGCAAGATAATGAACTGACTCCCACTGACCTTTAAGTAAAGGCATTCATCAATGACGTTCTCCATAAACCCAAAGGATAAAATGTTCTGATTAAACTTGAGGAACCACTAGCGGGAGGCTTGCTTAAGCCCGTAAATGGATTTCTTTAGCTTGCACACCATGTGTTCTTTTCCTTCAACATGAAACCCTTGAGGTTGTTCCATATACACTTCTTCATTTAGGTCCCCATTGAGAAATGCCATTTTCACATCCATCTGATGTCGCTCAAGATCAAAATGAGCCACCAAGGCCATGACCACCCTAAATGAGAGCTTTTTACTCACTGGAGAAAAGGTCTCATTGTAGTCAATGCCTTCCCTTTGAGTATCTGGCTTTATGCCGTTCAACTTTACCTTTAGAGTCCACTTTAGTCTTGAATATCCATTTACATCCAACACGTTTGGACCCTTTAGGTAAGTCAACAAACTCCCAGACCTAATTTTTAACCATAGTGTAGCAACCCTAAATTTGGGAAAATTTTTAAATATTTATATTATTTAATTAGAAAATCAAATAAAAGGAAGATGGATTAAATCAACTAGGAAATCAAATAAGAGAGAATTAAATAAAACCCATTAAAAGAAAAGGAGTAATGGGCTTTGCTATATTGACCCATTAGAAATGAGTGGGCTAAAATAGAAATTTTAAGAAGGGGAATAATAGAGAAATACCCTAAATTCGTAACTAAAATATTACTAAAATAGAAAAAGGAATTTAATGCATTAAATAGCTAGTTTGAATTAGGATTGGATTCCTAAACCTACCCCAATTGATTGGCCACGAAATTCCCTCTCTCCCAACCTAAATAGGAGATCTCTTGCTTAAAAAGGGGAGAGAAAAATAGGAAATTCGGAATTTAATAGGAGTTAGGCTTAAACTAGGAAAGGGAATAGGGAGAAGCTTAAATACTTCTCTTAAACCCTCATGGCCAGCCCTAGCTCGTGCCAAGAGGTTCCTGGACCAGGAGGAGAGGCCAAGAGGAGGAGAGTTCGTGGAGAGGAAGGATCTCTCAAGTTCTTCCCCGAGTTCTTCAAGTCTTAACCCTAGAAGAGGAAAACGATCAAAGGTAGGCATTCTCACAAGCATAAACCATGAAACTTTTTCTGTAGGATGTCTCTCTATCAGGAACAAAAGCCCTTTGGTTTCATAATTTCCATCGAGCATATCTGTCGTTCTTGATTTTTCATGTTCTGCAACTTACATGACCCGAACCCTCTTCTTAATTCTTGATCTCCTTGTATACTCAACCCCATGCCACGAATTTTTACTGTAGGAACTGATGCATGTTAGGCATCTTTTGCCCCTAAAAGCCCTAAATTTGATTCATCCTATCTTGCGAATTTAATCGTTGATCTCAACTATGTACTATTTCATGTTCATCATGAATACCTGTGTTTAAAACATGTCCAAACCCTGATTGTTTTCCAATTCCTATTTATTGTAACTACCCATGCATGCCTAGGTCGTTTTGCAACTAGTTTCATGATTTTTCATTGACTATACAATTAGTTGTGATTTTATGAACCACCCTGTGTCAAATAGGGTAAGTTCTGGCCCGCAATCCAATGTAATGTCCTTTCCCTGTCGGACCCGGGCGCAGACCCTGTGAACGCGACGGCCCGATAGGCCGCGTTCACAAGGGTCATCGCGACAGCACCCTCTGTCGCGATCTGATCGCGACAGGACCTGTCGTCGCGATCTGCTGCCCGACCTGACTAAGCCTGTCGCGACCCGTACAAGCACCCGTCGCGATCTCAGTTGACCCCGTCGCGACCCTCATCAGGGTACGTCGCGATCTGGGTTCTTTTTGCATAAAACCCCCTGTCTCAGCAAATGCCTGATTACCTACAGTGTTTGTACTCTTGTTTAACAGTCATACATCCCAAAAAAAACTCTTGTTATAAATTAAATATTTATGTATGATTAAAATACATGCACATGATCTTTTCTATCTAAAATTTCATGACACTTACACACACTTTGAACCATCCAATTATGGCATAATTTGGCATGAAACTATTTCATAATACATCTGGTAATTTATGTAATTAAATTACCCTATACTTGTCTATCGTTTCTCGCGATGTTTTGGGAATACCGATATCGACGCTCCACTGTTCTAGAACTCCTCTAGAACGTCGAGCACTTGTTTCTATATACACTCTCTCTTGACTTGGACGAACTCTCCGTCGGATACTCCATCTGCCGGACTAGTAAGTCTTTGTTCAAGGCCTCCGTAAGTCTCCTCTGTCCATGGATTCCCACATGGTCGACGAGCCGGTTGTACCCTAACACCTGTTATACCCATTAGGGATCAATATGGTCCAAACGGCTATTAGAAATTCACTCTCGTCTTGAATCACGCCGGACCTCTGGACCTGTGCTTAACATGGCCAGTGGTAAGGTCGTGAGTTCCGCCTAACTGCCAACACCATGTGTGCGTGTTGTGTAACGGTTACTATCGCTCGTTACTCGACGTTTTATCTGCAAGGTCCACTAACTCTCATCTATACTCTACTCGCTCATCTATTCACGTTCACTCTACTATCTCGTCTATTCATCTAGTGCTCTCATCTACTTCTTGGTACTCTATATTGGCTATTGACTGATTGTCTAAAGATAAACAATATAACTAATGTCTGGCAATATATAAAGGGCCCGATCTGGTCCTGGGATGTGCGCCCGAAAGTGCTAGTGCCCATGGGAGTTAAATGATCAGAGTGTTTGCCATTACACTCAAGTGCTATCTATCTTGACTATCTAAATGACAATCAAAACTGCTATGTTCTCTCGTTGTTCATTGACAACAAAGTGCTATGCTATACTCGTTGTGCTATCTGTGCTACGGCCATCTTGCTAAACTTGACATTGTGCTATCTTGCTATTATTGTGCTATTCCCGACACTTGTGCTATTCTTGGTAAGTCTATATTTGGAAAGTCTTACTATTTCGTTCATGTACTATTCTGCTATATTTTACTTGACACACTCTTCCGTCCTGTCATTAGTTACTATGTCTTTAACGCATTAATTACTTAAAGCCTGCTTGAGCTTGAGATTTAAGTCCTACTGGGCGATGTTCGCTCCCCCTGTGTTATTTGTCGTTGTGTTCTCAGGTGAGACCGAGGATGAACCATACACTCAAGAGGACGGGAACGACCTGGAGTGATGTCATGAGTACCCTAGTGTCCTATTGCTTGTTTAGCATGTAGTAGTTAGGTTTGAAGTTTAGTCTTTTGCCTTCTTTCAATGTAATCGGGCCCTATAGATTGGCTCTGATATTAGTGGTTGTAACTAGGCATTGAAAAGTATTAATGAAATGAATTTGCTTTATATTATTCATTTGAAATGGTTTGATGTCTAGTACTCGCTCTATACCCTTTTCTTGCAACTGCCTCGCGTTCCGATATTCCGCGTCGGGCGTGACAGTTTTGTGGTATCAGAGCCTAGGTTATTCTTAAGTATAGGATGATCTAGGTTAACCTGCCTCGACTAGAGTCAATTATCCTACCATGTGAGTTGTGGTTAGAGCCAAGGGTAACTAGCAAAAATAATAAACTCACACACGCACAAATTAAATTCACATCAGTATCATAACAGTAAGTTATTTTGTAGGAACTAAGCAATCAAGATGACTACCGAACGTGCTCAAATGAGGGGCATGCAACAAACCATCCAAGAACTGACACGCGCCATTGTGCAAGCCACTCAAGGAGGTGGCAATCGCGGTGCAGGTGACCTGCATCGCAACTTCAGAAGTCTGAACCCACCTAGGTTCAGCGGATCCACGGATCCGGATGAAGCTGAGCACTGGCTCCAAGAGATGGAAAGAATTTTCCGTGTCATGCAATGTGCAGCGGGGGACAAGCTGCTACTTGCCACGTTCCAACTGGAGAAGGACGCCCGCGCCTGGTGGGAGTCAGTGGAAGCTACTAGAGAGAATGGGCATTCACCTGGAAGAGTTTAAAGAAGCATTCAACTCCAAATACTTCTCCGAGCGTGTTCAAGAAAGGAAGGCTGCGGAATTCGCTGCTCTTAAACAGCGGAGCTTGACTGTGGCCGAATATGAAGCCCAGTTCTCTAGACTGGCACGCTATGCTGTACATCTGGTGAACACTGAAAGGATGAAGGCTAAGCGCTTTCTAAACGGCCTTAAGCCCCACTACATCACTCAACTCGCACCTTTCGACATCCGACCTACGCCGAGATGGTGAAGAGGGCTCAGCTGCTAGAAGATGCTACGGACTTCACCGACCATATAAAGGGAAGTTCGTCAAGAAGGAAGTGACCTCGGGTCAGTCATCTGCTAAGCCTACCAACGGCAAGAAGCGTCCCTTCAACATCACGGAGGGATCTAGCCAAGAAAGGAAACCCAAGGTTTTCGTACCCAACACTCCAACAAAGAGCCACTGCAAACACTGTGACAAGCCTGGTCACACGGCTGATGAATGCTGGAGGAAAGCCGGCGCATGTCTGCGCTGCGGAAGTCGCGAGCACCGTATCCCTGAGTGCCCGCTACTGAAAGAGAATGAAAGGCGCCCTAATGCGCCTAAGAAACAGGGCCGACTGCAAGCCCTACATGATGAGGAACCTGCTATGGAGGGTGGCATGGTAGAAGGTACCCTTCAAGTTTTCTCATTATCAGCATTCGTTTTATTTGATACTGGAGCCACTCATTCATTTATATCTCAAAACTTTGCTGATACTGTGAATGCTAAACCTATATCCATGGGTTGTGAGTTCTCTGTCACAACGCCACTAGGGGAAAAGGAGAAATTGAACAAATACTTTCCCTCTGCCGATGTAATGATCGGAGACCATAACCTAAAAGCCGACCTGGTGTGTATGTCCATGGAAGGCTATGATGTAATTTTGGGAGCCGACTGGTTGTCCGCATATGGGGCAAGTGTCGACTGTAAGAAAGGGAAGGTTACCTTTAGTGACTTTCCTAAACTGGCATTCTCTGGGATTAGACATAAGAGACGGATGTCTCTAGTCTCCGCCATAAAAGCCCACAACATGATGAAGAAAGGTTGTGCTGCTTTCCTAGCAGCCGTAGTAGTAGAAAAGAAGGGTTCCAAAATAGAAGACATACATATAGTACAGGACTACCCAGATGTATTCCCCGAAGACCTGCCAGGGATTCCCCCTGAACGAGATGTCAACTTCGCCATTGAGCTGATTCCTGGAGCCGCACCGGTATCGCGTCAACCGTACCGGATGTCACCTGCCGAGCTGAAGGAATTGAAGGCGCAACTGATGGAGCTACTAGAAAAGGGGTTCATCAGACCAAGTACTTCCCCATGGGGAGCACCTGTGCTATTCGTAAAGAAGAAAGATGGATCGATGAGGCTGTGCATCGACTATCGACAACTCAATCAACTCACCATCAAGAACAAGTACCCTTTGCCCAGAGTCGACGAACTTTCGACCAAATATCGGAGGTCAATATTTCTCCAAGATCGATCTTCGATCTGGCTACCACCAAATGAGGATCAAGGAGGACGATATTTCAAGACGGCTTTCAGGAGCAGGTATGGACATTATGAATTCGTCGTTATGCCTTTTGGGCTAACCAATGCTCCTGCAGCCTTTATGCAACTCATGAACAGCATATATCGGCCCTACCTCGACAAGTTCGTGGTCGTCTTTATCGACGACATCCTCATATACTCCAAGACCAAGGAAGAGCATGAAGAACACCTAAAGACAGCACTACAAGTTTTGCGAGACAACAAGCTGTACGCAAAGCTTAGCAAGTGTGAATTCTGGCTCGAAGAAGTATCCTTCTTGGGCCATGTCATCTCAAAGGACGGCATCTCTGTTGATCCCTCCAAAGTCGAAGCTGTACTCAACTGGGAGAGACCAACTAATGTCACCGAGATAAGAAGCTTCCTAGGACTGGCTGGCTATTACAGGCGATTCATCAAGGACTTCTCAAGGATCACTGTTCCACTCACGCGTCTGACACGAAAGGAGAATCCATACTCCTGGAGTAAAGAGTGTGAGAAAAGTTTCCAAACTCTCAAGGACTGTCTTACCTCAGCACCTGTTCTCGCTCTGCAAATAGAGGGAGAATGTTTCTCTTTCTACACCGATGCCTCAGGAATCGGGCTAGGTTGTGTACTCATGCAAAAGGAGAAGGTCATCGCCTATTCTTCAAGACAACTGAAGACACATGAAGTCAACTACCCTCTACATGATCTCTAGCTGGCTGCCGTGGTCTTCGCCTTGAAGATTTGGAGACACTATCTATATGGCGAGCAATTCACTGTCTACTCAAACCATAAAAGTCTGAAGTATTTATTCTCTCAGAAGGAACTCAACATGGGACAAAGGAGATGGGCTGCAATACTTGAAAGATTTCGACTTCCACATCCAATACCACCCAGGCAAGGGAAATGCCGTGGCTGATGCTCTTAGTAGGAAGCCAATGGCATTTGTCTCAAGTCTAGTCCTTGGCGAGATGCAACTACTAGAACAATTCGCAAGGTTAGACTTAAATATCGAACATAGAGATGATCGAGTCTTGGTTGCCAATATCAAGATTCAATCTGATCTGCTAGAGGAGATCAAAGCTCAACAAGACGATGATCCATTCTTAGTTCGTGTCAAAGAAACTCTAACTGAAAGACCGGACTTTGCAATGACTGAAGACGGAAGGCTTGTCTTTCAAGGAAGGACATGTGTTCCCGACAATGAAGAACTAAAGAGAAGACTAATGGATGAAGCTCACAAGACAAGGTATACTATTCATCCGGGAGGTACCAAAATGTATCAAGATATGAAAAGAACGTTTGGTGGCCGAACATGAAAAGAGAGGTAGCTGAACATGCCGCTCACTGCCTTACTTGCCAACAAGTAAAAGCGGAACACCTGCGCCCTGCTGGTGTACTCAGACCGCTGATATTCCGGAATGGAAATGGGAAAGTATCGGCATGGACTTCATCATGGGTTTACCCAAGACTCGTGGTGGACTCGACGCCATATGGGTCATTGTGGACCGACTAACCAAATCCGCCCACTTTCTGCCTATAAAGAGTAAATGGTCAGTAGAGGTACTAGCTGCCTTATACGTCAAGGAGATTGTAAGACTACATAGCATTCCATCATCTATTGTTTCGAATCGGGATCTGAGATTCACATCTCATTTTTGGAAAGGACTGCAAGGTGCACTGGGTACTAAACTCAACTTTAGTACCGCATTCCATCCACAAACCGATGGGCAAACTGAAAGAACCAACCAAATAGTGGAAGACATGTTGAGAGCTTGCACTTTAGATTTTCAAGGTTATTGGAATGAGCACCTACCTCTTATTGAGTTCGCCTATAACAACAGTTACCAGGCGAGTATCAAGATGGCACCGTTCGAAGCACTCTACAGAAGGAATTGCAGATCCCTGCATGCTGGAATGAGGTTGAGAATAGCAATGGCTAGGCCCAGACATGGTGCAACGGACAACGAAGGGCATTCAGGTAATCAGAGACCGGCTCAAGATTGCCCAATCCAGACAGAAGAGCTACGCCGACAAAAGAAGGCGAGATCTGGAATTTCAAGTGGGTGATCATGTGTTCCTAAAAGTGTCACCTACTCGTGGCATCCAAAGATTTGGTGTAAAGGGAAAGCTCAGCCCTAGATTCATCGGTCCTTTTGAAGTACTCGAAAGGGTTGGTGAGGTTGCATACCGGCTGACGTTGCCACTAGATTTGTCATGTGTACACAATGTGTTCCATGTTTCCATGCTTAGGAAATATGTGTACGACCCCACACACATCATTCGCCACGAGAAGTTGATATTGAACAAAGATGTGACGTACGAAGAGAATCCAGTCAAGATACATGAACGGAAGATACAACAACTTAGGAACCGTCCCATCCATGTGGTTAAGGTCCTATGGAATAATCGTGGAGTGGAAGAGGCAACCTGGGAACCGGAAGGAATCATCAGACGGAACTACCCCGCTCTTTTCGGTAAGACATTCTCTCCTGAATGATCACATGAATTTGGGGACCAAATTCATTTTAAGAGGGGGAGGATGTAGCAACCCTAAATTTATGGGGAAAAAAATTAAATATTTATATTATTTAATTAGAAAATCAAATAAAAGGAAGATGTATTAAATCAACTAGGAAATCAAATAAGAGAGAATTAAATAAAACCCATTAAAGAAAAGGAGTAATGGGCTTTGCTATATGACCCATTAGAAATGACTTAGCTAAAATAGAATTTTAAGAAGGGGAATAATAGAGAAATACCCAAAATTTGTAAATAAAATATTACTAAAATAGAAAAGAGATATTTAATGCATTAAATAGCTTGTTTGAATTAGGATTGGATTCCTAAACCTACCCCAATTGATTGGCCACGAAATTCTCTCTCTCCCAACCCAAATAGGAGATCTCTTGCTTAAAAAGGGGAGAGGAAAATAGGAAATTCGGAATTTAATAGGAGTTAGGCTTAAACTAGGAAAGGGAATAGGGAGAAGCTTAAATACTTCTCTTAAACCCTCATGGCCGGTCCTAGCTCGTGCCAAGAGGTTCCTGGACCAGGAGGAGAGGCCAAGAGGAGGAGAATTCGTGGAGAGGAATGATCTCTCAAGTTCTTCCCTGAGTTCTTCAAGTCTTAACCCTAGAAGAGGAAAACGATCAAAGGTAGGCATTCTCACAAGCATAAACCATGAAACTTTTTCTGTAGGATGTCTCCTCTATCAGGAACAAAAGCCCTTTGGTTTCATAATTTTCCATCGAACATATCTATCGTTCTTGATTTTTCATGTTCTGCAACTTACATGACCCCGAACCCTCTTCTTAATTCTTGTTCTCCTTGTATACTCAACCCCATGCCACAAGATTTTTACTGTAGGAACTGATGCATGTTAGGCATCTTTTGCCCCTAAAAGCCCTAAATTTGATTCATCCTATCTTGCGAATTTAATCGTTGATCTCAACTATGTACTATTTCATGTTCATCATGAATACCCGTGTTTAAAACATGTCCAAACCCTGATTGTTTTCCAATTCCTATTTATTGTAAGTACCCATGCATGTCTAGGTCATTCTGAAACTGGTTTCATGATTTTTTGTTGACTATATAATTAGTTGTGATTTTCTGAACCACCCTATATCAAATATGGTAAGTTCTGGCCCGCAATCCAAGGTAATATCCTTTCCCTGTCGGACTCGGGCGCAGACCCTGTGAACGCGACGGCCC
Organism: Colocasia esculenta; assembly: GCA_014218235.1. Lineage (NCBI taxonomy): Eukaryota > Viridiplantae > Streptophyta > Magnoliopsida > Alismatales > Araceae > Colocasia > Colocasia esculenta. Next base: position 166,222,212 of record CM024754.1, on the reverse strand, counting down.
GATAGGCCGCGTTCACAAGGGTCGTCGCGACAACACCTTTCGTGACTTGATCACGATAGGACCTGTCGTCGCGATCTGCTGCCCGACCTGACTAAGCCTGTCGCGACCCATACAAGCACCCGTCGCGATCTCAGTTGACCCCGTCGCGACCCTCATCAGGGTACGTCGTGATCTGGGTTCTTTTTGCATAAAACCCCTGTCTCAGCAAATGCCTGATTACCTACAGTGTTTGTACTCTTGTTTAACAGTCATACATCCCAAAAATAACTCTTGTTATAAATTAAATATCTATGTATGATTAAAATACATGCACATGATCTTTTCTATCTAAAATTTCATGACACTTACACACACTTTGAACCATCCAATTATGGCATAATTTGGCATGAAACTATTTCATAATACATCTGGTAATTTATGTAATTAAATTACCCTATACTTGTCTATCGTTTCTCGCGATGTTTTGGGAATACCGATATCGACGCCCCACTATTCTAGAACTCTTCTAGAACGTCGAGCACTTGTTTCTATATACACTCTCTCTCTTGACTTGGATGAACTCTCTGTCGGATACTCCACTTGCCGGACTAGTAAGTCTTTAATTTTTTTTTAATAAAGCCAAACCAAGGAGGTAGGTAGGGGCAGCCTCACTAGCAAGTGAGGGGGCCACTACCTTCCCCAAGTGGCTAGGGGTGGGTTTTCATATATAAGTGAAAATTAGGTACAAAGAGGGGCTAGGACCTGATGGAAGGATTCCCCACCTTATCAAGATGGTAAGGATCCTTTACAATAGTAGGCAGGTCGGCCCAAGAACTCCAAATGACAAAACGAGGACACGATGTAGCAAAGCTGGCCAAGCAGTCCGCTACTCTATTGGCTTTCCTGGGAACGTGTGCAATTTCTGTTTTCAGATTCAAGGTCTTTGCTGCGATATCATGCATGATACACGCTAGGTCCCACGGGCTGGAGATCTGGTTGGTCAAAATCTGAAAGAGGTTAAGGGAATCTGAAAACAGAAATTACACATGTTCAGGTCTTCAGTAAGTCTTTATTCAAGGCCTCCGTAAGTCTCCTCCGTCCATGGATTCCCACATAGTCGACGAGTCGGTTGTACCCTAACACCTGTTACACCCATTAGGGATCAATATGGTCCAAACGGCTATTAGAAATTCACTCTCGTCTTGAATCACGCCGGACCTCTGAACCTGTGCTTAACATGGCCAGTGGTAAGGTTGTGAGTTCTGCCTGACTGCCAACACCATGTGCGCGTGTTGTGCAACGGTTACTATCGCTCGTTACTCGACATTTCATGTGCATGGTCCACTAACTCTCATCTATACTCTACTCGCTCATCTATTCACGTTCACTCTACTATCTCGTCTATTTTTCTAGTGCTCTCATCTACTTTTTGGTACTCTATATTGGTCATTGACTGATTGTCTAAAGATAAACAATATAACTAATGCCTGGCAATATATAAAGGGCCCGATCTGGTCCTTGGATGTGCGCCCGAAAGTGCTAGTGCCCATGAGAGTTAAATGATCAGAGTGTTTGGCATTACTCTTAAGTGCTATCTATCTTCACTATCTAAATGACAATCAAAAGTGCTATGTTCTCTCGTTGTCCATTGACAACAAAGTGCTAAGCTATACTCGTTGTGCTATCTGTACTATGGCCATCTTGCTATACTTGACATTGTGCTATCTTGCTATTATTGTGCTATTCCTGACACTTGTTCTATTCTTGGTAAGTCTATATTTGGAAAGTCTTGCTATTTCGTTCACGTACTGTTCTACTATATTTTACTTGACACTCTCTTTCGTCCTGTCATTAGTTACCCTGCCTTTAACATATTAATTACTTAAAGCCTGCTTAAGCCTGAGATTTAAGTCCTACTGGGCGATGTTCGCTCACCCTGCATTATTTGTCGTTGTGTTCTCAGGTGAGAACGAGGACGAACCATACACTCAAGAGGACGGGAACGACCTGGAGTGATGTCATGAGTACCCTAGTGTCCTATTGCTTTGTTTAGCGTGGTAGCAGTTAGGTTTGAAGTTTAGTCTTTTAACTTCTTTCAATGTAATCGGGCCCTATAGATTGGCTCTGATATTAGTGGTTGTAACTAGGCATTGAAAAGTATTAATGAAATGAATTTGCTTTATCATTATTCATTTGAAATGGTTTGATGTCTAGTACTCGCTTTATACCCTTTTCTTGCAACTGCCTCCCGTTCCGATATTCCGCATCGGGGCGTGACACATAGAGTCAACCTCTTCTTCCATGGCTTACAACCAGTAGGTAGACTTTTCACTATTTATGGCCTGTGAAAATGGCACGGGATCGTCAATGCTACCCCTGTCAACACTGTCCTCCTGAAGATATACTACAAAGTCATCAGATATGGCAGGTTTCTTAACCCTTTCGGATGTACGCAACATTGGCCCCTGATTTACCTGTGGAGGTGGTAGGCCTATTGGCCCTTGATCCACCTGTGGAGGTGGATTGCCTATTGGCTTCTGATCCACCTCTAGAGGTAGTTGACCGTCTGCAATAATATCTGGTGGTTCCTGAGTTAAGGGAGGTGGGACAACTGCAACAGGTTGCTCCCCCTGCATGTCATTCTGAGGAATGAATATGGGAACAAAGTTGTCAGTTGTTGTAGGTGTAGGTGCATGATCCTGCAATTCCTTAAAAGAAAGTTCTCGAGGAGGTCCACTCCCACTAACTCCACCATCTGCTAGAAACCTTGCATTATCTGACTCCACTATGATGGGCACATGTGATGGACAATAGAATCTAAATCCCTTTGATTTCTCTGGATAACCAATGAAGAATCCACTGGTTGTTCTGAAATCAAAAGCCTTTTCATGTGGGTTATACAATCTGGCCTCAACTGAACATCCCCATGTGCGCATATAGCTCACAGAAGGTTTCCTACCACACCACAACTCAAAAGGAGTTTTAGGAGCAGCCTTCGTAGGAACCTTGTTCAGAATATGTGCAGCTGTCTTTATGGCCTCTCCCCACAATGATAAAGGAAGAGTCAAATGACTAAACATTGTCCTGACCATTTCTTTAAGTGTTTGGTTCCTTCTTTCAGCAACTCCATTTTGATACGGACTACCAGGCATAGTGTAGTGAGCCAGAATGCCTTCCTCTTTAAGGAACCTAGCTAATGGTCCTGGCCTTTGACCCATCTCGGTATATCTTCCATAGTATTCACCACCTCTATCTGACCTGACTACTTTGATAACCTTTCCTAATTGTCTCTCTACTGCCTTCTTAAAATCCTTAAAACCATTAAAGACATCTGCCTTTTCAAGAAGTAAGTAGAGATACATGTATCTAGAGTAGTCATCTATAAAGGTAACAAAATACTTTTGTCCAGTTAGATAGGGTGAAAAGGGACCACAAATGTCAGTGTGTATAATATCTAATGTTTCTAAACTTCTAGTGGCATCCTTATTCGGCGAGTGTGTATGTTTTCCTTTAATACAATCTACACACGTATCGAAGTCAGTGAAATCTAAATAGTGTAGAACACCTTCTCCCACTAACTTCTTCAGCCTCTTTATGGAGATATGACCTAGTCTCCTATGCCACAACATTGATGAGTTTTCATTTATTCTACCACACTTATTGCCAACAGTATTATGCAAGGAATAATGGGGTTGTTCAACCACACGATCAAGACACATTTTATATAAACCATCAACTAATAAACCAGTACCAATTACAATTGAATCCTTGATAATCCTAAGAGAGGAGTTTCCAAAAGAGAATGTAAACCCTCTCATATCAAGTTTTGATACTGAAATTAAATTTCTAGAAAAATATGGAACATAGAATGTGTCCTCCAAATCAAGAAGAAATCCGGATGCTAAAATAAGTCTATAAGTCCCTACAGCCTTCACTTGTGAACGTGTCTTATTCCCCGAAAGGATACTTTGTTCACCCTAATGTAGAGGCCTTTGGAATAGGAACCCCTGCATGGATTTGGCAATATGAACAGTAGAACCAGAATCAACCCACCAAGTACTTTCAGGAACATCTACTAAATGAGATTCATGACAAACATAGGATGAGATATTACCTCTACCTTTCTTTTCCAGCCATGCCTTGTACTTTACACAATCTTTCATTAGATTTCCAACTTGATGGAAGAAGAAGCATTTGCCAATTTTGCCTTCTCTCTTCTTCTTCTTGCCCTTCTTCTGGACATTCTTGCCCTTCATAGCTTGAGCATTTTCCTTTATGAAAGGTAAAATTTACCTGATTCCTTTCCCCCTTCAATCTCTCTTCCTCCTGAACACACATAGTCATCAACTCATTTGGTGACCAATTCGCTTTATGTGTGTTATATGAGATTTTGAAAGCCTCATAGTCACTAGGAAGAGAGTTGATGATGAAATGCACTAAGAAAGCATCAGATATGGTAACTTCCATGGCATTCAACTGAGCTGCAATATCTCTCATCATCATGATATGCTCTCTAATACTGCCACTACCAGTGTATTTCATTGAGGAAAGTCTAGCCATCAACGTGCTGGCCTTTGCCTTGTCAGAAAGTGACAAATTGTTCCTCAATAGCCTTTAGAAATCCACTAGTAGTTTTCTGCTCTGGGATTGATCCCTTGATGTTTGGACTTACATGCCCTTGAAGGAACAGTAAGCACAAACGGTTAGACCTCTCCCACTTCTCATAGAAGCTTTTCTGTTCTACTGTGCTCTCGGCAGTGAGCTAAGCAGGCTGTTTATCTCTGAGAGCAATATCAAGATCCATACACCCTAAGGCAAACATTACTCTTTGTTTCCATTCAGTGAAATTTGTCCCAGTTAAATAAGGCACTTGACCTGAGAAAGGTGCAAAGAGTAGAGAAGCAGCTGAAACACAAATTACATGCTCACATGAATATGGCTATTATAACTGAAGCAAGTTATGAGGCATAAAATAAAACTTTTAGTACACAACTTGATGATAAAACTATTACAATGCAAACTTTGATATCAAGAAAATTGCACCTTTGGGTACTAAAATTTTCAAGAGTCTCCATGCACACAATAATATTCTATCCTACTTATGTCACGGACATGAAGTACTCCTTTGGGAGTTAAACTCCACTTCAAAGCCATAAGCACAAAATTAAACTTTTATCACATAATATGACATCATTAACCTTTAAAGAAATACTCTATCATTCTCTATGAATTAGGCCACTTTGGTGGTCAACTTATACACTTTGAATAATAAAATGTCTCTTTCCATAAATTGATGTCAACATGCATGCTTACATTATATGTTGTTAACTATCTTAAGGGCTCAAATTTAACATTCCCCATGCTTAGTGTCACTTTGGTGATCTACCTAAACACTTGGATATGAAAAATTATCCTCCAAATGTCACAACAAAAACTTTAAATGTAAGTAAGAGCATATACACATAATTATTGCAATCTGAAAATTAGAGACATAAATGCATGCAAATAACTAAAATGGAGGTCACAATGCACAAAAATATCTCTAATGTTACTACAATAATTTAAAAGTGCATAAACAAACTTTAAGTAGGCTAAACATCCATCAAATGGGGGCATAAAACATGAGTTATAGCCTTCTGTTGCACAAATACCCCTGCTGTTTGCATAAATATCCACTGTATTGCAAACATATCTTTTCAGTTTTATTCCTGTATCTTAACTGTTTGCAGAACTGTCCCTATGTCCTTTAATAACCATTAATGGGCCTAGAATAGTCTAAAAGGACTAAATGGATCCTGATAACGATACCCAATAATGGATATTACAAGATAGGAACTAAATAACCTTTAAGTAAACAGTTTTAAGACTTATCGGATACAGATAAAATAAAAGATACTTATGGGTATAAGTGCAAATCCGATTTGGATCCTTAATGGTATCCGAATTTGGATTTAAATGGTTCCATAACAGACCCAATATCCAAAACTAGTACCAATTATCCAATATCCAACGTAAAGCCCCAAAAACCCGGATCCAATAAGAAAAGGATCCATAAACTTTAAGCACATGGTATAAATGCAGATAACTAGAATATTGGGGGCAAAAGGGTCAAAGACCCATCTTCTTCCTCAAAACACCCCTTCGTAACCTCCCATTGCAACTGTTCGGAGGGGAAGAAAAACGGTGCAGGGGAGGAACCGCCGCGGCAGTTGGGGAGGGACGCCAGCGGCGGTCGGACCCCCTCCGGCGGGAGACGACGCCGGCGGCGTCGTCTGGCGGGGATCCCAGCGCACCGCACGTCGGTCCCCTCCCCCTCTGCCGCGCCTGCATGTGGGAGGGCACCGGCTGGCCCAGTTTCCCGCAGTCGCGCGCCAGCCGCGACTGTAGCGGCCTGCGGCGGGCCCCGCCACCGCAGCGGCCTGGGGTCGCCCGCGACCGCGTGTGCTGTCACATCCTAATAAAAATCTATTAATCAAAATTGACAGAGTATAATATGGAAAGAAAACTATGTCCATACATTCCTTAATAACCACAAAGTACGTGATTACATAGTTTTTCCTCATTAAAGTTCTCATGAGGAACAAATAAAATAAACCTATACTATTACATTTGCAATTCACAATAACACAAAGAGTAAACTAGACAGCTTTTGGTTGACACGTGGAACACTCAGCACATTTCCCCTTACTCATTCGTTCCACCCGGATTACCTGAAAAGGATAGGATTATGTGAGCTAACTAGCTCAGTAGGATTCAATTCCACAAATTGGAAGGGACTAAGGTGTATAACGTCAAAGTGGGAAACTTGATTATTGACAACACTGAATGTCAAAATGAATAAACAAGTATGTCCACTAGATAATACACGTAGAACAGAAATAATGTGAAAGCATGATCAAGAATTCAAGAGGACACTTAGGTTCTGATTCGGATGTATAATCACACACACAAGTATGTCATGATGACTAATCAAACACTTAATGATGTAATGCCAAACATCCACGCATCCTTTATCGTTCCGCGCAACCACTTAAACGAATTTGGGTGCTCCTCTCAGGACTGGACCAGCACTTATTTGCCAGGCATAATTCCTAAATTGAGTCCGAGACTCACAAATTGTCATCACCACGCCCTTATTTTTGTAATGAATCAAGGAAATACAAGGATTTACTCATAGTTACTCATGGTTTACACATAGGAATCAAAGAACTCTAGTTCCTTTACTGATTTCAGAATTTGATAGTCTCACAAGATCAGTTTCGTTCAGAACTTGAAGGAATAATTCAAGGTAAAAAGAGAGATAACATTACTGATTTTAGTAGGTGTTTAGATGGTAAAAACCACCAAATATAGGTAGACTATTAGTTGGAACAATTGGTAAGATTTGTACACAAGAAACGAAGCAATTAAGTGCTGGAAATGAGCCCCTGTCAGTACCTGTCGACAAGTAGAGACTGGCTGTCAACAGGGACTGGTTTCCTGAGATAGGATTTCAGTCCTGTGTGGATCTGTCGACAACCAGTAAGGGGGCTGTCGACAGCTACACACAGGGAGAGTTTTCTGGTTTCTGGCTATGGGTTTCTATCGACAGCCAGTGATTCGTCTGTCCATAGGGGCTGTGTAAACCTTCAGAAAGCGATTCAATTCAACCTCAAATGGTTCTAAAAAGTTTCTCTATCATTCCCAACATATTTAGGACCTTAAACAAGTATGATTTTGAGTTTACACCTCAATGTATCATGACAAACAAATAAGCGAAAGATCATGGAATATAAACCACATGAATGATTAACAAGAAGTTGAATTCAAGGGGATTTAATGGAGACCTCTTTTCTCAAGTTCTTTTCTCTTTTCCCACTGATCATACATCGAGTACACTTACTTGAGATTTCCATGATCTCTCAAAGAATCCATTTTACTAAGAAGAAAGAACCGTTATGGTTCAGTCTACTCAACATAGTGAAACCAACATGATTTTTGGTTCAAACAACTTGAACAAAGGAAGTAATTTATAGCTACCTATGACTTGGAGATTAACTAAAAAATGATGGAATGTTTAGTTCCTCACATGAACACACCTCCTAAGCTTTAGGAATAGCTTGACTTCTCAAACATAACAATAACTTAAACTTTCAGATTTGATGAATAGCATGTTCAAGGTGCTACATGCTATTAGCCGTACTCAAAGAACAAGTGTAAGGAAAACAAAGAGAGATTTAGAGAAAGAATCCGACCTTACAAGACAGTGTAAATTCCCTTAACTTGAAGATCCATAGAACAAGAGAAAGAGCTGCAAACTTGCATGTAGGATAGCCTCAACAGCAGTCCTTCTAGTGCAATGGAACCCAGAAACAGTCGTTGAAGCCCTTTCTAGGTAGAGTTGGCAGCTCAACTCAGTAGCACAACAGTGAAATGATCTCAGAAGCAATATACTCACACCAGAAAGATTGGAGAAAGGTGTGTACGATGTTGTGGAAGGGTTTTTATAGGCCCAGCAGGTTCTTCATGCAACGACACATGGGCCCTTGAGGTGTCGGAGTAAAAACCAATTGGTTTTTTACCACAACACGTAGCCCATGCAAAGCCCCTCACGTTTACACGTTAGTAACAAACGTGTTCACTGTGCAGGTAACTGTGCTGGCCTCTTTGTTGCCTCACACGTGTGCATGGTAAAAACCCACAAAAATCCTTCCCGTAATTCTTCCATAAATCAGCTGGCCATTTGTTCCTTAAATAAACCTACCCAAACCATATCTGATTGCATTGAAATTTTGACCATATGTTAATATGATAGTTTTACTAATTATGGTGATTTTATTTAATTTTTAGAATTTATTTTACACTAGGTGAAAAATCACCTGAAAAATAGTCGCATCGACTGTACCTTGAAATCCGTACGTCGAAAAATTCAAATAATTACATTTCTGACTTCTCCACATTTTTATGGAAATTATGGTGTTCTTGGATTTTTATTTTGTTGTCATTTTCCGGTGTCGCCCTGTGGAAGCGCGCACCTCTATGTATGACAATGGGATAACGTTCGTTACCATTAATCATACCTAAATATTAATTATCTCAATTTAATACCAAGTCTAAGGTATAATAACCATATTATTTCTATTTTCTTAACACTTTGAATTTCTGGGGCATTACAACTCTCCCCTACTAAAAGAAATTTGGTCCTCCAAATTTAATACATGAAGGTAAGTATACTAACCTGTAAATAATTCTGGATATTTTGTCTTGATGGTATCCTCTAATTCCCATGTGGCTTCCTCTTGTCCTTGCCTGCTCCATTGAATTTTCAATAAGGGAACTTCCTTGCTCCGAAGTTGCTTGATTTTCCGGTCAAGGATCTGCACTGGTCTTTCCTGATATGCTAATTTTTTTTGTATTCCTAGATTTTGGTATTCAATAATATGTTCTGGATCATACACATACTTTCTGAACATTGATACATGGAAAATATCATGTACGTTGGATAATTGGGGTGGAAGTACTAATTGGTATGTCATTTCCCTAATTCTTTTCAGTATTTCAAATGGTCCAATATATGTTGGACTCAGTTTTCCCTTAATACCAAATCTTTTGATTCCTCTTCGAGGTGATACTTTAAGAAACACATGCTCTCCTGGTTGAAATTCTAGCTCCCTTCTTCTTTGATCCGCATAGCTTTTCTGTCGATCTTGAGCAGCTTTCATTCGATCTTGTACCAACTTAATAATTTTTGTTGTTTCTTGAATCATTTTAGGTCCTAGAATATGTGATTCTTTTAGTTCTACCCAACACAATGGTGATCTACATTGCCTACCATACAAAGCTTCAAATGGTGCCGTTTTAATAGTAGACTGGTAGCTATTATTGTAAGAAAATTCCATGATGGCTAAATGAGTATTCCAATCACTTCCAAATTCCAATATACAAGCACGACACATATCCTCAATGATCTGATTTACTCGTTCGGTCTGTCCATCGGTTTGAGGATGAAAAGCAATACTAAACTTTAACTTAGTTCCCAGTGCATCTTGTAATTCTCTCCAGAAGTGTGAAGTAAATCTTGCATCTCTGTTAGAAATTATGTCTTTTGGAATCCCATGTAATCGAACAATTTCTTTCATGTATAAAGCTGATAAAATACTGACAGACCATCTTGTTTTAATTGCCAAGAAATGAGCTGATTTAGTAAGTCGGTCAATAATTACCCATATTGCATCGAATCCACTTCGTGTCCTGGGTAGTCCGATAATAAAATCCATACCGACACTATCCCATTTCCATTCTGGTACTTCAAGTGGTTTTAACTTTCCTGCTGGCTTCTGGTGTTCGGCTTTTATTTTCTGACATGTCAAACATCTTGCTGTAAAGTTCACAATATCCTTTTTCATGTTACACCACCAAAAATGTTTTTTCAGATCTTGATACATCTTGACAGCTCCTGGATGAATCGTGTAACGCGATCGATGGGCTTCTTCTAAGATTTGTTTCTCCCAGAATTATCCGGTACACATAATTTGTCCCGAAATCAAGATTTCCATGCTCATCTTCCTTAAAATCAGATCTGAAAGCCAATTTTTCTCTAGTTTCTGTCAACATAGGATCATTGTTCTGTTGTTCTCCAATTTGCTTTAGTAAATCTGATTGCACTATCATGTTATCAATTTCAACTCTTGCTTCCTCTAGTTCAGCCTTTAAACTTAATGTCGAAAATTCTTCTAACAACTTCCATTCCTTTAATTGCAATTGACATACCTTGGTTATAGGATTCCTACTGAGTGCATCAGCCACAGTGTTACCTTTCCCTGGATGATATTCTATTTTGAAATTGTAATCTTTGATATACTCCATCGATCTTCTTTGTCTCATATTTAGTTCTTTCTGTGAAAACAAATATTTAAGACTCTTATGATCGGAGTACACTATGAACTTATTGTCATACAAGTAGTGTCTCCAAAGTTTAAGAGCAAAAACTACTGCGGCTAATTCCAAATCATGTACTGGGTAGTTTTTCTCATGGGTCTTTAACTGTCTAGATGCATAGGCAATAACCCTTCCTTCTTGGATCAATACACATCCCAGTCCAATAGTCGAGGCATCAGTATAGACTTCAAATATTTTTCCTTCTACCGGCAACGCTAAAATTGGTGCAGTGGATAAACATTCCTTTAACAACTGAAAGGCTTGTTCACAACATTCGCTCCATACAAATGCAGTTCCTTTTCTAGTTAATTGTGTAAAAGGTGAAGCAATTCTAGAAAAATCCTTGACAAATCGCCAGTAGTAACTAGCCATGCCCAAGAAACTTCTTACCTCGGTGAGATTCTTAGGTTGCTTCCATTTCTGTATGGTTTCTACTTTTGAAGAGTCCACTGATAATCCTTCCTCAGAAATAATGTGTCCTAGAAACATTACTTGCTTTAACCAAAATTCACATTTACTAAACTTCGCATATAATTTGTGATCCCGTAACAATTGCAAGGTAATTCGTAAATGCTCTTCATGCTCCTCTATACTCTTGGAGTAAATCAATATGTCATCCATAAATACAACCACAAATTGATCTAAATAAGATCTGAACACGCCATTCATCAAGCGCATAAATGCAGCAGGTGCATTTGTCAATCCGAACGGCATCACTAGAAATTCATAGTGCCCATACCGTGTTCTAAAAGCTGTTTTATGAATATCCTGCTCCTGAATTCTGAGTTGATGGTATCCAGACCTTAAGTTGATCTTATAAAAATAATGAGCTCCAGACAGTTGATCAAATAGATCATCAATTCTTGGAAGTGGGTACTTGTTCTTTATAGTCAATTGATTCAACTTTCGGTAATCTATGCATAATCGCATAGATCCATCTTTTTTCTTCACAAATAATACTGGAGCACCCCAAGGTGAAGTACTTGGTCTGATAAATCCTTTTTCTATCAATTCTAGTAACTGCCTCTTTAACTCTTTCAACTCTTCCATGGACATTCTGTATGGTGTTCTTGAAATTGGTGTAGCTCCCGGTACTAATTCAATTGAGAAATTTACTTCTCTGCTAGGTGGTAAACCAATTAGTTCTTCGGGAAATACATCAGGAAATTCCCTTACCACGAGAATATTCTCCAACCCTGAAGTGTTCTGATTTATCATGGTTACGGAAACTAAATACCCTTGACAGCCTTTCTGTACCAGTTTACATGCTTTAACTGCTGATATTATAGGTATTTTCCTTGTGCGAGGTTCATCAAAAGTTATGGGAGTAATTTCCTTTCCTAGAAAGGTTACTTGTTTTAATTGACAATCCAAGTTTGCATGATACTTAGATAGCCAATCAATCCCAAGTATCACATCATAATCTCACATTTCAAGACATATTAGATCACCAGGCAAATTATGCTCCTTGACTAAAATTTGACTATTAGGGTAATATTCCTTAAGTTTCTTACCCTCACTTAGAGGTGTTGCAACTTCAAGTTGTGTGAGAAGTGGAACTGATTGCACTTCCAAAGACTTAGCAAACTCATAACTAATAAAGGAATGTGTAGCTCCTGAATCAAATAATACATAGGCGGATTTTGAGTTTACTAATAATGTACCTTCTATCAGTCTGCCCTCCGGTGGAGATTCCGATTCCACTTCCTGAATGGCTTGCACTCTGCCTTGTTTGGCTCGGAAATTTGAATTTACTGGTAAATTCTTTATCATAGGACAATTCAGAATTCAGTGTTTAGTACTCCCACATTTCAAAATTGCACCCAACCTATGCCAACAGTTTTCAGTTTTGTGACCACTACTGTGACAATGCTTACACACATCTTTGTTTTCAACTGGAGTCTTTCCTGCCTTCTTATTTACTTGCTGAACTTTTGGGGCATTCCCCGACTCGAACTTCCTCTTACGGTCCGAAGATCCTTCCCCAGACTTTCCCCTGATCTTATCCACAGTATCATTAGCAGCTTCTAGTGCTAAAGCCCTTTTAACCATTTCTGAACATGATGTAATCAAATGAGGAGTTAGCTGCATAATAAAAATGGGACGTAATCCATTCATAAATCTTTTGGCTTTCAATTTCTCTGTTGATATTAGATGAGGGGCATATCTTGACAATCAGGCAAATTGAGCTTCATATTCTGATACAGTCATTCTGAGTTGTTTTAAATTGGCAAATTCATTAGCTTTCCTTTCTTGAACTACCTCAGAAAAATATTGATCATTAAACAGCTCAACAAACTCTTCCCAATCAACCTGCTTTGGATCTTCCAAAGTGGATTCCACTGTTTCCCACCATGCTCGTGCGTCTCGATCTAATTGGAATATCGCCAGACGTATCTTCTCTTCTTCAGTACATCGAATCACATTAAAGATTCTTTCAATATCTTTCAACCAATTCTCAGCTTCATCCGGATCCATACTTCCTGCGAATCTCGGATGGTCCAGGCTTCGGAAATCCTTGAACAAGCTTGTCCCATTGTGACTGTTATTTCTAGCTACTACCTTCATTACACGAGTCAAATCATGCATAGAACTTTCCACCTTCCTCCAGTTAGCATCATCACCATCCATGATTAAATCAAAGAGAATCTGAAACATTTAATAATACATTCATTAATTTCATAAGCATCCCAATCTTACATTCATCACATACACAATTCAATTTCACATAACACACCATCTATATTATCAAGTCAAATATTTACATTGTAATACATTACCACGTATCCACAAAATATCACAGCCTTCTCATACCAAGTTTATCATATATACAAAACTCCAACCTCCACTAACCTCTCACTCCACATACATATGGGAGTTACATATATACAATCAGTGTTTACACAAAAAGAGAGGTATACAAAAAGATGAGTTGTCTAAGTCTTCTCCTAGTTTCGGGTCAGATCTATAATAGTTTCCATTGGCAGTATTTGTTGCTCTACTCCAGCGCCATGGTACAGTTCTCTAGCAGCATCAATCAATGCCTCCCAATGACCTTCAACTTGGTGGAGCAACAGATCTTGTCCAAACTTCAAGTTATCTAGATTGATCATAACTTGGCTCATAGTTTCTAGAGAAGCATAGGGATTGCCCGCCATGAAAGCACTTGCAGTCAAGTTGAGCACCTCTTCCTTAATTTGCAGGTGGGCCTCTCACTGAGCTTGAGCATATAGCTCTATATCCTGTCGTAGCATTTCCATGGCAGCAACCAACCTTTCTTGAGCATTCATGACCATTTTGAAATAATTAACAGATTAAGCATTTACATTATTAGAAAAAAAATCATGCTAACTAATCCCATGTTTCTACCCCAACTCACTGGTTGTCCCTAGGTTTATCGTACTAAAGGCTCTGATACCAATTAATCTGTCACGTCCTCAATAAAAATCTATTTATCAGAATTGACAGAGTATAATATGGAAAGAAAACTATGTCCATACATTCCTTAATAACCTCAAAGTATGTGATTACATAGTTTTTCCTCATTAAAGTTCTCATGAGGAACAGACAAAATAAACCTATACTATTACATTTGTAATTCACAATAACACAAAGAGTAAACTAGACAGCTTCTGGTTGACACGTGGAACACTCAGCACATTTCCCCTTACTCATTCGTTCAACCCGGATTACCAGAAAAGGATAGGATTATGTGAGCTAACTAGCTCAGTAGGATTCAATTCCACAAATTGGAAGGGACTAAGGTGTATAACGTCAAAGTGGGAAACTTGATTATTGACAACACTAAATGTCAAAATGAATAAACAAGGATGTCTACTAGATAATACACGTAGAACAGAAAGAATGTGAAAGCATGATCAAGAATTCAAGAGGACACTTAGGTTCTGATTCGGATGTATAATCACACACACAAGTATGTCATGATGACTAATCAAACACTTAATGATGTAATGCTAAACATCCACGTATCCTTTATCGTTCCGCGCGGCCACTTAAATGAATTTGGGTGCTCCTCCAGGACTGGACCAGCCCTTATTTGCCAAGCATAATTCCTATATTGAGTCCGAGACTCATAAATTGTCATCACCACACCCTTATCATTGTAATGAATCAAGGAAATACAAGGATTTACTCATAGTTATTCATGGTTTACACATAGGAATCAAAGAACTCTGGTTCCTTTACTGATTTCAGAATTATCAGTTTCGTTCAGAACTTGAAGAAATAATTCAAGGTAAAAAGAGAGATAACATTACTGATTTTAGTAGGTGTTTAGATGGTAAAAACCACCAAATATAGGTAGACTATTAGTTGGAACAATTGGGTAATATTTGTACACAAGAAACGAAGCAATTAAGTGCTGGAAATGAGCCCCTGTCAGTACCTGTCGACAAGTAGAGACTGGCTGTCGACAGGGAGTGGTTTCCTGAGATAGGATTTCAGTCCTGTGTGGATTTGTCAACAACCAGTAAGGGGGCTGTCGACAGCTACACACAGGGAGAGTTTTCTGGTTTCTGGCTATGGGTTTCTGTCGACAGCCAGTGATTCGTCTGTCCATAGGGGCTGTGTAAACCTTCAGAAAGCCAGTCAATTCAACCTCAAATGGTTCTAAAAAGTTTCTCTATCATTCCCAACATATTTAGGACCTTAAACAAGTATGATTTTGAGTTTACACCTCAATGTAACATGACAAACAAATAAGGGAAACATGAATGATTAACAAGAAGTTGAATTCAAGGGGATTTAATGGAGAGCACTTTTCTCAAGTTCTTTTCTCTTTTCCCACTGATCATACATCGAGTACACTTACTTTAGATTTCCATGATCTCTCAAAGAATCCATTTTACTAAGAAGAAAGAACCGTTATGGTTCAGTCTACTCAACATAGTGAAACCAACATGATTTTTGGTTCAAACAACTTGAACAAAGGAAGTAATTGAAGATTAACTAAAACATGATGGAATGTTTAGTTCCTCACATGAACACACCTCCTAAGCTTTAGGAATAGCTTGACTTCTCAAACTTAACAATAACTTAAACTTTCAGATTTGATGAATAGCATGTTAAAGGTGCTACATGCTATTAGCCGTACTCAAAGAACAAGTGTAAGGAAAACAAAGAGAGATTTAGAGAAAGAATCCTACCTTACAAGACAGTGTAAATTCCCTTAACTTGAAGATCCACAGAACAAGAGAAAGAGCTGCAAACTTGCACGTAGGATAGCCTCAACAGTAGTCCTTCCAGTGCAATGGAACCCAGAAACAGTCTTTGAAGCCCTTTCCAGGTAGAGTTGGCGGCGCAACTCAGTAGCACAACAGTGAAGTGATCTCAGAAGCAATATACTCACACCAGCAAGATTGGAGAAAGGTGTGTACGATGGTTGTGGAAGGGTTTTTATAGGCCCAGCAGGTTCTTCATGCAACGACACATGGGCCCTTGAGATGTCGGAGTAAAAACCAATTGGTTTTTTACCACAACACGTAGCCCATGCAAAGCCCCTCACGTTTACACGTTAATAACAAACGTGTTCACTGTGCAGGTAAGTGTGCTGGCCTCTCTGTTGCGTCACACGTGTGCATGGTAAAAACCCACAAAAATCCTTCCCATAATTCTTCCATAAATCAGCTGGCCATTTGTTCCTTAAATAAACTTACCAAAACCATATCTGATTGCATTGAAATTTTGACTATACGTTAATATGATAGTTTTACTAATTATGGTGATTTTTATTTAATTTGTAGATTTTATTTTACACTAGGTGAAAAATCACCCGAAAAATGGTCGCGTCAACTGTACCTTGAAATCCGTACGTCGAAAAATTCAAATAATTACATTTCTGACTTCTCCACATTTTTCTGGAAATTATGGTGTTCTCGGTTTTTTTTTTTGTTGTCGTTTTCCGGTGTCGCCCTGTGGAAGCGCACACCTCTATGTATGACAATGGGATAACGTTCGTTACCATTAATCATACCTAAATATTAATTATCTCAATTTAATACCAAGTCTGAGGTATAATAACCATATTATTTCTATTTTCTTAACACTTTGAATTTCTGGGGTGTTACATGTGCAGCGGCCCGCGCCCGCGCTCGCCACGGCCTCGTGCGCAATGCGTGCGCCAGCGTGCCCTGCGCGCGGGAGGCCCACTGCGCACAGTGCGTGGGCTGCCCCCCTATTGCCGCTGACCCCTGCGACGACTTGCGCAGACCCTCCCCACCCACGTGCGCAGCACCTAGCGCGAGTGGAGACGCGCGCCAATACGCACCGGACGGACACCGAGGTGGCCAGCCCTCCGGGCTGTGACCTGTACACCTGAACCGCACAGTGGAGGGCCAGCTGCCTCCCCTCCACGCCCAGCACGGGGGAAGCCTGCACAGCGGCCGGACCGCACTGTGTGCACGGAGGACTCAAGCAAAAACTGTAGCGCACGGCGACGAGAAAAACTTCCTCTGATTGAAACGGTAGAAACGAACAAACTTCGGAGTTCATGAAATCCGACACGAGCTCTGATACCACATGTTGGAGCATGTGCGCATGCCTGAAGCGGAAGCGGAATCCATGACAGTGCAACCACGAGGAGGAAGACGACGCGAACGCCAAATGCCGAAGGAGACGACCGTAACCCCACAGAGTCTCCCTGGTTTCCTCTCTCTATGTCACTGGATGCCTTGTCTGTATATTGGGAAGACTGACCATATATAGAGAGGAGGGACCAGTCCAAGAGGTGCCTTATTAGGCTCCTACCCATAACAGGAACCCATGGGCCACATATGGGTTAGGCCCATAAATTATCCATTTGACTAGACCAGAAGCGTGCATCCTTTATGTGTAGCCTAAACATGATAAGCGGACCACTTAAGTTGGGTCAGAACCCAACAAGATAGTCATAGTGTAGTGCCTTGGATATGCACCCACTCAAAAATGTATGGGGCTGACTTGTTTCTGGCGATGTTGCATATAGACTGCCACGTTTCTTTCCTTTCAGAGGTGGTCTTGACATGAGCTTCATATGTACGTTGAGTGCCATCATCAGGCTTTCATCAGACATGTGTTAATAACATGCGCTCATCTTGACGGGGGCTTTGTGTGGGTGTGGTGGACCCATTTAGGGTCGACCCATTTGTTGCTTGCCCTTTTTCTTATGGAAGCATGCCCCCAGCAGTGGAAGTTATAGGAAGCACTAGGGATGATCCATTATTTCATCATCATTATTCATACTTTCTTTTGATATCTTCACCCTTTTCAAATTGTGGGAGGTTGTTTTGGAGGGCCCATGCGGGGGAACCCAAAGTCTTGTGTGTTGAGAAGGCACATGACCCTTTCACTTATAATGAGGCCTTCTTGATTTGATCAACTTGACAATGGATAAATTAGCTGTAGTATTTCCTTTGTCCCCTTTATTGCTTGACGTATGAACCAACTCCCTAGTTGATCATCAAGACATCATGTTGGTAGTAGGACTTCGCTTTCACTATCAATATTATCTCATCCATCATTAGACACCCGTAGCTCACATCTGGGCTTCTGCACTATTTGGCAGGCAACTGCATCACTTATTCATCTTATTTGACACAGCTTACTGGGGAGGCAGGTCAGTGTTGACCAATGTTATTGCAGAGCTTGAGTAGATAAAGCTTTAAGTAGATAAGCCTTGCATAGATAGAGAAAGTCGGACCCATTAGCTACAGGGCAGTCCATATCTTGGCTTGATAGGTGACATGCTTCAGTTGAGTCTTGTGCTTTTGGATGCTTTGAGATATCAATCAGTAGCCTTAAAGCGGCGGGTAAGGAGTCGATGCTAGGTAGGATGCCCCTTTGAAGAACCATGTCTTTGTCGGTACACAAAGGATACTGTGAACGTACTTTTTCAAACACCACAAAGAATTAATTAAAATAAAAATAAATATTAAATAAAGAAAAAAGAGGGAGTGCATGTATGCACTAGATGGAGGTGTGATCGCCAGGTACACGTAGGTACGAAGGAGAGAGCGAAAGGTGGAGATTACTTACCTTCACTCAAGATTGTGGAAGTGATGTGTGGGTTGACTCTTACCTCTCCAACCGGCCGGCGAAAAAGACTTTAGTTCGTTGGTTACCTTGCAAGAAAGATGAAATAAACAAGTGAAAGAAAGGATTAGTCCAAGTTGTGCAATATCCAATTCAATGAAGCAAGAGATGAACTTGCATACATGGGATTAAACACACCTTGTAGAGGTGGTATAAAACCCCTAAGTATATGAGTGTGGAGTGAATGAAGTGATGCGTGTGTGTGAGAATTATGTAGTGAGATGATTGCACTAAATGATGAATTAAAATAAGTAAAAGAAGAGAAGAAGAATCTGATGGAGAGGGGTTGGCGCTGCAGTGGATGGGATGAAGAAGAAGTCTCCTCCTTCTTGCTCCAATTGGCTTGAAAGGATGAAGCAATTCTCCAAGGGAAGAAGACTTGAAGCAATGTTTGAGAGGAGATTCTTCTCTTCAAAGTTCCGAAGTTCTACTCTTCAACGCAGCAGGGCTTCGCCAACACTTGTGTATCTCCTTGAAAATAATGGCCTCGAGGCTCCTTTTATAGAGGTAAAATTGGTGAATCGCGATGGATACAGTGGTTGCCTATTAAGGTGAATCGCAACCGACTAAAACGTTGCGTTTAAAAGCATTCCTTACTTCGATTGTGGTCTTTCCAAACATCGAATATTGTAGGTATAAAAATCATGACGACATGGTCCGACGGGTTTATAACACTTCCAATATTGATCAGATTCTTGCCAAATAAATAAATGGAAACATTGAATCGTGACGACATGAGTGGTCGCGCATTTGAAAGAATCGATCTTCTTCTAAAAATCGATCTTTAAACAATGGAAGGTTAGAAACGCGACAAACTAAGTGGACATGATTCTATTTAGCAACAAAATCTTACTAAAAATGATTTTGAAAATTGTCTTAAATCGAAAATGGAAACTCTTAAACGCGACGACTATGATGGACGTGATTATAAAACATAGTTCAGGTCAGAATAGGAAGATAATGCGCGACGATTTGACCCGACGCAAATCAACTTCTTAAAGCGCGACCACTGTGTCGGTCGCGAATCAACTATGCACAAAGGACCCTTGAAAGCCCTAGAAAATTCCTATAAATCATAGAAAAATCTAGAAACATAGGAAAATCAGTCAACTTTGAGGCAGTACATTATAACATGAAATGTGCTCAATATATTGTCAAAATTGGTGTGTCTACAGATACATCATCTCATGTCAGATTTGCATTATGGATAAGGGTTAAGGCTTCTACTCGTTGTGCCTTGGCTGGCCTTGTATTTCTTTGGAGAATGCCACTAGCACATCTTGTTTGCATTGGGATAGCCTTTGTTTTACGGACTTGTGCCAAACTTATGCCCTTTCATCTATACATTGTGTAGCTTGATTTTCTCACCCCATGTTGGCCTTGGTTTCTCATGCCTTGACAGTGGAGATGGTTGTCACCCTATGCCACAAATATGAGCCTCTGGAGAAATGCTTCAGGTCGACTTTGCTTTTGCGTTTGATGTGTACATGCTGCCATTACTTTTTCTTTTGCATTTGTTGTCTTCATTATCTTCAAACAGTTTTGCATGTATTTGGTGTTCGGGGCCTCCATGTGGGGGTCGATTCTATAGTATACGAAAATAGTTGAAAGTATGGGTAGTGGAGCTTGATCAGCCTCATGTCTCGAAGCTATGTACTGCAAAAAGCTCAAGAGGTTCCTTCAGTGAAGGCTATTGAAGCATGATGTAGCTTCCCATCTTCTCTTGCTCGAACGGGGGATAATATTATTCCCTTATGAGAGTCATAATTTCTTGGTCTAGGTGCTTGTTTCTAGGACGACCTGTAGTAGTAGTATTCACATGACCCCTGTAAGGGATTGAAAAGCCATTTGTAGGCAAAACTTAGTTAGCACCGTAAAGTACCTACTCCTTTGATAGATTGCTTGTCTATTCATAGGCTGCTCCGGAACCTTCTGATATGGGATGCCCTAGTATGGCTTAATAGTTGACTATATGGGCATTGAGACCCCTACTTATAGGATAGGCAACAAACTGCTATCCCCATCAGCTATCGTAGTATTCACTGTCATTTCTTCTGTAGCCATTCAGGTCTTTGCCTGTAACGCCCCAGTGTGGAATATCAGAGCGATAAATAGTCAAATAAATAGTATAGAGTGAGAAATAGACATCAAACCATTGCACAAACTCGAATAATGCCAAATAAACCACTTTATTAATAATTCCACTAATTCTATTACATTCACTAATTCAGAGCCATAACTGTGGGCCCAGAGTACTTTATTCAAAAGAAAACAACTACAAACTAACTATACATCTAACTAACTACTAAAAGATTTGGTTGTCGAAATGACTGGTCACTCTTGCACTTGCTCATCCCCATCCTCGTGCATGTGGTAGTCCCCATCAGACTCACCTAAAACACATGAAATAAATAGCGCAGGATGACCAATAATCACTCAGTAGGACTTAATATCTCGTATTAACAGGCATGCTTTAAGTGATTAATGTCTTGCAAGGCAAGGTAACTAGAGAGAACGATCAAGTATAGTCACGAGAGTAATGTCACATGATAGCAAGAGAACAATAGTACCTTCACATGAAAATAGCACAACAAGCATGATAACGGATTGGCCATATAACGAGATAGCATGTATGGTTGCACAAAAGTGCACTAGTCACGATAGCACGTTGGTTGATATTCTTTCAACTGTGAGAACATAGTACTTTGATTGATTGTCATGATTAATCTTGATAGTATAGTACTTGGATGTAATGTCGAACACCCTGATCATTTAACTACAATGGGCGCTAGCACTTTCGGGCGCACCTCCCAGGACCAGATCAGACCCTTTATAATGTTGCCTGTCATTGATAATGTTTTTATCTTAGACAATCAAGAGATGTACCAAGAAAAGATGAGAATAATTGAAGAATAGATGAGAGTATACAGAGAACTTGAATAGATAGGAAGATAGAGAACGTAGATAAGAACGAGGGTCAAATTCGTAAAACAACATTAAACTATCGTGTGCCAGCAGTCTGGTGGAAGTCACAAGCGCCCAATAGCCATGCTACGAACACAGGCCAGAGGTTTAGCGTGATCTCAAGGTAAGAGAGAACAATTTAAGGCCATTAGATCATGCTGATCCCTATGGCAAAATAGGTATTGATGGTACAACCTGCTTGTCAGCAATGGACTTCCGCCAAAGCCATGGAGTGTTACAGAGGCCTCGACAAGGAGTTCCTGGTCCTGTCAGGAGTATTCCCAACAAAGAGGTCACCCAAGCCAAGATAAAAGTGGGTATAGAAATGATTGTTCGTCTTGCCTTGAGTGCTCGAAGGCAGAGAGATGCGATAACAGTATTAAATCATGCGAATAAATCGAAGACAAGTTTATTTAAAATAATAGGGAAATTTACATGATAAATTACACTTAATTACCCGATATAGTATTAAGTAATTTCAGCATGGTCTCAAGGCAAAATTCATGTTTAGTGTGTGCATGTGTAAGAGAATCAAGCTTACCATGAAAGTTTTGTGCACACCTCTTTTAATTAATAAAAATCATGTGAATATTATCAAAAATATATTAACACGATGTTATTGTTCATAACAGTGTATTACAAGGGTTAAACCATGATTTATAACGCATGATTATCATGGTTTGCATGAAAAATTAGGGTTTCTGGGATACAATCAGGTCGCGACGTCAGCCAGTGTCGCGTTCAGGTCGCAACAGACTGGGACTACGCAACAGCCATGATCTAGTCACGACTGGTCGGGACGACGCATTCAGGTCACGACCGATGAGCCGACGTGATCCAGTTCAGCCAAGATAGCGACACGACGACAAGGTTCTCGTCGCGACGTGTCGGGGCAACGCGTTCAGGTCAAGACCGACGTGATCAAAAGGTCACGACGTAGGGTTCCGTCGCATTAAGAATCCAACGTGAGGCCTTCTTGGGACCCGGTTAAGAATGCGACTTATCAGGCCATTGCATTCTCAGGGTCTTGGCCCGAGCTCAAAACTTGCACAAGTTTCCTTAGGCTGCGGTCCATGCAGTCAAGGCTTGACACAGTGCTCTTCAAAACTTAATAAAAATCCATATACATCGTGAAAAATCACAAAATTAGTTTTAAATGAAACTAGACATGTTGAGGTAGAGACAGTAAAGAGTAATTAGATTTCAGACAGGGTATGATCATGCTATTATTATGTTCTTCATGATGCACTTAAAATCTGACACAACGATGGAAACGATTTAATTGGAGAAGGGTATATGATAGAAATTGAGGAAAATGGTGTCATTGGATTTCTGACATCAAGTAGCATGTACAGTAAAAGTTCATGACACGAGATCAGGTATGATCATGGATTTAGGGTAAACAAGTCAAGTCGAGTACACGTTCTCGATAGAACTTTGAGCACAAAATACTCATGAATGATATGATGAAAATTAGGAAAAAACAAGGGGCTTTTGATGCTTGGAACATGGTCTATCTAGGGTTGAATTTAATTTATTTTTGCTTGAGAGATTGCCTACCTTTGAGCACTTGAATCCTATGATGATCAATCGATCTACATATAAAATTGATCATGAATTATATATGTAATTTTTTGTGATTAACAAAACGTTGTAAAATGCTTTCTAACAACTGTTTCTAAAAAATATCCATAGAAAATAAATCTAGCAAATATGTAAGTTATCCTCAGACACTGCTGTAAGTTCAAATGCATAATACACATCGATTTCCTTTATAGAAACAATGATTCGATCGCCATAACAATTCTGTAAGTCACTTAAATAACAATTTCCGTCTCACAACGATTTCTTAAGTAAAATAACAATTTTCGTCTGACAACAATTTCATAAGTAAAACAACGATTTCCATCGCACAACGATTTCATAATAAAACAACGATTTGATCGAAACAACGTTTTACTTTCACTTAAAGAATGATTTGATCGAAACAACGATTTGCTTTCACTTAAAGAACCATTTGATCGAAACAACGATTTGCTTTCACTTAAACAACGATTTGATCGAAACAATGATTTGCTTTCACTTAAAGAACGATTTGATCGCAACAACGATTTGCCTACTTAAACAACGATTTGCTCAAAACAACAATTCACTTTTACTTAAACAACGATTTGAGCACAACAATGATTTCTTCCTTAAAACAACGATTTCATGATTGATTTCACTTAAACAACGATTTCTTCATTAAAATAACGATTTCATCATTAAAACAATGATTTCATCATAGAAACAACGATTTAGTTGCTACAGTGATTTCATCTCTACAACAACCATCTATGAAACATTGATTCTATTGAAACAACAATTTCATCCGCTCATCGATTTCTGTTAAGTAATGACTTTGTATAGAACATCGATTTCATTTCATATATGGATTATGTTCACATCGACTTGGTCTCACATGGATTACATTCTCACATGATTATATCATCTATTTGATATCAATATCATTTCTATACAAAATGTTCTTTACATTCAAATAAATTTATATAGCTCTTGAACAGTCTTGCTTTATCTTCTTATTTTTATTCCTTATAAGATTTAAATATGCATATGCTCAAAACTCCATGGATTTCAAAAATCCTTCCCACGCATCTTACTGTATCCTAAGATCTTGATCATTTATTTTGTTAGTACAATATTTCCACACTCTGTGGATTTCAAAAATCCTACAATGGTCAAAATTACTCCAAAGAAGATAAATAGAAGACTGGTGACTCTATGCAAAGAAGTTAGTTAGACAGTTCGAATCTTTGAACCTTGAGAAGCTTGAAACTCCAGTCACCTGAAGAACAACAAGTGCCAGCTCGTTCAATCCAACTATCAGTAGCTCTTAGCTCTCTGTGAGAATAGTGCATGTGTTTTTGAGAGCTTTCATAGTTCTGAGAGAGAGTTATCTTGTAATCATCTAGTGTCTCTCAGACTTTGCCTCAGATCAAGCAAGTGATTATAAGCTTGGTCTTGGGTCTTCTTCATATAACGCATTCCTTTTAGTTGATCCTCTTCTTGTGTGAAGAGAAGACATGTTGGTACAGGTGGTGTTATTCCCCTTCTGGTTGAGAAGAGAAGGCCAGCTGCGGCTGGATGTGTAAGTGTCCTTAAGGGGGACTGTACCCTTGTATAGTGGAATCCCAAGTAGTTTATTGAGGACTGGACGTAGGATTCCTTGGGATAGGTGGTCCGAACCAGGATAAAATTTCCTATTGTCCTTGTGCTTGCTTGTTTGGTTTGATTAACACTAACGCTAACTATCGATCTTAGTGTTGTCTGTATAGTTTGTTTTATTTACAGGAATTTCTATTACACGAAAGAATTTTTAAGCATTCACCCCCCCTCTAGGCTTGCTATCTTGGCAACAAGTGGTATCAGAGCCAAGTCTCTTCAAGAAGAAGATCTCACGGTCTTAAGAGCAAAGATAAATGGCAGCTCAAGGATATGTAGAAGGTCAGTCTGTCAACAAACCTCCTCTATTCGACGGTGAAGATTACAACTATTGGAAGACTCGGATGGAGTTTTTTCTTCAAGGTCTCGATTTCCAACTTTGGTCTATCATCGAAGAAGGAGATCTAGTGGTTCTCAACAGCAGAGAAAACTGGACAGATGATGACAAGAAGAAAATATTCCTAAATAGCAAAGCTAAAAGTATACTGTGCTGTGCGCTGAGCAAGAAAGAATTCAACAGGATTTCCGCCTGCAAGTCAGCTATGGAAATGTGGGAAAAATTAAGGATCATATATGAAGGAACTGACAAGGTAAAGGAAACAATAATAGATATCCTAGTAGCTTAGTATGAAAGATTTCAAATGCAGTCAGGAGAGTCCATCACCCGAATGTACAACAGATTTACAAATATCACCAACGGTTTGGTTGGGCTCAGAAAATTTTATGAAATTGGAGACATGGTGAGAAAAATATTAAGATCTCTACCAACCTCATGGACTCCAAAGGTGACAGCCATAGAAGAAGCCAATGACCTCAAAAGAATGCCACTTGAAAAGCTCATTGGGTCATTAATGGCTCATGGGATAAATATGGAGAGGCTAGGAGAATCCTCTAGCAAAAAGAAGCATAGCAATGCTCTCAAGGCCACAGAAGAAACAACTGATGGCAAATCAGAAGGTGATAAAAGCAATGAGAGCAGTGAAGACGAAGAAGCCTTTCTCTCCAGAAGACTGCAACACATTCTAGCCAAGAAAAAATACCTGTCAGGAAGAAGATACATCAAGAAAGGTACAGACTTTAAAAGGCCTGAAGGCAAAGATGTTAAGAAATCAGAACCGAAATGCTATAAGTGCAAGAAGCCTAGACACATCATAGCCGAGTGTCCCAAGTTAAAGAAAATTGAGATCAAGAAAAAGGACAACACAAAGAAATTCAGATGATACAAGAAGTAAGCCATGGCTGTTGCGTGGACCAACGAAAGTGACTCAGACAGTGAGTCAAGATTCAGCGAAGAAGAAGAAGAAAAGGCCAACCTAGCCTTCATGGCAAATGTTGAAGATAAGGTAACTTCGTGAAAGATATGCGGAACTATCTATAATGGTAATCTAGAAAGGGGGGGGGGTTGAATAGATTTCTACAAATTAAAACACTATGGCCTTCTTTTCAATGATAACACTGAGTTGCCGAAATCTCAAATAGATTTGCACTCAATTCGAAACAAGATGTATGTGTTGATTATGAGCAGAACAAATAACAACCTATCTAGAATGTGAGAAACCAACGTGCCTACCCAGCATCTAACGTAAAATGTTGAAACCACAGACACAATGATTTAAGGTGGTTCGGAGTACACAACTTGTGTATCCTATGTCCACCGTCCAAACACACACGCAGAAAGACTGCTTATAAGCAAGTTCGACTCTTACAACACACACACTCAAGTTGTCTGAAGCAACCACACATTCAGAACAACTAGCCACACGTGAATCAAGAATAAGGGACACTTGAATCACAACCACACACACAGATGTATGAGAAATATGAAAGGACAGGAGTTCTGAGATGAAAGAACAAATCCAGATGAAGAACTCTCGTCGCTGGTCATCCAGAAGAACTCCAAGCTTTACTTTGATGATCCTCAGATAACGTAGTAGCTTGAACCGTGGACGAACCAACATCAACTCCGTTCAGAAGATGGATCTTCCTCACTCTGAACGGAGGGTTGAAGCAGAGCAGCAGGGAGAAGCTTTCTCTCTTTGGTTTTGCTTAGGATTTTGGTATGGTGGCTTCTTGCTGCGAAAATACCTCAATATGTTCTATATATATGCCTGTACAAGTTTGGAGAGACATGGTAAAAGGAAACACCCAAATATAAAACATATCCAAATCTCGTAACTGAGTTTTCTCTTCGTCTGTCGACAGCCAGTATTGTGTCTGTCGATAGATGCTGACAGATTTCCAGTTTCCTGAACCATGGTCTTGCGGTAAAGGCTTTATCTATGTGTAGCTGTCGACAGGCGATTTGTTGTTGTTGATAGGTCGACTTCATTTGTATTTCCTGAACCTTGTTTGTCTTCCCTGTGCTTATCTGTCGATAGGGACCTTCAGGACTGTCGACAGCTGCTTGCTTGAAGTCAATCTCTTGAGCTTTTGCTCTTGCATTTGAGTGCTCGTCTTGTATACATTCACACCTATATTGAAGAACATTCTAAGTGAGATACAATCAATATATAGATTATCAATTGAAACATGTTTTGATATGATTGTATCTTGCTTGACTTTTTCACTGTCACCATGTTTCAACCACTCATACAACATCAATTAACATTGTTCATCATCAAAAACATTTAATAACAAACATCACACATGAGAACCCAACATTCTCCCCCTTTTTGATGATGACAAAATTTTCAATTTATGCACAATTGATGTTTCTCCCCCTTTTAGCAACATTCAAAAAGATAAACCATGCACTCATGAATAGAAATGAGGCAGATAAGTGTGAATTGCATTCATTGAGCACTCAGTACACACAGTTACACACTACAACAAATTCAGTCTATACCCACAAATTTTACCTATGGTAGAGTAATACGTAGGTACAAATGAGAATTACATACGCTTTTAACATCCATTGTAATATTACACATACGTTTATTTAGCCATGTGTATATACGTGCATATAGTTACGGTTTTATATAACAGTTTGTAAAGTGGTTATTTTTTGCCACAGTTTATTAAGAAACGTAAGAAAAAATTAGAGTGTACTTATGAAAATTTTAAAATATATGTATTGATCACTATAGTTACATATCAAAAAAGAGAACCGTAGGTTGAGGGTTTAGCTCTGGCACCAATACATTTCGTTTACCGCCGGAAATGAAAAAAGTTTTATTTGAAGGGGATGATCAAAGCCATAGAAAGCGGCCTCAAAGGTGTCAAATTTGGAGGGGAGTCTCCTGGTGCCGAGGAGGAAATGGAGGATAGAGAAGAGGTCTGGGTCGTGAGTCCACGAAGGGGATGCCGCCAAGGGAGGCGAGGAGGGAGTCGGAGCCGGCGAGGGCCAGGGTTCCAAGATGCTCCTCGGAGAAACCCTCTCTATCATCGGTTTCCCTCTTTTGAGTGCCCATCATCGTTGCCTTCACTCATGGACGCTTCAGCGGCCGCTACTGCTGCTGTCGCCACCATGAAGGGGTGCCCCAGAAGCATCTCCACTGTCAACCTCTCGCTGGGCTTCCTCATGAAGCACCTCCCCAAGAAGTCCCTACCCTCCTCCAACAGCTCCTCTGGGATCTCCAGCAACTCCTCATCAGAGCCGATGTGGAGGAGAAGCGGCGCGGCGGCAGATGTCGTGGCCCGCCCCCCATACCGCCATGCCAGCATCCCAGTTGCCATCTCCGACACTATGCAACCGAGTGACCAGGCATCCGATAGTCGCTCGTACTCGCTCTTTTCCACAAACTCTGGCACCATGTACAGCAGCGTCCCCCTCAGGAACCCCGCATGGCCACTCCTGCTGCCCTGCGCCCCCGCCCTCTTCGCAAGCCCGAAGTCGGCGATCTTGGTCCACCCGGGGCCGGCGATGAGCACCTTCTATGGCTTGAGGTCGCAGTGCACGCAGCCCTCCTCGTGGACCCTACGCAGCCCCTGCAGCATACCTTCGCACGTCGTCCTCTACCATGGGCTCCCCCCTGTATAGCTTCGAGAGGGACCCCCTGGGTAGGTACTCTAGGAACACGATGTACAGCCGTTGTCCGTCGACCTCGATACTGACCTCATCATCACAGAAGGCGACAACCTCCGGGCATTCGGCGAGCCGGTCGAGCACCTCCTTCTTGTGAGAAAGTGTGACGGATTCCATCAACGGGGAGGACTTGACGGCCATCACTCCGGGGCAGCAATCGCTGGCTGGGTCCTCTTCCTCAACCGCCGTCGGCATTGCGAGAGCCAGGTTGACAGAGTTGAGTTGCTCCTTACTATATAACCAGTCTTCTCGTGGAACTGGTCTAGGGCAAGGCGAGGCTGGCGTACGTTGCTACAACATTTTTCTTCTGTCCTTCCCACCCCCCTCCTCTTCGTCTCATATGTGACATTTGTCAGATCATGGTGGGGTGGGGTTGTCTCGCCGCCCTATGACAAAATGAAGAAGAAGGTCATCCCTGATGTTTTCAATTAAGTTTTCCTATTCGATATCATGTTCTAGTTGATGGTGTGGCGCCGTTCGTTTGCTGATTTACTTTATTTTGTTTATGGAATTAAAAAGGGAACTGAGGCTTCAGAAGGAGAACAAGTATTGCCTAGTCATCTCTCAAAGGAGGTTGGATGGACCTACTGTGACATTGTGAGGATAAGAGATTTTGTATCTATTCAGGTTTATTTGGTCTATTATTTGTCTCAACTTTTTTATGTTTTGAATAGGTAAACAGTTGATCAAGTTTTGTTGATGAGATGTCCCCATATCAATTGATTTGTAAAGATCAAATCTATACTTTTAATGTTTTGCTTAGATCGGAGACTGATCCTCCTTTAAGGATCTCTATTTGTCCTTTCCATCATTTGGTTAATCAGAAAGCTTAAAGGTGGTGGGATTAATGGAGGCCAAACTGCGAAAAAAAAATGTATTGGTGTCAGAAGAAAGGTGAAATTTAGTATTGCTATTCATGTGATCAAGTTTGTTTCTTTCATGTAATGCATTTAGACTTTTGGTGACCATCTATGTCAAGTATGCCTTTTTCCTTAGAAATTAGTGGATGCTTTTGTGAACATCATCTCTTAAGTTGACGGTTGGATGTGCATTGAATGGCGTACATGGTTTGACCCGTTTTAAATGAAGGAAAACTTTCTGAACTCCTTTATTCAGTGATAGGCTACTTCTTTTTTAAATCTGCCATGCTTTTGATTTTTACTTCATTGTTCATTTTCCACACTTATTATCATTTTTAGATGTTTGCCAGGGGATTCTCATCAGAAAGAAGGATGTATTAACTTTGTTGTCTCAATCAATGTAGTAGGCTTATAGTCATATACATTAACTTCTTCTGTTAGATAGAACAAGTCATTTGTCTGGTATGCTTTGTTGTTTTTTGTTGCTTTCTTAAATCCGTTTGATTAGAAGGATCATGTTTGTCTTTCTTAAATTTCAGATTTGCCCATGTTTTATAATTTTCTTACTATAACATATATAATCACCTGTTGGATAATTTTACTTTTTTTAAGATAGGTAATTTAATTTGTTTCTCAACTAGGTTTATTGCATAAGTTCTATAGGACATGGTGGGAAGGTCATCATCTGGTGCCATCAAATTTTTTAAGTTATTTCCCATTTAAAATAACACCTAACTGAATTGTCAATATGGTGTCTTTTTCCTTCTATTATGTTAAGCTTGCTGCTTGATCTGACAAGCTTATTGTGCTTACGGTCTCCTTCTGTTTTGGTGAATTTAGAGGATACTCTTTGTGGTCCTTTTCTTTGGAGTTTAGATTTTTGTTTATGCTATAGGTTGAAAGGACAAGGAAAATTGCTACTTTCCCTTGTAGAGACACCTTGCTTACTGTACATTCTCCCCAACCTCCATAGTTATCCCACCTCATGGTGGGACATAAGCACATAATGTGCTATGGGAGTACATTTAAAGTATGCAGCTTAGCTACCTTTATCTGAAAACTTGTTCAAGCTCTTCTTCTGGCTAATTTAAATTAATTTTCTGATTTGGCCATCCTGGAAACCCTGTAGACTAGAACATGGGTTGACAGAGTAACAGTTCAGGTTTAACATTTTAAACCGAGGGTTCAGGAGATGATTGGAAAATACATCCCTCTCCCGATTTTAGTGGTCTATTACAGATTCTTTTTTTGGGCAATGCTCTATTATTAGATTTCAAAGAGGAAGATAGATAATAAGAATGTGTTGAATAGGAATATATATGTGCTGTGATTGAAAGAGGTGGTATGAAATGAAAGGAGGTGAAGAAAATTAATAAAGAGCTGATAATTAAATATGTTGTGTAGATTGTTTGTTTCTTTCTTCACACTCTCATAATTAAATATATTTTGTAGATTTCATGTCTTGTAGTAAGAATTTTCATTCTTTTCGTGCACAGAGTGTATAAGATGCCTTTCATAGCTTGTGACATATTATGTTTGTGCTATGCTAGGAGATTTTCCATTTTTTTTCTTATTATAAAGTTCTTAATTTTGAGTCTTAAAAAATATTAAAGTGATAGCCAGTAACTAGTTGAAATCAGTTTGGATTTGTTCCTGATCTAGAAACCTAAAGACAAAATATTAACTAGTGAGATACCTTGTCAAGACCAGCTCTCATTATTGCACTTGTATGTGTTAGCATTTATGGCATGCATGGCCCACCCTTGGTCTCCTCTCCTCTAATAACAACAACTTTGCCCTGAGTACAAGAAAGAATGTAACATTTTAGAACCACACATATCCATTAATTATGTTTCTATAGATAAAGGTAGAGCTTCAAATAACAATAATGCAGTGTATGAGTGGTGTAATATCTACAAGCCCAAATAGCTCAGCCATCATAAATTCATAATGTCTCTCCATATTAAGTGGAAAGCCTCTGGATGCCAACTGACAAGTACTTATAAGAAATGTACATAACCTATTCACTGCATGTCAGCAAACGTGATGTACATTGAGAGAATAACTTAGAAGTGAAATTCATGAAAACTGAAATTAGAGAAGCCTAAAACATAGACAAAATTAAATAGCATGTTCTGCATGATAACAGGTGAGACATATTGCACAGTCAAATCATATATTCATTTTTATCACTCTTCAGGGCAGTTGCAAGTGACATTATTAACATAATGCCTTTAACAACTGCAAGTGTCATTCTGAAGTGGTGGAGAATAGTAACTGAGTTAGCTAGCTAGTTTTTTTTCCATAAACCTGTCAAACAATCCCCATCCAAGAGCTAGCTAGTTGCTAACTTGATGCCAACTTCCCATTTTTTTGTAATTCTGGCTTATCAATTTACTAAGACTCTACATTTTTTTGAAATGTCATCTGGATCCAGATTTGTTTTGTGACTAAACTCTGTTTATTTTAACATTTACCTTGGGGATCACTCAAATGTTTTTTCTAGTGTAATTAATTGAGTCTGCTGCTACAGGGCATTTGTTTTCTTCAGTTGGCCTATTCCTAGGGAATTAGTGGCTCAAATCAAGTTTTCTCACCCTATTTTCTTCAAGTCTGCTGCTACAGGGCATTAAGTGAGGTTGAATTTTTTTTCAGCTTGTACATTGATTATCTTTTGTGGATATGCATTCCAATTCTAGCTGTTTGCATGGGTTACATCAATATGGGAGTGACACCCTTGCTATTTTGATTAACACATGAAGATGAATTTGGGGTATTTATGCTTTGTGTTTAGAGGAGCTTTTGGATATCAATGTTGTTTCATAAGTTCTAATGATCTTTGCATTCTTTCTTTTTTTGGATTGATGTACTTAGTAATGAGCATGTGTCCAATCTCATGATACTGAATTTAAGCAGCTATTAGTGACATTTTAATGAAATTTCTAATTTATCTCTCTACTCGTCCTGTGTCTTTTTATGTATTCCCCTTTTAGGTTCCAAGCAAATCAGGTGGTTCACCCGAAAAGAAGGATGTCCTTTTGGAGGATCATGATCCTATCTGGCTTGAACTTCGGCATGCACATATAGAAGATGTATGCTCTGTTCAACAAGTCTTATTAGATTCATTTTTGTCATGAGCTTTAACTTTTTATTTGATGGTGCAGGCTACTGAAAGGTTGTATGAAAAGATGACAAATTTTTGTGCAAAGAATAAAGCTCCACAGATCAGTAGTTCAAGGTATGCATGCTTTCTAACACATGAGGCCAGCCTAGATTATGCAAAGTGAGTTCACAATAAGGGTTTTTAGCAAAGAGATTTCACACTAAAGGTGTTACTTTAACAGCCAAATCTTAATTATCTTATTATCTTGTTCTATGAAAAAGTATTTAAACTGAATGTCCATGACTTCATGACATAAGTTAAGTGAAATATAAATGATATTTTAGTCACCTTGTTGTCATTGAATGACTTGGCTCATCTGAAACTTATCTATCAACCAAAAGCAAGTTATATTTCATAAACGGTATTCTCCAACTTCAGTAACAAGGAATAGAAAAGATGCTTAGTTCTTCTTTGTTGTTGAGTCAAAAGATGGTCTAAGGTTTTTGGAGAAGTTAATGAGCTTGATTCAACCATTTTGTGTTATGTTTTCAGGTTGTTAAATTTACATCTTCGAATGTGTAGAGAGCATTTTCATTTCTTTTAGTCCCATAAAATTTTAATCTTATGTAGGGTTATCCACTTTCTAGTAAAGGAAATTATCAACTCTCTGAAGGAATTTTTTGGAGAAAAACAGTAGTGAATTTAGTTGCCTTTGTTCTTATCTACTTCAAGGCTTCAATCTACTAATAGAGTAAAGGATGGTTGAGCAATTATTATCTTTCTGATTACTTACTTTCTTGCACAGATAGTTGGAAAACTTAATAGACTTATTCGAGTTGGGCTCCTGGAGCAAGATCTTGTTTTTGGGGATGCAGGGACAAAGGAAGTGATCAATTTTCTAAGGACACAGCAGGTTGCCTTCTTGAAAAGAGTGATCATGATAGAGGGGTTAATATAGGCCACTACAGGTTGCATAGACCCTAGTAGATCATAATTACAACTGTTTTGGTCACTTCTATTTTTTCTCCATGTCTTTGATTAAGTTCAATCTCTTCATGAATATAAGAGTGGATATTTATGTGGATATTTGACTGGACATGTGAATGTTATGGATGTGATGTGAATATTATAGATTTGAATGGTGTTTTGCTTATGTGATGTAGATGAGTGGATATGGATTTGAATTTCATTGTAGTTATGTGGATGTATATGTATTTTATATGTGCATGTGTATAGAATGCATGCTTGTAGAATACTTCTACATGCTTATATCAGATATGGACAGGTAGTTTCTATTTGAAAAAAAAATAAAAAAATCTACACCTACAGTTTTTAATATTCATGACTAAACATGATTACAGACAATGCTGTAGAATCATAGGTATATATTGCAATATTTATTCCTACGTTTATTTATCATCATCTCAAAAAATAGTATTACTACGGTCATAAAAACCATGAGTATAGATAAATCTACACTTACATTTATTTATCATCATCTCAAAAATTTATTACTACGGGTACAAAACCATCAGTATAGACGACAATACCTATGCTTTTTTGGGTCTTTTACCTATGTTTTATATGATTCTTTACCTACGGTTAATATTCGTATGAATAAACCGACATATAACTACGATTATTTTCCTGTGGGTATAGGCTTTAGTCACGGACGCATGCATGTCGGATTCAAACCATAGCATTTTCCGTAGGTAAAGGGTTTTACCTTCGGATTTTGGGTATATACCTACGGTTATTATGCGAAGTTATAGGTCATTTTTTTTGTAGTGACAAAAGAGTTGCATGACATAACCTTGACATGAAGAAAAGCAAAAGAAGGGAAATTACAAGACTGGCGTAGCAAACTAAGATACCAATCATATGACGCTAGCCTAGTGAGAAATAAAACTAGATAGCCCAGACTGAATCCTAGACTCTCTAAACATCTTCATTCCTAGTAGCAGGGGGATGACGGATCCCATGATGCTCTGTGGAGAGCCTGGTAAGTCTATGCTGAATTTGCACATTAGTGTCAGCCAAAGCATCCATCCTTGTAT
The DNA here is from genome assembly GCA_014218235.1 of Colocasia esculenta. NCBI lineage: Eukaryota > Viridiplantae > Streptophyta > Magnoliopsida > Alismatales > Araceae > Colocasia > Colocasia esculenta. The sequence goes on along the minus strand of CM024754.1, from coordinate 166,186,998 downwards.
CAACGTGATCAAGCCGGGCATTGAGATGTGCAAATCCAGTGGTGATCTGTTGCTGCATGTGGGCTAGCTGAGCAGTGAGGAAAGCTCTAAGAGATGGTGCTTGAGGCTCTGGTGCTTGGTCTTCAGCATCTTCTGCATCTTCATCATCATCTCCCTAAGCGTCCATTGGCTCTGCGTGGGAGTTCGCATTAGCATCTTCATGATCAGAATCTTCTGCACTGGCCTGCTCCTTGCCTTTTAAGTCCCTGGTGACTTTCCCATCAATAAACCTGTAGCCCATCCTATGGGCGGCTGTGAGATCAAAGGAGCTGTGAGATTTAAGAGAGACCATCTCTCCCTCAGGAATGTGGATGCCAATGAAGAGAAGGAGAGAGGTAATGGGGCAAGGATAGGGCATTGACCTCTTGGAATTACGAAGGCATTGCCGGATGAGGTCTAGCATGAGAATAGGCAGATCGATTTGCTCAGCGTTGAGAAATGAGTAGATAAGGGATTTGTGAACCTCAGTCACAAGTTCCCGGCTGCCATCCTTGGGCATAATGATCGTGGTGAAGATGTGATGTATAAGACGATGAAGAGGAGGGAAAGAATTGGCATTCAACTATAGACGATCCTTGGTAGAATCATATGGCTACAAAGTAATGAGATTGTACTAGTTTGATGTAGCAGGATGATTGATCAGAACATCAATGCCAGAGTTGGGGATTTGAAAAGCACGAGTGAGAAGATTAGGTGTGATTTTGAAGGGAGTGCCTTTCACCTGGGTGTAGAGATCACCAACATTTGACATCCCCAGATTGTTGTAGAACTCCATCACAGCGGTAGGAGAATACCATTTGTGGGAGTAGGAGAAAGTGGTCCAGCCCTGAACGTCGAAAAGGGGCTGAAGGTCTGAGAACATGTCCTCTAGAGAGACAAAATCCACATAGCGTGGTTGCACGAACTTTGTGAAGGATCCATGAACCCTAAGGAGATGCAGATTCGGAGGGACGATGAGTTCTGGGAGACGGTCATCCCGATGCTTGGTTCGGCGCTCTGTAGGATCCCCGAAACCTTCTCCGGCATTGGAAGAGGCGGGACGGCGATGGGAGACCAGACGTTTGCCCTTTGGAGCCATGGAGGGTGTGAAGTCGGAGTGGAAAAGATCTCTTCAAAGAGAAAGGAGATAGGGAGAAGAAGAACCAGGAGGGACCAAAAAGTAGGTCTTGCGCCCTGGAGAAGAAAGGGTAGGGTTGAGGAAGAAAGGAGAGGCTTTTTGGAAGGAAGGGAGGAGGGGAGGAAACGTGGGTTTCCTTTTAAAGAGATTGGAAGAGAGTTTGATACAAAAAGGGACCCACAAAATCTAGACAAAAAGGCGCGCCGGTTGGGCTTCTGAACTGCCCTGGCCGTCGGCTGTCAACAGGTGACTATGCAGCTGTCGACAGGCACAAACAGGTTTTAGCCAGTTTTGCATTTTCACAGAATTTGTTGGGCAATGAACGTCCAAATGGTATTTAAGGTTGAAAAATAGGTATATACACATTATAAAATGTCATACCCACTGTTATTAAAATGTGTCAAAAGTCTACAATGGTTATGAAATAATACCCCAGTAGTCTCAAGTTATAGCATTAAGAAGACACCGTACAAACACATGAAAAAAAGAGAACCCCTTTGAATAAAACCATTGTAGAAAAAGATATTTCTTAGTGGGTGATGGTCAGTTGGTAGGTGAAAGTGATGTCTACATGCACAACCAACCATAAACATCATATTGCCCTTGATTTAAAAGCATGGAGGCTTCACTCTATTTCTAGTTTGTATTATTGCTTAATTTAATGGGAAAAGTGGTAATTAGGATCACTATCACCTTTTGACGTGAAGATAGACATGAGGAATGCTCGTACCCCCAGTTACTCAGTGGGAGTGACCATCATACCATTATACAGAGATAATGAATAAGCTTTTTGACGTGAAGACAGACATTTGTGATGCCCATGTCCACGGTTACTCAGTGATACTCATCATTGCTCTGCCTTTGCCCCAAAACATTGTCTTGTTGATAAACTTTTGAGTGTTAGAAATAGGTAGCTTTTCTCCATTTTTGTTTTGTTTTGTAAATCAAGGTCAAAGAGTATTTTAGGTTAAAAGCCAATGCAAGACATAATGTTCAATGACCTCCGGACTTATCAAGGCACGTGGGAAAAATGATTATCCACAAGGGAGTTATTCAATTGAGTTAGGTTAAAGCCATTAGATTTGTTAAATGTATTCTAAATGATATAACCTAGACTCATACAAGAATAGTATGTCAAAATCATTGAGACTCAGACAATATCTTTGATATGATGTGAGTACGATAGAGTATAACACAAGTAAGTACCCAATTTTCACCTTACATTAGTTGTATGAACATGGTCATGAAGGATGTTGACAAAAGATGACGGATTTCATTTGAAATGAGTATCTGTTGACAACAAATTTGAGCCTATCGACAGATGGAGACAGTTTTGAAATACTGGCTTCAGGCAGATCATGGCTGTCGACAGCTAGGATGTTGGCTGCCGACAGATGCACACAGACTGAAATAAGGGAGGTTGGGGAGGACAATTACTGTGTCTGTCTGTCGATAGCTGGGATGTTGGCTGTCGACAGATGCACACATGCTTCATGGCCTGGTGTCTGTGAAGGCATAGTTGTCGACAGATATGTTTGTGGTTGTTGACAGGTGCTTGACAAATCAGGATTAAGGCTGAGAATAGAGAGAACTTTGAACTTCATGCTTAGGAAATTATGACATATAAAGAAAGGAGATTTTCCCTCATGAATTTCACTCACTAAACCTGAACTCACTCCCCCATAGTGTGTGCATAGGATGACGCAACATTCAAGCAATTCAAATAGAATATTCATATGCATGAGAAGCATTTGCACACAAGACAACATTCATAAGCATATGAGCATAGATTTTCATTTGGTTTCAAAAGTAAATGGGCCAACCTAAAAGAAACTATATACCATATTTGAAGTAGATGACCTTTATATGCAACTTGACTATGGATATGTGGCAGAGAATATTTTCTCACACATAATGATAGTTTCTGAACAAGCATAACTTGTTCTTCCACATGACACCATTTGATATACCACATAGTCATTACACACAAAGAGAATATACTCCAAGATTGGATATAAGTTTCATTGCATTTGACACAAGCCCAATTCTCTCCTCAATGAAGTGAACCTATCTTCAGATAAGGGTTTTGTGAAGATATCAGCCAATTGCTTTTCAGTGGGTATGAAGCTAAGTTCAAGGTTCTTGTTGGCTACTTCATCCCTCAGAAAATGGTGCCGTATTTCAATGTGTTTGGTCTTTGAGTGTTGGATCGGGTTCTTTGAAAGGTTGATGGCACTAGTGTTGTCACATAGGATAGGTGTGTATCCAATATCAAAGTTGTAGTCTCATAGTTGACTTTTAATCCACAACACTTGAGCAACACAACTCCCTGCAGCAACATATTCTGCCTCTGCAATGGAGAGTGCAACCGAGTGTTGCTTCTTGGATGCCCACGAAACCATGCAACCACCAAGAAATTGGCAGTAGCCTCTAGTGCTTTTTCTGTGAATTTTACATCCAGCTTAGTCAGCATCAGAATATGAGATTAAGTTAAAGCTACTTCCTACTGGATACCAAAAACCCAAATCATATGTACCTAAGAGATATCTGAAAATCCTTTTAACTGCAACCAAATGGCTTTCCTTTAGATAGATTGGTATCTAGCACAAATGCAAACACTGAATTGTATGTCTGGTCTACTTTCAGTAAGGTAAAGGAGAGAGCCAATCATACCTCCGAATTGTTTTGCATCTACCATTTTACCTTTCTTATCATTTTCCAGTTTTATGCTTGTGCTCATTGGTGTTGAGGCAGGCTTAGCTTGTTCAAACTGAAAATGTTTCAGTAGCTCCTTGACATATTTTTTTTTATTAATGAAGAAGCCATCTTCATGTTGTTTTACCTGCAAGCCAAGAAAAAATTGATGCTCCCCCATTAAACTCATCTCAAACTCACTGTGCATGTGTTTAGAGAACTCTTCACATAGTGATGGGTTAGTGGAACAAAAGATGATGTCAACCACATAGACTGGAACAACAATTTTATGATTGTCAACCTTCTTAGTAGAAAGGGTTTGGTCCACTTTACTTCTTGAGTAGTTTTTACTCACCAGAAAATTGCTTAGTCTGTCGTACCAAGCTCGGGGTGCCTGTTTCAAACCATAAAGAGCTTTGTGCAACTTATAAACATGGTTAGGCTTTTCATTATCCTCAAATCCAGGTGGTTGAGAAACATAGACTTCTTCTTTGATGTAGCCATTCAAGAAAGCAGTTTTAACATCCATTTGAAAAAGTTTGAACTTGTTTGAACATGCATATGCTAACAAGATCCTAACTACTTCAAGCCTAGCTACAGGTGCAAAGGATTCTTCAAAATCTATCCCAAATTCTTGGTTATACCCTTTTGTTGCTAGTCTAGCGTTGTTTCTCACCACTTTACCATCTTCATTTAGTTTATTCCTAAACACCCATTTTGTACCAATGATAGAAATTTCAGGGGTTCTAGGAACTAAACTCCAGACATTATTTCTTTGAAACTTGCCAAGTTCCTCATGCATGGCATCTATCCAAGAATTTTCTTTTAGAGCCTCTTCAACATTTTTAGGTTCCACTTGAGAGACAAAAGCTAAATGATCTTGTTCAATAATGTGTCTAACTTGAGACCTAGTTTGGACTTTATCATTTACGACTCTAATTACATTATCAAGTGGGTGATCTTTTGAGTACCTGACATTTGTGATAGTTGAAGGACCTATTTGATCTTGGACTTGAGGCAGTTGATCTTGGACTTCAGGAAGTGGATCTTGAAGATTTTCATGTTGAGTATTTTCCTCTTGAGGATCTTCTTCACTTTCGTCATCTTGTTTTCTAAAAAGTGTTCCTTCATCATCATCATCGTACCTGCGAAAGTATGCATTGTTAGTTTTTGTTTCTACTTGAGGATTACATTTTGTTGTCTCATGTTGTTTCCCAAGTATTATTTGTTCATCTTCATCACCATACCTGCGAAGACTTGAACTGTTAGCCTTTGCATGATACTCATCAAAAATAACATGTGGAGTTTCTTCCACAGTTCTATTTTTATTGTTAAACACTCTATATGCTCTAGAGTGCTCTGAGTATCCTAGGAAAATATCTGGATCACTTTTGGCTTCAAATTTATCTAAATCAACTTTGTCATTGTTATGAATAAACACTTTGGAGCCAAAAACTCTGAAGTACCCAATACTGGGTTTCTTACCTTTTAAGAGTTCATAGGGAGTTTTCTTCATCACAGGTCTTACCATGGCTCTATTGAGGATGTAACACTCACTGCTTCTGCCCAAAAACTTCTTGTGAGTTGGCTTTCAACCAGAAGAGTGTGAGCCATTTCCACTAAGGCCCTGTTCTTTCTCTCCACAATGCCATTTTGTTCTGGTGCCTTTGGGGAGGAAAACATGTGATCTATCCCTTGATTCCTGCAAAAATTAGAAAAAGAGTTATTGTCAAACTCTCCCCCATGATCGGTGCGGATTGAGCATATTTTGTGTATGTTTCCATGCTCAATCTTATTAAAGAACTCTTCAAAGATTTCAAGTGCTTCATTTTTGTGAGCCAAGAATTTGACCCAAGTGAATCTAGAAAAATCATCCACAATGACAAACCCAAAACATTTGTCATTGAGACTCAATGTTCTAGTAGGTCCAAAAAAGTCCATGTGCAACAATTCATAGGGTTTTGAAGTGATTACCGGTACTTTTGATTTGAAGGACTTTCTGGTTTATTTTCCCTGTGCACATGCATCACAAAAACTTTCATTTTTTATTGAAGGAAATATCATGAAGTCCACTTGCCAGTTTCAGCCTCATGATCTTGTGCAAAACATTGTAACTCGCATGGCCAAGCCTACGAGGCCACAAGGTCAACTCATTCTGCTTATTTGCAACAAGACACAATTTTTTGTTTTCTGGTTCATCTAAATCAACTAAATAAATGTTAATCACCCTTTTTCTAGAAAACTTGAGACTTCCTGTTTCTTTATCAACAATTTTGCATGCATTTGATTCAAAAATTACTTTATGACCTTTATCACACAGGTGGCTTATGCTAAGTAAATTGTGATGAAGACCATCAACCAACAACACATTGTCTATTGAGTTAGAGGCGTACTTACCAACCTTTCCTGTGCCAATGATTTGGTCCTTATTATTACCTCCAAAGACAACCTGACCTCCATCTTTCTCCACTAGCAGACAAAATTTTTCTTTGTCGCCCGTCATGTGCCTCGAGCAGCCACTATCCAAGTACCATTTGTTTTGATTTTGGGCTGCTAGGCATTCCTGCATAGATGGATCAGACAAGAGGTCTTGGTACCCAAATTACTTTGGGTCCAAACATTTCATTCATGCCAAAAAGTAAATGCTTTGGAATCTAAACTTGTTTGAGTTTCAGTTTGTTTGAATTATTCCAGCATTGTTTTTCATTATGGCTAAGTTTCTTACAAACATTGCATGAAAGAGATTTTCTCAAAGCGGTTGTTTTGTTATTTTGATGAACATTCATTAGCATTTTTCCCTTTTGATGCTGGATGGATGTCCCTTAGCAGCATATTTCCAGGCCTGTCGATAGCTCTCATTGGGTCTGTCGACAGACTTCTTAGTTTGTTGAACAGTTGAAATCTTTTGTTTGGGTTGTTGTTGCATACCCTTTGCTTGAGTTTTCTTGCTCTTGGGAGGAACTTGTTTACTTGTGCTTGGACTACAATCAACAAAGGATGTGATCAATGTCTTTCCAATTTTCTTTTGTTTTACTGGTTGGTATCCAAGCCCATGCCTTGTTACATTAATTCTTGCACCTAAAACAGCATCAAGATTTTGCTTTCCTTTTACAAATCCTGTAAGATCTTCAGTCTTTTCTTTTAACTCTTTTTCAGATTGTTCCAATTTTTTCTTAATCTCTTGATGTTTATTTTGAAGATTTTCAAGAAATTGATTAGGCTTTATTTTTCTTTCTCATTTTCCTCCAGTTTTTCTTTCATGCAATCCATTTCCTCACTGTGAGCTTCCACATCATTTTCACCATTTCAATTTCTTTATTTAGGATTGCAATTTGTTCATCATTGGATTTGTTGTGAACAAGTGAATTGATCTTTTTCTTGAGTGCTTTATTTTCAGACTTATACTCACAAAATTTTCAAACAATACAGTGTATGCTTCTTCCCATTCATCAACAGTATACTTCTCGAAGGAAGAATTTACCTCAGTGGAGTCCTCACTCCTTACCATTAAGCAATGAATCACTTCATCTCCAGAGGTTGCTTGTGCGTCCTCATCTTCCTCTTCATTGCTCCAAGTTGCCAACATTGTCTTGGCTTTCTTGAAGGTGAATTTGTCCTTCTTCAGTTCCTTCTTGAGCTACGAGCATTCTCCTCTCATATACCCTGGTTTCTTTCACTCATAACACACTATCATGTCAGATTTTCTGTTAGAATCAAATTTACTTGAAGAATCTTTCTTTTGAAAAGATTTCAAGTTACATGAGCCTTTCCATTTGAACTTAAGGAATTTCTTGAACTGTCTAGTGAGCATGGCCATTTCATCGTTCTCACTATCACTAGATGTTCTATTGTCATCACTTTTCTGTTGAATATCTTTCTTATAGCTAGAGGAATTTTTGTTGAAGGCTTTTAGAGCAATTGATTTTTTGGGATTTTCTTCAGTTTCTTTCCACTTTATATTTATTTCATAAGTCATCAAGGAACCCATTAACTCGTCTAATTTTATTTTTGAATGATCTTTAGAATCCTCAATGACGGTGGCCTTAGTATTCCAAGAGGATGGAAGAGACCGAAGTATCTTCCTAACTAGGTCACTTTCTGAGTATTCTTTCTTAAGACCTTTCAATCCATTGATTATTTGCATGAACCTTGCAAATATATCTGATATGGTTTATTCATTTTTCATTTTAAACATCTCATATTCAGATATAAGCATGCTAGCCTTGGTTTCCCTTACCTCAGACGTACCTTCGTAAATGAGTTCAAGCTTGTCCCACATTTCTTTTACTGAAGTGCATGTGGAAACTCTTGAGAACTCCTTGGGATGTACAACGCACTACATCATGTTCAACGTGCTCCAATTGAGAGTTCCTTTACGAATTTGTTCCTTTGTCCAAGTGTCTTCATCCTCGGGCAGCACATATGCTCCTTTGCTGACGATCTTCCATAGCTCAATGTCTTGAGCTCTTAGAAAGACCTGCATGCGATATTTCCAGTATGGATAATCAGTGCCATCAAAGAAAGGTGGCCTGGACACTGAGTGTTATTCCATGAGATCGAAAGTCTCCTGACTGTGAGATCAATCTATGAAAGCAGTAAATCGGAGAAACCTCGCTCTGATACCAATTGAAAGATATGTTGAACTATCTATAATGGTAATCTAGAAGGGGGGGTTGAATAGATTACTACTATTAAAACACTATGGCCTTCTTTTCAATGATAACACTGAGTTTCCGAAATCTCAAAATGATTTGCACTCAATTCGAACCAAGATGTATGTGTTGATTATGAGGAGAACAAATAACAACCTATCTAGCGTGTTAAAAACCAACGTGCCTACCAAGCATCTAATGTAAAACGTTCAAACCACAAACACGATGATTTAAGGTGGTTCGGAGTACACAACTTGTGTATCCTACATTCACCGTCCACACACACACGCAGAAAGACTGCTTATAAGTGAGTTCGACTCTTACAACACACACACTCAAGTAGTCTGAAGCAAACACGCATTCAAAACAACTAGCCACATGTGAATCAAGCTCAAGGGATGCTTGAATCACAACCACACACATAGATGTATGAGAAATTTGAAGGGACGAGAGTTTTGAGATGAAAGAACAAATCCAGATGAAGAACTCTTGTCGCTGGTCATCTAGAAGAACTCCAAGCTTCACTTTGATGATCCTCAGATGACGTAGTAGCTTGAACCGTGGACGAACCAACTTCAACTCCATTCGGAAGATGGATCTTCCTCGCTCTGGACGGAGGGTTGAAGCAGAGCAGCAGAGAGAAGCTTTCTCTCTTGGGTTTTGCTTAGGGTTTTGGTATGGTGGCTTCATACTGCGAAAATACCTCAATATGTTCTATATATATGTGTGTCCAAGTTTGGAGTGGCGTGGTAAAAGAAAACACCCAAATATAAAACATATCCAAATCTCATAACTGAGTTTTCTCTTCGTCTGTCGATAGCCAGTATTGTGTCCGTCGACAGATGTTGACAGATTTCCAGTTTCCAGAACGATGGTCTTGCCCGAAAGGCTTTATCTGTGTGTAGCTATCGATAGGCGATTTGTTGCTGTCGACAGGCAGACTTCATTTGTATTTCCTGAACCTTGTTATCTTCCCTGTGCTTATCTGTCGACAGGGGCCTTCAAGGCTGTCGACAGCTGCTTGCTTGAAGTCAATCTCTTGAGCTTTTTCTCTTGCATTTGAGTGCTTGTCCTATATACATTCACACCTATATTGAAGAACATTCTAAGTGAGATACAATCAATATATAGATTATCAATTGAAACATGTTTTGATATGATTGTATCTTGCTTGAATTTTTCACTGTCACCATGTTTCAACCACTCATACAACATCAATTAACATTGTTCATCATCAAAAACATTTAATCACAAACATCACACATAAGAACCCAACACTTTGGACTCATCTTTCACTTCTTGCAATGAATCTGATTCAGATAGTTTAGAGGATGCTTTTAAAGAATTATACAACAAATATAAAGATGTCTGTAAATTGTTAAAAACAACTAAGAAAAACTATACATGTCTCGAAATAACCAACTCAGATCTGAAATCTGAAACTGAACAGTTAGAAAAATAAATTTCAGAATTAAAGAGAAGAAATGAACTGTTACATGAAGATTTAAAGAATAAAAATGAAAAGATATCAAACTTAGAAATCATGAAATTACAAGTAAACTTAAAATGAAATTAATACACTAACAAAAGATAATGAATATCTAATGGCCACAGTTGAAAAATTTACAAATCGGAACTTGAAGAATAGTGGTTTCTCTCTAGTCGGAAACGTTTGGACCAAGACCTCTGTGGCAGAAGGAGAGGCCATCATTGGTGAAGCCCCTGAAGTTCAACCAATCCCAGAAGCAGAGGTAGAGGCAGAAGCAGATGTCAGAACTGAAGAACCTCCTACATGGAGGGTTGAGGAAATAGCTCCTGAGCACATTAAGCCCTTTGGGCATTCATCTGAAGTAGTGATCCCCTCTACAGTCCCTGCTCCTACAATTGAAGAATCTGTCATCTTAGAGACTGTTGCTCATGCTGAAGGAAAGCAGGAACAAACTCTCATGGAAAACATTCCCAGTGTTCCTGCTGCAAACATTGTTATGGAAGATAATTAGGAAGAAGTTACTTCAGAAGTTGTGGCACCAGGCCACACGGCAGATGTTCAGATGGAAGAGGCTCCAGCTTAATGGGGGCCAGAGATTTTGGGGGAGCCTTCTGCTAGAGCTCCTACAGATCAATTCAATTAAGGAATTGTTGAAGATGTTTCGGATGATGATGTGGAGCCCACTATCAGCTCAAGTGGAAAGAAAAAGGGTGTTGCCCCCAAAATTCCTCTACTCACCAGGAAGGCACACCACAGATCAAGAAGAATAGGGTTAATGTGCAGATGAAGCCTATCATCAATAGATTGAATGCACATGAGGAGATTTTGTTCTCACTACAATCTGAAGTTCAATCCATTTTTTTGAGACAGAGCACTGAAGCCAAGGAGATTGGAGCAGTTAAAGTTGAGCTCTAGAAGATGAGAAGTGAGTTGGGCAACATGAAGCAATTAATGACAAATCTTTCAGACTTTGTGACGGTGCAATTATCCTCTCCTGCCCCTCCAGCTCCCACTCAATGTAACGACCCTCCCTATACCGGTACGATTATACCAATCCACATCGGTATAATGAATGCCATCACAGTGGGACATTTACCCAACACTAACACTAGATTGAGATGTGCACGAATAACAAAATATCACAGTGGAAATAAATGAATTTATCTTATTCCATCATCATCATTTTATCCATAGTCCATATATTAATAAGAAAATACATATGTCCACATAATACAACTCCAAAGTAAATACATTGTCCATAAGACATACATCACTTATTGATTACATACTTATGAAAAATGAAAGTACAATGTCGGATCTTTGCACACAAGCTACTCTCTCTCGCTCGGAGTCGCTCCTAACTATCTCCTCCTCGGAAGTGGAGACACCTCTCACACCTATACGCGAAGCAAGTATGAGTCTAATTGTTTGGTTAACTGCCATCGACTCCCTTAGGGATCGCTGCCACATGCTGTTTGGGGCAGCATAGTGACATCGGGCTGGCAACCCAACCCACCGCGGGTTAAACCCTGTGCGAAGCCCCTCATGCCGACCACAGCGTTGACTGGTGCTTTGCGCTTCCGCCTTAAATATTTGGCTACCGCCTTCACTACCAGCTTGAGCTTTTGGTGCAACGGTAAGGGGCTCGGTCCACAAGTGGTATCAGAGCGAGGTTGCGGGTTCGATTCCCCCCCCCATTGCCGCTGGGGGGAGTTTGTTGGTTAACTGCCATCGACCCCTTAGGAAATCGCTGCCACTATGCGTATGGGGCAGCATAGTGACATCGGGGCTGGCAACCCAACCCGCCGCAGGGGTAAACCCTGTGCGAAGCCCCTCATGCCTACCATAGCGTTGACGTGGTGCTTTGCGCTTCCGCCTTAAAGATTTGGCTACCGCCTTCACTACCAGCTCGAGCTTTTGTGCAACGGTAAGGGGCTCGGTCCAACATAAATAGACCCAGCAAGCAATCCATGAACACAACCATCCACATATCACCTACACATGCTAGTTTCCTAAGCATTTTAAGGTTAAACATGGTCCATTTTTATTTACTTTAATAACTAAGTATAAAAACCTAACTGCTTTCTACACTTTGTTCATCATGCTTCAAGATTAAAATCTCATTCAAACCATATGGCAACTATACACAATTTAAGCATGGAATTACAAAAAGTAATAGCATACCTAGCATGAATTCTAATCATTTTCTCATGTATTTAACACACAATTGCATACACATTTTGCTTGTTGTTTTGACATGAATAGCACATTCATATGGGTTTACCACTATTCACATGATCGCACATTCACTTGTCAATTTCACATGCACATATTTCACTTTGCCAATTCCCATGGTCATATTCACAATTTTACACTTAGTTGTTGTGACACATAGTCCAAACCACCACTAGAAGGGCACACATATACACATACACGTATCCCATCACCTAGGCAACATAGTGATAGATCTTGGTTAACTGTGCAGAACCGGGAGAATGCCCTCTCCACCCTAACCAGTGGTACTTGTCCACCTCCAGGATTTCATCCTAATTGCCCATAGGATATCACACACATTGAACATTTCCGTAGGGACTTTACTACGGTACAGTTCCACAGCCCTCTATGGTAGCAGTGTCACTAATCACACATTTTAATGCATTTCACTTTAACCACATTTTCACTTACACTACTCACATATACTAATCATTCATGCTTATGCACTTAAACACACGCATATGTTTCAGTTTTTACCTAACATGATGATACTGATCACAGAATTAAACAACTCATAACACAGACTTAATCATATTGTAATCATTGCATCATACAAGAATTAAATTTAATATGTCAATTGGTATATTCATGGTTAAATCCACATTTATACCTATTGACATCTAAACAGTACAAAAATTTATCACAGGTTGAAACATATAATAACTATATGCTCAATTTTCCATATTTTTCAGACTTGTAAAATAATTAATAACAATTTTAAACATGATTAGGCATAAATTATCACTACATACATCTTTAAATAAGTTCCACAACAATTCAGTCAACACCCGATAGTGCCAACACCTGTATAGTTATGATACCGACATGAAAAAATTATGAAATCCTAACTCACAACAGATCTATTTCACAAGATTAACATGGTCATTTCATGCTCACAGTTCAATCACAAAAATTTAATAATAACACAAATCACAGAAATTCGGTACCTCCTCATGACATGACCTCTGCTTGTTCCTGACTCAACATAAATTCCACATTATGCATAGACCACCACAGTCCAATGCAATCACACAAATGTGAAAATTAAGGTATGTGAAACCCAGACGAACTTGGCAGCACATAGGTTGCCGCCGATAGAGTTAACGACACCAGAGGTTCCCGCCGACCAGGATCTTTACTGGCAGTAAATGTTGCTGTTAAGTTCCTGTCTGTAGAAGTATAGACAGAATGCATAAAACACAGTGAATGGGGGTTCCAGGAAATGAGATAAATTCTGTAAAATTCCTAAGACCTAGTTGACATGTGAAGGGATGATGTCCAAACGTTACTTGCTCTTCAAAATTTCTAAATCAATGTTATTTGCCGAAGATGCTCTCCTCGGCCAAGCTAAGAAACACCCAAAACACCCCTCGAACCGGCATCTGTGATGAAATATGATGCATGCCAGAGTCAGGGAAGTCTTCCTCAATGATCAGAGCTCCCTCCAGTCGAGGTAGAACGCCGGAAGATGCACCCAATCTCCAGATCCAGATCTCTAAAGTTCGGGTTTCACATAAAGCAGTCTAGGCTTTTTACAAGAGCCAAAAGACCTAATCCATCCAGAAGAAAGAGTTTTTATAGAGCCAAGGGGTCGGTTACGCAATAGATAGGGTATCCTACCATTGAGGTAGGTTTCCAAAATTGAAACCAAGAAATTGCGGCCATTTCTAGATCTAAAGCCGCACAATTTCTGGGAAATAGACGGCCACATTGGTTTCCGCCAATTGGTAGTTGGCATCTATCGATCTGGACGTCGACTCCCTCTAAACGTCCATGCATGTTGACGTTAACATGCACGTCGTCCAGAACACAAAATGCAATTATCGATATATATATACACTATATACATACATGCAATGTATAATGTATATCTAAGTATCATAGATACAATATAAATACAAGCAACATGTACACAAATAAACACATATATACATATGCACAACATTATTCAAATTCAATATGTACAGAAATTAATACATATACATATAGACATGTACATATGCTGTAACGACCCTCTTTATATCGGTACGGTTCTACCAACTCACGTCGATATAGAAAGCATCGCCACAATGGGACATTTACCCAACACTAGTATGATAGGCTGAAATATACACAAATATAAATATCACATGACAGCGGAAAAGAATGAACTAAATGAGATATCTTATTCCATCATCCACATTTTTATCCACAGTCCATATAGAGGAAAGAAACTAGACATTTCATAACTAAAACAAATGAATTAGTACTTGTCCACATAAGACTACACAGAGTCCTTTATTACATACTTATGAAAATGAAATACAATGCTAAATCCCCAAGGTCTCCTACTCCCGCTCCGAGTCCGATCCTAATGACTTCCTCGGAAGAAGTAGAAACGTCTGCACCTGTACGTCGAAGCAAGAATGAGTCCAAAAGAACTCAACAAGTAACTCTAAACACATTAACTTACATGCATCACCTAAAATTCACATTCCTCATACAAACGATCACATATAAGCATGGATTTAGCTATTTATGCAAATAGAACCTAACTGTGATTCTCTAACATGTTACACATGGAATTGTTTAGTACAAAATGTTCAATGACTTAAAGCCTATCACATGCTCTCTACACATTTATCAATATGTTAAACTAAGTTTCATTTAACTACATTTAATCTTCACATGTTAACATTTGTCATCTTAACATGGAGTTTATACACAAAATAAAGAAGAGACAATTCTAGCATGGATTCTATAATCATATTCACATGAATAACACATTTATACACATGAAAAGCTTGTTGTTTTGCTATGTACATAACATATTCATTTAAGAAGTTATCATACACATGCTATCACAAGAGTTCATATTAACATATAATCATTTACACAATTTCACAGTTTTCACATGCATATTCCCTTAAACACAATTTCACATTATTTAAATGCCGTGACACATAGCCCAAACCACCATTAGAAGGACACACACTAATGAAAACACATATCTATCACCTGGGCATTCCAGTGATAAATCTTAGTTACTGCGCAGAACCGGGAGAAGCACTCTCTACCCTAACCAGCGATACTTGTTTGCCTCCAGGATTTAATCCCAATGCCCGTGGGACATCACACAGTATGAACGTTCCTGTGGGGACTTTATCATAGTACAGTTCCACAGCCCTCTAAGGTAGCAGTGTCACCCACTAGCACATTTACACATTTTCCATTTAAAACACACACAATTTCACACCATTTTAACCCGTTATTCTCACTTTCACATTCATGCACATGGTTCAGTTTCCCTATCATGGTACTACTGTTAATAGAACTACATCAGTCACAACTTTTAATGATTCTTATCATGCTGTAATTACATTAATTATTTTTAATTACACTAATCCATACCATTTTCATGATGAAAATATTGTAATCAGTACCTACTGTTATCCATGAACGTGAAAATTTAACCACAGGTCGTTTACTGTTCACATATCACATTTACGAAGTCTCAAATTTTTCTGAAATATTCACTATTTAATAAATTCATACAGTGATATTATCTCATTAAAATAACTATTTACATAATTGTTATAATTCAGATCATAACATACTCATGGTATATATCTATAATTTATAACATACAAGATTTCCATATATCTCATGCACGAAATCCCGAAAAATAGGTTAAAAGGGCAGACAGACAACTGTTTCTGCCTGAAGAACTAAAAGCAAGTGGCCGTTTACCAGGTTAACGGCAACAAAGATCGCGCCAACTTAAGATCATAACACCAGATATCCTGCCGTTAAGTTCCTGTCTGTGCAACTAGACTGAAGGTCAAAAGTCACTTGAATGGGGTTCCAGGACACGAGAAGAAATTCCGTAAAATTTTGGGACATACTAGACATGTAGGGATGATGTGTGTTGGGTTACTTACCTTGGATAAAATCTCATTCGATGTTTGAGTTGAAGAAGCTCTCCTCGGCCAAAACCAAAGAGCCTTCAAATCTTCTTTATCCGGGTTCCCTGTTGATCTTCACTACACACCAGCGTGGGGAAGTCGTTCCCAGATGTTCAGAGTCCTCTCCAGTCGATGCCGACGCCGATTTAAGCTTCCATCGCCGGATCAAGGGATTCCAAATCGGGGTTTGCACATAAAATGTTAGGTTTTTTGACAAAGAGTCAAAAGGACTTAACTGAGTCCTAATCCGCCACTTTTATAGGGTTGAGGCTTTAGGAACGCGTTTAGGGTCTAGGTTACTGTTGGGGACGGTTTCCTAACAAGAGGCGAAGATTTTAGGGGCGTTTTTGGATCTAAAATCGCAACAAATCTAGGAGGTAATGTCAACATCTATAGCCGCCAATTTGAGTAGGCGTCCTCGATGTGGCCACTGATTTAAGGTCAACGTCAACTTATGTTGATGCCAACAAGTCGTCTGCACAGAACTTAAAACTGCAGAACTATATACATCACACATATGTATATATATATATATATATAAACAATGCATACATCACAATATTATTTACTCATGCAATATATATATAAATACTATGCACAATACTCTATACATTAATAGTATGTACTCATATACGCATATATACATAAGCAAACACTCAAGATGAAAATCAAGGGCCTTACACCCTCTCCCCCTTAAAGAAACTTCGTCCTCGAAGTTAGACCGACACTACTCAAACAACTGAGGATACTTCTTCCTCATTGCATCCTCAAGCTCCCAAGTAGCCTCCTCTCGCGAGAAGTTGCGCCATAAAACTTTCACCGACGCAATGCTCTTGTTCCAGAGATGTTGAACCTTCCGGTCAAGAATAGCTACTGGTTGCTCCACATAAGAAAGATCTGGCTAGATCTTCACTGGCTCGTGACTAATAATATGAGATGGATCTCTGACATACCTCCTGAGCATAGAAATATGGAAAACATGATGAACACTAGCTAACGCTGGGGGTAAAGCTAGCTCGTATGCCACGCTACCCAATCATCTGAGGATCTCATACGGGCCATGAATCTAGGACTTAACTTACCATGCCTGCCAAATCTAACTACACCATGAGTAGGCGAAATCTTTAAAAAGACATGCTCACCTACTGCAAACTCTAAATCCTTCCTCCTGTTGTCGGCATAACTCTTCTACCTATCCTGTGCCGCAACAAGCCTTTTCCTAATCATCTGGACCTTATCCGAAGTCTCCTGAACTAACTCCTGACCAATCAACTGCCTATCACCAGTCTCCTCCCAACACAAGTGAGATCTACAAGGCCTACCATACAATGCCTCAAATGGAGCCATACCAATACTCGCATGAAAACTGTTGTTGTATGCGAACTCCACTAAAGGTAAATGGCGCTCCCAATCATCCTTCCAATCCAGCACACACGCCCTTAACATATCCTCGAGCGTCTGGATAGTCCTTACGGACTATCCATCTGTCTGGGGATGAAACGCAGAACTGAGCTTTAGCTCTGAACCTAACGCATCCTGAAGACCTTTCCACAGCCTCGAAGTAAATCTCGGATCTCGATCCGAAATGATCGACTTCGGTACTCCATGCAATCTAATAATACTACTAACATACAATCTAGCTAAACTCTCTACTGACTGCTTCTTCTTCATCGGCAAGAAATGAGCAGTCTTCGAGAATCTATCTACCACTACCCAAATCGAGACATTACCTCGTCTAGATCGAGGTAAACCCGTAACAAAATCCATAGTGACAGCTTCCCACTTCCATACTGGGATCTCCATCTTCTGTATAAAACCAGATGGTCGCTGCCGCTTGGCCTTCACTTGCTGGCAAACTGGACATCTAGACACAAATTCTGCTACATCTCTCTTCATGCCAGACCACAAAAAAGATCTCTTGAAATCCTGGTACATTTTAGTGTTACCCAGATGAATAGAGAATGTAGACATATGAGCTTCGCTAATACATGCTCACAGACATCCACGATGTCAGGAACACAAACACGCTGATGGAATCTAATCACACCATCCTCATCACGAGCAATGCCCGCCTTGCCCACTAACTCTTGGAGTCTAGGGTCGGCTTTCTGTTGCTCGATCACCTCATCCAACACCGAAGACCTAATGGACAACTGAGCTACAAAAGCTGGCACGATGATGGTTCTAACTCAGTCATCGCACACGCTGCATCCTCCAACATCTTCCAATCCTGCTGGAGAGACGATCTCTTCCTACTAAGAGCATCCGCTACGACATTCGCCTTTCCAGGATGATACTGGAGGTCAAAGTCATAGTCCTTCAGAACTCAATCCATCTTCTCTGCCTAAGGTTTAATTCCTTTTGGGAGAAAAGATACTTCAGGCTCTTGTGGTCTGTGAACACCACAAATCTGCCATCATAAAGATAGTGCCTCCAAATCTTCAGTGCATGAACCACTGCCGCAAGCTCAAGATCATGAGTTGGATAATTTCGCTCATGCTCCTTCAACTGACGAGAAGCATATGCTACTACCCTTCCTTGCTGCATTAATACATAGCCAAGGCCAATCCGAGATGCATCCGTGTAGATAGCAAAACCCTCAACACCGCTCGGCAAAACTAACATAGGAGCCGAAGTGAGCTTAATCTTCAACAACTGAAAACTACTCTCACACTCCTCAGACTAGACAAAGTTTACTCCCTTCCTGGTTAGCTGAGTCAATGGTGCGGCGATGGATGAAAATCCCTCAATGAATCGCCGATAATAACCCGCCAAACCAAGAAATCTCCGAAGGAGTCTTAGGAATCTCCCAATCCATAAAAGCTTGGACTTTCGCTGGATCCACTGCTACACCAGCACCGGAGATAACATGCCCAAGGAAATGAACCTCGCGCAACCAAAAATCGCACTTGCTGAATTTTGCATACAGCTTGTGCTCACGGAGAACCTCTAACACTATCCTCAAATGCTGACAATGTATGGCCTCATCCGGAGAGTAGACCAACACTTCATCAATGAAAACTACTACAAAACTATCTAAATATGGTCTAAACACCCTGTTCATGAGATCCATGAATGCTGCCGGGGCGTTGGTCAGACCAAAAGGAAGGACCAAAAACTCATAATGTCCATAACGGGTTCTGAAGGCCATCTTGGACACATCCTCACTCCTAATCCTTAACTGATGATAGCCAGAATGCAAATCAATCTTGGAAAAGACTAATGCATTCTGTAGCTAGTCAAACAAATCATCAATCCGAGGTAAGGGATACTTGTTCTTCACCGTCACTTAGTTCAGCTTTCTATAATCGATGCATAACCTAAGTGACCCATCCTTCTTCTTCACGAATAACACAGGTGCACCCCAAGGGAATGCTAGGGCGAATAAATCCCTTATCTAACAAATCCAGCAACTGCTTTCTTAGCTCTACTAATTCCGCAGGGGCCATCCGATAAGGTGCCTTCGAGATAGGAGAGGTGCCTGGAAGCAACTCTAGAGTGAACTCTATCTCTCTCGCCGGTGGTAATCCAGATAAATCGTCGGGAATGACATCTGGAAAATCCTGCACTACATCTATCTCTGCAATAGTAAGTGACTCATCAGCCATGGGTACTAATACCACGCTGGCAAGAAAAGCGTCACAACCCTTGTTCATCATTATCATCGCCTTCATGGCCGAGATGACAAACTTCCCTGCCAAGTTCCTCGGCAAAGGATGAGAAAATTCATCCTCACCAGGAATGCGGAAAACAATCCTCTTCCCCCGATAATCTACTAACACATAGTGCTCCTCTAGCCAATCCAGACCAAGAATGGCATCATAGTCCTTCATCTTTTGCAAGAAGGAACACCCTTCTAGGACTCTATCCACAATGCACACCGGTAAAGACGGAATACACTTCTTAGTCGATACCGTACCTGCAGGTGTGTGCACAGACAAAGGGACTTCTAAATCCTCAGACTCTATCCCTGACTCTAAGGCTAACTGCCTAGCAAAATGCTCGGAAATGAACGAGTGGGTAGCACCCGTATCGAACAAAACCCTAGCATGCACACCTAAGAACAAAACCGTACCTTCGGTGACGTGATCTGCCTGCTCGGCATCCTCACGATCTAACGCAAACACTCGATCTGGGACTCGAGGTCTCCCTGGTCGTCCCGTCGCTGGCGCTGCTGGGGTTGGTCCACGCTGGACTCCCTGCTGAAGCCTCGGACAATCCTTGATCCTATGCTCACTGCTCCCGCACTTCAAGCACTTCCCCGCCAACTTCCAACATTCTGTACCACCATGTGCCCTCCCGCAATGAGGACACTCCTTATGGACACTAGGGGAACGTTGAGAAGGTACCTGACCACTACCCGATGCCACAGGACGCTGCGGTGACTGAAAAGTCACCTTCTTCCTCTCCTGCCTCTGAAAAGGAGCCGTGGGCCTCTTCTGAGAAGCCTTCTTCTCCTCCCAGTACTGCTCCATCTCTCCCTCCTGTCGACACGCTACGCTGAGCGCCTGATCGAGGGTACGATGGTCGAAATCCACCAACCTCGTCCTCAGCGATGGTCATAGACCCATCACGAATTTCTTCGCCTTCCTGCGCTCATCAGCTACAATATGAGGAGCATACTTCAATAGCTCGGAAAACCTGGCCTCATATTCCAGCACGGTCATGGAGCCCTGAGTCAAAGAGAGGAACTCCTGCTCCATCTTATCCTGGATGTGCTCCGGAACAAACTTGGCTCGGAATAGCCTCACGAACTCATCCCAACCAACCTCCACAGCACCATCCTCGAACCGAGTACGCAGCAACGAGGACCACCACACGTCGGCTCGCTCCTGCCAAAACCATCCATAAGGACTAACCAACATAATCTATACTTAAAGAAATAACCACCGAATTAAATTACACATACCTGTAGCATATAGGTGGCTCAAGTGACCTTGTCATCCTCAGTGCACCTAATAGCCCGGAAGATCTTCTCGATCTCCCTCATCCAGCTCTCAGCAAGTAACGGATCGCTCTCCCCCTTAAAAGAGGGTGGCGACATCCTCTTGAACCTTTCCATGATGGAGGGTCCACCATGGTCAGCCTGGGGAGTTGGCACCTGAGCCTGCTACAACAAGCATCATAAGCAACACATACAACATAACAAACATGCATTTAATAAAACAAACTACTTTATCTTATTATTCTAACCTGAGCCTTCAGTTGAGCCTGGAGTGCAGCCTGAGTGTGGGCCTGCGTCTGCATGGCCTGCACTAAACCCTGCATGAACACTCCATAGTCTACTGGTGGCGGTGGGGGAAGCACAGGACCCTGGGGTGCTGGGGCTTGCTGCTCACCCTGATCCTCACACCGAGGCTCATCTCTCCTCTGCTCACTTTCACGAGCAGGAACACTATGCCTACCACGCGAAGCCATATCCTGCAAAATGATTTAATCACAATTTAGAACTAGACTATCTAATTTCTAATTATTTACTTATCTATGTTGGCAATTTACACAGACTTAGCATACAATGAAGATGATGGTATGTGTATATTTATGTACAATTTCAGCCTGACATCTCTGATACCAATCTTTGTAACGACCCTCTTTATATCGGTATGGTTCTACCAACCCCCGTCGATATAGAAAGCGTCGCCACAGTGGGACATTTACCCAACACTAGTATGATAGGCTGAAATATACACAAATATAAATATCACATGACAGTGGAAAAGAAAGAACTAAATGAGATATCTTATTCCATCATCCACATTTTATCCACAGTCCATATAGAGGAAAAGAAACTAGACATTTCATAACTAAAACAAATGAATTAAGTACATTGTCCACATAAGACTACACCGAGTCCTTTATTACATACTTATGAAAATGAAAATACAATGCTAAATCCACAAGGTCTCCTACTCCCGCTCCGAGTCGCTCCTAATGACTTCCTCGGATAGAAGTAGAAACGTCTGCACCTGTACGCCGAAGCAAGAATGAGTCTAAAAGAACTCAACAAGTAACTTTAAACACATTAAACTTACATGCATCACCTAACATTCACATTCTCATACCACACGATCACATATAAGCATTGATTTAGCTATTTATGGAAATAGAACCTAAACGTGATTTCTACACATGTTACACATGGAAATTGTTTAGTAGAAAATGTTCAATGACTTAAAGCCTATCACATGCTCTCTACACAATTATCAATATGTTAAACTAAGTTTCATTTAATTACATTTATATCTTCACATGTTAACATTTGTCATCTTAAACATGGAGTTTATACACATAAAGAAAGAGACAATTCTAGCATGGATTCTATAATCATATTCACATGAATAACACATTTATACACATGAAAAGCTTGTGTTTTGCTATGTACATAACATATTCATTTAAGAAGTTATCATTTCACATGCTATCACAAGAGTTCATATTAACATATAATCATTTACACAATTTCATAGTTTTCACATGCATATTCCCTTAAACACAATTTCACATTATTTAAATGCCGTGACACATAGCCCAAACCACCATTAGAAGGACACACACTAATCACAACACATATCTATCACCTGGGCATTCCAGTGATAAATCTTAGTTACTGCGCAGAACTGGGAGAAGCACTCTCCACCCAAACCAGCGATACTTGTTCGCCTCCAGGATTTCATCCCAATGCCCGTGGGACATCACACATTATGAACCTTCCTGTGGGACTTTACCACAGTACAGTTCCACAACCCTGTAAGGTAGCAGTGTTACCCACTGGCACATTTACACATTTTCCATTTAAACACACACAATTTCACACCATTTTAACCCGTTATTCTCATTTTCACATTCATGCACATGGTTCAGTTTCCCTATCATGGTACTACTGTTAATAGAACTACATCAGTCACAACTATTAATTGATTCTTATCATGCTGTAATTACATTAATCATTTTTAATTACACTAATCCATACCCTTTTCATGATGAAAATATTGTAATCAGTACCTACTGTTATCCAATGAATGTGAAAATTTAACCACGGGTCATTTACTATTCACATACCACATATGCGAAGTCTCAAATTTTTTTGAAATATTCACTATTTAATAATGTTCATATAGTGATATTATCTCAGGTTAAAATAACTCAATTTACATAATTGTTATAATTCAGATCTATAGTTGATGCTAAACCTGCATGCTAACCGTACTAAACATATGCTAATTTCTGGGATTTTAATTATTTTCACACTATTTATAAAAATGTCTACACTAAATAGGCATGCTCACTATTTTTCAATTCAGAAAAATGTAATAATTTATACAGCTATCAAAAATTTATCAAATTATAGCAGTACATTCTGATGATGATTTAACTACCATAGAAAATTTATGACATCAAATTTATCACAAATCATGTAACAGTAATTTAATATGCTCACAACAATGTTTCAAAATTTTCCAGTAATTATTGCAGTAAACGAAAATTCATCAAAATTTCATAACATACTCCATGGTATATATATATAATTTATAACATACAAGATTTACCATATATCCTCATGCACAAAAATCCCGAAAAATAGGTTATAAAGGGCAGACAGACCAACTGTTTCTGCCTGAAGAACTAAACGGCAAGGGGTGGCCGTTTACCAGGTTAACGGCAACAAAGATCACCGCCAACTTAAGATCATAACAGCAAGATATCCTGCCGTTAAGTTCCTGTCTGTGCAGAACACAGACTGAAGGTCAAAAGATCACTTGAATGGGGGTTCCAGGACACGAGAAGAAATTCCGTAAAATTTCTGGGACATACTAGACACATGTAGGGATGATGTGGTTGGGTTACTTACCTTGGATAAAATTTCCATTCGATATTTTGAGTTGAGGAAGCTCTCCTCGGCCAAAACCAAAAAGCCTTCAAATCCTTCTTTATCCGGGTTCCCTGTTGATCTTCACTGCACACCATCGTGGGGAAGTCGTTCCCGGATGTTCAGAGTCCTCTCCAGTCAATGCCGATCGCCCATTTAAGCTTCCAGTCACCGGATCAAGGGATTCCAAATTGGGGTTCGCACATAAAATGTTAGGGTTTTTGACAAAGAGTCAAAAGGACTTAACTGAGTCCTAATCCGCCTCTTTTATAGGGTTTAGGCTTTTAGGAACGCGTTTAAGGTCTAGGTTACCGTTGGGGGATGGTTTCCTAAACAAGAGGCGAAGATTTTGGGGGCGTTTTCGGATCTGAAATCGCAACAGATCTGGGAGGTAAACGTCAACATCTATAGCCGCCAATTCTGAGTAGGCGTCCATCGTTGTGGCCGCTGATTTAAGGTCAACGTCAACTGATGTTGACGCCAACAAGTCGTCTGCACAGAACTTAAAACTGCAGAACTATATACATCACACATGTATATATATATATATAATATATATATATATATATATATATATATATATATACAATGCATACATCACAATATTATTTACTCATGCAATATATATATAAATACTATGCACAATACTCTATACATCAATAGTATGTACTCATATACGCATATATACATAAGCAAACACTCAAGATGAAAATCAGGGGCCTTACATATGCACACATAGCACTAATACATCATAAGACAAAGTCAAATAAAAGAGCAAAATCTGAGGGCCTTACACCCTCTCCCCCTTAAAGAAAACTTCGTCCTCGAAGTTAGAACGACACTACTCAAACAATTAGGGATACTTCTTCATCATAACATCCTCAAGCTCCCAAGTAGCCTCCTCTCTCGAGAAGTTTCGCCATAGCCTCCTCCCAATGTACCTCATCTAGTCCTACCATGAGAGCTAGACTTACCTGCTCCTTTTCGGGATCAGAGCTTGATGATTCTGAAGTTGTGGCTTCATCATTTTCCCAAGCAGCCACCATGGCTTTTCTTTTGAATTTCTTGTGCTGCTTCTTGAACTTTTCGGTTTGACCAGTCTTCTTCAAGTCTTGGACAATCTGGTCTCAGATGTCCAGGTTTTCTGCATTCATAGCAGACTGGTTCTTTTTCCTTTTTCTCTTTCCTTTGGATCCTTCTTGATCCATTTTTCTTCTTCTTTAAATCTTCTGAAGCTTGGACAGTACTTCATCTACGTCACTGTCTTCAGAATCTGCATTTTTAGAACTAGAAGAAGAAGAAGTGGAAGAAGCAGCTGCAGCTTTGAGAGCATTAGTGCATTTTTTGTTTGATGAGCTTTTAGATAGTCGCTCCATATTAATTTCATGTGCCATGAGGGAACTTATTAAGTTATCAATAGAAAGTTTGGTTAAGTCAAGGGCTTCTTCAATAGCAGTTACTTTAGGAGTCCATGAAAGAGTTAAAGACCTAAGTATCTTTCTAACAGTTTGTTTATTAGAAAGAGTTTTACCAAGAGAATTTAAACCGACTACTATGCTTGAAAATCTATTATACATGGTAGTAATGTTTTCGTTTGGAAGCATTTTAAATTGTTCATATTGTGAAACAAGAATATCTATCCTATTTTGTTTCACTTTATCTGTTCCTTCATAAGTTATCTGCAGTTTATCCCATATTTCTTTAGCAGATTTACATGTAGATACTCTACTGAATTCTCTTTTATATAAGCGCAACATAGATAGTTCTTAGCCTTAAAGTTTAAAGATAGTTTAATTTTATCTGCTGTTGTAATAACAGTAGTACCTGGAATAGGAACAATAACATAATCACCTACCTCTATTACCTGCCACAGATCAAAGTCTGTGCCTCGAATGAAGCATTCCATTCGCATCTTCCAACATTGGTAATCCTCTCCATCGAAGAATGGAGGTCTGGGAACTGATTGGCCTTCAACAAATCCTTGAGCTGCCATGGATCTTCTCTAAGATCGTTGCATCTTCATGATTGATCAGAGAACCTCACTCTGATACCACTTGTTGGCCCTTTGGGTATGGCAGCAAGCTAACCTAGAGGGGGGGTGAATAGATTTTTATGAAATCTGAAAAACAAACTTAAACACAGAAAATTATCACTTGAAAGTTTGGTTAGTTGAGTGTGATAGAGAGTAGCAGTGCGGAAGCAAATAAACAATGACACAGAGGACACAAAGAATTTATCCTGGTTCGGCCCATCCCATATGGAAGTCCTACGTCCAGTCCCCAAGAAACCTCTTGTGATTTTACTAACCAAGGGTACAGTCTCCCTTAAGGACAATACAACACCTAGCACCCTAGCTAGTCTTCTTCTCTTTCCTGGGCAAGAAGGCAGCCCACTTCTATTACATGTTAAGAAGCCAACCTCCTAGTACAAACCCCAGTGCGGTTCTGCTAGACACAAACTTTAACGTATTGATCATTCGGATTGTACCATTGTGTTTGTGGAGGCCAGTGTGTGGCCAATGACGTGCTTGGTAGGTGTTACGCAGTTTTTGTGGTGCTGTGGGCCGACAGGTTAGGCCCAACGCGCCTACATGTTCACTGTCTATGAACGCGACAGTGAGGAGTGTCGTGTTATGAACGCGACGGTCCAGGGAGTCGCGTTCATGCAACCGCTGTTTGGGTCAACGTCTGCATGTGCGCCACGTGTCGTGTGTGGGGCAGGGCATGCTGACATCAGGAGTGGGAAGGCGACGGCCTCCTATGTCGTGATAGAAGGCTGCGTCGCGTTCCCAACCGAGCTTCGTTTAAGAAGGGTTTTGCCCAGACAGCGCTTTTGCAAGCTCTACTCGCCAAGAAAGGTGCTGTTGTCTGGGTTGGTGGCAATTTGGCATTTTGACAGAGTTCTGGTGTGTTCTCACTGCGAGGACGCCGCGTGGAGTAGGGGAAACATCGTATGGATCTCGTACTTCACGTTCTTCATGGAGGTAGGAAGATTCCTCCATGTTTTAACGTGTGAATGGCGTGTGTGGCGTGCTTAATACATTTACTACTTTACAAACTGTAGATAGCATGTTAGGGAATCACAAAGAGCATGAAAAATGGAATTAAACACTATTTTACAGGGTTTGTGGGGGTATTCTGGCAAAGGGTACCTGGTTAGGGTTTTTCACCTGTGAAGGTGACGGACCCTCCGGTCGCGATCAAGTCGTGACAGGCTGACTTGTGGCATTCAGGTTGTGAAGGCGACATATCAGGGCGTCACGTTCTGTAGGCGACATGGTCCCCTATCGCGTTCATAGGTTCTGAGGGCTGTTGCATGTGTTTGGTAACCTGTTTATCCGGTTGTGGTTAACCGATGTTTGTGGTGATGGTAAGGGGTGCATTCGCACCAGTTGCGCTCCTCGGGAGTGCGTTCCATGTGGTGAGCATGTGGCTCACGTGATGGAAGGTGTGTGGTTCATGTGATTTATGTGTTCATGTGGTTTAGTGTCTGTGGCGAGTAGTTCGACGCCTACCGTGGATACCTCTTCAGTTGGGAGCCCCAGGTTTTGTATGATTCAGGCACATGTGTGTGCTTGGGGCTTGTCCAGTACTGGGTACCGTCGAGGTCTTGTCGTCTTCCTGGACACCCACACTCTTGTGTAGAGTAGTACATCCGGCTGAGGGAAATACGGCAGTGGGACAGCGACTTGAGAGAGTTTGTGTTGTCGCTTGTAGCACGCTCGTAGTTGGGGGCACGGACACCAGTAGAGGTACTGGGCCCAGCTAGTCCTGTTTTCCAGTGCCTCACTTTAGAGTGCTCGGGCCAGAGTCCCTAAAGGTGTCAGGCATGGGCTTGCGGAAGTGTGGTCCGTAAGAGAGGTGTCGGTTGGTCTCCACAGTTTCTTGGCTTGTGTTTGGTGGAGCGGTAGCTGGACCTTACGTCCGTGGCTGGGAGACTGAGAGGTAGTCCTGTGTGGTTTGTCCAGGTCAGTTGTTGGTGTCGCGAGCCAATCTACGTGACTCGATTGTGTCGTTCTTCTGCTTTAGCACATACGCCTGGTTGTGGTTTGTCGTTTATTTATTATTGTTGTTTTAAGCGGCAGGCAGTAAGTGACGTTTACAGTTTTAATATCCTGCTAGACTATTGTATAAATTGTTAGCGTAGTTTCTTACATTACTACTTGTGTTGGTTTGCTCGTTTTCTAGAGGAGTTTCCCTACTGAGCTAGTGATAGAAGGGATTGGGGAGGTGGTGGAGAGGAGTCTGGAGAGGATCCTACATAGCGTATGATAGAAAGAATTTGGAAGAGTCATACAGACATACGGATGAGAATGGATCAGCAGGCACTGGTACAGCCAGTGGCAGTAGTACCACCAGTTATGGAGGAGGCAGTGCCAGTAGTACCATCACCAGGAGTTTGTTGGATCGAAATGGCAGATTCACAGTCCTAGAGGGGGGTGAATAGGACTTTGTAACTTTTCAAAATTCTTCTGAAAATCACAACACTAAGTAGATGTGTTAGTACTTAGTGTGGTGTGTGATTCAAGTGTGAACTTGGCGGAAAACAATCACACAATAAATTACACAAGAGATTTATCCTGGTTCGGCCCTTCCTACAAGGAAGTCCTATATCCAGTCCTCAAGCCAACCACTTGAGTTTTTCACTAAACCGCCAATCAACTTGGCCTTCTCTCACCCTTGAGAGGAAATTACAACACCCACTTGCTCCAAAGCAAGTCTACCCTAAAACAGGGGTAAACAAGACTGCCTTAAACAAAAGGCCTTCCCTTCACAAGAGGGGCAATGCAGAATCAAATCTCTGCAGAAAATACAACAGAATTGAAGGAAGAAACTCTTGTGTGATTGCCTCAAGAATGAGCACAGAACACACACTTTCCAGCAGGATTGAAAGATAAGAAGTTTAATCTAAATCCTAGCTGAAGCTACTTGGGTGGACTTTGAAATAAAGGAGAATACAGAGCCACCCAAAAGACAAATCTTCAGAACAGGAATTTCTGAAGAGATTCTCTCAAATAGGAACTTGAGCAGGAAGGCTTTGAGAGAGCTTTGAAGAATGCAAGGTGAGCTTTCAAAGAATTGACTTGAACACTATGCCTTGTTCTGTCTGTCTTCTTCAAGAGCTTTCTACATCTTTTTATAGTCTTCAAAAACTAGTCGTTTGGAGAAGATAGTCGTTGGAGTAAGATGGCTGTTGAGATGTTTAGCCGTTTGGAGATGACTTTGGGGATCCTTTGGATCTTGAAGGTTTTATCCAAAGGATCAAGAAAATTGCCTCTTTCCAAGGTCTTCAGAAATAGGAGCAGTTGCTATAGCTAGAAGATAGGCTGTTTAAAATCTTGAGCTGAGCAACCCATGCCAAAAACGTGCTCCAATAAATGCCTGCTTAGCAAGGACAAGACAAAGACAGAAGCATCTCCATACCTTTGTGGTAGGTGGGTCAGTGAAGTACAACAAATAGTATGGAACCTAGTATTCTTAGTCTTTTTAGAAAATAAAGCAGACAGACTAGAAGGTAAAGTATGGTTCTGACAGTGGTAGGTGAGATGGTCAGAAGCCATGCGTCTGAAACTTACATAAATGCTTTGTGTCTTTTAGAAGATATAGGTTGAGGCAAAGGAGACTAAAACTGTAAAAAAATAAATTGCAAGGAATATTTTGCAGAAATTTGAATGTATTGAATTTCGTCACAAGAAATATATTAAAATATTGATCATGAAATTTGTCACTGATTTTATACTTAAGAATTTTAAGATTCAACAAAGAACAAATAGAAATATTTTTTGACAACAGGTACAAGTACACAACCAACAGTGCAGAAGAGTAGGTATTTTGAGCATGATTTGACTATGGTAGGAACTATGTACATCGACTACATCAGTCCAATGAAGTGTAAGACCATGAGTCGAGGTGGTGAGTCGAATGATCTTTAACTGTGAGTTGTAGTATAGAATCGAATACAGTCTGAAAGAATGAATTGTAAAAGACATTCGACTGTATAAGTCAAAGTCATGAATCGAATACAGTGTAAAAGACATTCGACTGTATGAGTCGAAGTCATGAGTCGAATTCAGTGTAACGTTGTGGACTTAGAAAATTTTCAAGACTTGTGACTGAACTTCTGAATGAGTCGAATACAATGTAAAAGACATTCGACTGTATGAGTCGAAGTCATGAGTCGAATTCAGTGTAATGTTGTGGACTTAGAAAATTTTCAAGACTTGTGACTGAACTTCTGAATGAGTCGAATACAATGTAAAAGACATTCGACTGTATCAGTCGAAGTCATGAGTCGAATTCAGTGTAACGTTGTGGACTTAGAAAGTTTTTGGGTATTGCATCTGTCTAGAAATTTTTGTGATATATCTATATTATGGAAAATACATATTTAGGGATTTTTCATGGTAGAGGCAAAATATGTATTTAAAGATTTGTCATAGCAAAATTATTATTAAAGACTTAGGGGTAGTTGCTCAACAATTCTCCCCCTTTTTGTTAATGACAAAAATCATTAAATTTCTGGTATAGTTTGAAAAAACTTGAGTGGCTTCTACCTTTTCTTTTCCTTTTCTCCCCCTTTATGGCATTAACATAAAGGATAGCAATCAAACACAGAGAAGAGGACAAGCAGTAAATTCATTCATTCAGAAAAAGAAATAAGTATCTGAAGCAAATATTGAAGCAAATTTTTAAAATGAAAGGATAACAATACAATGTTTTTAAGTTCTGGTAGAGCTGGGGAGATAGAGAGAAGGGGGAATCTTAGCCAGGAATGGCTCAATAAGGTGCCAAAGCTTCAGCTCATTGGTTGGGAAAATGTGGTCAAACTTTGAAGGGTCCACATTGTAGGTAGGACTGGTGAAAGGCAATTTCTTCAGAGACTTGATGTGGCGCCTTCTGTAAAAAGCGCGCTTGAGGCTTGCCTTGTCTGGATCCATGACATATTTGATTTGAAGGGGAGTAAACTTCTTAGTAACTGCCAGTGATATGAACTCATGGAGAGTGATGTTCCAGTGGAGACCAGACGAGAGAGCTGCATCTTTGGCCTGATAATAGTACAAATATCTGTGTGCCCATTTGAGGCCTATGTGCTTTCTCAAGTCGAGGAGGCTCTTGGAGTTATACTCATTCAGAGTGAGTTTCATTTTCTGGCACTTAGCATGATGATTAGGATAAGCTTTCTCCCATTGATCAGGAGTGAACCGTTCGGATTCAGCGAAGCTTAATTGGAGATCAAGAAGGTTCTTCTGCAATTTGGGTTAGTGAAGAAGGATGAACCTCTGAAAGCTGAGCTTGGACTTGTACTTGATCTTGAACCGTGTAGAGATCCGAAGGAATCTGTTGTAGAGGGTATCAGCAAAGGGGCCTCTATAGAGAACTGCTCCTACAAGGGGTGGATGGAGATCAGGTAACAATGCTGCTGTCATTGAGGGAACCACTGGCCTTTGACCTCTGATGAGCATATCATATTGGCCTCTAGAGACATCATGCAGACCATGTTTGAACCTCTCAAAATTGAAGGCTTTCATTGCAGTATATTTGGCCTGAGACTCTCGAAGAAGAGTGGCAAAGAGGTCATGAAACTGGAGGGAGATATATGTATATATTTTGAGGTGGTGGTTCCGGGATTGAGCTTCTTGAAATCTCATGGCTTCCTCAGGTAGAGATCAACAAACTCTTGAGGAGTCAGACAATGACTCTTCTGAGAAACAAACTGAAGTTCAGAGATTGAAACAACTGAAGTGTGATCAGAGTTGGAAGCCAGTTTAAAAGTGAAACCTGGCATGTTGTGGATTTCAAGAAAGGCTCTAATTTGAAGATATTCTCTGAATAGAGCCATGAACTGAGGAGAATGGTAGACAAAGGCATACCAAAACGGAGGAAGGAGTAAAGCTGCTTTGTCTCCCAAATTGGGACCACGGGAAGCTGGTAGTTGGAGGCTGGGAACCATTTCAATGATTTGAAAATGGGTTTACTGAGAACCTGGTTTAGGAACAGTGGGCAGAGACGAATAAAACTGAGGAGGTTGGATGGACAGGGTTATTGCTACCTCCTTGAGTGGCTTGGGATGGTAATGCAAGGGATAGATAGAGAATTGGATATCTTTGAAGTGTGGATCTACTGGGATGCTTGGGGAAGGCATATCTGGAGAGGATACCTCAAGAACTGAGGTAGAGGGAGCAGCAGGAGTAATTTCTGGAGGATTAATAACTGGAGGGGCAGGTGAGCTAGGCCTGGAAGAAGGAGAAGGATGGATAGGATTGCCATTCTTGATTAGCCTTCTCTTAACTTTTCTCTTGAAGGTGTGGACCTCAAGAGAGGCTTCAAGGGGTCTCTTGCCTAGGGACACCTCTTCTTCTGCTGTTGCTGCTGCTGGCTGCTGATCAGCCACAGACTCTTGCTGCTGCTGCTGCTGCTGCTTGCTCTTCAGGAGGTTGATAAACCACTACTTCTAACTGAGGCTCAGAAACTTGCTTTTGCTGGTGGATTTCATCAGATATGGGTGCTGGTCAGCCTGGATCTCTTGATCCTTTTCTTTTGTCTGCTCAAGCTCTTGATTTTTAGAAATTTTTCTTGGGTTTGGTCTTGATGCTGCGGCTCTTGAGCAGAGGGAACTTCTTCTTGCTGCTGAGAGGGAGCTGGCCCTGCTGGCCTGGGAGTGCTTTGCTGGCACACAAACTGAAGCATAAGATCTTTAATCTGCTTCACCTCATCACTAAACTGTCAAACTTGACATCTATTACTTCAACTTGCATATGGAGGACTGACAGATTCTCTTGCTGGGTTCTGACAAGCTCTAAAATGGTGCTAAGACTGTTGCTACTCTCCCCCTGAGACCTTGGCCGGGTCTCAAACTGAGATGGGGAGTAGGAGGTCTCTCTTTCTTAAAAAAGTGTTCCTCAGAACATCTTCAGATAAAATCCTTTTACCTCTGAGATTTTTAAGACTTCATGCACAGTCTCAGAGGGAGCATCTTGCTCAGGAAGAGAAGAGGCAGGAGGCTGAGCATCTGCAGATGGAACTTCAGGAGGGATAACTGGTTGGGCAACTTGCCCTAAATGGGTTCAGGTGGCTGAACAAAAGCGTCTGAAATTGTTGGAACTGCTGGGGTTGTAATGTGAACACTAGAAGTAGGAATATCTTGGGTGAGCAGAAGACTAGGGGCTCATCTGGATAAATTTCATGCTCACACTCCGGGACTGAGTCCTTATACCATAAGTTTTGCTTCTTTCCAACCAGGGAGTAGTGACTCCTTCTGAGAGTAATGAGCCCAATCTTCTCCTTGGTGCTCACAGGCACATCTCCAGACAGATCTATAGAGAGCTTCTTAAAAATCATGGTAAGCAAAGATCCATAAGGGAGAGATTCTTGTAAGTCTTTTGCTGCTATCATTCTCTCCAAGATGACTGCTGGGAGGTTGACTTTATGCCTCTGAATGGCCCAAAAGAGAAGGTTCCCATCTCTAGCTGTGATTGAGGAATGGGTTCCTGCTCTAGGGGTAATGATATTTGAGATGATGGAGTGGATTAGCCTCTTTTCTGCTGATAGTTCATTTACTTGCAGTCCTCTTTTCCACAAAGTCCCCAGACTTCCAAAATTCCCAACTTTTGCTTATCTAGGGGGATAAACTCACTAAGGCAGTGGCCGGAGTTGGACAATCCAAAAGCTCCACTAGATATTCTTCAGAGATAGTGATTTCGGTTCCTTTAACATACCCCACTACAGTGTTACCGGTCGAAACTTTCAGGGAAGCATAAAATGACCTGACTGCACTGGCCACAAAGGTTCAGAAATTGACAGAGCTTGGTCCATCCCATTGCAGTGAGGGTCTCTTCTACCCAGCTAGGTTTCCACTCAGGTGGGAGAACTCAACGGACTTTCCAGAACAGATGGGAATCTTGGCTAATCTTTGGAGTTGGTCAGAAGTGAGTTGGACGAAAACTTGAGCCCTAGGAGATGCCATCTAGACGATAGATGAAAGGGAGACTTAGAAAACCTTCAAAGGAGGAGAAGATATACTTGAAATAAGGTAAAGAACCTACCTTCTTCTCGAGAGGATGAGGTTTTGCAGAGGGCTTCTGGAGGTTCTTCTCCGAGAGCAGGAAGGCGCGAAGAAGGATGAGAACAGAGGAGTCGAAGAGAGATTTCAAACGGGTGCTTTCTAAAGGGTGAAAGAGTTGTTTATATAAAAGTTAGAGGAAAACCATCCCTTCATCTCAGGCTGAACGGATGCGATGGAAGGATGTGAACGTTACGTCATGAAGAGACGCGCCTTAATTAGTTGTCAGTTACGAATTTAAATATTAAGCGTGGTTTTATGGAAACTTAAGTGAATCGATTGCCTTAACTTTATATGAGTCGAATGCCTTGATTCTTCATGAGTCGACTGCACAAGTGAGGGACTAGGACTTAGGATACTTTTTCACAGACAATTCAACAAGCATTTTTCAAGCATGATAATTTAGTCAAATTTAATCAGGATTGCACATACCTATTTCTCTTCTAATAGATGTAAATCTATCTTCAGGTAGGGGTTTAGTAAAAATATCTGCTAATTGATTTTCTGTGGAAACAAATTCAAGAGAGATATTGCCATTACTTACATGGTCCCTGATGAAGTGATGTCTAACTTCAATGTGCTTTGTCCTTGAGTGCTGAATTGGATTCTTGGTCAAATTGATTGCGCTTGTATTATCACAAAGCATTGGGATTTCTTGAAGCTGATGACCATAGTCTTCCAATTGATGCTTGATCCATAATAGTTGAGTACAACAACTTCCAGCTGCAATGTATTCAGCTTCTGTAGTGGATAAAGCTACTGAATTTTGTTTTCTGGAAGACCAAGATATTAACATCCTGCAAGAAGTTGACAAGTGCCACTGGTGCTTTTTCTATCTAATTTGCATCCAGCATAGTCAGCATCACTATATCCAATTAATTTGAATTCTGAGCATCTGGGATACCATAGACCTAGATTACTTGAATTTATAAGATATCTAAAAATTCTTTTAACAGCATGAACATGAGATTCTCTAGGATCAGCTTGAATCTTGCACATAAACAAACACTGAACATTATGTCTGGTCTACTTGCAGTAAGATAGAGCAGTGATCCTATCATTCCTCTATAGATCTTTTGATCTACCTTTTACCAAGAGGATCACTGCTAGCTAATGCCTGAGCTCATAGGTGTACCTAAAGGCTTACATTTGTCAAAGCCAAATTTGATAAGCAAATCTGATATGTATTTGGTTTGACAGATGTGAGTCCCTTCTTTGGTTTGCTTAATTTGCAACCCAAGGAAGTAATTTAGTTCACCCATCATGCTCATTTCAAATTCACTTTGCATTAGATTTTCAAAGAATTTCTAGAGTGATTCATTAGTAGAGCCAAAGATAATATCATCAACATAGATTTGTACAATTAAGATTCCATTTGAAAATTTCTTTATGAATAAAGTACTATCTACTTTTCCTCTTGTAAAATCATGAGATATAAGATAAGCACTCAGTCTTTCATACCAAGCTCTTGGAGCTTGTTTCAAGCCATATAGTGCTTTCCTTAATCGGAAAACATGATTAAGATTTTTAGTATCTTCAAATCCAGGTGGTTGCTCAACATACACTTCTTCTTTTATAAAACCATTCAGAAAAGCACTTTTAACATCCATCTGAAATGTTAATATTAAGAGAGCAAGCATATGCTAATAAAATTCTGATTGCCTCTAATCTAGCAACTGGAGCATAGGTCTCATCAAAGTCTATGCCTTCCTCTTGGGAGTATCCTTGAGCAACAAGTCTAGCCTTGTTCCTGATAATTACCCCTGATTCATCCATTTTGTT
Source organism: Colocasia esculenta (assembly GCA_014218235.1). Taxonomy (NCBI): domain Eukaryota; kingdom Viridiplantae; phylum Streptophyta; class Magnoliopsida; order Alismatales; family Araceae; genus Colocasia; species Colocasia esculenta. The sequence goes on along the minus strand of CM024754.1, from coordinate 166,151,081 downwards.
CTGAAAACCCATCTGGTTCCAATAACTGGATGGTCAGCAGGTCTAGGCACAAGAGTCCAAACTTCACTGCGTTGGAACTGATTAAGTTCCTCTTGCATAGCAAGGATCCAAGATTCATCGCCCAGTGCATCATTGATTGTCTTAGGCTCAATTTGTGAAACTAATGCAGAGAAATCACTTGGAATTTGCATACCTCTTGTTCTTATCCTAGATTGAGGATCACCAATTATGTTTTCTCTAGGATGGTCCCGTGGTACCTCAATTCTTTAGGTAGTCCTTCTTGTGATTCTTCTTGTTGTTGGAGATCTTCTAGTGGGGATCTTCTGATTCTTCATCTTTGTTTTGTTCTCCTTCAAGAGAAGTCTTTTCAAAATCCCTGCAAAGATCATCAACACCATCTTCCTCTTCTTCTATCCTTTTGATAGAGGGTTAGTTCATCAAATAAAACATGCACAATTTGTTCTATATTTAGTGTTCTTCTATTAAATACTTTATATTCCTCTAGGTTTTGAGATATACCCTAACAGAAAACCTTCATCACTTTTAGCATCTAATTTTCCTAAGTTGTTTTTACCATTATTTAAGATAAAACACTTACAGCCAAAAGGTCGAAGATGACTGATGTTGGCTTCTTATCCTTGTATAATTCATAAGGAGTCTTCTTCAGGATGGGTCTGATCATACATCTATTGATAATGTAGCAAGCTGTATTTACTGCTTCTGCCCAGAAGTACTTTGGTAGATTATACTCATTTAGCATAGTTCTGGCCATATCTAGCAATGTTCTGTTCTTCCTTTCTGCTACACCTTTTTGTTGAGGTGTTCTGGGAGCTGAGAAATTGTGTTCAATACCATTTTCTTCACAAAATTCCAGAAACTCTTCATTTTTGAATTCTCCTCCATGATCAGACCTGATACTGGTAACCTGAAATTTTTGATTCTTTTGAACAATTTTGCTGAATTTCAGAAAGGCTTGAAAAGCTTCAGATTTGGCTTCTAGAAAAGACACCCAAGTATATCTTGAGTAATCATCAACTAATACATAGCCATAGATTTTCCTCCAGGCTGACTGTCCTCATAGGTCCAAATAAATCCATGTGAATCAATTCCAGGGGCTTTGAAGTTGTAACAATTGTCTTGGACTGAAATGAGGTTTTGTCTGTTTTCCTTTTGCACATGCTGAGCAAATTCCAGACTTTTTGATTTTCATCTTGGAAGACCCTCAACCAGATCATGCTTTAATAATTTCTTGATCACTGAAGTGCTTGCATGACCAAGTCTTCTGTGCCACAAATCAGATTCTTCACTTTTGGTAGTTGCCAAGCAAAGGTTTACTTCTTTTAATTCTGCCAGTTGCAATGTGTATAAATTCTTTATTCTTTGTGCTTCAAAGACCTTTTTGTGTTCTTCAGAATTACACACTTATCATTCTGAAAACTTTAGATGACCCTTATCACATAACTGACTAATACTGATCAGGTTGTGCTTGAGACCTTCTACATACATGACATCTTCAATTAAGTCCTTTTCTTTAGTACCAATAGTTCCACACCCTAGCACTTTTCTTTTCCATTGTCACCATAAGTAACTTGACCAGATTCTTCTCTAAAGCTTGTAAATAGCTTCCTATCACCTGTCATATGTCTTGAGCATCCACTATCCAAATACCATTTGGATGCCCTCAGCCGACCCTGCAAACAAAGCTAAGTGTTAAACTTTTGGTACCCAAATTTTCTTGGGTCCTTGATGGTTAGTTTTAGGAATCCATCTTAAGTTTCTAGTAGTGCACGTGCTAACTGTGTGACCTAGTTGGTTGCAATGTGTACAGCATAAATCAAAAGGATTTTTCTTGTGTATATTTCTACTGTATTTCTGTTTGTTTATAAGCATGTTGATTTACCCTTTTGGTATTCATTATATCATCCTCTGTTACAAACTTAGGAGTTGGATATACTTTAGGATGAATAATATGTTCTTCATTTTGTGGGGGTGTGTATCCTACTGCATATTTCCTTTTTCCTTTTCTTGCACCTTTCAGATCTACAAATAATGAAGTTTTACAAGTAGTTATTTTATCTAAAGTGGCTCTTAGATAACTATTTTCCTCTTGCAATTTCTCTTCATTCTTCAGTTCTCTTAGATTCGATTCTAATTCTAATATCTTGTTATTCTTATTTTTCAAATCTTCACATAAAAGTTCATTAGCTCTTTTAGTTTCAGTTGAATTTTTCTTTAACCTTTCAGCCTCATTTTTAAGAAAGGTATTGCTCTTTTCTTGATTTAACAAATTCAGCTTGATTATTTTTGTTTGTTTTACAACATACTTATATTTTTCATAAAGTTCATTGAAGGCATCCTCTAGACTATCTAATCAGATTCTGAGCAGGAAGTAAAAGATGTTTCAAATTTACCTGTTCTAGTCCTACCATGAGGGCTAGATTTGCCTTTTCTTCTTCTTCAGATTCTGAGCTGGAGGAGTCTGAGCTGGTAGCATCTTCGTTATCCCATGTTGCTGCCATAGCTTTCTTCTTGAACTTTTTGAATCTCTTTTCTTTGCCCTTCTTCTTTTCAGATTTTTCTGCTTGGTCCTTCTTTTTGAGTCTGGGACACTCAGATTTGTAATGTCCCGGCTGATTGCACTCATAACAGGTTGGCTCTTTCTTTTTATCTCTCTTGAAGAACTTTCTTGAGCCAAACTTCTTTTTCTTAGCCAATATTCTTTGTAATTTCCTTGAGAGCATAGCCTCATCATCACTGTCATCTGATTTTTCTTTGGAGTCCTCAGATGAAGAAGAATCTGCAATCTTTAGAGTATTTGAAATTTTCATCTTTGAAGAGCTTTCAGAAAATCCTTCCATATTTATTTCATGTGCCATGAGAGAGCCTATTAATTTATCAATGGACAATTCAGTGAGATCATGGGCTTCCTCTATGGCAGTGACTTTAGGGGTCCATACATTTGTTAGAGATCTTAATATCTTTCTAACGTTTCTTCATTGGTTAGATTTTTCCCTAAGGCACTTAATCCTACAATTATATTTGAGAATCTGTTGTACATTTGTGTTATATTTTCACTTGGAAGCATTTTGAATTGCTCATATTGAGATACTAGTATATCTATTCTAGTTTGCTTTACTCTATCAGTTCCTTCATAGGTTACCTATAATTTATGCCACATTTCTTTTGCTGTCTTACAAGCCGAAAGTCTATTGAATTCTCTTTTAGATAAGGCACAACAAAGATAATTTTTTGCTTTATAATTTAGGGTCATATTTCTCTTATCAGCAATAGATAAACCAGCAGAGGTGGAAGTTGCTCCAACTATTTCATAATCACCTTGTTCAATTACCTGCCAAAGGTCGTAGTCTGTACCTCTGATGAAGCATTCCATCCTCATCTTCCAATATTGATAATCTTCACCATCAAAGAATGGTGGTCTTGAAACTGATTGGCCTTCATAGTTGTGAGCTTCAGATGCCATTTCTTCTCAAACCTTTTTAAGATTTTTCTGAGAAGACCTCGCTCTGATACCACTTGTTGGATCAAAATGGCAGATTCACAGTCCTAGAGGGGGGGTGAATAGGACTTTGTAACTTTTCAAAATTCTTCTGAAAATCACAACACTAAGTAGATGTGTTAGTACTTGGTGTGGTGTGTGCTTCAAGTGTGAACTTGGCGGAAAACAATCACACAATAAATTGCACAAGAGATTTAACCTGGTTCGGCCCTTCCTACGAAGAAGTCCTACATCCAGTCCTCAAGCCAACCACTTGAGTTTTTCACTAAACCGCCAATCAACTTGGCCTTCTCTCACCCTTGAGAGGAAATTACAACACCCGCTTACTCCAAAGCAAGTTTTCCCTAAAACAGGGGTAAACAAGACTGCCTTAAACAAAAGGCCTTCCCTTCACAAGAGGGGCAATGCAGAATCAAATCTCTGCAGAAAAATACAACAGAAATGAAGGAAGAAACTCTTGTGTGATTGCCTCAAGAATGAGCACAAAACACACACTTTCCAGCAGGATTGAAAGATAAGAAGTTTAATCTAAATCCTAGCTGAAGCTACTTGGGTGGACTTTGAAATAAAGGAGAATACAGAGCCACCCAAAAGACAAATCTTCAGAACAGGAATTTCTGAAGAGATTCTCTCAAATAGGAACTTGAGCAGGAAGGCTTTGAGAGAGCTTTGAAGGAAGGCTTTGAGAGAGCTTTGAAGAATGCAAGGTGAGCTTTCAAAGAATTGACTTGAACACTATGCCTTGTTCTGTCTGTCTTCTTCAAGAGCTTTCTACATCTTTTTATAGTCTTCAAAAACAAGCCGTTTGGAGAAGATAGTCGTTGGAGTAAGATGGCTGTTGAGATGTTTAGCCGTTTGGAGATGACTTTGGGGATCCTTTGGATCTTGAAGGTTTTATCCAAAAGATCAAGAAATTGTCTCTTTCCAAGGTCTTCAGAAATAGGAGCAGTTGCTATAGCTAGAAGATAGGCTGTTTAAAATCTTGAGCTGAGCAACCCATGCCAAAAACGTGCTCCAATAAATGCCTGCTTAGCAAGGACAAGACAAAGACAGAAGCATCTCCATACCTTTGTGGTAGGTGGGTCAGTGGAGTACAACAAACAATATGGAACCTAGTATTCTTAGTCTTTTAGAAAATAAAGCAGACAGACTAGAAGGTAAATTATGGTTCTGACAGTGGTAGGTGAGATGGTCAGAAGCCATGCGTCTGAAACTACATAAATGCTTTGTGTCTTTTAAAAGATATAGGTTGAGGCAAAGGACACTAAAACTGTAAAAAATAAATTGCAAGGAATATTTTGCAGAAATTTGAATGTATTGAATTTCGTCACAAGAAATATATTAAAATAATGATCATGAAATTGTCATTGATTTTATACTTAAGAATTTAAGATTCAACAAAGAACAAATAGAAATATTTCTTGACAACAGGTACTAGTACACAACCAACAGTGCAGAAGAGTAGGTATTTTGAGCATGATTTGACTATGGTAGGAACTATGTAAATCGACTACATCAGTCCAATGAAGTGTAAGACTATGAGTCGAGGTGGTGAGTCGAATGATCTTTAACTGTGAGTTGTAGTCTTGAATCAAATACAGTCTAAAAGAATGAATTGTAAACATGAGTCGAATATAGTGTAAAAGACATTCGACTGTATGAGTCGAAGTCATGAATCGAATACAGTGTAAAAGACATTTGAGTCGAATTCAGTGTAACATTGTGGACTTAGAAAATTTTCAAGACTTGTGACTGAACTTCTGAATGAGTCGAATACAATGTAAAAGACATTCGACTGTATGAGTCGAAGTCATGAGTCGAATTAAGTGAAACGTTGTGGACTTAGAAAATTTTCATGACTTGTGACTGAGCTTCTGAATTAGTCTAATACAATGTAAAAGACATTCGACTGTATGAGTCGAAGTCATGAGTCAAATTCAGTGTAACGTTGTGGAGTTAGAAAGTTTTTGGGTATTGCATCTGTCTAGAAATTTTTGTGATATTATTGGCTCTGATATTAGTGGTTGTAACTAGACATTGGAAATTATTAATGAGAAGGATTTGCTTTAGTATTATTCATTGTGCAATGGTTTGATGTCTAGTACTTGCTATATACCTTTCATGCAATTGCCTCGCATTCCGATATTCCACGTCGGGGCATGACAGTTTTGTGGTATCAGAGCCTAGGTTATTCCTAAGTATAGGATGATCTAAGTTAACCTGCCTCGACTAGAGTCAATTAGCCTACCTATTGAGTTGTGGTTAGAGCCAAGGTTAACTAGCTAAAATGAACTCACACACGCACGAATTAAATTCCACATTGATATCCTGAACCCGCCAATGTTCAGTGGATCCACGGATCTAGATGAAGCGAGCACTGGCTGAAGGAAAACAGAAAGGATCTTCTGTGTTATGCAATGTGCAGCAGGGGATAAGCTGGTACTGGCCACATTCCAACTGGAGAAGGACGCCTGCGCTTGGTGGGAGTCAGTGGAAGCTACTAGAGAGAATGGGAAATTCACCTGGAACAAGTTTAAAGAAGCTTTCAACTCCAAATACTTCTCCGAGCATGTCCAAGAAAGGAAGGCTGCGGATTTCGCTGCTCTTAAACAACAGAGTTTGACTGTGGCCGAATATGAAGCCCAATTTCAAGATTGGCGCGCTATGTTGTACATCTGGTGAACACTAAAATGAAGGCTAAGCGCTTTCTAAACGGCCTTAAGCCCCACTACATCACTCATCTGGCACCTCTCGACATCCAGACCTATGTCGAGATGGTAAAGAAAGCCCAACTGCTGGAAGATGCTACGGACTTCACCGACCGTATCAAAGGGAAGTTCGTCAAGAAGGAAGTGACCTCGGGTCAGTCATCTGCTAAGCCTACCAATGGCAAGTAGCGTCCCTTCAACATCATGGAGGGATCCGGCCAAGAAAGGAAACCCAAGGTTTTCGTACCCAACACTCCAGCCAAAGGCAACTGCAAGCATTGTGACAAGCCAGGTCACACTGCTGACGAATGCTGGAGGAAAGCTGACGCATGTCTGCACTGTGGGAGTCACGAGCACCGCATCCTCGAGTGCCCTCTACTGAAGGAGAATGAAAGGCGCCCTAATGCGCCTAAGAAACAAGGAAAGCTGCAAGCTCTGCATAATAAAGAAACCACTGAGGAAGGAGGTGTGGTAGAAGGTACCCTTCAAGTTTTTTCTCTATCTGCATTTATCTTATTTGAAACTGGAGCAACTCATTCATTATATTTTAAAATTTTGCGGATACCTTGAATACCAAACCTACATCCATGGGATGTGAATTCTTTGTCACTACACCACTAGGAGAGAAGGAGAAATTAAACAAATACTTTCCATCTGCCGATGTAATGATCGGAGACCAAAACTTAAAGGCTGACCTGGTATGTATGCCCATGGAAGGCTATGATGTAATCTTAGGAGCCGACTGGTTGTCCGTTTATGGGTCAAGTGTCGACTGTAAGAAAGGGAAGGTTACCTTTAGTGACTTTCCTAAATTGGCATTCTCTGGTATTAGACATAAGAGACGGATGTCTCTAATCTCCGCCATAAAGGCTCATAACATGATAAGGAAAGGTTGTATTGCCTTCCTCGCAGCCGTAGTGGTGGAAAAAAAGGTTCCAAGATAGAAGACATACATATAGTACAGGACTACCCAGATGTTTTCCTCGAAGACCTGCCCGGAATTCCCCCTGAATAAAATGTCAACTTCGCCATTGAGCTGATTCCTGGAGCCACACCGGTATCACGTAGACCGTACCGGATGTCACCTACCGAGCTCAAAGAATTGAAGGCGCAACTGATGGAGCTACTAGGAAAGGGGTTCATCAGACGAAGTACTTCCCCATGGGAGCACCCGTGCTATTTGTCAAGAAGAAAGATGGATCGATGAGGTTGTGCATCGACTATCGTCAACTCAATCAGCTCACCATCAAGAACAAATATCCATTGCCTAGGGTCGATGAACTATTCGATCAAATATCTGGTGCTCAATATTTCTCCAAGATCGATCTTCGATCTGGATATCATGAAATGAGGATCAAGGATGACGATATCTTCAAAATGATTTTCAAGAGCAGGTAGGAAGATTATGAATTCGTCGTTTTGCATTTTGGTCTAACCAATGCTCCTGCAGCCTTTATACAACTCATGAACACCATATATCGGCCATACCTTGACAAGTTCGTGGTCGTCTTCATCGACGATATCATCATATACTCCAAGACCAAAGAAGAGCATGAAGAACACCTGAAGATCACACTACTAGTCCTGCGAGACAACCATCTGTATGCAAAGCTTAGCGAGTGCAAATTCTGGCTCGAAGAAGTGTCCTTCTTGGGCCATGTCATCTCAAAGGACGGCATCTCAATTGATCCCTCCAAAGTCGAAGTTGTACTCAATTGGGAGAGACCAACCATCATCACCGAGATAAGAAGCTTCTTAGGACTAGCTGGCTACTGCAGGCGATTCATCAAGGACTTCTCCAAGATCACTGTCCCTCTTAAGCGTCTGACTCGAAAGGAGAATCCCTACTCCTGGATTAAAGTGTGTGAGAGGAGTTTCCAAACTCTTAAAGATTTCCTGATTTCAGCACCTGTTCTCACTCTGCCAATAGAGGGAGAAGGTTTCTCTGTCTACACTGATGCCTCAGGAATTGGGCTAGGTTGTGTACTCATGCAAAAGGAGAAAGTCATCGCCTACTCTTCAAGACAACTGAAGACGCATGAAGTCAACTACCCTGTACATGATCTCGAGCTAGCTGCTGTGGTCTTCACCTTCAAGATCTGGAGACATTATCTATATGGAGAGAAATTCACTATCTACTCAGACCATAAAAGTTTGAAGTATTTATTCTCCCAGAAGGAACTCAACATGAGACAGAGAAGATGGCTAGAATACCTCAAAGATTTTGACTTCAACATTCAATATCATCCAGGCAAGGGAAACGTCGTGGCTGATGCTCTTAGTAGAAAGCCTATGGCATCTGTTTCAAGTCTAGTCCTTGGCGAGATGCAACTACTCGAACAATTCGCAAGGTTAGACTTAACTATTGAATATAGAGATGACCAAGTCTTGATTGCCAATATCAAGATTCAATCCGACTTGCTGGAAGAAATTAAGGTCCAACAAGATAATAATCCGTTCTTAGTTCGCATCAAGGAAACTCTAGCCGAAAGGCCGGACTTTGCCATGGCTGAGGATGGAAGGCTAGTATTTCAAGGGAGGACATGTGTTCCCGACCATGAAGAACTGAAGAGGAAGCTAATAGATGAAGCTCACAAGACAAAGTACACTATTCATCCTGGAGGTACCAATATGTATCAAGATATGAAGAGAACGTTTTGGTGGCCGAACATGAAGAGAGAGGTAGCCGAACATACCGCTCACTGCCTTACTTGTCAACAGGTAAAAGAAGAGCATATGCGCCCTAATGGCGTGCTCAGACCACTGGATATTCTGGAATGGAAATGGGAAAGTATTGGCATGGACTTCATCATGGGGTTACCCAAGACTCGTGGTGGACTCGATGCCATATGGGTCATTGTTGACCGGCTAACCAAATCCGTCCACTTCCTTGCTATAAAGAGCAAGAGGTCGGTAGAAGTACTAGTTGCCTTATATGTCAAGGAGATTGTGAGAATGCACGGAGTTCCATCATCCATAGTCTCGGATCGAGATCCGAGATTCACATCTCATTTTTGGAAAGGACTGTAAGGTGCACTGGGTACTAAACTAAACTTTAGTACCGCATTCCATCCACAAACCGATGGGCAAATTGAAAGAACCAACTAAATAGTTGAAGACATGTTGAGAGCCTGCACTATCGACTTCCAAGGATATGGGAATGAGCACCTACCTCTAATTGAGTTCGCCTATAACAACAATTATCAGGCAAGTATTAAGATGACACCATTCGAAGAACTCTACGGAAGAAATTGTAGATCTCTTGCATGTTGGAATGAGGTTGGAGAACAGCAGTGGCTGGGCCCGGACATGGTGCAACGTACCACAAAAGACATTCAGGTAATCAGAGACTGGCTCAAGATTGCTCAATCCAGACAGAAGAGTTACGCCGACAAAAGAAGGTGAGATCTGGAATTTCAAGTGGGTGATCATGTATTTCTAAAGGTGTCACCTACTCGTGGCATTCAAAGATTTGGTACAAAGGGAAGGCTCAGTCTTAGATTCATTGGTCCTTTTGAAGTACTCAAAAGGATTGTTGAGGTTGCTTACCGACTGGCATTGCCACTGGGTCTGGCATTCGTACAGAATGTGTTCCATGTTTCCATGCTCAGGAAGTATGTCTATGACACCACACACATCATTCGCCACGAGAAGTTGCGGCTGAACAAGGATGTGACATACGAAGAGAAGCCAGTCAAGATACAGGAACAGAAGGTACAACAGCTCAGGAACTGTCCCATCCACGTGGTGAAGGTCTTATGGAATAACCGCAGAGTGGAAGAAGCCACATGGGAACCGGAAGGAATCATCAGACGCAACTACCCTGATCTTTTCGGTAAGACATTTCCTCCCTTATGATCATATGAATTTGGAGACTAAATTCTTTTTAAGAGGTGGAGGATGTAGCAACCTGAATTTTTGAACAAAAATAAAAATTTACATAATATTAAAAATTTTGATTTATTAGAAAAATCATTTAAACGAAAATAAATGACATAGGAAATTAATGGAAAGAGAAATAAGTAAACCCATTAAATGAAAAGAAGTATTGGGCTTTATTAAATTGACCCAATAGAATTTAGTGCGCCAAACAAGGAATTTTTAAAAGGGAAATAATGGGAAATTACCCTAAATTCGTAACTAAAATAATGCTTAATTATAAAAGAAGCATTTAATGCATTAAAAAAGAAGTTTGAGTTGGAATGGGATTCCTAAACCTACCCTAATGGGTTGCCCACGAAATTAGCTCCCATCCGAACCCAATTAGGAGATCTCATGACTAAAAAGGGGAGAAGGAATTAGGAAATTCGGAATAAAAAGGGAATTAGAGTCATATTAGGAAATAGAATGGGGAGACGCTTAAATACTCTCCTAAAACCCTCATGGCCGGCCCTAGCTCATGCCAAGGGGTTTCTGGACCAGGAAGAGAGGCCAAGAGGAGGAGAATTCATGGAGAAGAGGGATCTCCCAAGTTCTTCCCCGAGTTTTTCAAGTTCTTGCCCTAGAGAAGTAAAACGTCTAAAGGTAGGCATTCTCACGAGCATAAACTATAAAATTTTAACTGTAGGTTCTTCCCATCATCATGAGCAATACCCTCAAGTTTCATGATTTATCATCGAGTCAATATTTACTTCTTGATTTTCGAAATTCTGCACTTATCTTGACCCCGAACCCCCTTATTAAATCTTGTTCTCCTTCTACACTTAATCTCATGCCACAGAATTTTTATTGGAGATTATGATGGATGTTAGGCTTCATTTTCCCCTAAAAGCCCTAATTTCCATACACCCTATCATGTGAATTAATCTGTTGATCTCAACTATACACAGTTCTATGTTCGTCATGAATACTCTGTATTAAACCATGTTGAAACTGTCGTTGCTCTCCGATTCTGATTTACTGGAAGTACCCATGCATGTCTGAATCTATTTAAAACTGAACAGCCTGTGGCCTTCCTTACAGGCCCTTGTCGCGATCTGACCCCCTGTCACGATAGACCCATCGCGATCCATTTAAACACCTGTCGCGATCTACCCTGAACCCGTCGCGACCCTTACTGGGGTGCGTCGCGTTCACAGGATTTTGCAGAAAAACCCCTGCTTTGAAATGCTCAAATTGTCTATTGTGCATTTACCCTTTATTTCCAATATACCCACAGTAAATTCACTTAATATACATTGAACATTTATATGTGATTTAAAATACATACACACGACTAATTTCCATCTATGATTTCATGTCACATGCACACACTCGAACCATCCAAATATGGCTTAAATGGCATGAACATGTTACATAATTTATCTGGTAATTTATGCAATTAAATTGCCTTATTTATAAATAAACTTGTCCTCAATTTTTCGCGTTGTTTTGGAACACCGATCTCAATGCTCCACTGTTCTAGAACTCCTCTAGAATGTCGAGCACTTGTTTCTATAATTAACCTTTTTCTTGACTTGGACGAACTCTCTGTCGGATACTCCATCTGTCGGACTAGTGAGTCTTTGTTCAAGGCCTTCGTAAGTCTCCTCTGTCCATGGATTCCCACATGGTTGACAAGCTGGTTGTACCCTAACACCTATGATACCCCTTTAGGGATCAATGCGATCCAAACGGCTATTAGAAGTTCGCTCTCATCTTGAATCACGTCGGACCGCTGGACTGTGCTTAACATGGCCAATGGTAGGGTTGTGAGTTCCACCTGACTGCCAACACCAAGTGCACGTGTTGTGTAACTGTTACTACCGCCTATTTACTCGACGTGTTACGCGCAATGTCCACTAGCTCTTGTCTATACTCTACTCTCTTGTCTATTCACGTTCACTCTACTATCCCATCTATTCATCTAGTGTTCTCATCTATTTCTTGGTACTCTATACTGGCCATTAACTGATTGTCTAATGATAAACAATATAACCAATGCCTGGCAATATATAAAGGGCCCGATCTGGTCCTGGGATGTGTGCCCAAAAGTGCTAGTGCCTATGGGAGTTAAATGATCAGAGTGTTTGGCATTGCACTTGAGTGCTATGTATCTCGACTATCTAAATGACAAAAAAAAAGTGCTATATTCTCTCGTTGTCTATTGACAAGAAGTGCTATGCTATACTCGTTGTGCTATTGCTATACTTTGTGCCATTGTGCTATGGCCATCCTGCTATTCTGTGCTATTCTCGACACTTGTGCTATTATTGGAAAGTCTATATTTTGAAAGTCTTGCTATTTCGATCATGCACTATCTTGCTATCTTATACCATACATGACTTTCTCATTCTATCATTAGTTACTCTGCCTTTAATGCATTAATTATTTAAAGCCTGCTTGAGCCTGAGATTTAAGTCCTACTGGGCGTTGTTCGCTCACCCTGTGTTATTTGTCATTGTGTTCTCAGGTGAGACCGAGGATGAACTATACACTCAAGAGGACGGGAATGACCAGGAGTGTTGTCATGAGTACCCTAGCGTCCTATTACTATGACTAGCGTTGTAGTAGTTAGGTTTGAAGTTTAGTCTTTTGCTTTATTTCAATGAAATTGAGCCCTATAGATTGGCTCTGATATTAGTAGTTGTAACTAGACATTGGAAATTATTAATGAGAAGGATTTGCTTTAGTATTATTCATTGCGCAATGGTTTGATGTCTAGTACTTGCTCCATACCTTTTCTTGCAATTGCCTCACGTTCCGATATTCCACGTCGGGGCGTGACACTTTCTTCCCAGTTCAGATTCAGCAGATGAAGAGGGAGCAGTTCAGAACATTACAGTAGGGGAATTTATCGGTGCTGGAATATCAAATGAGGTTCATAGCATTGAGTTGGTATGCTCCATACGTGGTGACTTATAATACCATGATGGTGGTGTATTTCATTAGAGGCTTAAGAGCAGAGTTGCAGGACGCAGTGATTCCCCTCATGTGTAGAACAGTGGAGGAGGCAGCACAGCGAGTGGTGATATTGGAGAGGACTGTACGGGCCAGGCAGGAGCAGTCAGGTGGTTCAGGTAGTTTTCGGCTGCCACAGCAATCAGCAGGAATCAGTAAGGGAAAGGTACCTTCTGGAGCTTTTTCATGATCAGCCTTAGCAAGGTGGGGCAAGCAGATAAAGAAGTTTTTTCGAGGAGGAGGAGGTCGAGGTGGAGGCAGACAGTAGGGCTTCCAGCAGGGAGGTTTCCAACAGGGTCGTGGTTATAGGCCACCAATATCAGCTCAATAGGAGTCGCAGCAGAGTACAGCAGGGCAGCCCGCAGCATATCCGACTTTCAGGTGTTACAATTGTGGGCAGCCTGGGCATTTAGCAAGAAATTGTCCGCTTCCACGAGAATACAGTTATGGCAGAGGGACCCAACAGAAGCAGCAACTAGCAGAGTGAGGTAGAGGTGTACCGTACCAGAGAGGAGGACGGGGTCAGGTGATGGCAGTTACCAGGGCTCAGGCGGAGGCATTTAATCTTATTGAAGGTATATTACCGCTCTTTGATTTTTCTTCTAAAGTGTTAATTGATCCGGGTGCTTCCCATTCATTTATTTTCGAAGATTTTCTAGATAACATGGTACATCCCCTAGAAGAGAGGCAGTGTGAGTAGGTAGTAGAGATTCCCTTAGGAGGGTATGTGTTTACTTTTTGTTTCTTAGAGGAAGTCCCAATAGTAATTCATGGACATCAGATGCCAGCAAGGTTATATGCTTTGACATTCAATGATTATGATGTGATATTGGGAATAGACTGGTTAGAGGCTTATGGGGCATTGGTAGACTGCAGGAGGAAGAGGCTCAGGTTTTGCAGACCCGGAGAAGCAGTGTTTGAATTCCAAGGTATGCATTTTTACACACCCAAGTTTATTATTTCTGCACTAAGAGCTAGAAGATTAATTAATGCGGGATATGTAGCGTACCTTGCCTTGGTTAGTCTAGTTGAGTCTGGTAAGTCTGTAGATTCAGTGCCAGTGGTTAGGGAATTTGCAGATGTGTTCCCAGAAGATTTACCTGGGCTAGCTCCACATAGGGAGGTGGATTTCACAGTTGAATTACAGTCGGGCAGTATGTCGATTTCAAAGGCACCGTACAGAATGGCACCAGCAGAGCTGAAGGAACTAAAAAAGCAATTGCAAGAGCTGCTAGAAAAGGGTTTCATTAGACCTAGTCATTCACCATGGGGAGTGCCAGTATTATTTGTTAGAAAGAAAGATGGTAGTTTGAGAATGTGCATTGATTATAGGCAGTTGAATAAAGTTACCATCAAGAATAAATATCCACACCTCAGAATAGATGATCTCTTTGATCAGCTTCAATCAGCCAAAGTATTTTCTAAGATAGATTTGAGATTAGGATATCATCAGTTGCGGATCAAAGAAGAAGATATTGATAAGACAGCTTTTAGGACCAGATATGGGCATTATGAGTTTGTAGTGATGCCATTTGAGTTGACAAATGCGCCACCAACTTTTATGAATTTGATGAACAGAATATTCCACCCATATCTAGATCAATTTATAGTGGTTTTCATCGATGATATTTTAGTGTATTCAGCATCAGAGGAAGAGCATGCAGCGCACTTGTGAATCATATTGCAAATATTGAGAGATCATCAATTGTATGCCAAATTCAGTAAGTGTGAATTTTGGCTGAAGGAAATTCAGTTTTTGCGTCATGTAATATCAAGTGAGGGTGTTGCAGTGGACCCGACTAAGGTTGAAGTAGTAATGAAATGTGAGGAGCCAAAGATAGTGACCGAGATCAGAAGCTTTCTGGGATTAGAAGGATATTACAGAAGGTTTGTTCAGGATTTTTCCAAGATAGCAACTCCGATGACAAGGTTAACAAGGAAAGGGGTACCTTTTGTGTGGTCCTCAAATTGCAGACGCAGTTTTGTAGAATTGAAGAAGAGGTTAATTACAGCACGAATATTGGAGATTCCATCAGGCAGTGGCGGATTTGTTTTGTACATAGATGCATCCAGGAGAGGTTTGGCTGCAGTATTGATGCAGCATGGGAAAGTAGTAGCTTATGCTTCCCGACAGTTGAAGAAACATGAAGAAAATTATCCAACACATGATCTAGAGCTGGCAGCAGTTATTTTTGCATTGAAGATTTGGCGACATTATTTATATGGTGAAAGGTTCGAAATCTTGACTGATCATAAAAGTTTAAAGTATATTTTGTCTCAGAAGGATTTGAATTTGAGGCAGTGTAGATGGATGGAATACCTGAAAGATTATGATTTTATTTTGGCATATCATCCAGGCAGAGCTAATGTGGTGGCAGATGCACTGAGCATAAAAGCGGTTATGAATCAACTTATGATCAGAGAATGGAAATTATATGAAGATGTAGCAGAAAATTCTTTGTATGTGCCGAATAGTCAGCGAAGAGCAATATTAGCAAGAAGTGCAATATAGCCTTCCTTATACTGGTAGATAGTGGAAGCATAGAGAGCAGATAACAGTCTGGCAGATATAGTAAGATTGGAAGAAGTGACCCTTGATGATGACAGTGTGGTTAGACTCAAGGGTCGGTTATATGTTCCGGGTGATGCAGTGATTAAACAGAAAGTTTTAGAAGAAGCTCATAGATCAAGATACACTATCCACCCAAGCAGCACAAAGATGTATCAAGACATGAAGAAACACTTTTGGTGGCCGAATACGAAGAGGGAAATTGCGGAGTTCATAGCAAGATGTGCAGTATATCAGCATGTAAAAGTAGAATATCAGAAGCCATGAGGATTATTGCAGTCGTTACCCATTCCATAGTGGAAATGGGATGACATCGCCATGGATTTTGTAGTAGGTTTGCCCATGTCCACAGGTGATCATAATGGTATTTGGGTTTTTGTGGACAGATTAACTAAGGTTTGCAGGCTATTGTCAGTCAGCATGTCATGGTCCGTGGACATATTGGCAAAATTATATATAGAAAGAATTATACCTTTGCATGGGATTCCAATCACTATTGTCTCAGATCGAGTCCCAAATTTACCTCAGGCTTTTGGAGGAGTTTGCAGACAGTGGTTGGCACATAATTAAGGTACAGTTCAGCATATCATCCTCAGATAGATGGGCAGACAGAAAGAACAATTAAGACAATTAATGATATGTTGAGAGCTTGTTGTCTAGTTTGGGGAGGTATATGGGAGCGTCACTTGGGCTTAGTAGAATTTGCTTACAACAATAGTCATCATGTAAGTATTGGTATGGCACCCTATGAAGCATTATATGGCAGACCATGCAGGACACCACTATATTGGCATGAGGTAGGCGAGAGACAGGTTATAGGTCCAGAGTTTGTTCAGCAATGTGCGAAAACAATAAAATTTATTAAAGAAAAGCTTCAGACCACGCAGAGTCGTCAAGAGAGCTATGCAGATACCAGATGAAGGCCTTTGCAGTTTAGAGTTGGAGACTATGCCTTCTTGAAGGTTTCCCCTACTAAAGGTGTGCTCAGATTCAGCAAAAGAGGTAAATTGAGTCCGAGATATGTTGGGCCATTCCAAATCAAAGATAGAATTGGTGAAACAACCTATGGATTAGATTTGCCAGCAGACTTAACAGATGCACATGATGTGTTTCATGTTTCCATGCTCAGGAAGTATATTAAAGATCCATCTCCAGTGGTCAGTTATCAAAGAGATGATTTAAAGCCAGATATGACAATGCCGGAATATCCAGTGCAGATCACAAGCCGCAGAACTCAAAAGCTCAGAAATAAAGAGATTGAATTAGTGAACGTCAGATGGGAAAACAGACAAGGCGGAGAAGATACATGGGAATTAGCAGATGAGATGATGAAAGTGTATCCATACTTGTTTGAGTAAGCGTTTAATTCTTTTAGGTGATAGTACCATGTTAGTTTAATTAAAATTTTTAGTGTTGGATTTTTGTTGTAAATTTCGAGGACGAAATTTCTTTTAGGTGATAATAATGTAATGTATTGATTGTTTGGATCGTGCCATTGTGTTTGTGGAGGCCAGTGTGTGACCAATGACGTGCTTGGTAGGTGTTACACAAGTTTTTGGGGTGCTGTGGGCCGACAGGTTAGGCCCAATGCACCTACATGTTCACTGTCTGTGAACACGATAGTGAGGAGTGTCGCGTTCTGAACGCGACGGTCCAGGGAGTCGCGTTTATGCAGCCGCTTTTTGGGTCGACATCTGCATGCGTGCCACGTGTCGTGTGCGGGGTAGGGCAGGCTGACATCAGGAGTAGGAAGGCGACAACCTCCTATGTCGCATTCAGGTCGCGATAGAAGGCTACGTCGTGATCCCATCCGAGCTTCATTTAAGAATGGTTTTGGCCAGACAGAGCTTTTGCAAGCTCTGCTCGGCCAGGAAAGGTGCTATTGTGTGGGTTGGTGGTGATTTGGCGTTTTGACGGAGTTCTTAGCATGTTCTCGTCGCGAGGACACCACATGGAGCGAGGGAAACACCGTATGGATCTCGTACTTCGTGTTCTTCGTGGAGGTAGGAAGATTCCTCCATGTTTTAACGTGTGAATGGTGTGTGTGGCTTGCTTAATACATTTGCTGCTTTACAAACCATAGATAGCATGTTAGGGAATCACAAAGAGCATGAAAAATGGAATTAAACACTATTTTACAGGGTTTGTGGGGGTAATCTGGTGAAGGGTACCCGGTTAGTGTTTTTCGCCTGTGAAGGCAACGGACCCTCCGATCGCGATCATGTCACAACAGGCCGACTTGTCACTTTCAGGTTGTGAAGGAGACATATCGGGGTGTCGCGTTCTATAGGCGACATGGTCCCTTGTCGCATTCACAGGTTCCGAGGGCTGTTGCATGTGTTTGCTAAAATGTTTATTCGGTTGTGGTTAACCGATGTGTGTTGTAATGGTAAGGGATGCATTGGCACCGGTTGCGCTCCTCGGGAGTGCGTTCCACGTGGTGAGCATGTGGCTCACGTGATGGAAGGTGTGTGTGGTTCACGTGATTTGTGTGTGTTCACGTGGTTTAGTGTGCGTGGCGAGTAGTTCGACGCCTACTATGGATACCTCTTCAGTTGGGAGCCCCAAATTTTGTGTGAGCCAGGCACGTGTGTGTGTGTTCGGGGCTTGTCCCAATACGGGGTACCGTCGAGGTCTTGTCGTCTTCCTAGACACCGTCACTCTTGTGTAGAGTAGTACGTCTGGCTGAGGGAAAGACGACAGTGGGACAGCGACTTGAGAGAGTTTGTGTTGTCCCTTGTAGCGCGCTCGTAGTTGGAGGCAACGGACACCAGTAGACGTACTGGGCCCCAGGTAGTCCTGTTTTTCAGGCCTCACTTTAGGGAGCTCGGGCCAGAGTCCCTAAAGGTGTCAGGCATGGGCCTGTGGCAGTGTGGTCCGCAGGAGTGGTGTTGGTTGGTCTCCACTGTTTCTTGGCTTGTGTTTGGTGGAGCGGCAGCAGGACCTTACGTCCGTGGCTGCGAGACTGAGAGGTAGTCCTGTGTGGTTTGTCCCAGTCAGTTGCTAGTGTCGCGAGCCAGTCTACATGACTCGAATGTGGCGTTCTTCTACTTTAGCAAGTATGCCTGCTTGTGGTTTGCCGTTTATTTATTATTGTTGTTTTAAGCGGCAGGCGGTAAGTGACGTTTACAGTTTTAATATTCTACTAGATAGTTCTATAAATTGTTAGCATAGTTTCCTGCTTTACTACTTGTGTTGGTTTGCTCAGTTTGTAGGGGAGTTTCCCTACTGAGCCAGTGACTTGAGAGGCTCACCCCTACCCCCTTCCAAGTGAGGGAGAGCAGGAGATTTCGCACCCATCATCTTGCTCTGAGCCGCACCGTAGTGGAGGGTCTGCACCACCAGCAGTGTAATTTTCCTTCCTGTTGTACACCTCGGGGTATGCCCCAGGTTGTTGTTGTACTAGTTTGGTTACAGTTGAGGAACTGGCTATGTTTATTTCATGTAAATATTTGTGAGATTGGCAATCCTATATATATATTTGAGTTGTTTTCTTTATATTCCTATAGACTTGAGCATGGTATCCCTTGCGAGGCTCCGGCCTGATCGCGGGAGGCGGAGTCGTGTCGGGCTCGTTATTAGGTTAACGGGTTTGAGCGACGAGGACCGTCACACAAACCCCTAGCTAGGTTCTACATTGTATACAGTCCTACAACTGGATAGAAGTCTTTCTTATAAAAAAAAGAACAAATCTGAGAGTTGGAACAGATGAAAACCAACTAAAAGGAACTCTCAGTAAAAAGACTCTCTCCCCCAAATTACAAAGTTGCACACAGAGAGAGTGAAGAGAGGGGAAGGAGCTTGAATGCTTGAGTGCTTTAGTTGCTTGAACACTTCTTCTTGGGCTCGAGCTCTTTCTCTCTTTTCCTTTGAGTGTATGTGCCATTTAGGTTCTTCCTGGATGTACACTCTTAAAAATCTTCAGGAAAGCTCTCTTTCTTCTTCAGCCTTGCTTCATTTTTTATATGAGCAACTTTGAACAAATCCGTTGGAATTCTAGCCGTTGCTCATCTTCTCTTTCTTCTGATATTTTGTGGTCTACGATGTCTGCAAGCATAGAAGAAAGTGTTTAGATAAAAGAGTGTTTCTGTCAAAAAGGTTCATACCTCTGTGTTTCCTATTGTTGTCCAGAAGTGGTAAGTGCGCCCTTTTTGACTGACAGGAGTGAAGAGATCCTATGAGACCAAAAGATCTTCTGTCAGAAAGATAGAAGATTTCGTAAACAAAATATATTTGACTTTTCATTAGGGGCCAAAGTATTTGAAATATCAGAGTATAAAGGAAATCGATGTTTAAGTTGAAATCGTTGCTGGGCTCAAATCGATGTTTAAGTAGAGGCAAATCGTTGTTTGATTAAGTCATTGTTTGAAAGCAAATCGTTGTTTGCCTTATGAAATCATTACAGCGTTCAAATTGTTGTTTTACTTAACGATGATCAAATCGTTATTTCACTAAACGAATTGTTACATGATCAAATCGTTGTGTGACTAAGGCAAATCGTTGTTTATGAGCAAATCATTGCTTGACTAAGGCAAATCGTTGTTTAAGAGCAAATCGTTGTTTTCACTTACGAAATCGATATGAGTTCGAAATTGTTATGCTCACTTATCAAATCGTTATAAGATGAAGTCGTTGAGCGATCAAATTGTTGTTTCACTTAACGAATCGTTACACGATCAAATCATTGTGTAACTTATCGAATCGTTACACGATCAAATCATTGTGTAACTTATCGAATCATTACATGATCAAATCGTTACACGATCAAATCGGTATGAGTGTGAAATCGATGTTTCACTTACGAAATCATTGTGAGAGTGAAATCGATGTTTCAATTACGAAATCGTTGTGAGAGTGAAATCGATGTGAAACTGAAATCAATGTGGCACTGTGAACAGAAATCGATGTATATTGAATAGACATCGATTTATTTTTTTAGTGCAACTCACACAGCGACAGTACAATAAATTTACATTTATTAGGAAAACATGATATTAAATATATTTAATACTATTAATTAATCATAAATTTTTTATCACCAAAATATAAGGGTAGAGTATAAGAGTGGTTCAACAAAACTAAAACACAGAAATCACAACTTAAAAACTTTGGTTAGTGATTGTGATAGTGTGTGATGGAGAGTAGCAGTGTAGAAGCAAATTTAAAAAATCACACAAATGAACACAAGGAATTTTATCCTGGTTCGATACTTCATAGAAAGAGGACCTACATCCAGTCCCCAAGCAAATCTTGGGATTTCACTAACCGGGGTACAATCCCCCAAAGGATATACAAACCCCTAGCTCGCCGCTGATCTTATTCCTTTCTGAGTAGGAAGAAAACTCACTCCTATTATAGGTCAAGAAGCCACCCCCTGGAACAAACCCCAGTGTGGTTATGTTGGAACAAACCCCAACAAGGTTCTGCTAGCTAAACCCCCAACTAGATTTTGTTGGTACAAACTCCAACAAGGTTCTGCTGACACTAACCCCAGCTAGGTCCTTCCTTTACGGAAGTGCTAAGAACAATCCCTTAGCTGGACAGAAACTGCCAACCTCATTGGCCTTCTCTTCACGCAAGAAGAGGCTCACTATATACAGTCCTACAGCTGGATAGAAATCTTTCTCAGAAAAGAAAGAATAGACTGAGAGTTGTACAATATGAACACTAACTCAAAAACACTTAGGCAAAAGACTCTCCCCAAAATTACAATTGCAGCACAGAGAGAGTGAAGAGAGGAAAGGAGCTTGAAGCTTTGAAGACTTCAGATGGCTGCTTGCACACTTCTTCTTGGGCTCGAGCTCTTTCTCTCTTCCTTTTGAGTGTATGTAGAGTTGAGGTTTATCACTGGATGTACACCCTTTGAATGATCTTCAGGAAAGCTCTCTTGTTGGTCTTCAGCCTTGCTTCATCTTTTTATAGAGCAACTTTGAATCAGATCCGTTGAGAGATAGCCGTTGGAGTTCTGAATCTGTTAGAGACTTATTGTAGTCGTTGCTCATCTTTATTTCTTTATCTACTCTTCTTCTTCTTCTGCTTATTCTTCTTCTGTCTAACAGATACTTGGTGTAGAGGGAGGTCTAGATATCTACACAGAAGATAGAGTCAGACTAAAAAGGTCTTCTAACAACATGCCCATACCTTACCTTACTTCCATGTTTTGACATGTCACCTACCTTGAAGGATGGACAACACAAAGATCTTCAGTCAGACAGAGAAATAATAAGTTAAGCATATGAAGGCATTTGAGTTTTCATTGGGCGCCAAAAAACATTTTGAAACATTTGAAATGAGAGGTAATTGATGGTTAAGTAAAATAGTAATCGATGTGAAGGACAATCGATGTTCCAATGAAGTCGATGTTTCCATGTAATTCATGTATGTAATCGATATTCGAATTGTAGTCGATGTGAACATAATCCATGTATAAATGTAATCGATGTTGAAGTGAAATCGATGTTCAAGTGAAACGTAAACGATGTTTAAAGAGAGTTGATGTTTAAACGTAATCGATGTTCAATGTGAGTTAATGTTTAAACATAATCGATGTTTTAGATAATCGATGTTTGAGTGTAATCGATGTTTGAATGTAATCCATGTTGTGAGTGAATCGATGTTTCAATGAAGTCGATGTTCTGAATGAAATTGATGTTTAAATGAAATCGATGTTCAACTGAAATCGATGTTGAATGAAATCGATGTTTAAATAAAATTGATGTTCAACTGAAATCGATGTTTAAGTGAAGTCGATGATGAAATCGATGTTTAGTTGAAGTCGTTGTTTAAATGAACCGTAATCGATGTGAAAGCATAATCAATGTTGACTTAAATAGTAATCGCTGTGAAAGCATAATCGATGTTGACTTAAACAGTAATCGATGTAGACCTAGAAAAAATCTGAGGAAACCAGCCGATGTCGACATGTAGGTTGCATCTGTCGACAGCCCAGCCCCTGATTCAGAAAAATAGTTTTGGACGACACATGTTGTAGTACCTGTCGACAGTTGATGAGTATCTGTCGACAACCGCCGTTCAAACATAGTGTTTATAAATTACATTCTTCTGTGATACTACTATAGTGCATTTGAAGATTATATATATAGATAGTTATGCACTCACTGAATGTTCAAACTTATACATGAAATGCATGAGTTTTCAGATTAATATCAGAACATGATATGACATAAACATAAGATTTATTTAGTCATGAGTTTTAGTTATCACTGAAACATGAGGTAAACAAAAAAGTGGTTCAGCACATAGATAGTCCATGATACCAGCAATAAAAACCCCATATTTTCCCCAATTTCTATCATGCCATTTATGAGTATTTCATGCTCAAAGTTCGGCTTTTGACATGTCCGAGCCCTCTAGTTTGATCTTAAACTCCATGAAATCCACATCAATTGAATTGTTCTTGTTTCTATCATGTTTAGAATCCTGTTAGCAATGTTTTAAATTTGATTTTGTGGATTTTCATGTTGTATACATTGAAATATAAGCATTTTATCTAAGACGTGTCAGCTGCGTGTTCTCGGCCTGTGCGACAATCACATATGGCTTGACCAGGTCGCGTGCCCATGATGCGACGCGACGTGAGCTGAAGATCACGTCAACACTGTCGGATGTGACCTGAATGCATTACCATGATCGGACGCGATGAGAACAACGTCGTCGTGTCGGCCTTGTCGGACGCAACGAGAACAACATCGTCATGTCGGCCTTGTCGAACCCGATCAGAACACGTAGCTAGGATTGGTCGTGACAAGAAGACCATCGTATTGGCTTGTCGGTCCTGATCTGAATGCATCGCTACGATCGGTTGTGACAAGAAGGCCGTTTTGTTAGCTTGTCAGTCATGGCATGAACATGTCGCCACTATTAATCGCGATAAGAACAAGGTCGTCACGTCTGCCCAGTGCACCGCAAGCTGATCGCGGGCCTAGCCGGTTGCACGACCTCACTGTGTTTTTCCAAAACCCAGAAACATTCCTTGTTCACACTTATTTCACCTATTGTTCACTAATAATCTCATGTAATTTCTGAAATGATTTCACCAATGTTATTTAATGTTAACCATGCTATAATCTTCCTTTAAAAGACATGTATACGATCTTAATTCACTCTCTCTTGATTATGTTTCACATGCACACACCAAAAAACCCTAACTTTCTGTCATACGATGTTCAAAAATTCAATTTATAATATATTTGGTAAAATATTAAAATCATTTCATATTTATACCTTTTAATTAAAGGACTTTTTTACGTTTTCTACCATTCCGTTTGAATACTGTTACCGATGCTTCTCTACCTTCGAGCATGCAAGGCAAAACAAGCAATGTTTCTTTACACACTTTTCTTGACTTGGATGGACTCTCCACTTCAGAAGACTCCTACTTGGACTAGGGAATCCTTGTTCAAGGACTCCGTAAGACTCCTTGGCTACGGCTTACGTCCATGGCCGGAGTGGGTTGTACCATGAATACCTATATACTCTTAGGGGTCGGAATGATCCAACATTCTTAGAGTTCTCTCTCTCTCTTGAGATCACACTGGACCTCTGGACTATGTTCATAGCACTGCCAGTGGACGATTAGTGATTCTACCAGACTGCCAGCACCAATCATGCATGTTGTGCAACTATTACTATTGCCCGTTTTAATGTCATTTTATGCGCATGTACCTATAGCTCTCATCTACCTGTTATTTTCTCATCTATTCACATTCTCCCTAAACTCCGCATCTATTCTTCCATTACTCTTATCTATTCTTAGTACTCTTTATGGCCATTTGACTAATTGTCTAAAGATAATAAACATAATCAATGTCTAGCAATATAAAGGGGCACAGTCTGGTCCTGGGAGGTGCGCACAAAAGTGCTATTTGCCTATGGGAGTTAATTGACTAGAGTGTTTATCATTACACTCAAGCGCTATCTATCTCGACTATCTATTGACAATCAACCAAAGTGCTATGCTATCTCGGCTATCTATTGACAATCAAAGTGCTATACTATCTCGGTTGTCTATTGACAACTAAAGTGCTATACTATCTCGTTTGATAAAAATAAATCAAACTGCTATTTGCCTCAACGGGTATTTACTCTCTATATGGCCAACTTCTCTCTTGTTGTTATACATATTACTTGCTATTTGCTTGACAATGACGTTTTACATGATATCGATTGGCTATCACTCTCTGCCATGACTTGACATACATCATATAGATAATTTTATTTCTTTGTGCTATACTTGATTCATGTGCTATTTGAACCAAGCTACTTGTGCTATTACTCTCTTGACTTTAATTGACTCTCTCTGTAAGGTCTCGGGTCTTTAGTGGATCCTTATTGGGTCTGTTAGAGGTCCTGTGTGGTTGACGGCCAGGGCTTGCCGTTGTGTCAGAGTCAGCGTCCAGCGATGTGGACGTTTGATGTTGAACTCAGCGACAAGAGATCTGGACGTCAGTCTGCAGGCGGTTCAGTAGGCGACCAGTGATGTTGACGTCGACTAGCCAGTCCTGTTGAAATAGGGCAGCCCGAGAGCAGAACCCATTCTTCTCTTTTCCTCTCGTTCCCTCCACCTTAGCTTTTCTCCATTTCCTTAGCTTCTGTTGGTTGATCTGAGCTCGTGGGAAGGCCGTGGATCGCGTGCTGGTGCTTGATCGGGTGGGAAACGCGTGGTTTTGGTGCGATTCGCCCGGAGTCTTCGAGGGAATCCGACACGAGTAGTGGTTGTTCGGGGATTGTTTAAGCATTCTGAGGTAGGGACTTAACCCCTATAACCTTCCCCAGCAAACCAGCATGCCCAATTAAGTGAATTGGTGTGCAAATCATGGTTTAGGGTTTGGGTTGTATAATGCCGGAATTGAGGGTGATTTGGACAATCTAGGTGTTAGACTGTCTAATTTTGATATTCTGGTAGTTTGGATGATGATAGAAAGTGTTCCCTCCATCAGTCGGAATTCTGTTGAGTATTTCTGCCCATTTGAACTGATTCGGTTCAGTTTGGGTTTGGGGGACTGAAGACCTTAACGTCCACATCTGTTGACGTTGAGATCTTCAGGGGTGATTTAAACGATAAGTTCGATTGCTGTTTAGTTACTGTTAACGTCATGAGGAGTGCTGTTTACCTCTTTTTGGCGGCAATCGATATGGCCGTTAATCTCCTGTGTCCCAGCAGACTTAAGTGTTGTGTTTAGAGGCGATTGACATGTGATGTCCGCCCTAATAGCACATGTGGGCCAGGCTTAGAGTGTGACTCTGCCTGTGCATATGAGTGACTAGTTGTGACTCGAGGTGTTTACTACTGTACGGGGTTTCAGACATTGAGTGTGTTCCGTCTGTTGTACGCGCGTTGTGTTACCGTGTACCCGTTTCTGTTGTGTTACCTAGGCGTGGGTGCGACTCCGTCTAGACGACTAGCGTGTGGTTATCCTCCGCTAGTGAGCCAGGACACCGAGTGCGACTCTGTCCTGTGCGTACTCCTTGTGGTGGTTTTGAGCCGGTCTCCATGGAGCCCCTTCTCTACCGCTAGGGTCAAGCGTAGGGGAAAAACCGGTCGTGGACCATACGTGAGAGAGAGCGTCTGTAGTGTGCACACGTGGCTGGGGTTGAGAGCCACTGTGGTGACGGGACGCCGAGCCACAGACCCTAGCTGAGTCCTACTTGCTGTGTGTGTGAGTGTGTGTTACTGAGCCGCGAGGTTTACAGTTTTGTGTTATGGTGCGACGTGTACTTACTTTCAATTCTTACTTTCTGCACTTTAGTTCTGTTGCCGGTGGGGTTACTTTTCCCTACTGGGTCTCTTTTCTTGAGACTCACTCCCCTCCCTTTCAGGTGGGTCTTCGTCAACTCCCGTTCCAGGCGAGTCTAGCCACTCCGGTGTTGGTGCTCCTTAGCTGCAGTGAGTAGTACCTTTTTGTTGTACTTCTATACTCTGTACTTTGCTCAGACTCTGAGTTGTATATGATATGTTCATATAGTGGAAATTTTACTACTTTACATGGTGTGTATCTTCTTACATATAGTCTCCTCGGACTTTCACTTCCTACCCTTCCGAGCTTGTCTCGTGGGTTAGCGGGTCAGAATTCGGGTTACTGGTTGTT
Organism: Colocasia esculenta; assembly: GCA_014218235.1. NCBI lineage: Eukaryota > Viridiplantae > Streptophyta > Magnoliopsida > Alismatales > Araceae > Colocasia > Colocasia esculenta. The sequence continues at coordinate 166,124,300 of CM024754.1, read as the reverse complement.
ACTGGTAATGCGGATTCTGGGTCGTTACAGTTTGGTATCAGAGCCTGGTCTGATGAGATATGTATAAGGAAATACCCATCATGTAAACTCGGAGTATAAAGAGTACAGTTGCAGCTAATTAGCCCGGAGTTAGTTAGTATATTTATGTGTGTATTTTTGTTCTGTGTGTAGTACTATGGCTCCTAGGCGATGTCCTAGAGAGGGAGTGGTTGAGCAGGTGACTCGTCAGGAGGCTGGAGATGCTCCGCCACCTCAGCAGACGTAGCCTTTGCCACAGGACGCACATAGTGGTATTGCTCCGCCGCCACCTCCACCTCAGGTAGCTCAGGGATTAGACATGACTCGATTTCTTGAGGTGATGGCTCAGTTTGTTGCTCAGCACCGTGACGCGCCGGTACCCCAGGGTGGTACTGGGAGGGTGTTGAGGGAGTTCTTACAATTTCAGCCTCCTTAGTTTTTGGGCCAGCCTAATCCAGATGCAGCGCAAGCATGGTTAGATGCAGTGGAGCAGACTTTTCGTTCCATGGAGTGTGTTCCCGAGGAGCGAGTGCTGCTAGCCAGTTACCAGTTGCAGGCGCAGGCGTTGTCTTGGTGGTCCGCTGAGTGGGAGAATACTTTTTAGTCTCGTCCACTTAGACAGATTCCGTGGTAGGAGTTTGTCGTTTCTTTTGAGAGAGCCTTCTGTCCTACTTACGTTCGGACGGAGAGGTTGTACCAGTTTCTGGACTTGCAGCAGAGGGACTTTAATGTAGTGCAGTACAGGGCCAGATTTGTCGAGCTAGGGCGTTATGCTCCGCAGATTATGGGAGATGAGGGTCTGAGGACTCAGCAGTTTGTGAGGGGCTTGAGGCCAGAGCTCAGGCAGGCGCTGATAGTTGCTCGTGTCACAGACTTGGATGCGGCCTATCAGACAGCGGCAGCGTTGGAGGCAGACACCTTGCGGACTCGTGCTCGGAGTGCAGAGGTTCAGACGCAGGTAGTTCCTTCTCAGCCTCGACAGCAGCAGGGTATTGTGCAGACGACCCGAGGACTGCGACTTCCTACGCGTCCACTTCTACTGGGACGACGGCGAAGTCAGGATCTCGGAGGAAGTTTCGGCGTGATAGGAGGCAGGCAGAGCAGAGGCAGCAGTCGGTTGGGAGTGTTCAGCAGCCGGCAGGTCAGCCTTCGCAGCAGGTACAACGTACTTTTGCTGGTCAGTGTTACCGGTGTGACCAGATGGGTCACATGGCGCGAGATTGTCCTTTGTTACCTCGTGTGCCGAGCAGCAGACTCAGTCACAGCCCCGAGTGCAGCAGCAGCAGCAGCAGCAGGCACCTGTGCAGCAGCGTCAGCAGACCGGAGGTTCTGGTAGGTCGAGAGGTAGAGGTCGTGTTACCCACTTGACTCGTGCAGACGCGGAGGCAGCTCACCTGGTGGAAGGTACTGTTTCAGTTTTTGGTTGTACAACTAGAGTCTTGTTTGATTCCGGTGCCTCTCACTCTTTTGTGTCTGAGGAGTTTTTAGACTCCCTTGGAGAGTTGAGTTCGGGAGAGTCTGTTGAGTTGGCAGTAGAGTTGCCGACAGGGGACTTTGTCCTTACGTCCTACTATCTCGAGGAGGTACCTGTGCAGTTGCAGGATCAGTGGTTGTCAGCTCGTCTGTTTGCTTTGCAGTTACATGACTATGATGTGATTTTGGGTATGGACTGGTTAGAGCGGTATGGTGCAGCGATGGATTGCCAGAAGAAGAGGGTGCACTTACGGATACCTGGGGAAGCGGTGTTCTACTTCCAAGGTATCGTACCTCTTACTTCTCGCATTTTAGTTTCTGCTTTGAGGGAAGGGAGGTTACTTGCTTTTGGTTGTCAGGGTTTCCTAGTTTCTGCAGTTACTCTTGACCTGATTGCCTCGGGAGTGGGAGACATTCCTGTAGTGTGTGAGTTTCCGGATGTCTTTCTGGAAGAGTTGCCTGGTCTACCGCCAGAGAGAGAGATTGAGTTTACTGTAGAGTTGGTTCGTGGCACTTTACCTTTTGCTTAGGCACCATACCGTATGGCACCAGCAGAGTTGAGGGAGTTGAAGAGGCAGCTTGAGGAGTTGTTAGAGAAGGGCTATATTCGTCCTAGCTTTTCTCCGTGGGGGTCACCTATTTTGTTTGTCCGGAAGAAGGATGTTAGCCTGAGATTGTGTATTGATTATAGGAAGCTAAATCAAGTGACCATTAAGAATAGGTATCCTTTGCCTAGGATTGATGATCTCTTTGATCAGCTTCAGTCTGCTCGTGTCTTTTCGAAGATTGACTTGAGGTCGGGCTACTATCAGTTGCGGATTAGAGATTCAGACATTGAGAGGACTGCTTTTCGGACCAGATATGGACACTTTGAGTTTTTGGTGATGCCGTTTGGGCTCACCAATGCTCCAGCGGCCTTCATGGATCTGATGCACCGGGTGTTCCACCAGTTCTTGGACCGGTTTGTCGTAGTGTTTGTTGACGACATTCTGGTGTACTCCGTTTCGGAGGAGGAGCACGCCGAGCACCTGAGGATCGTGTTGCAGACTTTGCGAGAGCACCAGTTGTATGCCAAACTTAGTAAGTGTGAGTTTTGGCTACAACAGGTTCACTTCTTGGGGCACGTGATCTCAGGTGAGGGAGTTTCGGTAGATCCAGCGAAGGTTGAGGCAGTTTTGCAGTGGGAGAGTCCCAGATCTGTGTCTGAGATTCGTAGCTTTCTGGGTTTGGCAGGTTACTACCGTAGATTTGTTCGAGACTTTCTCAGGTTGCTGCACCCTTGACTCGGTTGACGAGAAAGGGAGTTCTGTTTGAGTGGTCGGAGCAGTGTGAGCAGAGCTTCATAGAGTTGAAGCGACTGCTTACGTCGGCGCCAGTTCTTGCCTTACCTTCAGGTGAGGAGGGTTTTGAGGTTTGCACAGACGCTTCAGGTATTGGTTTGGGTGCAGTTTTGATGCAGCAAGGCCGGGTGGTGGCTTATGCGTCTCGCCAGCTTAAGCCCCACGAGGAGAGTTACCCGACCCACGACCTAGAGCTTGCAGCTGTGGTGTTTGCTTTGCGGATTTGGCGTCTTTACCTGTACGGAGTGAGTTTCGTAGTCCGTACCGACCACCAGAGTTTGAGGTATGTGTTTTCTCAGAGGGATCTGAATATGAGGCAGCGTCGATGGATGGAATATCTGAAAGACTATGATTTCAGCATTGAGTATAAGCCTGGAAAGGCGAATGTGGTTGCAGATGCTTTGAGTAGAAAAGCACAGATGAGTCATCTGATGCTTAGAGAGTGGTAGCTGTGGCAGTCTGCGACAGAGGGGTCTTTCAGAGTTTCGTCCAGTCGTCGTCAGTTTGTGTTGGGCAGTTTGTTACCGGCTCCCGCCATTGTGAGACAGGTTGCTGAGGCTCAGCAGGCAGATCCCGTGTTGCACAGTGTGTTGCTTCTCCCAGAGGTTGAGCTTCACGAGGACGGGACTGTTAGGTTCCGAGATAGACTCTATGTTCCTGTTGAGGAGTCTATCAGGAGAGTTGTTTTGCAGGAAGTACATGGTTCCAGGTACTCGATTCATCCAGGGTCGACCAAGATGTATCACAGGTTGAGATGTCAGTTTTGGTGGCCTGGGATGAAGAGAGACATAGCGGCTTTTGTTGCTAGGTGTTTGGTCTGTTAGCAGGTGAAGGCCGAACATCAGCGTCCAGGAGGACTTGTGCAGCCGTTAGAGATTCCGATGTGGAAGTGGGACCATGTGACGACTGACTTTGTTTGTGGTTTGCCGAGGACAGCTGGAGGTTTTGACAGCATTTGGGTTCTTGTAGACAGATTGACGAAGACTGCCAGATTCTTGCCTGTCAGGACTAGTTGGGGTGTGAGTAGGTTGGCCGCGTTGTACGTAGAGCGGATTGTTCCTTTGCATGGAGTGCCGATCTCTATTGTGTCAGACAGGGATCCTCGCTTCACTTCTGGGTTCTGGCGCAGTTTCCAGAGAGCTTTGGGGATAGAGTTGGCTTTTAGTTCTGCCTACCACCCTCAGTCAGACGGTCAGTCAGAGCGGACTATCCAGACTTTGGAGGACATGCTTAGAGCTTGCTGTTTGGAGTGGCAGGGGTCGTGGACAGCTCACTTGCCGTTGGTTGAGTTTGCATATAATAATAGCTATCACTCCAGTATCGGTTTGGCACCATATGAGGCTTTGTACGGACGACCGTGTCGCACTCCTCTTGACTGGTTCGAGGTCGGCGAACGAGTTGTCACGGGGCCAGAGTTGGTTCAGCAGGCAGTTAGGTAGTTCAGCTTGTGAGACAGAGGCTTCAGTCAGCTCAGAGTCGGCAGAAGAGTTATGCAGATCAGCGCAGACGACCGCTCGAGTTTCAGGTAGGGGACCAGGTGTTTGTCCGTGTGTCTCCTATGAAGGGAGTGGTGAGGTTTGGTAGGCGTGGGAAGTTGAGTCCTCGCTTTATTGGATCTTTCACCATTTCTGAGCGTGTCGGAGGTTTGGCGTACAGACTTGAGCTTCCGTCAAAGTTGGCAGCAGTACACAATGTGTTCCACGTGTCGATGCTTCGGAGGTACCTTTCTGACGAGTCTCACAATCTGCAGAGTGCAGAGTGGTCTGAGGTGACTCCAGTGTTGACTGTACCAGAGTTTCCGTTGCACATTGAGGATCGCCGAGTTCAGAGGTTGAGGAACAAGGCTATCCCTTTAGTTCGTGTTGCGTGGCAGCGGCACTCCGGTGGTGAGTCGACATGGGAGCGGGAGGATGAAATGCGCGAGCAGTTTCCGTACCTCTTTGGTGAGTCTTCTTTCTTTATGTTGCTTGAATTTTGAGGGCAAAATTCCTTAAGGGGGGAGGGCTGTAAGGTCTCGGGTCTTTAGTGGATCCTTATTGGGTCTATTAGAGGTCCTGTGTGGTTGACGGCCAGGGCTTGCCGTTGAGTCAGAGTCAGCGTCCAGCGATGTGGACGTTTGATGTTGAACTCAGCGACAGGAGATCTGGACGTCAGTCTGCAGGCGGTTCAGTAGGCGACCAGTGATGTTGACGTCGACTAGCCAGTCCTGTTGAAATAGGGCAGCCCGAGAGCAGAACCCATTCTTCTCTTTTCCTCTCCTTCCCTCCACCTTAGCTTTTCTCCATTTCCTTAGCTTCTGTTGGTTGATCTGAGCTCGTGGGAAGGCCCTGGATCGCGTGGTGGTGCTTGATCGGGCGGGAAACGGGTGGTTTTGGTGCGATTCGCGCGGAGTCTTCGAGGGAATCCGGCGCGAGTAGTGGCTGTTCGGGGATTGTTTAAGCATTCTGAGGTAGGGACTTAACCCCTATAACCTTCCCTAGCAAACCAGCATGCCCAATTAAGTGAATTGGTGTGCAAATCATGGTTTAGGGTTTGGGTTGTATCATGCCGGAATTGAGGGTGATTTGGACAATCTAGGTGTTAGACTGTCTAATTTTGATATTCTGGTAGTTTGGATTGATGAGAGGAAGTGTTCCCCTCCATCAGTCGGAATTCTGTTGAGTATTTCTGCCCATTTGAACTGATTCGGTTCAGTTCTGGGTTTGGGGGACTGAAGACCTTAACGTCCACATCTGTTGACGTTGAGATCTTCAGGGGTGATTTAAACGACAAGGTCGATTGCCGTTTAGTTACTGTTAACGTCATGAGGAGTGTCGTTTACCTCTTTTTGGCGGCAATCGATATGGCCGTTAATCTCCTGTGTCCCAGCAGACTTAAGTGTTGTGTTTAGAGGCGATTGACATGTGATGTCCGCCCTAATAGCACATGTGGGCCAGGCTTAGAGTGTGACTCTGCCTGTGCGTATGAGTGACTAGTTGTGACTCGAGGTGTTTACTACTGTACGGGGTTTCAGACGTTGAGTGTGTTCCGTCTGTTGTACGCGCGTTGCGTTACCGTGTATCCATTTCTGTTGTGTTACCTAGGCGTGGGTGCGACTTCGTCTAGACGACTAGCGTGTGGTTATCCTCCGCTAGTGAGCCAAGACGCCGAGTGCGACTCTATCCTGTGCGTACTCCTTGTGGTGGTTTTGAGCCGGTCTCCGTGGATCCCCTTCTCTACCGCTAGGGTCAAGCGTAGGGGAAAAACCGGTCGTGGACCAGACGTGAGAGAGAGCGTCTGTAGTGTGCACACGTGGCTGGGGTTGAGAGCCCTGTGGTGACGGGACGCCGAGCCACAGACCCTAGCTGAGTCCTACTTGCTGTGTGTGAGAGTGTGTGTTACTGAGCCGCGAGGTTTACAGTTTTGTGTTGTGGTGCGACGTGTACTTACTTTCAGTTCTTACTTTCTGCACTTCAGTTCTGTTGCCGGTGGGGTTACTTTTCCCTACTGGGTCTCTTTTCTTGAGACTCACTCCCCTCCCTTTCAAGTGGGTCTTCGTCGACTCCCGTTCCAGGCGAGTCTAGCCACTCCGGTGTTGGTGCTCCTTAGCTGCAGTGAGTAGTACCTTTTTGTTGTACTTCTGTACTCTGTACTTTGCTCAGACTCTGAGTTGTATATGATATGTTCATATAGTGGAAATTTTACTGCTTTACATGGTGTGTATCTTCTTACATATAGTCTCCTCGGACTTTCACTTCCTACCCTTCCGAGCTTGTCTCGTGGGTTAGCGGGTCAGAATTCGGGTTACTGGTTGTTACTGGTAATGCGGATTCTGGGTCGTTACACTCTCTGTCATTGGTTACTCTGCTTGGCAATACATTAATCATTTAAAGCGTGTTTGGCTCATGAGATTTAAGTCCTACTGAGCGTTATCTCAACCTATGTTATTTGTGGTATGTTGTCAGGTAAGTAGGATGATGGCGTTACACACCAATGGGAAAGGACCAGAGTGATGAGAGACCATGTGTCATATCGATGGAGTTAGCCTAGTATAATAGAGTCTAGTTAGATACTTGCTTAAATTTCCTTTCCAATTTAATGATGTCATTGAGCCCTATGCATTGGCTCCGAATTAGTGGTTATAATAGTCTTTATGAATTATCAATAAAATGAAGAGTTATTCCAAGTATTTTCCATTAGTTGCTCTGAATCACTCGACTACTTTGTGCAATGTATACTATTATGTACTTTACTCACATCTCCCTGATTTATTCTACTGCTAAATTGGCGAGGCGTAACACTTGGCATAGCATCCCGATGGAATTTGACACCTAGTTTAGTGAGGTTGTGGAAGGGTCTACACCTCTGTGAGTGTTGGGAGACAAATCAGTGAACGAATTGCAACCTCCCAATTAATCTACGAACTTCTTTCAAATTTTTGGGAGGTGGCATATCTCATACTGCCTTCGCCTTGTTTTGATCAATCTCAATACCCTCTTGCTCACGATGAAACCTAAAATCTTATCTGATGAAACACCAAAGATGCACTTTTTAGGGTTCATTTTTATTGATACTCCCTTAACCTTTACAGAACCTTTGCTAGAACCCCAGGATGCTCAATCATTGTTCTCGACTTTACCACCAAGTCCACATATACCTCGATTTAGATGTGAATCTTGTCATGGATGATTTACATCATCACCATTCGGTAAGTAGCTCCAGCATTCTTTAACATGAAAGGTGTAAGGCCTTATATTTTTACTCACTTATATAGGTTTTAAATTGTGCTTATGTATGTGTGAGAATGTGTATATAAATTATTTTGGTCTTGTTGTAAATATGTATGTATATATTATGTATATTATGTAATGCATTGCATAGATGATATTATATTTAAAAATATACATTGTAAATTGTACATAACTGTGTGGTGTATATAGAGTTTTCTGCAGTTTTAAGTTTTGTTCTGTCGACCAGTAGGCGTCCACATCTGTAGACGCCGACCCCAAGTCAGCGGCCACATCGATGGACACTAACCCAGTATTGACGGCCAGTGATCTGGACATTTACCTCCCAGATCAGATGCGTTTGCAGATCCGGAAACACCTCCGGATATGCCGCCCTCTGATTAGGAAACTGTTCCCCAATGGTAACCTAGCCTACCCTCTTTGCGTCTCCGACCCTTAGCCTATAAAATACCCAGATTCCGGCCGGAGATGACCCCTTTTGACTCTTTTGTCAAAAACCCTAGTTTTCTCTATGCGAAACCCTCACTTCATGTTCTGAGATCCAGCGACTGGTGACTTCTTACGGCATTCTTCATCGACAAGGAGGGAGTCTGAACATTGGGGAAGGCTTCTCCGACATCGGGTTGTACTCTACATCGACATAGAACCCGAACCGGACGGATTCTGAAGGCTCTTTGGCTCTAGCTGAGGAGAGCTTCTTCGACCTATAACTCCATCCGTGGATTTTTACAAAGGCATGTAACCCATACCCATGGTCCATACATGTGTCTAGTAGGTCCTAGGAATTTTTACGGATTTTAATCGTGTCTTGGAACCCCCCTTTCTCTGGTGCTTTGTGAGTTCTGTCTTTTTTCTACAGACAGGAACTTAACGGCAATCTTTGCTGCCATTAATATCAGAAGTTGGCGGCGGCCTTTGTTTCCGTTAACATGGTAGGCAGCTGCCCCCTTTGCCGTTTAGTTCTTCAGGCAAGAACAGTGGACTGTACTCACCTTTATGATTTATTTTTCAGATTTCTGCATATGAGGATATACTGTAACTTTTATATGTTATGTAATATATGTAGTGGATCATGTTGTGTAATTTCTGTGAATTTTCGTTAATTGTACTATTTATTAAAATTCCTGAAATGCATGTTAGACAGGTTTTATATCTTGTAAATTTGATGTTTACATGATCCATGCGGAAATTGGGTACCATAGAATTTCTGTAAGATGTTTATAGATGTCAGTCTAGGCCACAAAAATGTGGGATTTTTCTGATATCTGTATAATTAATTATGATTTCTGAACTATAAAATAGTGAATATGTAGATTTAGTTTTAATTCTTCAATAAACTGTACGATGCAACCTAAATTCCTAAAAATTTCATGTGATGTTATAACTATAAATACAGGTCTTGAACTATTAAAAATGATTACAATACTATGATTTCATGAACAATCGAGTTATGAGTAAACATATAGAATCACTGTTTTAAATTCTATAAATCGTGCATAGCTCAGAAAAATGTGAAATTCTGTAAGAATGATGTCCACCCGTAAACAATCTGTGATAAAAATTTCTTGTGGACTAGACAACAGTAAGTAATAATTTGTTCATTTTATGAAGAAATGACTAATTAAAGTATGTTCATTGTAATTATAGATTAACTAAATAGTTTCAGCATGATTAATGTTAATCTATGGTAGATTAAATATTGTTAACAGTAGTATCATGATAGGGAACTAAAACCGTGTGTATACTTGTGAATATGGAAATAATGTGTTAAATAGTGTGAAATTGTATGTGTTTAAAAATGGAAATTATGTAAACGTGCCAATGGGTGACACTGCTACCTTAGAGTGCTGTGGAACTATACCGTAGTAAAGTCCCTACGGGAAGGTTCATATGTGTGTGATGTCCCATGGGCATTGGGATAAAATCCTGGAGGTGGACAAGTACCGCTGGTTGGGGTGGAGAGTGCTTCTCCTGGTTCTGCGCAGTAACTAAGATCTATCACTTGATTGCCTAGGTGATAAGATATATGTGTGTGATGTGACAAGTGTGTGTCCTTCTAGAGGTGGTTTGGACTATGTGTCATGGCATAAAATGAGATAATGTGATTTTGTTTATATGTGAAATGGGCATGTGTAAAAATGTGCAAAAGATTATGTGGAACTGTCAATTAATATGATAATATGTGAAATTGTGAACCAGACTATTAAATGTGTTATATCCATGTAAAAACAACAAGCTATTTATGTTTATAAATGCGTTGTGAATGTGAAGTTGTACCTAGAATCCATGGTAGGATCATCTCTTTCACTATGTGTAAATTCCATGCTTATATGGTTATTGTATCATGACATAAACATGATGAAAGGTGCTTGCAATTAGAATGATAAAGTATGTGTAGAAAGCATGTGATAAGTAATTTAATTCTAAATGTTAATATAAAGTATGTGGCCTATATCAAGGTAGTAGAACAACATGTGTGGATTTTTAAAAAGATTGTTAAATCCATGTTACATGAAATCGTGAATTGACTTAAAGGTAAATTGTCTATATGATGTGTGTATGTATTATGTGTGTGGATTTTCTTGCTGAGTCTTTGAACTCACTCTTGCTTCGGTGTACAGGTGCAGATATCTCTACTTCTTTGGAAAAGACAGTTAAGAGTGACTCCGAGCACGAGGAGTAGCACCTTCAGCATTTTGTACTTTTCTTTCATAGTATGTAATAAAGAACTTGATTTAATTCAGTGGTGGACAATGTAATTTACTTTAATATTTCAGTTGTGAAATGTTTAGTTCCTTCTTGTACTATATAGACGATGGATAATTGTGGATGATGGAATAAGATCTTTTATTTAGTTCTTTATTTCCATTGTATGTGTTTATATTTGTGTACAACTCATCTTATTGTATGTGTTGGGTAAATGTCCCACTGTGGCGATGCTTTCTATATCGACGTGGGTTGGTATAACCGTACCGATATAAAGAGAGTCGTTATAGAGATTGGTATCAAAGAGATGGTTGAGATTGTACATAAATATGCATATACCATCATCTTCATTATATGCTAAGTCTCTATAGATTGTCCACATAGTTAGGAATCTGATAGATTAGTCCTTAATTGTGATTAAATTATTTTACAATATATGGCTTCACGCGGTAGACGTGGTGGTGTACCTGCTCATGATGGCGAGTAGAGGAGAGATGAGCCTAGGCATGAGGACCAGGGTGAGCAGCAGGCCCCATCACCCTAGGGTCCTGTGCTTCCTCCTCCACCGCCAGTGGACTATGGAGTGTTCATGCAGGGTTTAGTGTAGGCCATGCAGACGCAGGCCCACACCCAGGCTGCACTCCAGGCTCAGCTGGAGGCTCAGCAGGCTCAGGTTAGAATGATAGATGAAGTAGTCTGTTTTACTTGATGATCTGTTTATTATGTTGCTTATGTTGTTCGTTGTAGCAGGCTCAGGTGCCAGCTCCCCAGGCTGACCATGGTGGACCCTCCATCATGGAAAGGTTTAAGAGGATGTCGCCACCCTCTTTTAAGGGGGAGAGCGATCCGTTACTTGCTGAGAGCTGGAAGAGGGAGATCGAGAAGATCTTCCGGGCTATTAGGTGTGCGGATGATGACAAGGTCACGTTAGCCACCTATATGCTACAGATATGTGTAAGTTATTCATGTAGTCATTCCTTAAGCCTAGATTATTATAGTTTAGTTCTTATAGAATGTTTTGGCAGGAGCGAGCCGACGTGTGGTGGTCCTCGTTGCTACGTACCCGGTTCAAGGGCGGTGCTGTAGAGGTGTTTTGGGACGAGTTTGTATGGCTCTTTCGGGCCAAGTTCATTCCGGAGCACATCCAGGACAAGATGGAGCAGGAGTTTCTCACGTTTACTCAGGGCTCCATGACCGTGCTGGAATACGAGGCTAGGTTTGCCGAGCTATCGAAGTATGCCCCTCATATTGTAGCTGATGAGCGTGGGAAGGTGAGGAAATTTGTGATGGGTCTGAGACCATCACTGAGGACGAGGTTGGTGTCTTTCGACCATCGTACCCTCGAGCAGGCCCTTAGCGCAGCGTGTCGTCAGGAGGGAGAGATGGAGCAGTACCTGGAAGAGAAGAAGGCTTCTCAGAAGAGGCTTGTGGCTCCTTTTCAGAGGCAGGATAGGAAGAAGGCAGCTTTCCAATCACCGCAGCGTCCCGTGACATCAGGAAGCAGTCAGGTATCTTCTCAACGTTCCCCTAGTGTCAAGAAGGAGTGTCCTCATTGCGGGAGGGCACATGGTGGTTCAGAATGCTAGAAGATGGCGGGGAAGTGTCTAAAGTGCAGGAGCAGTGAGCACAAGATCAGGGATTGCCCCAGACTTCAGCAGGGAGTTCAGCATGGAGCGGCTCCAGCGGCAGCAGTAGTAGCAGCAGCGCCAGCGACAGGACGACCAGGGAGACCTCGAGGACCAGCTCAGGTGTTCGCGTTAGCTCGTGAGGACGCCGAGTAGGCGAAGCATGTTACCGAAGGTATAATTTTGTTCTTAGGTGTTCACGTTCGGGTTTTATTTAATACAGGTGCCACTTACTCGTTCATTTCCGAGCGTTTTGCTAGGCAATTAGCATTAGAGTCGGGATTAGAGTCTGAGGAGTTAGAAGTCCCTTTGTCTGTACACACACTTGCGGGCACGGTATCGACTAGGAAGTGTATTCCATCTTTACCCGTGTGCATTGAGGATAGAGTCCTTGAAGGGTGCTTCTTCTTGCTTAAGATGAAGGACTATGATGCTATTCTTGGTCTGGATTGGCTAGAGGAGCACTATGCATTAGTGGATTGTCGTGGGAAGAAGATTGTTTTCTGCATTCCTGGTGAGGACGAGTTTTCTCATCCTTTGCTAAGGAATTTAGCAGGAAAGGTTGTCATCTCTGCCATGAAGGTGATGCGTATAGTTAACAAGGGTTGTGACGCTTTTCTTGCCAGAGTGGTATTAGTACCCAAGGTTGATGAGCCACCTACTCTTGCAGAGATAGATGTAGTGCAGAATTTTTCAGATGTCTTTCCCGATGATTTATCTGGATTGCCACCGGCTAGAGAGATAGAGTTCACGCTAGAGTTGCTTCCTTGCACCTCTCCTATCTCGAAGGCCCCTTATCGGATGGCACCTGTGGAGTTAGCAGAGCTAAGGAAGCAGTTGCAGGATTTGTTAGATAAGGGATTCATACGCCCTAGCGTTTCTCCTTGGGGCTCACCTATATTGTTTGTAAAGAAGAAGGATGGGTCACTCAGGTTATGCATCGATTATAGGAAGCTAAACCAAGTGACGGTGAAGAACAGGTATCCCTTACCTCGGATTGATGATTTGTTTGACCAGCTACAGAATGCATCAGTCTTTTCCAAGATTGATTTGTGTTCTGGCTATCATCAGTTAAGGATTAGGAGTGAGGATGTGTCCAAGACGGCCTTTAGAACCCGTTATGGACATTATGAGTTTTTGGTCTGACCAACGCCCCGGCAGCGTTCATGGATCTCATGAACATGGTGTTTAGACCATATTTAGATAGTTTTGTGGTAGTTTTCATTAATGACATGTTGGTCTATTCTCCGGATGAGGCCACACACCGTCAGCATTTAAGGGTAGTGTTAGAGGTTCTCCGTGAGCACAAGTTGTATGCCAAGTTCAGCAAGTGTGATTTTTGGATGCACGAGGTTCATTTCCTTAGGCATGTTATCTCTGGTGCTGGTGTAGCAGTTGATCCAGCGAAGGTCCAGGCAGTGTTAGATTGGGAGATTCCTAGGACCCCTTCGGAGATTCGGAGTTTCCTTGGTTTGGCGGGTTATTATCGGCATTTTATTGAGGGATTTTAATCTCTCGCAGCCCCATTAACCAAGCTGACCAGGAAGGGTGAGAAGTTTGTTTGGTCCGAGGAATGTGAGAGTAACTTTCAGTTATTGAAGGCTAAGCTTACTTTTACTCCAGTATTGGTATTACCTAGTGGTGATGAAGGTTTTGCCATTTATACGGATGCATCTCGGATTGGCCTTGGCTGTGTGTTGATGCAGTAAGGAAAGGTAGTAGCATATTCTTCTCGGCAATTGAAGGAGCATGAGCGTAACTATCCGACTCATGATTTTGAGCTTGCGGCAGTAGTACATGCACTGAAGATCTGGAGACACTATCTTTATGGTGTAAGGTTTGAGGTGTTCACTGACCACAAGAGTCTGAAGTATCTTTTCTCCCAAAAGGAATTAAACCTGAGGCAGAGAAGATGGATTGAGTTCCTGAAGGACTATGACTTTACCTCCAATATCATCCTGGAAAGGCGAATGTTGTAGCGGATGCCCTTAGTAGGAGGAGGTCATCACTCCAACGGGATTGGAAGATGTTGGAGGATGCGGCGTGTACGATGACTGAGTTGGAGCCATCATTATGTCAGGCCTTTGTAGCTCAGTTGTCCATTAGGTCTTCAGTGTTGGATGAGGTGATTGAGCAACAGAAAGCCGACCCTAGACTCCAAGAGTTAGTGGGAAAGTTAGGCATTACTCGTGATGAGGATGGTGTGATTAGATTCCATCACCGTGTTTGTGTTCCCAACATTGTAGATGTCTGTGAGCATGTCTTAGCAGAGGCTCATAGGTCGAGATTCTCTATTCATCAGGGTAACACTAAGATGTACCAGGATTTGAAGAGATCTTTTTGGTGGTCTGGCATGAAGAAGGATGTAGCAGAGTTTGTATCTAGATCTCGTGTGTGCCAGCAAGTGAAGGCCGAGCGGAAGCGACCATCTGGTCTTATGCATAAGATGGAGATTCCAGTATGGAAGTGGGAAGCTATCACTATGGATTTTGTTATGGGTTTGCCTCGATCTAGACGGGGTAATGACTCGATTTGGGTAGTGGTAGATAGATTCTCGAAGACTGCACATTTCTTGCCTATGAAGAAGAAGCAGTCAGTAGAGAGTTTAGCTAGATTGTATGTTAGTAGTATTATTAGATTGCATGGGGTACCGAAGTCGATCATTTCGGATCGAGATCCAAGATTTACTTCGAGGCTGTGGAAGGGTCTTCAGGATGCGTTAGGTTCAGAGTTGAAGCTTAGTTTGACGTTTCATCCCCAGACAGATGGACAGTCCGAGAGGACTATTCAGACGCTCGAGGATATGTTGAGGGCGTGTGTGCTGGATTGGAAGTGTAAGGCCCCGAATTTCTTTTTCCCACTTCTATTTTATGTATATGATGTTTACTTGTTCTTGCATAAATGGCGTGCATGAAAATGGTGCATATTATAGATATAAATTTTGCATGTGTATATGCGTGGATGTATATTATTATCGTGAATATGAGTAATTGGCCAATTTTGTGTATAAGGTATCTATTCAAATATTATGCAAGTACCATCTAAATATTGAATTGTACCTTATATTACCCCTTTCATGGATATTGTGTACGAATATATGAAGTGCATATGTGTATGTGCGCATGTATGTTATCTTATGCATGTGATAATTGTGTACCTAATTTTACATATGTAACACCTTGGTATACTTAGGTATGCATATGTATGTTTAGTTGTAAACATTGCCCATTGCGTGGTGTAGTTAATGTGTACATTGTACTTCATACATTGCATGTACATATAGAGCGCAAGTATGGTAGGTGTATTTAGTAGTGTATATTGTAATTCCATGCTCCTCATGAATAACATGCATGTATTTTTATGACATTTAGGTGAGAATAAGCAATTAGCTAAATTGTGCATATTGTACATATTAAGGAATCCCATGCATATAGTACTTAAGTAATGTTGTGCAA
The DNA here is from genome assembly GCA_014218235.1 of Colocasia esculenta. Lineage (NCBI taxonomy): Eukaryota > Viridiplantae > Streptophyta > Magnoliopsida > Alismatales > Araceae > Colocasia > Colocasia esculenta. Next base: position 166,108,956 of record CM024754.1, on the reverse strand, counting down.
GTTAATCTAATTACTGGTGTGCATGTGGTATCTAGCTATTGCATGCATAATGTACATAAGTATGTTACATCCGTGTATGTATGCTATATATATATGCCAAATCCAGTGAGTGCAAGCAAGAACTATTTTATTGAATAGATTATTCCTAGCTAACTTAAATCATATTGTCTCCTAATGATCCTTGAAACCCTTGCAATTCTTGTCACTTTATTTTGCTGCATGTTGCATCATGCTTATGTAAAACATCACGTACGCGTAGGTAGATATCTACGTACGTATTGGCTAGTTGTGCTTATGATGCATGTGAATAATTATATGGTAAATATGGTTTGAATGCATGGTGTGATAGTGTGTATACTATGTTACATACATTGTATGTATATATGTATAAGTTGAACATGATTTCTGCATGATTTTAAGTTCTGGCAGAAGAGTGTCTTGGCGTCAACATGGATGGACGCCGATGATATGTCAGCGTCCATATCGACTGACGCCAACCCTAATGTAGCCGTCCATGGATGTGGACGTCAATATCCCTAATTTTCTGTGCGCAACAGAGCGCAGAGAGCACTCATTGGGCCAGGCTTCTGATTGGGGAGATGTCTTCCCAACGGCTCTTACCTGTCCCTTCAACCCCTGTGCGAGCCCCTCTTGTCCCTTAGTCTTTAAAACACATCCCTTTTGCAACCTAGAGAGCTCTCTTGGCTCTTTACTAGAAAGGAAACCCTAACTGAGAGAGAGAGGAAGGACTGACCTTGGAGGGCTTGGATCCGGCGACTGGAGGCGTTTTCTGGTGATCTTCTACGACAAGGAGGAAGGCCATACGTAGGAGAAGGCTTCCCTGGCGTTGGACTGCAGCCTGCAACCCCCTAGAACCCGGAGCAAAGGATTTCTGGAGGCTTCTTGGCGCTGCCCAAGGAGGGCTTCATCAGCTTATTCCGATCTTGTAGATTTATTTGAGAGGCAAGTAACCCATAGATCTCAATCCTATACATGTGCCCTAGGTCCCAGCAATTTTTGTGGATTTTAAATCGTGTCCTGGACCCTCCTTTTCACTGGGTATTTGGAGTTCGGTCTGTGCTGTTGCACAGACAGGAACTTGGCGTCAATACCCTTGACGCCAAGATCTCCCATCGGCGTCCATCGATCGTGCCGTCGAAACCCTTGAACGGCCAGAGGCTGCCGCCAAGTTCTTCAATAGAACAATGAGCTGTTCTTCCTGGTAGATGATTATTTTTGATATGTTTTCGCAATGAGGATATAGTGTAAATTCTATATGCTATGTAAAATAGATGATGTGATGTGTGTGAAAATTTCTGCATTTTTCTGTGGATGGCATGAATTTTTAGATTATTGAAATACATGTTGGGAAAAGATGGATTATGCATGTTCATCTACTGTCTACCTAATTCCTGAGGAATTAAATGCCCTAGATTTTTCTATACCATGTGCATATGTATCAGTCCATGCCCTAAAATTTTGAGAATTTTTCCATGACTGTGGGATTTACTGGAATTTCTGTTTTGGAAATGAAAGACATGCATAGAAATTGTAAAATTTACATTAAATTGTGTGCTGTGCAATAAATCAAGGGAAAATTTCTGTGATGATGATTATGTTAGAATCAGGTTGTGAATGGTTAAATCTGATGTTCGTGTTATGTTCCATGTTAAAGTGAATTATGAATAGCATGAAACTGAATGTTTTAATTTCTGTAAATGTAATATGATTCAGAAAAATCTGAAAAATTGTATGTGCGATTATAAACCTTAAAATTGTCTGTGGTTAAAATCTCATGTTATTTTGATGACAGTAAGTATTGTTATGGATTTTTAATGTGAAAAATGACTATGTGAGCATGTTAATTGTGACTTGATGTGATTCAGTAAATTTCAGTATGATTATATCTGTATTATGATTATTTGGCAGTTGCAACAGTGAGGTTAAAATCAGTAAATGAGGACTTATGTGTGTATGAATTATGTATGAGTGTGTACATGGGACGTGAGAGAACAAGTGGTGTAGGTGTGTAAATGGTTAATGTGACAAGATAAACAAACATGCCCATAAGACACTGCCACCCTAGATGCTTGGAGCTGTACCGTAGTAATGCCCCTACGGGAAAGCTCAATGTGTATGTGATACCCTAGAGAAGGGTCTTGATAAAGTGTATACCCTGGCAAAGGGTCTTGTGAAATCCTGGAGGTGGACAAGTTCCACTGGTAATGGTGGGAAGGGCTTTCCCCGGTTTCTGCAGGAACTAAGACTTATCACTATGCCGGTGATTAAGTAAGTGAATGTGAATGTGTGTGTTATGTGATCGTCTATGTGGTGGTTTGGGCTGTGTCTTGGCATTAAGTGAAAATAAGTATAAGTGTGATGTGAAAAGTGATATGTGTTCATAGCACAAGGTATGTGCAAGATATGTGTAAATGTGGCACATGTTATGTGCAAAAGTGAAATGATAAGAAGTGTGTGAATGTGAAAGAGGAAATAATGGGAAATGTGTGTAAGTATTGTGTGATAAAACCAAAGTGAGTGTATGTGAAAGCCAAGGTTTATCATATGGTTGTGTGTAATGAGAAAAATAGTATAAGTGTAAATGACAATAGTGTTAATTGATAAATTGTTTATTGATGTGTACAAATGTGTGTGTGTATGTGTTTATGTATAAATTGTCAATTGCTAAAAGTGATGTTACCATTAGTACCAAAATGTAAGTATATGCTTTCATATTCATGGAATTTGAATGATTGGATGCACATGTGTTTAGTATTATGTTGTATAGTTAAAAGTGATCCCTATGCAAAGGTAATATGAATGTGATAAAATTGTATAAAATCAGCAAGCTAAATGTGAAGTAAATTGTTATGATTGCATGCGAAGTGAGTTAGAAATCATGCTAGGAGTGCCACCTATCTTGTACATGTTTCCATGGTTTAGTTGTGCAACTTTACAATGACTTGGATAAAGCATGAAAACGTGTGAATGTGTATTTTACTCATGTTAATGACACCATGATGTTAGTGATCTTGTTTAGATTCTAGTTTTACATTTGTTTAGATAATTGTTTAATGGAATTTGTTTAGGTTATAGCATGATCATGTATGATTTAACTGCTGAAATTTTATTGTGTTAATTGGTAAAAAGCATGTATGTATTGAATCTTAAGTTACTTGCTGAGTCTATTGCGTAGACTCACTCTTGCTAAACATTTCAGGAAATTAGCAGCGGAGGAGCTAGCAAGAATTGAAGTGGAGTTGGACTAAAGGATTGAAGAATTGTAATTTATATTTCATAAGTATGTAATGCTACAATTGAAATTTGGATTTTGTTCAAATGTACTTGGAGTCGGCTATGTATTTGGAACATTTTGCACTTATGTTATCTCTTGTTGACTATACAGACTGTGGTATGTGGATTTAAAAGTTGATGGAATGAGATTCATTTAAATTCCGTTGCATTTATTCGACTCTATTTGTGTATATCTCAGCTCATTTGTTACTTGTTGGGGTATTCTCCCCTGTAGCGGCTTGCTCTCATCCGACGTGGGTTGGTATAACCGTACCGGGTGGAAGTGGGTCGTTGCAGAGATGGTATCAGAGCCCTTTGGGTTGAGCTTATACATAAATAGCCATCAACTAAATCACATCTCTAAGTCTTTGTAGTGGATAGCCAGATCCAAGGAATAATTAAGATAGTACTAGAAAAGTAGTAAGATAATTACATGATAGCATGTTAGGTATGAGGATAAATGGAGTTTAACTTAGTGTTTATTTTGTAGCAATGGCTGGAAGGACTCGACGTTCGAGCCTGCCCATTCAAGATGAGGAATTAAGTAGGACTGACGGAGAGCAACATGAAGTACCAGCACCTCAGGGATCGCCTGCGCCACCCCCGCCACCGTTGGCTGATTATGGTACAGTCATGCAAGGGATTGTACAAGCAATACAAACTCAAGCGCAAACACAAGCGGCTTTTCAAACTCAGTTTGAGGCTCAGGTTCCAGCACCAGCTCAACAGGACCGTGGTTTAGGAGGTGTATCCGTCATGGAGAGGTTCAAGAGGATGGCTCCACCCTCTTTTAAGGGGGAGAGTGAGCCGTTAGTTGCAGAAAGTTGGCTCAGGGAAATCGAAAAGATATTCCGAGCTATCAGGTGTGCAGAGGATGACAAGATCAGTCTGGCGTCATACATGCTTCAGGAGCGAGCGGATGTGTGGTGGTCTTCCGTTCTTCGCACGCGGTTTGAGGGAGTGGAGCTAGAGGTTACTTGGGAAGATTTCGTAAGGATGTTTCAGGCCAAGTATGTTCCTGAGCATATACAGGACAAAATGGAGCAGGAATTCTTAGCATTGACTCAGGGATCGATGACAGTTTTGGAGTATGAGGCTAGATTTGCAGAGTTGTCTAGATATGCACCACACATAGTTGTTGATGAGAGGCGCAAGGTAAGGAAGTTTGTAATGGGGCTTAGACCGTCAATGAGGGCCAGACTGGCGGCGTTTGACCTTAGAACTATGGATGTAGCTCTTAGCGCGGCGTGCAAACAAGAGAGTGAAATGGAGTTGTACTTGGCAGAGAAGAAAGCAAGACTAGAAATGTTGCCAGAACCATTTCAGCGGCAAAGGAGGAAGATGAAGAAGCTCATGAAAAGACAGCAACCAACTATGGTACCAATAGAATCAACCTTTCAGCCAGTAGTTTCGGCCGGCAACGAGAAGCCCGTATGTGTGCATTGTGGCAAGCGCCACGGCGGAGACGTATGTTGGACGAGGTTAGGAAGATGTCTCAAGTGTGGTAGCAAGAACCATCGGATTAAAGACTGTCCGAATCAGAAGAAGAGGTTTGTTCCCCGAGATGTTCAAGTAGTAAGGAAGCCACCGGTAGGAATTTAGGCACCGGTCTAAGTGGACTAGAAGCGGCAACGAGATGTCATCAAGGGTACGTGATCCGATCTTCGAGGACGAAGATCTCTTTAAGGGGGAGAGGGTGTAAGGCCCCGAATTTCTTTTTCCCGCTTCTATTTTATGTATATGATGTTTACTTGTTCTTGCATAAATGGCGTGCATGAAAATGGTGCATATTATAGATATAAATTTTGCATGTGTATATGCGTGGATGTATATTATTATCGTGAATATGAGTAATTGGCCAATTTTGTGTATAAGGTATCTATTCAAATATTATGCAAGTACCATCTAAATATTGAATGTACCTTATATTACCCCTTTCATGGATATTGTGTACGAATATATGAAGTGCATATGTGTATGTACGCATGTATGTTATCTTATGCATGTGATAATTGTGTACCTAATTTTACATATGTAACACCTTGGTATACTTAGGTATGCATATGTATGTTTAGTTGTAAACATTGCCCATTGCGTGGTGTAGTTAATGTGTACATTGTACTTCATACATTGCATGTACATATAGAGCGCAAGTATGGTAGGTGTATTTAGTAGTGTATATTGTATTCCATGCTCCTCATGAATAACATGCATGTATTTTTATGACATTTAGGTGAGAATAAGCAATTAGCTAAATGTGCATATTGTACATATTAAGGAATCCCATGCATATAGTACTTAAGTAATGTTGTGCAAGTTAATCTAATTACCGGTGTGCATGTGGTATCTAGCTATTGCATGCATAATGTACATAAGTATGTTACATCCGTGTATGTATGCTATATATATATGCCAAATCCAGTGAGTGCAAGTAAGAACTATTTTATTGAATAGATTATTCCTAGCTAACTTAAATCATATTGTCTCCTAATGATCCTTGAAACCCTTGCAATTCTTGTCACTTTATTTTGCCGCATGTTGTATCATGCTTATGTAAAACCTCACGTACGCGTAGGTAGATATCTACGTACGTATTGGCTAGTTGTGCTTATGAATGCATGTGAATAATTATATGGTAAATATGGTTTGAATGCATGGTGTGATAGTGCATATACTATGTTACATGCATTGTATGTTATATGTATAAGTTGAACATGATTTCTGCATGATTTTAAGTTCTGGCAGAAGAGTGTCTTGGCGTCAACATGGATGGACGCCCATGATATGTCAGCGTCCATATCGACTGACGCCAACCCTAATGTAGCCGTCCATGGATGTGGACGTCAATATCCCTAATTTTCTGTGCGCAACAGAGCGCAGAGAGCACTCATTGGGCCAGGCTTCTGATTGGGGAGATGTCTTCCCAACGGCTCTTACCTGTCCCTTCAACCCCTGCGAGCCCCTCTTGTCCCTTAGTCTTTAAAACACATCCCTTTTGCAACCTAGAGAGCTCTCTTGGCTCTTTACTAGAAAGGAAACCCTAACTGAGAGAGAGAGGAAGGACTGACCTTGGAGGGCTTGGATCCGGCGACTGGAGGCGTTTTCTGGTGATCTTCTACGACAAGGAGGAAGGCCATACGTAGGAGAAGGCTTCCCTGGCGTTGGACTGCAGCCTGCAACCCCCTAGAACCCGGAGCAAAGGATTTCTGGAGGCTTCTTGGCGCTGCCCAAGGAGGGCTTCATCAGCTTAATCCGATCTTGTAGATTTATTTGAGAGGCAAGTAACCCATAGATCTCAATCCTATACATGTGCCCTAGGTCCCAGCAATTTTTGTGGATTTTAAATCGTGTCCTGGACCCTCCTTTTCACTTGGTATTTGGAGTTCGGTCTGTGCTGTTGCACAGACAGGAACTTGGCGTCAATACCCTTGACGCCAAGATCTCCCATCGGCGTCCAGCGATCGTGCCGTCCAAACCCTTGAACGGCCAGAGGCTGCCGCCAAGTTCTTCAGGATAGAACAGTGAGCTGTTCTTCCTGGTAGATGATTATTTTCGATATGTTTTCGCAATGAGGATATAGTGTAAATTTTATATGCTATGTAAAATAGATAATGTGATGTGTGTGGAAATTTCTGCATTTTTCTGTGGATGGCATGAATTTTTAGATTATTGAAATACATGTTGGGAAAAGATGGATTATGAATGTTCATCTACTGTCTACCTATTTCCTGAGGAATTAAATGCCCTAGATTTTTCTATACCATGTGCATATGTATCAGTCCATGCCCTGAAATTTTGAGAATTTTTCCATGACTGTGGGATTTACTGGAATTTCTGTTTTGAAATGAAAGACATGCATAGAAATTGTAAAATTTACATTAAATTGTGTGCTGTGCAATAAATCAAGGGAAAATTTCTGTGATGATGATTATGTTAGAATCAAGGTTTGGAATGGTTAAATCTGATGTTCGTGTTATGTTCCATGTTAAAGTGAATTATGAATAGCATGAAACTGAATGTTTTAATTTCTGTAAATGTAATATGATTCAGAAAAATCTGAAAAATTGTATGTGCGATTATAAACCTTAAAATTGTCTGTGGTTAAAATCTCATGTTATTTTGATGACAGTAAGTATTGTTATGGATTTTTAATGTGAAAAATGACTATGTGAGCATGTTAATTGTGACTTGATGTGATTCAGTAAATTTCAGTATGATTATATCTGTATTATGATTATTTGGCAGTTGCAACAGTGAGGTTAAAATCAGTAAATGAGGACTTATGTGTGTATGAATTATGTATGAGTGTGTACATGGGACGTGAGAGAACAAGTGGTGTAGGTGTGTAAAATGGTTAATGTGATAAGATAAACAAACATGCCCATAAGACACTGCCACCCTAGATGCTTGGAGCTGTACCGTAGTAATGCCCCTACGGGAAAGCTCAATGTGATATGTGATACCCTAGAGAAGGGTCTTGATAAAGTGTATACCCTGGCAAAGGGTCTTGTAAATCCTGGAGGTGGACAAGTTCCACTGGTAATGGTGGGAAGGGCTTTCCCCGGTTTCTGCAGGAACTAAGACTTATCACTATGCCGGTGATTAAGTAAGTGAATGTGAATGTGTGTGTTATGTGATCGTCTATGTGGTGGTTTGGGCTGTGTCTTGGCATTAAGTGAAAATAAGTATAAGTGTGATGTGAAAAGTGATATGTGTTCATAGCACAAGGTATGTGCAAGATATGTGTAAATGTGGCACATGTTATGTGCAAAAGTGAAATGATAAGAAGTGTGTGAATGTGAAAGAGGAAATAATGGGAAATGTGTGTAAGTATTGTGTGATAAAACCAAAAGTGAGTGTATGTGAAAGCCAAGGTTTATCATATGGTTGTGTGTAATGAGAAAATAGCATAAGTGTAAATGACAATAGTGTTAATTGATAAATTGTTTATTGATGTGTACAAATGTGTGTGTGTATGTGTTTATGTATAAATTGTCAATTGCTAAAAGTGATGTTACCATTAGTACCAAAATGTAAGTATATGCTTTCATATTCATGGAATTTGAATGATTGGATGCACATGTGTTTAGTATTATGTTGTATAGTTAAAAGTGATCCCTATGTAAAGGTAATATGAATGTGATAAAATTGTATAAAATCAGCAAGCTAAATGTGAAGTAAATTGTTATGATTGCATGCGAAGTGAGTTAGAAATCATGCTAGGAGTGCCACCTATCTTGTACATGTTTCCATGGTTTAGTTGTGCAACTTTACAATGACTTGGATAAAGCATGAAAACGTGTGAATGTGTATTTTACTCATGTTAATGACACCATGATGTTAGTGATCTTGTTTAGATTCTAGTTTTACATTTGTTTAGGTAATTGTTTAATGGAATTTGTTTAGGTTATAGCATGATCATGTATGATTTCACTGTTGAAATTTTATTGTGTTAATTGGTAAAAAGCATGTATGTATTGAATCTTAAGTTACTTGCTGAGTCTATTGCGTAGACTCACTCTTGCTAAACATTTCAGGAAATTAGCAGCGGAGGAGCTAGCAAGAATTGAAGTGGAGTGGACTAAAGGATTGAAGAATTGTAATTTATATTTCATAAGTATGTAATGCTACAATTGAAATTTGGACTTTGTTCAAATGTACTTGGAGTCGGCTATGTATTTGGAACATTTTGCACTTATGTTATCTCTTGTTGGACTATACAGACTGTGGTATGTGGATTTAAAAGTTGATGGAATGAGATTCATTTAAATTCCGTTGCATTTATTCGACTCTATTTGTGTATATCTCAGCTCATTTGTTACTTGTTGGGGTATTCTCCCCTGTAGCGGCTTGCTCTCATCCGACGTGGGTTGGTATAACCGTACCGGGTGGAAGTGGGTCGTTGCAGAGATGGTATCAGAGCCCTTTGGGTTGAGCTTATACATAAATAGCCATCAACTAAATCACATCTCTAAGTCTTTGTAGTGGATAGCCCGATCCAAGGAATAATTAAGATAGTACTAGAAAAGTAGTAAGATAATTACATGATAACATGTTAAGTATGAGGATAAATGGAGTTTAATTTAGTGTTTATTTTGTAGCAATGGCAGGAAGGACTCGACGTTCGAGCCTGCCCATTCAAGATGAGGAATTGAGTAGGACCGACGGAGAGCAACATGAAGTACCAGCACCTCAAGGATCGCCTGCGCCACCCCCGCCACCGTTGGCTGATTATGGTACAGTCATGCAAGGGATTGTACAAGCAATACAAACTCAAGCGCAAAACAAGCGGCTTTTCAAACTCAGTTTGAGGCTCAGGTTCCAGCACCAGCTCAACAGGACCGTGGTTCAGGAGGTGTATCCGTCATGGAGAGGTTCAAGAGGATGGCTCCACCCTCTTTTAAGGGGGAGAGTGAGCCGTTAGTTGCAGAAAGTTGGCTCAGGGAAATCGAAAAGATATTCCGAGCTATCAGGTGTGCAGAGGATGACAAGATCAGTCTGGCGTCATACATGCTTCAGGAGCGAGCGATGTGTGGTGGTCTTCCGTTCTTCGCACGCGGTTTGAGGGAGTGGAGCTAGAGGTTACTTGGGAAGATTTCGTAAAGATGTTTCAGGCCAAGTACGTTCCTGAGCATATACAGGACAAAATGGAGCAGAAATTCTTAGCATTGACTCAGGGATCGATGACAGTTTTGGAGTATGAGGCTAGATTTGCAGAGTTGTCTAGATATGCACCACACATAGTTGTTGATGAGAGGCGCAAGGTAAGGAAGTTTGTAATGGGGCTTAGACCGTCAATGAGGGCCAGACTGGCGGCGTTTGACCTTAGAACCATGGATGTAGCTCTTAGAGCGGCGTGCAAACAAGAGAGTGAAATGGAGTTGTACTTGGCAGAGAAGAAAGCAAGACTAGAAATGTTGCCAGAACCATTTCAGCGGAAAAGGAGGAAGATGAAGAAGCTCATGAAAAGACAGCAACCAACTATGGTACCAATAGAATCAACCTTTCAGCCAGTAGTTTCGGCCGGCAACGAGAAGCCCGTATGTGTGCATTGTGGCAAGCGCCACGGCGGAGACGTATGTTGGACGAGGTTAGGAAGATGTCTCAAGTGTGGTAGCAAGAACCATCGGATTAAAGACTGTCCGAATCAGAAGAAGAGGTTTGTTCCCCGAGATGTTCAAGTAGTAAGGAAGCCACCGGTAGGAATTTAGGCACCGGTCTAAGTGGACTAGAAGCGGCAACGAGATGTCATCAAGGGTACGTGATCCGATCTTCGAGGACGAAGATCTCTTTAAGGGGGAGAGGGTGTAAGGCCCCGAATTTCTTTTTCCCGCTTCTATTTTATGTATATGATGTTTACTTGTTCTTGCATAAATGGCGTGCATGAAAATGGTGCATATTATAGATATAAATTTTGCATGTGTATATGCGTGGATGTATATTATTATCGTGAATATGAGTAATTGGCCAATTTTGTGTATAAGGTATCTATTCAAATATTATGCAAGTACCATCTAAATATTGAATTGTACCTTATATTACCCCTTTCATGGATATTGTGTACGAATATATGAAGTGCATATGTGTATGTACGCATGTATGTTATCTTATGCATGTGATAATTGTGTACCTAATTTTACATATGTAACACCTTGGTATACTTAGGTATGCATATGTATGTTTAGTTGTAAACATTGCCCATTGCGTGGTGTAGTTAATGTGTACATTGTACTTCATACATTGCATGTACATATAGAGTGCAAGTATGGTAGGTGTATTTAGTAGTGTATATTGTAATTCCATGCTCCTCATGAATAACATGCATGTATTTTTATGACATTTAGGTGAGAATAAGCAATTAGCTAAATTGTGCATATTGTACATATTAAGGAATCCCATGCATATAGTACTTAAGTAATGTTGTGCAAGTTAATCTAATTACTGGTGTGCATGTGGTATCTAGCTATTGCATACATAATGTACATAAGTATGTTACATCCGTGTATGTCTGCTATATATATATGCCAAATCTAGTGAGTGCATGCAAGAACTATTTTATTGAATAGATTATTCCTAGCTAGCTTAAATCATATTGTCTCCTAATGATCCTTGAAACCCTTGTAATTCTTGTCACTTTATTTTGCCGCATGTTGCATCATGCTTATGTAAACATCACGTACGCGTAGGTAGATATCTACGTACGTATTGGCTAGTTGTGCTTATGAATGCATGTGAATAATTATATAGTAAATATGGTTTGAATGCATGGTGTGATAGTGCGTATACTATGTTACATACGTTGTATGTATATATGTATAAGTTGAACATGATTTCTGCATGATTTTAAGTTCTGGCAGAAGAGTGTCTTGGCGTCAACATGGATGGACGCCCATGATATGTCAGCGTCCATATCGACTGACGCCAACCCTAATGTAGCCGTCCATGGATGTGGACGTCAATATCCCTAATTTTCTGTGCGCAACAGAGCGCAGAGAGCACTCATTGGGCCAGGCTTCTGATTGGGGAGATGTCTTCCCAACGGCTCTTACCTGTCCCTTCAGCCCCTGTGCGAGCCCCTCTTGTCCCTTAGTCTTTAAAACACATCCCTTTTGCAACCTAGAGAGCTCTCTTGGCTCTTTACTAGAAAGGAAACCCTAACTGAGAGAGAGAGGAAGGACTGACCTTGGAGGGCTTGGATCCGGCGACTGGAGGCGTTTTCTGGTGATCTTCTACGACAAGGAGGAAGGCCATACGTAGGAGAAGGCTTCCCTGGCGTTGGACTGCAGCCTGCAACCCCCCTAGAACCCAGCAGAGGGTTTCTGGAGGCTTCTTGGCGCTGCCCAAGGAGGGCTTCATCAGCATGATCCGATCTTGAAGATTTATTTGAGAGGCAAGTAACCCATAGATCTCAATCCTATACATGTGCCCTAGGTCCCAGCAATTTTTGTGGATTTTAAATCGTGTCCTGGACCCTCCTTTCACTTGGTATTTGGAGTTCGGTCTGTGCTGTTGCACAGACAGGAACTTGGCGTCAATACCCTTGACGCCAAGATCTCCCATCGGCGTCCAGCGATCGTGCCGTCCAAACCCTTGAACGGCCAGAGGCTGCCGCCAAGTTCTTCAGGATAGAACAGTGAGCTGTTCTTCCTGGTAGATGACTATTTTCGATATGTTTTCGCAATGAGGATATAGTGTAAATTTTATATGCTATGTAAAATAGATAATGTGATGTGTGTGGAAATTTCTGCATTTTTCTGTGGATGGCATGAATTTTTAGATTATTGAAATACATGTTGGGAAAAGATGGATTATGCATGTTCATCTACTGTCACCTAATTCCTGAGGAATTAAATGCCCTAGATTTTTCTATACCATGTGCATATGTATCAGTCCATGCCCTGAAATTTTGAGAATTTTTCCATGACTGTGGGATTTACTGGAATTTCTGTTTTGGAAATGAAAGACATGCATAGAAATTGTAAAATTTACATTAAATTGTGTGTTGTGCAATAAATCAAGGGAAAATTTCTGTGATGATGATTATGTTAGAATCAGGTTGGAATGGTTAAATCTGATGTTCGTGTTATGTTCCATGTTAAAGTGAATTATGAATAGCATGAAACTGAATGTTTTAATTTCTGTAAATGTAATATGATTCATAAAAATCTGAAAAATTGTATGTGCGATTATAAACCTTAAAATTGACTGTGGTTAAAATCTCATGTTATTTTGATGGCAGTAAGTAATGTTATGGATTTTTAATGAGAAAAATGACTATGTGAGCATGTTAATTGTGACTTGATATGATTCAGTAAATTTCAGTATGATTAAATCTATATTAGGATTGTTTGGCAGTTGCAACAGTGAGATTAAAATCAGTAAATGGGGACTTATGTGTGAGTGTGTACATGGGACGTGAGAGAACAAGTGGTGTAGGTGTGTAAAATGATTAATGTGATAAGATGAACAAACATGCCCATAAGACACTACCACCCTAGATGCTTGGAGATGTACCGTAGTAATGCCCCTACGGGAAAGCTCAGTGTGATATGTGATACCCTAGAGAAGGGTCTTGATAAAGTGTATACCCTGGCAAAGGGTCTTGTGAAATCCTGGAGGTGGACAAGTTCCACTGGTAATGGTGGGAAGGGCTTTCCCCGGTTTCTGCAGGAACTAAGACTTATCACTATGCCGGTGATTAAGTAAGTGAATGTGAATGTGGGTGTTATGTGATCGTCTATGTGGTGGTTTGGGCTGTGTCTTGGCATTAAGTGAAAATAAGTATAAGTGTGATGTGAAAAGTGATATGTGTTCATAGCACAAGGTATGTGCAAGATATGTGTAAATGTGGCACATGTTATGTGCAAAAGTGAAATGATAAGAAGTGTGTGAATGTGAAAGAGGAAATAATGGGAAATGTGTGTAAGTATTGTGTGATAAAACAAAAGTGAGTGTATGTGAAAGCCAAGGTTTATCATATGGTTGTGTGTAATGAGAAAAATAGCATAAGTGTAAATGACAATAGTGTTAATTGATAAATTGTTTATTGATGTGTACAAATGTGTGTGTGTATGTGTTTATGTATAAATTGTCAATTGCTAAAAGTGATGTTACCATTAGTACCAAAATGTAAGTATATGCTTTCATATTCATGGAATTTGAATGATTGGATACACATGTGTTTAGTATTATGGTGTATAGTTAAAAGTGATCCCTATGTAAAGGTAATATGAATGTGATAAAATTGTATAAAATCAGCAAGCTAAATGTGAAGTAAATTGTTATGATTGCATGCGAAGTGAGTTAGAAATCATGCTAGGAGTGCCACCTATCTTGTACATGTTTCCATGGTTTAGTTGTGCAACTTTACAATGACTTGGATAAAGCATGAAAACGTGTGAATGTGTATTTTACTCATGATAATGACACCATGATGTTAGTGATCTTGTTTAGATTCTAGTTTTACATTTGTTTAGATAATTGTTTAATGGAATTTGTTTAGGTTATAGCATGATCATGTATGATTTAACTGCTGAAATTTTTTGTGTTAATTAGTAAAAAGCATGTATATATTGAATCTTAAGTTACTTGCTGAGTCTATTGCGTAGACTCACTCTTGCTAAACATTTCAGGAAATTCACAGCGGAGGAGCTAGCAATAATCGAAGTGGAGTTGGACTAAAGGATTGAAGAATTGTAATTTATATTTCATAAGTATGTAATGCTACAATTGAAATTTGGATTTTGTTCAAATGTACTTGGATTCGGCTATGTATTTGGAACATTTTGCACTTATGTTATCTCTTGTTGGACTATACAGACTGTGGTATGTGGATTTAAAAGTTGATGGAATGAGATTCATTTAAATTCCGTTGCATTTATTCGACTCTATTTGTGTATATCTCAGCTCATTTGTTACTTGTTGGGGTATTCTCCCATGTAGCGGCTTGCTCTCATCCGACGTGGGTTGGTATAACCGTATCGGGTGGAAGTGGGTCGTTGCAAGAAGGATGATTGGGAGCGCCATTTACCTCTAGTGGAGTTCGCATACAACAAAAGTTTTGATGCGAGTATTGGTATGGCTCCATTTGAGGCATTGTATGGTAGGCCTTGTAGATCTCCTTTATGTTGGGAGGAGACCGGAGATAGGCAGTTGATCGGTCTGGAGTTAGTCCAGGAAACTTCGGATAAGGTTCAGTTGATTATGAAGAGGCTTGTTGCGGCACAAGATAGGCAGAAGAGTTATGCTGACAACAAGAGGAAGGATTTGGAGTTCGAGGTAGGTGAGCATGTCTTTTTAAAGATATCGCCAACCCGTGGTGTAGTCAGATTTGGCAGGCATAGTATGTTGAGCCCTAGATTCATTGGCCCGTATGAGATGATTCTCAGACGATTGGGCAACGTGGCATATGAGCTAGCTTTACCCCCAGCGTTAGCTAGTGTTCATCCTATTTTCCACATATCTATGCTCAGGAGGTATGTTAGAGATCCATCTCATATTATTAGTCACAAGCCAGTGGAGATCCAACCAGATCTTTCTTATGTGGAGCAACCAGTAGCTATTCTTGACCAGAAGGTTCAGCATCTCCGGAACAAGAGCATTGCGTCAGTGAAAGTTTTATGGCGCAACTTCTCGCGAGAGGAGGCTACTTGGGAGCTTGAGGATGCGTTGAAGAAGAAATATCCCCAGTTGTTTGAGTAGTTTCGGTCTAACTTCGAGGACGAAGTTTCTTTAAGGGGGAGAGGGTGTAAGGCCCTATATTTTTACTCTCTTATATATGTGTTAAATTGTGATTATGTATGTGTGAGAATGTGTATATAAATTATTTTGGTCTTACTGTAAATATGTATGTATATATTATGTATATTATGTAATGCATTGCATAGATGATATTATATTTAAAATATACATTGTAAATTGTACATAACTGTGTGGTGTATATAGAGTTTTCTGCAGTTTTAAGTTTTGTTCTGTCGACCAGTAGGCATCCACATCTGTAGACGCCAACCCCAAGTCAGCGGCCACAACGATGGACGCTAACCCAGTATTGATGGCCAGTGATCTGGACGTTTACCTGCCAGATCAGATGCATTTGCAGATCAAAAAACGGCTCCGGATATGTCGCCCTCTGATTAGGAAACCGTTCCCCAAGGGTAACCTAGCCTACCCTCGTTGCGTCTCTGACCCTTAGCCTATGAAATACCCAGATTCCGGCCGGAGATGACCCCTTTTGACTCTTTTGTCAAAAACCCTAGTTTTCTCTGTGCGAAACCCTCACTTCATGTTCTGAGATCTCTTGACTTTACTTGACTCTCTTTGTCATTGGTTACTCTGCTTGGCAATACATTAATCATTTAAAGCTTGTTTGGCTCATGAGATTTAAGTCCTACTGAGCGTTATCGCTCAACCTGTGTTATTTGTGGTATGTTGTCAGGTATGTAGGATGATGGAGTTGCACACCAATGGGAAAGGACCAAAGTGATGAGAGACCAGGTGTCATATCGATGAAGTTAGCCTAGTATAATAGAGTCTAGTTAGATACTTGCTTAAATTTCCTTTCCAATTTAATGATGTCATTGAGCCCTATGTATTGGCTCCGAATTAGTGGTTATAATAGTCTTTATGAATTATCAATAAAATGAAGAGTTATTCCAAGTATTGTCCATTAGTTGCTCTGAATCACTCTACTGCTTTGTGCAATGTATACTATTATGTACTTTACTCACATCTCCCCGATTTATTCTGCTGCTAAATTAACGGAGCATAACACTTGGCATAGCATCCCGATGGAATTTGACACCTAGTTTAGTGAGGTTGTGGAAGGGTCTACACCTCTGTGAGTGTTGGGAGACAAATCAGTGAATGAATTGCAACCTCCCAATTAATCTACGAACTTCTTTCAAATTTTTGGGAGGTGGCATATCTCATACTACCTTCGCCTTTTTTGGATCAATCTCAATACCCCTCTTGCTCACGATGAAACCGAAAATCTTATCTGATGAAACACCAAAGATGCACTTTTTAGGGTTCATTTTTTATTGATACTCCCTTAACCATTACAGAACCCTTTCTAGAACCCCGAGATTCTCAATCATTGTTCTCGACTTTACCACCAAGTCCACATATACATCGATTTAGATGTGAATCTTGTCATGGATGATTTACATCGTCACCATTTGGTAAGTAGCTCTAGCATTCTTTAACATGAAAGGTGTAAGGCCCTATATTTTTACTCTCTTATATAGGTGTTAAATTGTGCTTATGTATGTGTGAGAATGTGTATATAAATTATTTTGGTCTTGTTGTAAATATGTATGTATATATTATGTATATTATGTAATGCATTGCATAGATGATATTAGATTTAAAATATACATTGTAAATTGTACATCATTGTGTGGTGTGTATAGAGTTTTCTGCAGTTTTAAGTTTTGTTCTATGGACCAGTAGGCGTCCACATCTGTAGACGTCGACCCCAAGTCAGCGGCCACATCGATGCACGCTAACCCAGTATTGGCGGCCAATGATCTGGACGTTTACCTCCCAGATCAGATGCGCTTGTAGATCCAGATATGTCGCCCTCTGATTAGGAAATTGTTCCCCAATGGTAACCTAGCCTACCCTTTTTGTGTCTTCGACCCTTAGCTTACAAAATACCCAGATTCCGACCGGAGATGACCCCTTTTGACTCTTTCGTCAAAAACTGTAGTTTTCTCTGTATGAAACCCTCACTTCATGTTCTGAGATCCAGCGACTGGTAACTTCTTACGACATTCTTCATTGACAAGGAGGGAGTCTGAACATTGGGGAAGGCTTCTCCGACATCGGGTTGTGCTTTACATCGACACAGAACCCGGATCGGAGTGATTCTGAAGGCTCTTTGTCTCTGGCCGAGGAGAGCCTCTTTGACCTATAACTCCATCTATGAATTTTTACAAAGGCAAGTAACCCATACCCATGGTCCATACATGTGTCTAGTAGGTCCTATGCATTTTTATGGATTTTAATCGTGTCCTGGAACCCCCCTTTCTCCAGTGTTTTGTGAGTTCTGTCTATTTTCTGCAGATAGGAACTTAACGGCAATCTTTGCTGCCGTTAATATCTGAAGTTGGCGGCGGCCTTTGTTGCCGTTAACATGGTAGGCGGCCACCCCCTTTGCCGTTTAGTTCTTCAGGCAAGAACAGTGGACTGTACTCACCTTTATGATTTATTTTTTGAATTTCTGCGTATGAGGATATACTGTAACTTTTATATGTTATGTAATATATGTAGTGGATCATGTTGTGTAATTTTTGTGAATTTTCCTTAATTGTATTATTTATTAAAATTTCTAAAATGCATGTTAGACAGGTTTTATATCTTGTAAATTTGTTGTTTACATGATCCATGTGGAAATTGAGTACCATAGAAGTTCTGTAAGATGTTTATAGATGTCAGTCCAGGTCACGAAAATTTGGGATTTTTCTGATATCTATATAATTAATTATGATATCTGAACTGTAAAATAGTGAATATGCATAATTAGTTTTAAATCTTCAATAAACTGTACGATGCAACCTAAATTCCTAAAAATTTCATGTGATGTTATAACTGTAAATACAGATCTTGAACTATTAAAAATGATTACAATACTGTCATTTCATGAACAATCGAGTTATGAGTAAACATGTAGAATCGCTATTTTAAATTCTATAAATCGTGCATAGCTCAGAAAAAAGTGAAATTCTGTAAGCATGATGTCCAACCATAAACAATCTGTGATAAAAATTTCATGTGGATTGGACAATAGTAAGTAATAATTTGTTCATTTCATGAAGAAATGACTAATTAAAGCATGTTCATTGTAATTATAGATTAACTAAATAGTTTCAACATGATTAATCTTAATCTATGGTTGATTAAATATTGTTAACAGTAGTAACATAATAGGGAACCGAAACTGTGTGTATAATTGTGAATATGTAAATAATGTTTTAAATAGTGTGAAATCGTGTGTGTTTAAAAATGGAAATTATGTAAACGTGCCAATGGGTGACACTGCTACCTTAGAGAGCTATGGAATAGTTCCGTAGTAAAGTCCCTACGGGAAGGTTCATATGTGTGTGATGTCCCATGGGCATTGGGATAAAATCTTGGAGGTGGACAAGTACCGCTGGTTAGGGTGGAGAGTGCTTCTCCCGGTTCTGCGCAGTAACTAAGATCTATCACTTGATTGCTTAGGTGATAAGATATATGTATGCGATGTGACAAGTGTGTGTCCTTCTAGAGGTGGTTTGGACTATGTGTCATGGCATAAAATGAGATAATGTGATTTTGTTTATATGTGAAATGGGCATGTGTAAAATTGTGCAAAAGATTATGTGGAACTATCAATTAATATGATAATATGTGAAATTGTGAATCGGACTACTAAATGTGTTATACCCATGTAAAAACAACAAGCTATTTATGTTTATAAATGTGTTATGAATGTGAAGTTGTACCTAGAATCCATGGTAGGATCATCTCTTTCACTATGTGTAAATTCCATGCTTATATGGTTATTGTATCATGACATAAACATGATGAAAAGCGCTTGCAATTAGAATGATAAAGTATGTGTAGAAAGCATGTGATAGCTAATTTAATTCTAAATGTAAATATAAAGTATTTGGCCTATATCAAAGGTAGTAGAACAACATGTTTAGATTTTTAAAAAGATTGTTAAATCCTTGTTACATGAAATCGTGACTTGACATAAAGGTAAAATGTTATATGATGTGTGTATGTATTATGTGTGTGGATTTGCTTGCTAAGTCTTTGGACTCACTCTTGCTTCGGCGTACATGTGCAGATATCTCTACTTCTTTAGAGGAGACAGTTAGGAGTGACTCCGAGCGTGAGGAGTAGCACCTTTGTGGAAATTTCAGTATTTTGTACTTTTCTTTCATAGTATGTAATAAATAACTTGATGTAATTCAGTGGTGGACAATGTAATTTACTTTAAATTTTTAGTTGTGAAATGTTTAGTTCCTTCTTGTACTATATAGACTGTGGATAAATGTGGATGATGGAATAAGATCTTTTATTTAGTTCTTTATTTCCGCTGTATGTGTTTATATTTGTGTACATCTCAACTTATTGTATGTGTTGGGTAAATGTCCCACTGTGGCGACGCTTTCTATATCGACGTGGGTTGGTATAACCGTACCGATATAAAGAGGGTCGTTACAAAAGGCATGACCACATAATAGTAGGTTCCCCAAGGTATAGTGAACGATGACTTCTTCTGATCTTATTTAGCAAATTTGATTTGATTATACCTTGAGAAGTCATCCATAAAGAAAAAGGTTTCATGCTCAACCGTATTATGAATGAGCACATCAATGTGAGGTAAGGGAAAATCATCCTTAAAACACACGTGATTAAGGCCTCTGAAGTCAATGCCAATTCTTACTCTACCATCTTTCTTCTGGCTAAGATAATGTTCGCCACCGAATTACGATATAAGATGACTCTAATAAATCTAGCTTTGTGGAGCTATTTGACCTCTTCTTTCATTTTCAAAGCCATTTGAGGTTAGAAACATCTTAACCACTCCCTAAGTCATGCTACTGGAGAAGCCTCATGATCCTTTAATTTGTCAGCCCCAAATCTCCCTCCATCGTAACTTCGCGAGATTCAACTCACCTTGGAAGGCAAAGTTATCCTCCTCCTACCCAAGATTCACATCTAGCCATGGATGCCATTCATACTCATCAAGATGTGGCAGTCTATTTCTCCCCCACTGCCTCACGAGCTCCCTCTCATGTTCCTTCTCGTCCCCAAAGCCCTTGCATTCAACCCATTCCAACTCGAACAAGCCACTCCATGGTGAGGCCCATTTACTCTCCCCGGGAACCGTCGCCCATCATTCCGCACGTATGAGTGCACCACAACCTTCTTATAACCTCACCCAAGCTCTTCTAGCCAATGTGAGTAGAATGGAGTAGCAACTAAAGAAGGTCACTGCCCCCAAAGAGTTGCTCTCCCTTCTCTACTAATACTACATCTGCCTCCCTCTGAGCTGCCCGTTTATCACTGTTACAACAGCATGGGCAATCACCCATTTGTCCACCTCAAGAAGTTCATGTATGAGTCATCCTTCTGGAAAGACAACAGGAAAGCCTTTGAATTCCTATTTAGAAGGTCATTGTATGGTCCTGCCTCAGAATGGTTCTACTCTTGGGAGCCATTAGATGCTGAAAACCTTGACATAGTGCAAAATATAGAGATATGGTCCATCGATCATTGTCTATTACAGACCTTATAGTTGAGAAAATGAGAGTGGATGAAGATTTCTTGCAATATGCTGATAGATGGAGGTCGATGGTAGAAAAATTAAAAGACCCTCTATCTGAGTCTAAGCAGGTGAAAATGATCATTGCAATTGCTAACCCATAATTCAAGCATATTTTTTCCATGAACAAACAGACCATGATTGTGGAGTTTTACGAGAGAGCTAGTGTAACGTCGTGGCCATTGGGATTCGGGTTTAGTGGTTCTGGTGTCGTGCTCATGGCCAATGTGGCGCCATAGAGCCTTGGTTGTGGTTCCTCATGCATGGCATGGGTGTTGTGGGTCGGAAATTCAGACCCAAATAGCCCACAAGTTCACTGGTTGTGAAAGCGCCATGGTGGGGCGTCGTGTTTTGAATGTGACAGTCTTCTGCGTCCCGTCCTCTGCACCACCTTTCTGACGCGTGGCATGTCATGTTTTTGGAAGGCGACGGTTTGGTCTATCACATTTTGAAGGCGACAGGCAGCTACATCACGTTCTTGTTTTGGTTGGGATAAGTTTGGTCCTCTGGCCAAACAGAGCAGGTAGCTCTGTTCGACAAGGGAGGGGCTGCTGCGGTGATTTTCTGTGATATCAGATTGGAAGCTTGTGTCTTGACATGGTTTTGGCGCGTGGAAGCTGCTCGGAGTGTGTAAAACACTTATCGAGTCTCGTTCTTCGAGCTCTTCTCGTTGGTAGGGGCTTTCCTTCTCTTACTCGCGTTATTTGAATGATTTGAAGCATGTTAAGCATGAATCGATGTGTAGTTGTGTTCCTAGTTTTGTATAAATGGTTTGTAGAAGCTTGGTTTGCATGAAAATGAGGATATGAGGTGGTTTCTGTGTGAGAACCATGATACAGGGTTTCTATCTGAGAAGACGATGGGTCGGGCTGTCGCGTTCAGGTCGTGACCCCTGGCTCTGTTGCGCTTTGCTTTGTGAACGCAGCCTGTTGAGCAGTCACGTCCTTAATGCGACGGTGGGCTCTATCACGTTCTTGTGTGTGTGATCGCGGTCTGTCGGGCTGTCGTGTTTTTAACGTGACAGTAGACCCCTCATGTTCTTTTGGTCGGGGTGAATCACAAGCTTTGGGCAAAGAGGGTCCTATGTGGACCTAGCCCTAGTTACTCAATGTGGTTTTAAGATTTTTAAGTGTGTTTAATGTTAGTAACGCATGACTTAAGGTTAATAGATGGGATTATGACTATGCTAATCATGTTAATTATGTTATTATATATAGTTATGTAATTTATGTGTATCGTGGTTTATTGTCATAATGGAGGTGATGAGATGACCAATGACATGCATGGTTATAATGTGGTCATGGGGTTCATGTGTATAATGGTGTGTAGTTCCTTGGAGGCCACGGGGTGACCAGTGACAATCTAGTTATGATATGTTTATCGTGATATAAGTTTTATTGTTACGTTAAGTGATCAACGTGGCTTGTGTGTTTGCCGAGTTTGGTGGTCCAGTGCCTATTCTGGAATGCTTCTTCAGTCGGGTACCCCAGGTTCTGTGTGACCCAGGCACATTGTGGTTTGTTGTGCTCAGGGTTTGTCCCGGTACGGTGTGTACCATAGAGGTCTGTGTCGTCTTCCTGGACACCCTCACTCTTGTGTTTGAGTTGTACGTCCGGCTGAGAGAATGACAGTAATAGGGCAGTGACTTGTGTGTTGTGGGTGTACTCGGTTGCTTGTAGTGCTCTCGTGATTGGGGGTACAGACACCAGTCGACATACTGTGTAGCAACCCAGAAAATTCAGTATTTAAAAAAAAATCGAAATAATAAATTTCTATAAAAATGATATAATAAAAACATACGCACCATTATCGTATGTGCAAAAACACATCTAAAATTTTCATAAAAATTATAAATCAACCCCAGACATTATTCCTAAGTGTTCCACGAAGAAATTCATGCAATGAAAAATCCAATTGGCCAAGCATATGTCACAACGTGACTAATTATCTAAATTAGGAAACTAAGTCGGAAAACTATTAACACGGAAATATAACGGGCTCATAAATTAAATGAACATGTCAGAGAGACCTCCAACATCGGGTATTGATGACCATTATCGAAATTGGAACAATGGACCTCTCATAGTCCATGAATAAAATGAAGTAAGAAAATGTAGAAAAAATTGTAACTCTATTATTCCCTAATTAAAAAGAGAAATCCCAAAAGATAAAAATCAATAAATAATGGACTTTGTTAAATAGACCATATAAAATTTATTGGGCCATAATAAGGATTTTTAAAGAAGAATAATAGGAAATACCCTAAATTCGTAACTAAATTATTACTTAAATAGAAAAGGAGAATTTAATGCATTAAATAGGAAGTTTGAGTTAGAATTGGATTCCTAAACCTACCCTAATAGGTTGGCCATGAATTTAACTCCCATCCTAACCCAAATAGGAAGTGGAAAGCTTGGATGGAAGTTAAGAAATAGGAAATTCGGAATTTAATAGGAGTTAAAGTACTATTAGGAAATAGAAACATGGGAGGCATAAATACTCTCCAATCTTTCCATGGTCGGCCCAAACACGTTGCTGGGACTTGCTGGACCTGGAGGAGAGGCCAAGGAGGAGGAGAATTCGTGAAGTTAATCACATGATCTATCTTTCCCATGATTTTCTCTTACACTTGCACTCACTTTGAACCATCCTATATGGCTTAACTTGGCATGAAAATTGTCACATGGACATCTAGCAATTTATTTCAAATATATATATTAATTGCCCTATTTTAAATGAACTTGTCTTCGTTTCTCGCGATGTTTCGGGAATACCATTATCGATGCTCCACTGTTCTAGAATACCTCTAGAACACCGGGCACTTGTTTCTATACACACTCTCTCTTGACTTGGACGAAATCTCCGTCGGATACTCCTTCTGCCGGACTAGTGAGTCTTTGCTCAAGGCCTCCGTAAGTCTCCTCTATCCATGGATTCCCACATGGTCGACGAGCTGGTTGTACCCTAACACCTATGATACACTCTAGGGATCAGCAAGATCCAAACGGCCTTAGTTGCTCTCGCTCTTATCTTGAATCACGCCGGACCTCTGGACCTGTGCATAATGGGCCAGCGAAAGGGTGGTGTTCCACCTGATGGCCAACACCGTACGCGCATGTTGAGCAACTGTTACTATCGCTCGTTACTCGACGTTTCATGTGCAATGACCATAAGATCTCATCTATACACTACTCGCTCATCTATTCATGATCACTCTAATATGTCGTCTATCTCGTCTATTCATCAAGTACTCTCTTGGTACCCTTTGAGCTATGTGGCTCCTATTGTTTTGTACTCTTCATGACTGTCTAGTGCTAAAAAGGGGTCTTGTGACTGTACTGACTTGAATGCATACTGTTCAGGGCACAGAGAGTGTCCGAGGGGCTCCAATCTAGTCCTGGGGGCAGAGAGCCACCCGAAAATACCTGCAGGGGCTATAGACGGTGTTCTGCATTGCACCGGTTCTGACTGACTATTCTAAAATTAGCTAGACATCTGACGGTTACACTGTTACTGTTAGTCTGTTAAATCAGACATACTGCACTGTTACTGTACTGCCATTGACTGTTACTGAACTTTTAATGAGCGACTACTGTCGTACTCTCCACTTGCTCTACTTGATACTCGCTCTCTCGAGTTATTGCGTGCTAGTGCGACTTGATCGCATTAAAAGTGCTATATTCTCTCGTTGTCTATTGATGATAAAAGTGCTATATTCTTTCTCGGCTATCTACGGATAACCAAGTGCCATTACTATTTCGATTGATGAAAGTTAATCAAAAGTGTTATACTATTTCGATTGATGAGAATTAATCAAACGTGCAATTTACTCTTTACATGACCATTTACTATCTCTCTTCTTGCTATACCTATCGCTTGCTATTCTTGACAACGTCGTTACTTGCTATTGTTGGTATCGTTTCTGTCTTCACATGACTTTAATCATCGTGCTATACTTGATTCATCTATTATTTGAACCATGTTACTTGTGTTATTACTTTGTCGACTTTACATGACTCTCTCTATGATTAGTTACTCTGCCTTTTAAAGCACTAATTATTTAAAGCCTGCTTGACTATTGAAATTTAAGTCCTTCTGGGCGTTATCGCTCACCTTTCGTTATTTGTTATTGTGTCTCAAGTAAGTCGAACAATGACGTTACGCACACCAATGGGACAGGGCCAGAGTGATGAGTGACCTAGAGTCAAATGACGAAGTTACCCTAGCACCATTGGAGTCTAGTAGTTATTGCTTTAGATTTCTTTTCAAATAATGATGTCAATGAGCTCAATGTAGTGGCTCTGAATTACTGGTTTTAATAGTCTTAGTGATTTTATAATGAAATCAAGAGTTTATTTCAATTATTGTTCATTAGACACTCTGATGTTTGCGAATGTATGCGCAATTTACGTTACCATACTCGTTGTTTGCATCTCCCTCTGATTTATTCCGGTGCTAAATTGGAGGTGCGTTACAGTTGGTATCAGAACCTAGGATGTCCTTAATAAGATATTTTAAGTCTAGGATGTTCTAGGTGAACTGCCATGACCATGTCTAAGTCAACCACCATACCTATGTGAGAGATTGGGTAAAGCTTGGGGTTATGGTAGGAGCTTAACTATATGTATAAGCACCCTAAGTTTAAGAAGGGAATTAATAAGTATTATTTCTCACAGGAACTAGAGGAGATGGCTGGCGAGCATGCGCAAATGCACGAATTACAACAGACCGTACAAGGGGTTAACTCAAGCCCTTAACAACGTGATTCAAGCAAGAGCAAGAATGGGGCAGAAGACTTATATGGGAACTTAATTTCAACGAATAAATCCCCCTAGGTTTAATGGAACTCCGGATCCCGATGAAGCTGACAATTGGGTGAAGGCAATGGAACGGAACATATGATGGTGTAGAATGTGGTTTCTATTGACACTCTGAGCTTGTGTGGAGCGAGGATAGAACCGATTCGGCCTTCTGTAATCACAATCACTGCATCTGACAACATCAATAGGCTGCCAAAAGGGGTGATCACACTAAACTCAGGCTTGGGTCCATCCATGATTGAAACAGAGTTCCACATTCATGACATGGATCCAACCCGTAGGATAATACTGGGCAGGCCATACATTCAGGCCCTTTGCATCGTCCCCTCCACAAATCATCAGTGTCTAAAATTTCCATATAAAGGGTATGTCATGAAGGTCACAAGTAGGCTGATGATTCTAGAGGTTGTTGTTGTAACAAATACCTGCATTCCTTCAATCTGGCCTAGTGACAAGCCGCTCATGTCTTTATTAGACATGTGTGATAGGCAGCAACACATAATAAATCCACATGCAATTACTGATAAAAGACATCTAATGAGTGATGAGGTAAGTGAAGGAAAGCAAGATATACCCTTTGAGAAAGGGTTTACTATTGATAGGATCTGGGCCGGCCTCTTCTCCCTTAGCACATCGCCAATTATCATTCTGGCTGGCACGTGACCCACTTTCTTACACTGTGATATTCCCCAAGTACCGATGCCCTTATTTTCCATCACTTTGCAAACAACTGAGTAGATGCTCACCATTTATTTCCCCAATCTCCCAACTGTTAAGCATACGCTCATTTTCTCTTTTGCTAATCTTGCAACTTCCCCTCATTCAGTCTTTGTCTTAAACAAAACCTTAAAAATAAAAATAACCATAAAAAATGCCAAATAGGCAACTCCTAATTCAATCGTCTCCATTAAGGAGACATCATACCTTGCTCTTGAGTGTGCTTTGACCTACGGGCCACCCATCCACGGTTCTCTGACCGATCTCTTATTTTCTCCCTCTTTAAAGGGACCTCCTTTTTATTCTTCTGTCGTTTTTCCTCCTTCACCTCCTTCTATAGGTTCAAGTAGTCAAATAAGGGAGTCTAGTAATAGTTTAGGTCAAGTTAATGAGAGTCTAGGGGTAGTACCTAAGAGGAAGTCCAAGGGTAGGTGGGTTCCTCATAGGTTCGTGGCCGATCTAATCCATATGTGCAGGGCATGCATAAAAATCCAAATTTTCTTAGAAGATCCCTTACTATTGTCAGATATTGAATGTGAGGAGTTATGCTTCATTAATGACGGGTTCGGTTACATGAGATCATTAATGGTCAAGACCCAATGGAAGAAGGGGATGAAGAGTTTGAGGATGAGGACAACTCATTCGCGAGTGGAACAAGGAGATTTGATGAACTGTCGGCTGCTGTAGAAGAAACCACCAAAGAGATCACCTAGGAATTGAAGAAAACTATAGGACC
This sequence comes from Colocasia esculenta, assembly GCA_014218235.1. Taxonomy (NCBI): domain Eukaryota; kingdom Viridiplantae; phylum Streptophyta; class Magnoliopsida; order Alismatales; family Araceae; genus Colocasia; species Colocasia esculenta. The sequence continues at coordinate 166,081,571 of CM024754.1, read as the reverse complement.
ATCCTCATTAGCAATAATTTGTCACCATTTGAAGAGGGGAATAATTAAGGTTCTCAGGAAGTACAAGGACACGCATGCTTGGACTATGAGGATATATCAGGATTGGAGTATGTGCTTATTGAACATCATCTTACACATAAGTCAGGTTCCATCACAATCACGCAGTGGTTAAGACATTTCCACCACCAAATGGCTTTGAAAGAGGTCACCAAGCTCCACAAAACTAGATTTATTAGAGTTACTTTATATCCTAATTGGGTGGCAACCATCATCCCAGTCATGAGAAAGATGGGAGGGTCAGAATTTGCATTCACTCCAGGGTCCTCAACTGTGCATTGTTGGGTTGAATGTATATTCATATCATTTCCCTCCTATTTGATGATGACAAGAGGTAATTTTAAAGCAATTCAATTGAAAAATGTCAAAAACATCATACCTGAAATCAATGTTCAAAAAGCATATTTCAAATCACATTTATCATTGATGTTCATGATAAACCATTTAACTAATGATATATGTTTTAATTTTCAGGTACAAACATTTTTATGCAAAAGATGTGTCGACACACCCATCACTGGTGTCGACATAACAACACAGATTCAAAGGGAAAATGTGTAAAAATGTTGAGACTGTGTCGACACGAGTCAAGAGTGTGTCGACACGAGTTGCAGTTTTTCAGAAATCAGTCCACCCAGGTCGACACACTCTTAGAGCAGGTCGACACTGGACCCCGTTCACAGAACAAGCTATTTGTAGATTCCAGGAATAAGTGTACTTAGGTCGACCTCACCATCAGGGCAAGTCGACACTAGATCCCGCTCCCAGAACAGCTGTTTTCAGAACCAGGATAGCAGGTCGACACTAGATCAGTTCCCAGAACAGTCTGTTTCAAGATTTGGGCAGTGTGTCGACACCACCACTAGGGCAGGTCGACACACTACGGAAAGTTTGCAACTTAAAATGGATGGCTGCCACGTGTCAGCCCAGGCCGATGGGGAATCAACCTTGGATCGTGTGCCCTTATACCTAAAAGGTATCTTTGGACTCTTTGGGTATAAAAGGCCCTTTATTGGTCCTCCATCAAGAGAGAGACCCAACAAACCTCTTAGAGCCTCCTGAAAAGTTCCTGGCGGCCACAAGAGTTCGTGTCTCCCTCCTCTGCCTTCCTGGAGTTTCCAGAAGACCTCTTATCACCAATTCAAGGTGTGAGAATTGGGGTTTGATCTTTGAAGAAGCCTCTGAAGCATCCCAAGGAAGCAGATCAAGTAGAAGCCATCGTTGGAGAAGAATTCAAGGAAGATCCAACCTCCCAGATTGCAGAGCATCGTCTTGGACTTCAAGTTTGCAAGCTTCTTCCCAATCCAAGCTTCTACAAGGGAGTACACTTGAAGAACGAAGTCATTCAATACATTTTACTGTACTTCTGTTCTTCTGAGATATCTCTTGAGATTATGCAAGTGCTTCTGCATAATTCTCATTAGTGTTCTCAAATTTCGACTAGATCTGTTGCTAGAAGATCTATGTCTTGAGTTGGTGTCTAGCAACCATTGTGTGAGCATTGTGCTCAAGTTGTGTGAGCATTGTGCTCAGGTTGTTGTGAGCCGTCGTGCTCAGTTTGAGTTCTCTAACTCAAGAGTGTGTTGAGCAGTCTTGCTCAGTTGTTCTAGAGTAGTCTTGCTCTAGAAGGTGTGTGAGTTGTAAGCTCTCTAGTGTTGGAGTTGTCAGGCTCCAGTGGGTGTGTTACCCAGTTGTGTTTAGTGAATCCTCACGGTTGTGAGGGGTGGATGTAGGAATCACATGGGTGATTTCCGAACCACCTAAAAATCTCTGTGCACTTGTCTATTTGTGGTTTGATTAATTCATCCGCTAGATGCTTGCATAGGATCGGTTTTACTCACTTAAACAACTTATTTCACATCTATTTTTACCAACTCACTCTAATCATATCAGATCTGTGACTTTTCACAAATAAAATTGCCTCTGATTCTAAAGTGTTTTTAAAATTGTTTAAGCTTCCGCAAAAGTGGCTTAGATCTATTCACCCCCCCCCCCCCCCTTCTAGATCTTTTCCACACATTCTCCTCGATCCTTCATGCATATCCTAAGGATGATTTCCCCTTGCATCATATTGATAAGCTTATTGATAGTACAACTAGATATGAAACTCTTTCCTTTATAGATGGCTTCTTAGGGTACAATCAAATCAAATTGGCTGAAGAGGATTAGGAGAAGACATCATTCACTACATCGTGGGGAACCTACTGTTTTGTGGTCATGCCTTGTGGGTTAAAGAATGCTGGAGCTACTTACCAAAGGGCAATGATACAATCTTTTTTTTTAATAAGGCTCATACTTGAGAGGGTGGACATGAGGGCTGCAGCCCAATGCCACACACTAGCCAAGGAGGTTTTATTATATTAGAAAGGTAGAGGGTACAAGGTACATCATAACTGGGGCTGAAATGAGAGGCCCCCTATCATATATATGGGATAGAGGCCTGAGACAAAAGTGAACAGCAAGCCCATAGAGACAAAGAAGAAAGCACAAACAGAAACTGCACAAACATGTCTAAAACCAGCAGACCAAGAAATCAGTGTCGGTCCCGAGGAGAACTTGTAGAGTTAGATTGTCGCAAGGTGCTTCTGGTTTTGACACGTTCAAATCTTGTTGTCTGCCTTGAACGTTCCTTATGATTACCAACAAAGTTTAAGTGGGCCTTGACAAAATCAATTGGTGCAAATGGTTCAAAAACCTGGAACAATGAGCACTTGACAGATAAGGGGAATGTTTACAGTGCCTTCAGATGAAGGGCAGAAGGGACGTCAGATGAATGCTGCAAAGATGCCAAAATGTTGGTAGTTGGATGAGCATGTGCAGCAATAGGAGGTCCACAGTCTGATGTTTTGATTCTCCGACGTACTGCTTAAGTGAAAGACATGGGGGGATGATGTGCAGTAGTAGGAGGGCTAACATGTGCAGCAACAAGAGAAGAGGAATCAGTCTGATGGTGACCAAGAGCAGCAATGTCTACATCCAATACCTTGCTAGATTGGGAAATGGACTTGGGTTGGACAAAGCTCACAATAGTAGGAGACCAAGCCGGAGCAGCAACATTTAAGGAATTAACCTTTGATGCCTGATCCGAGTAAAAAAATTTCTGTCCTACGCTTGTAGCATAGACAGGTGCTTTGGCAGTAACCACATCAGACGTAACAAGGTCCAAAATCAGGGCTTAAATAGAAGCGGGGGCAGCAAGCACAACCGTCTCCTACAAAGGAGAAGCAGGAAGATGAACACCCTCGAAGGGCTGAGCATGATCAGTAGGCAAGGAGGGGGGTTGTGTTGCTGTTGCCCAGCTAGAAAGCCCAGAGGGGGGGTGAATGGGATTCTTAAAATTTGATTATCTAAACCTGTTAACAAAAACGTTCAAACAAAAACACTACGTTTGACTGTTAGTATTAGTAGTAAAAAAACACCAATCATGAACAAGAAATCACACTACACAAGGATTTTATCCTGGTTCGGAGCTCCTCTCCACAGGAGTCCTACGTCCAGTCCTTGAGCAACAACTCATGATTTCACTATCCAAGGGTACAGTCCCCCTCAAGGACACTTACACATCCAACCGCAGCTGATCTTCTCTTCACAACCCGAAGAGGAATACAACACCATGGAACTCAGGTCTTCCTTCAACACGAAGGGAATAAAACCACCTATTACCTGCAGGTCTTCTCTTCAATTCGAAGAGGAACAACACAAACAATGTGTGAAAATCATGCGAAGTGCCCCTAGACGTTGTTTACAACAAATCCATATCTGAGGCAGAGACTGAGAGTAAGAGATCTACAATGGAAGAAACTCTCAGATCTCAAAAGTGCTCTCTAAGGAATTAAACAAGAATGCTGAGAGCGAGAGCTTCACAAGAGTTGGAATGAAAATCGCTCTTCTATTAAGACTCTTTGGCGTGAAAGATTGTATCTCCAAAAGTTGTGCATCTAAGAGTCTTCAGACTTGGATATATATCTTCTCTTGAGCAAGTAGCCGTTGATATGTTCGTTGTCTCTATGCTCTGATATACGTTAGACTGCATGGTATTGTAGAGCCTCCAATCAACAGTCCTTTATGTTTCATGCATGAAAAGAGAATATCCTTCTCTATATCCTTTATCTTTCATTTTGTCCAATGTTGTACATGGTTGTGCTGTCAGAGACTTACACACAATAAATGCTAAATGATAGACATCTATGTTGTCTCTTGTTGTCAGTCAACGTTAGAACGAATATACATCAAAATGGAAATGCCATTCTGCTTTTCCAAAAAGATGTTTCTAATATAAGCATGGGAATAGAAGATATCTGAGCATGCATTGTGCAGTGAAATGTTCAGTCATAATAAATGCATGGATATCGGAGAAAAGCGAGGGAAGACTTTGACTTTCAAAAAGATTTGAAATATGTTTAAATAACAAATCGTTGTAATGAAATTGTTATGAGTATGACTTATGAAATTGTTGTGTGAATGAGTCATTGTTTATGTAAATCGTTGCACATGTAAAAGCAAATCGTTATGAACATGTCATTATAACCAAATCATTGTCTCACTTATCAAGTCGATGTAGTGATCAAATCTTTGTTTTCCTTTATCAAATCGTTACACAGACCAAGTTGTTGTTGTGACTTGTCAAATCGTTACAGCAAGCAAATCGTTGTGTAACTTATCGAGTCGTTATAATGACCAAGTCATTGTTGTAACTTGTCGAATCGTTATGAAGACCAAATCGATGTGGAACTTATCGAATCGTTATGAAAGCCAAATTGTTGTGAGACCAAGTCATTGCTCTCACTTACCAAATCGATGTGAAACCGAATCGTTGTGAGAACAAATCATTGTTCTCACTTATCAAATTATTGTGAGAGCAAATCGTTGTTCTCACTTATCAAATCATTGTAACTGAATCGTTGTGAGAACAAATCGTTGTTCTCACTTTTCAAATCATTATTAGAAACTAAATCGTTGTGAGAGCAAATCGTTGTTCACACATTTCAAATCGTTATGAGAAACTGAATCGTTGTGAGAGCAAATCGTTGTTCTCACTTTTCAAATCATTATGAGAAACTGAATCGTTGTGAGAGCAAATCGTTGTTCTCACATATCAAATCGTTGTGAGATGAAAATCGATATGCTCACTTATCAAATCTTTATGAAAATTAAATTGATAGAAGTAAGGAAATCGTTATGAGATCGAAATTAGTATGACACTACAAATCCTTATGAAAATGAAATCAATATGATTCTAATGAAATCGTTGTAACATATAGAGAGTCGATGTGTACTTAGAGAAATTTCATGCTCTATATTTTAAATGCTACAAAGTAAGAAATACTTACATATTTTCTTGATTTCGCCTGATTTACTTCTTGTGCCTAAGATTCATGAAAACTTGTTAGATGACACTTTATTGAAGTTCTGTTAATCACCAAATTATATATATAACTCATAAAATTATATGGGAAAAATTGATCATCAATCTCCCCTTTTTTGGTGATGACAAAACATAATACAAAAGCATAGATGTTCTGAAATAAATCTAAGTGAAATTTCTAAAATGAAATTAGACATGTATTTCAGAAACACAGATTGTTCTCCCCCTTTTTGTCATTAAGCAAAAAGATACCATAATGAGACAAAAAAGAGAAGAAGGATAAATGGGAGCAAACGAAAGTAGAATACATTAATCCTTGGAGGGTACAAAAGATAGAAGGCAGGAGACAAAAGGGAGGCAAAGCGATTAAGGATGGGGATCGCCTTGCGTTCCTACTCTTCAAAATGAGCCTGAAATGCACCAAAAGTGATGTTATAGAAAGGTCCCATAGTAGGAGCCATCCTTTGAATGTGACGATGTCTCTGAGCTTCCACAAAGGTGCCATATCCATTCATGCCAAGGGAAAGCTAATATGAACTGAAGGATCCAAAACTCGCTAGATAACGAAACTGATCAATTTTGAAGGGGTAGTAGATTTGATGCTGCTTCAGTTCCTTTTTCATGGAGAAAAAGACCTTGTACCTTTCTTCCCATGTAACATAAGAGTCCCGGACAAGGTGAATGGAGTTTGAATCCAAAAACTCGCCAACAGACAACAAAGGTTGATTGGATCGAGCCTCAGAAGCATTGAGAGCTTGAAGTTGTTGAGCAAAAAGAGGGTTGAGCTTCTCCCAATCTGAAGGCGAAAGCCGCTCACTTTCAGACAAGATGGGTTCCAAACATCAGCCTTAATGTAGCCCTAAAGGTATTCCTTGAAAATAAATCTGTGAAAGGAAAGGGAACGACCCTCTTGCATAGAAATTCTGGCCATTACCCGAGCAGCTCGCTCAAAGATTAGTGTCCCAGTAGCAGAGTCCATGATTAAGGAATGTAGAGGAGGAAGGAACACCACATCAGGAATCTCCAAGGTGGCAAAATCAACTTGGATGGAGCGGGTATGAGCATCCCTAGAACTAAGAGCTTCAATAGCTAGCCGGAATTGGCCAAGCTGAACATCAGGAAGGTTGTAGAGGTAGCAGTAGTCATTATACATCTGATAGAATCGAACAAGCTTGATTTCTTTCTGAATAAACGGTCCCCAGGTGTTCTTGTGATGAAGCTAGAACCACTCAGAGAGAGTTAAAGGGTGATCTCTAGGTGGATACTGGGCTGCCTGAGCTCGAAGAAACTGGTTGTAGAGAGCTTTGTGGCCTCGAGCCCACTGCTCTTTGGTTTTGGCTTCAGTCAAGGAGGAAATTTTAGACTGTTGAGCCTTGGATAGAAAAGAGTAAGGAAGAATGGTGTTAAGATGGTCGGAGAGATTTAGGTGTGCGAGACCAAAAGTGGTGGCAAAAGTGACTTCTGAAGAAATTCTTTATACAGAAATGGATGATTATTGACTACGGAAAGGGAAAACCAAAGGGGTGGATAGCAAGGTTCAGACGAGATAGGATGAGTGGAAGTAAGTCTTCTCTTCTTAGGAACAGGGCAAGAAGAGCCTGTTCTGTGAATGTGAGTCCCAACTGCCAGGACTGAGCGAAGTATCGCTACTTCAAATTCATCTTTGATGTCCTGGATTTCAAGATGTACAAGTTGGGCACCCTCAGGAATAATGGTTATGCAAGAAGAGGATTAGGAGGATGATAGGTGAAGTAGAAGGGATAGCAGATGGTCCAGAGGAGGATGGACCAGAAGATGAGGCTCCAGCGGATGAGGAAGCTGGAGGAACCTCAACAGAAGGAGGAGATGGAGGAATAGGTGTGGTGGTAGCAGGGGATGATGAGGATTGTGAAGGGAATGGTGTAGGAGAGGAGATGGTTCTAGGACGGGGTTGTTTGAAGGTAGAGGGTGCTGGAGGTGCAGTGGAGGATGTTGGTGGAGAAGGACGGGCTAGAGTGCGAAGAGGAGAAGAACTGGGGGGCTCAGGGGCTACAACTTGTTCTTCCGCTCTGACAGGATCAACCACTGATTCCACGGGCCCGGTTGGCCTAGACACATCCTCTGCGGGCCGTGATGGCCTTGGTGGTTCTTCAGAAATTTGCCCTGATGGCCGATCTTCAGCAACAACTGATGGCCATGAAGGCCCAGACTGCTCTACATCCTTTGGCCCTGATGGCCCAGCATCTTCTTGACTTGGCCCAGATGGCCCTGAGTTGCTAACTGGAGTGGGAGCAGGAGGGGCTTGAAAAGGTAGATGCGCCCTCACAAAGACTGACAAGTCAAGGATCACGTTCTTCATGCTGCCCAACTCACTCTTCAGGCATTCAAGCTCAGATGTCAATGCTCCAAGTTTATGGGCTGATGAGCTCTGGCTTATGAAGATGGAATCAATATCAGAACGAATAGAGCAAAGAATTTTGCCTTGTTCATCCAACCTTTCAACAATAGGCTTCATATTGACTGTTAATTTCTTCTTCCTCCGCCTCCTGTGTGGCTTCCTGGTAAGTAAAGGAATCTCAGGAGCCACTGCTTTTCCTTTTTCATTTGCGCTAGCAACGGGCTCCACATGATCAACATTCACTTGTTCTTCTTCTGATTCAGAAAGGGTTGTTAAAACACCTTCTCTAAACTGATCCACTGGGGGGTTTCCAGTGCTCTCCCCCTGAAGCTGAGCTTCCTTTACAACAGATTGCTCCCCCTGAACAGAAGCATCTTCCATTCGTACATCTTCATTATGGCCTGCTGCCACAACTTCAGGTACAACATCTTGCTCCCTCTGAATGGGAGCTTCTTCCATAACTATATCCTCAATGTGGCCTGATGCCACAGCCTCGCTACCGACTTCTTCAGTTACCAGCTCCTTTTCTTGATGAGTGCTGGAATGGAATCAAGCACATTTCTAAGGACTGAAGCTACCATGGAAGTAGGGGTGACAACCTCTTCGACCTGCCCAACGGACTCAATGAATTCTTAAGGAATGTCCTCAATCCTATGCTCGCTGGGCACTGGCTCTTCAAGACTGACTGTTGCTACATTTTCTTGGATATCTGCTACTGCTGCTGCTTATTTCTCTTGAGCCACTGAAATTTCGGCCCTGACTTCTTCTTGCTCAACTTGAACTTCTGGTGCTATTGCTGCTGCCTCTTCTTGGACATCTAGGGCTTCGCCAATTATGGCCTCGCCCTCTTCTACTATGGTCTTGGTCCACACACCACCAACAAGAGAGAATCCATTTTTCTTAAGGTTCCTGGACCGAATAGCTTGGCCCAACTTCTCTGAAACTGCCCCATTCAGATTTATCCCATAATGCTAGAAGATCTTTGTCAGAAGATGAGCATATGAGAGGGACACATTTAACTTACTCTTCTTGTCCCAGATTTGAGCTGATGCAAACTTCATCCGCTCCAAAATCACCTCTGCCATGTTTATATTCTGGTTCTGGATAGCCCAGAACATCATATCGGAGTCCGCATTGGTGCATGTAGAGAAGGTGGCACTCCTAGGAACCAAAATCTGACAAATTATAAAATGCAATACTCGGTTGAATGCATTCAACTGATTAATATCTATCTTCCCATCTTTAACCTTGAACTCGGGACCAACAATCCCCAAACCTTTCGCCTGAATGTCGACGGTGTGCACTCCACTGTGACCGGATGTAGAGACACCAAACAAAGACTCCAAAAACTCATACGTGATCCAAATCTGGGTTCTTTTGACCATGGATGTCAAAGACCCATCTTCCTAAGACTTCAAACAGACAAAGCTTTAACCAGGTCCGGAAAACATGCCTCTGAGAGTGTTGCAATCTTGGTCCACTTCATTCTCTGCATAGCTGCCACGATGTTGTGCATCCCATTCTTCTCCAGGTCAGCAACATCCACTGCCTTGTTGCCGCACATCTTCGTCTTCACAGTTGTACACCTTTCTTGCTGCTCTGCGGTGAGGAAAGCAGCCCCATAGCCCTCGACAGAGCCGAAAACTCCAGAAACAGCCATGGTTTTGAAAGGGAAAAGGTTTAGATAAAGATAAAGTGACTTTTGAGAGGATGGCACCATAAATGTGGAAAACGACAAAATAGAGATAGGTTCGAGATGAATAAATACTTTTAAAATAATGAACCGTCACCGAAATTTATGATGCAAGCAATCTTTAAAGATTTCGCTTCATTTCAGGGGAGAGAACAGATAGTTGATGTTCTGAAATAATCATTATTTTAGTTATTTACAGATAAATCTATCACAAATTACACATGCCCAATTCTGTTCTAAGAGATGTAAATCTCTCTTCAGCTAAGGCTTTTGTGAAGATATCTGCTAACTAATTTTGAGTATCTATAAATGAAATGTCTATATTACCGTTAGCTACATGATCTCAAATGAAATGGTATCTAACCTCAATATGTTTTGTCCTTGAGTGCTGCACTGGATTTTTTCTGAGATTAATTGCACTGGTGTTATCGCACAGCAAGGGAATTGTCTTGATGTGTACCCCATAATCCTCAAGTTGCTGCTTAATCCATAGGAGTTGTGTACAACAGCTTCCAACAGCCACGTACTCAGCTTCAACTGTTGACTGTGCTACTGAATTTTGCTTCTATGAGGACCATGAAATCAAACATCTTGCAAGAAATTGACAACATCCACTAGTGCTTTTCCTATCTATCTTGCATCCAGCGTAATCAACATCAGAGTATCCTACTAAATTTATTTTACATGATTTTAAATACCACAATCCTATATCATGAGTTCTTGCTAAGTATCTAAAAAAATGTTTGACACTAATTAAATGAGACTCTGTAGGGTCTGCCTGATACCTGGCACACATGTATACACTAAACAATATATCAGGTCTGCCAGCTGTCAAATAAAGTAATGAACCTATCATACCTCGGTAGAGATTTTGGTCTACTTTCTTACCATCCTTGTCACTGTCAAGCCTTGTAGATGTGCTCATTGGTGTTGACAATGGCTTGGCATTTTCAAAACCAAATTTCTTTAGTAGCTCTTTGGTGTACTTGGCTTGACAAATGTGGGAGCCTTCTTTTCCTTGCTTGATTTGCAATCCGAGGAAATAATTAAGTTCCCCCATCATGCTCATTTCAAATTCTCCTTGCATAAGCTTTTCAAAGTACTTGCAAAGAGATTCATCAGTAGAACTAAATATTATATCATCAACATAGATTTGAACAAGTAACACATTTTTAACTTTAGACTTAATGAATAATGTGCTATCTACTTTTGCTCTAATAAAACCATGGTTTAACAAAAATGCACTTAATCGTTCATACCATGCTCTAGGTGCTTGTTTCAAACCATATAAAGCCTTGTGCAATTTAAATACATGATTTGGAAAATCGATATCATCAAAACGAGGAGGTTGTTCTACATAAACTTCCTCCTTTATGTAACCATTTAGAAAAGCTGATTTTACATCCATTTGAAATAATTTTAAATCCAATGCTGATGCATAAGAAAGTAAGATCCTAATTGCCTCAAGTCTGGCTACTGGTGTATAGATTTCATCGAAATCTATGCCTTCCTCTTGAGAATAGCCTTGAGCTACCAATCTGGCCTTGTTTCTAGTGATCACACCAGATTCATCCAATTTGTTCCTGAACACCCATTTGGTGCCAATCACAGGATGATCTGATGGTCTTGGAACAAGGGACCATACTTGGTTTCTCTTGAACTGATTAAGTTCTTCTTGCATGGCTAATATCAAAGATTCATCAGACAGTGCTTCATTGACTGTCTTAGGCTCTATTTGAGATACAAAGGCCAAATAATCACATGGGATTACGTTACCTCTAGTTCTTACCCCAACCGATGGATCTCCAATAATGTTATCCAATGGGTGATCCTTCTTGTATCTCCATTCTTTTGGAAGATTATCATGAGATATAATTTTTTGTTGTAGATCTTCCAAGGGTGGATCTTCCTTGTCCTCGATGGATGTGTTCTTTAATTTCTTGGACAATTCATTTGGATCATCAACATCACTATCTACTTCCTTTCTCAAGGAAGAGTTACTTTCATTAAAGATAACATGTACTGTTTGTTCAATTAGTAAACTATACATATTAAATACTCTATACATTTGGGTTTAGAAGCATACCCCATAAAAATACCTTCATCGGATTTGGAGTCTAGCTTACCAATATCCCTTTTTCCGTTGTTGTGGATGAAGCATGGACATCCAAAAGTTATGAAATGACTAATCTTTGGCTTCTTCTGCTTGAATAGCTCGTACGTAGTCTTCTTCAGGATTGGCCTGATCATCACTCTATTGATTATATAGCAAGCTGTGTTGATGGCTTCGGCCCAAAAATACCTTGGTAAATTATATTTTGACAACATTGTCCTTCCCATATCCAATAAGGTTATGTTCTTCCTCTTAGCAACTCCATTTTGCTGAGGTGTCCTTGGTGTTGAGAAATTATGTTCTATTCCTTGTTCATCACAGAACTTTGCAAATCGTTCATTCTAAAACTCTCCTCCATGATCTGATTGAATGCTGACAATGCTATACTTCTTATCTTTCTGAAATTTCTTGCTGAAGCTAACAAAACTATCAAATGTGTCGTCCTTGTGCTCTAAGAAAGATACCCAGGTAAATCTGCAGTAGTCATCCACTATGACGAATCCAAAGTTCTTTCCTCCAAGACTTGTGGTCCTCATTGGCCCAAATAGATCCATATGTAGAAGTTCTAAGGGTTTAGAGGTTGTTACCACTGACTTTGATTTGAAAGATGATTTAGTGTGCTTACCTTTTGCACACGATTCACAGAACCCTTCCATTCTGGTGCTTACTTTGGGCAGACCTACTATCTCTTGATTAGCTTTTTGATCCAATCCACACTACATTGGCCCAATCTTCTGTGCCAAAGTTCAATTGACTGCTCTTTGTTTGCTGCAAGACATATGTCTTGATCATTTAACTCGTTTAAATGAAGCACATACAAGTTCTTTTCCCTGCTTGCTTCAAACACAACTGCACCATTTTTCATGATACTGCACTTTGACTCTTGAAACTTAATCTGATGCCCTTTGTCACACAGCTGGCTGATGCTGATAAGATTGTGCTTGAGTCATTTTACACAAAGTACATCTTCAATAATGATTTTTCCTTGACTCCCAACTGATCCCCAACCTATTACTGTCCCTTTTCCATTATCACCATATGTCACTATGCCTTCTTCGGCTTTGAGGTGAGAGAACAGCTTCATGTTGCCAGACATATGTCTTGAGCTCCCACTGTCCAGGTACCACTTAGATGCTCGAAGACTTTCCTATAATGGAAACACTAAACTTTTGGTACCCATGTTCTTTTGGGTCCTGGTTGGTTAGTATCATCATTTTTTTTCTTAATTATCCATTTTTTATGTTTAGTTGGACATGTTATTTTAATATGACCTAATTTGTCGCAGTGGCTACAACAAGATATTTTACTTATTTTTTTAGTTATAATATATTAAAGTTTGACTTATATGCAGTGTCTTGTTCGGCTACAAATTTAGGTGTTGGATATATTTTAGGATGTACTACTATTTCTTCATTATCAGGAGGGGTGTATCCTAAACCATATTTCTTCTTTCCTGATCTTCTATCTCCGTTTAGTATTAATGTTATTTTTCCATTTGTAAATTTTTCTAATGCACTGGATAATTTTTCATTTTCTTCTATTAGTGTGTTAATTTCTTGATTTAATTTACTTACTATTTCCTGGTTTTCCAGTCTTGTTTTTTGTTCATTTTTACTTTTCAAATCTTCATACAATAGTTCGTTTCTTCTTTTTAGTTCGGTAACTTGCCTTTCCAGTTGCTCATTTTTAGATTTTAGATCTGAATTAGTATTTTCTAAACATGCATGATTTTTCTTGCTAACTTTTAATAATTTACATACTTCTTTATATTTACTGTATAACTCATTAAATACATCTTCTAAGCTATCAGATTCAGATTCATTACAAGAAGTAAAGGAGGAGTAAGAGGTTACCTTTTCCTCAACATTTGCCATGAAGGCCAAGTTGGCCTTTTCTTCTTCGTTTGAACTTGACTCACTATCTGAGTCGCTGTTGTTGTCCCAAGCTGCTGCCATGGCCTTCTTCTTGTATTTTCTGAATTTTCAAGTTGAATCATTCTTTCTGACTTCAATCTTCTTTAGTTTTGGACACTCGGCCTTAATGTGTCCTGGCTTCTTGCACTCATAGTAGATAGGCTCATCTCTCTTTGTGTCTTTACCTTCGCCCTTCTTAAAGTCTTTGCTCTTCTTGAAGTATCTCCTTCGAGATTAGTACTTCTTCTTTGCAAGTATGTGCTGTAATCTTCTAGATAGAAGCACTTCTTCATCATCATTGTCTTCATTGCTGACTTCATCCTCAGATTCTTCATCAGAGCTATCTTCTGTAGCCTTGAGAGCATTGCTATGCTTTTTCCTGCTTAGGATTCTCCGAGCCTCTCCATGTTGATCTCATGAGCCATGAGTGACCCAATGAGTTTCTCTAGTGACATTCTCTTTAGGTCATTTGCCTCTTCTATTGCTGTCACTTTAGGAGTCCATGAGGCTGGTTGGGATCTTAAGATCTTTCTGACCATATCTCCCATTTCGTAACTTTTTCCAAGACCAGCCAGCCCGTTTGTGATGTCTGTAAATCTGCTGAACATCTGAGTTATGGACTCTCCTGGCTGCATCTGGAACCTCTCGTACTGTGTCACCAGAATGTCTATTCTGGTCTCTTTTAGTTTATATGTGCATTCGTACGTAATTCTATGCTTTTCCCACATTTCCATCGCTGATTTGCAGGCTGAAACTCTATTAAACTCTTTCTTGCTAAGTGCGCAACATAATATGCTCTTAGCTTTGCAGTTGAGAGAGATCTTCTTTCTATCATCTTCTGTACAATTTTGTCTATTGTTTAGAACAAATAGATTGCCTTCTTCCATGATGGACCATATTTGAAAATCGAATCCTTGTAGGAAGTAATCCATCCTGGTCTTCCAGTAGGTATAGTCCTCACCATCAAATAGAAGGGGTCGGTTTACTGACTGACCTTCAATACTCCCTTGAGCTGCCATTAAATCATTTCTCTTCAGATCGTTGGATCTTCTTTGTCGAAGAGACTAGCTCTGATACCACTTGTTGCCAGCTAGCAAGCCTAGAGGGGGGGCGAATGGGATTCTTCAAATTTGATTATCTAAACCTGTTAAAAAAATGTTCACACAAAAACACTACATTTGAGTGTTAGTGTTAGTAGTAAAGAAACACCAATCACGAACAAGCAATCACACTACACAAGGATTTTATCCTGGTTCGGACCTCCTCTCCACAGGAGTCCTACGTCCAGTCTCTGAGCAACAACTTAGGATGCCACTACCTAAGGGTACAGTCCCCCTCAAGGACACTTACACATCCAGCCGCAGCTGGCCTTCCCTTCACAACCCAAAGAGGAATACAACACCCTGGAACCCAGGTCTTCCTTCAACATGAGGGGAATAAAACCACCTGTTAGCTACAGGTCTTCTCTTCAATCCGAAGAGGAACAACACAAATAATGTGTGAAAATCAGGCGAAGTTCCCATAGACTTGGTTTACAACAAATCCAGATATAAGGCAGAGACTGAGAGTAAGAGATCTACAATGGAAGAAACTCTCAGATCTCAAAGGTGCTCTCGAAGGAATTAAACAAGAATGCTAAGAGTGAGAGCTTCACAAGAGTTGGAATGAAAATTGCTCTTCTATTAAGACTTTTTGGCATGAAAGATTGTATCTTCAAAAGTTGTCCATCTAAGAGTCTTCAGACTTGGATATATATCTTCTCTTGAGCAAGTAGTCGTTGATATGTCCGTTGTCTCTATGATCTGATATATGTTAGACTGCATGGTATTGTAGAGCCTCCAATCAACGGTCCTTTATGTTCCATGCATGCAAAGAGAAGATCCTTCTCGATATTCTTTATCTTTCATTTTGTCCAACATTGTACATGGTTGTGCTGCCAGAGACTTGCACACAATAAATGTTAAATGGTGGATAGCTATGCTGTCTCTTGTTGTCAGTTAACGTTAGAACGAATATACATCAAAATGGAAATGTCATTCTATTTTTCCAAAAAGATGTTTCTAGTATAAGCATGGGAATAGAAGATATCTGAGCATGCATTCTGCAGTGAAATGTTCAGTCATAATAAATGCATAGATATCGGAGAAAAGCGAGGGAAGACTTTGACTTTCAAAAACATTTGAAATATGTTTAAATAACAAGTCATTCTAATGAAATCGTTATGAGTATGACTTATGAAATCGTTGTGCGAATGAGTCGTTGTTTATGTAAATCGTTGAACATGTATAAGCAAATCGTTATGAACAAGTCGTTATAACCAAATCGTTGTTTTGCTTTATCGAATTGTTACACAAAGCAAGTAGTTGTTGCGACTTTTCAAATTGTTACAGCAAGCAAATCGTTGTGTAACTTATCGAGTCATTATAATGACTAAGTCGTTGTTGTAACTTGTCGAATCGTTATGAAGACCAAATCCATGTGGAACTTATTGAATCATTATAAAAGCCAAATCGTTGTGAGACCAAGTCGTTGTTCTCACTTACCAAATCGATGTGAAACCGAATCATTGTGAGAGCAAACCGTTGTCGTTGTGAGAGCAAATCATTGTTCTCACTTATCAAATCGTTGAAAAAACTGAATCGTTTTGAGAGCAAATCGTTGTTCTCACTTTTCAAATCGTTATGAGAAACCGAATCGTTGAGAGAGCAAATCGTTGTTCTCACTTTTCAAATCATTATGAGAAACTGATTCGTTGTGAGAGCAAATCGTTGTTCTCACTTTTCAAATCGTTATGAGAGCAAATCGTTGTTCTCACTTTTCAAATCATTATGAGAAACCGAATCGTTGTGAGAGCAAATCATTGTTCTCACTTTTCAAATTGTTCTGAGAAACCGAATCGTTGAGAGAGCAAATCGTTGTTCTCACTTTTCAAATCATTATGAGAAATTGAATTGTTGTGAGAGCAAATCGTTGTTCTCACTTATCAAATCGTTGTGAGATCAAAATCAATATTCTCACTTATCAAATCTTTATGAAAATTAAATCGATAGAAGTAAGGAAATTGTTATGAGACCGAAATCGGTATGACACTACAAATCCTTATGAAAATGAAATCAATATGATTCTAATGAAATCGTTGTAGCATATAGAGAGTCGATGTGTACTTAGGGAAATTTCCTGCTTTGTATTTTAAATGCTAAAAAGTAAGAAATACTTACATATTTTCTTGATTTCGCCTGATTTGCTTCCTATGCCTAAGCTTCATGAAAACTTGTTAGAAGACACTTTATTGAAGTTTTGTTAATCACAACAATAGATATATAATTCATAAAATTATACGGGGATGAACTGATCATCAGTTGCATCCACATGCATAGGAAATTGCACGTCAACAGCAGCGGCCTTGCTCGAAGAGCTAGTGAAAGTCACCCCTAAAGAAGTAGGGATATCGATATTGTAACGTAGTGCATTTTTCAGATCCTTGTGGATTGTCATTTAGTGGTCGTTCGGATCTGCGTTTACTGGCTTTGGTGTGGTGCTCATGACCAATATGGGGTCATTGGGCATTGGTCGTGGTTTCCGAGCGTTGCGCGGGGCTTACTGGGCCAACATGTTAGGCCTAGAGTACACGTTGGTTCACTAGTTGTGAATGCGACGGGGGTGTGCGTCGCGTTCTGAACGTGACGGGCTTGGTGGTCGCATTCCTGTTACCACTGTTTGGGGTGACGTTTGCATCCACGCCGCGTGTCGCGCGCGGGGCAAGGCTTGCTAACGTCAGGGTGGGAAGGCAACAGTCATCTAGGTCGCTATCAGGTCGCGACGTAGGCCTATGTCGCGTTCCCAACCGCTGTGTGTTTTTAAGAATGGTTAGCCAAGCAGAACCCTCACGAGCTCTGCTCGGCCAGGGGAAGCCGGTGCGGTGGATTTAGGGGCGATTTGGCATTTTGGCGTGGTTATCGTCGTGCTCTCGATGCGAGGACGTCACATGGAGTAGGGGAGACATCGTGCCATAGCCGGTTTGCGTGCTCTTCACGAAGGTAGGGAGATCCCACCTGGTTTCATTCCGTAGATCGTGTATGGTGAGTGTTTGATTTGTTTAATGCTTATAAACAGTAGATATTATGCTTGGACAATCACTAAATTATGAAAAATGGAAATTAAACATGGTTTGCATGGTTTGTGGGGGTAATCCAAGGAGAGGATCCCGGAATAGGGTTTCTGCCTGCGAAGGTGATGGAACCCCCTGTCGCGACAAGGTCGCGACAGGCCGACTCATCGCATTATGGTATGCGATCGCGGCATGTCGGGGTATCACGATCAGAAGGCGGCAAACCCTTCTGTCGCGACAAGGTCACGATAGCTTGTCACGATAGGCCGACCTGTCACGTTGTGGTTTTCTAACGCAACACATCGTGGTGTCGCGATCTGAAGGCGACAGTACCCTATGTCGCAACCCCAGCCGTGAGGTCTTTCTTTGCATGGTTTCAGTGATTTGGTTATCTGATTATCGGTATTTGATGCGTAGGGTTATGGTGAGTGGTGCATTGGCACCTGTAGCGCTCTGTGAGCATGGTTGGTGTGTTGTTTACGCAATTGGTGCAGTGTTTTTGTGGTGTGAGTGTGTGCATGGCACATACTATTATGGTGGCTGGGCAATGAGGTTCTTGTGTGAACTTAGCCTCAGTCATGTGACACTCTTTATAGATTAATAGAGATGGTTTAGTTAGTGTAGTGTGAGTAAGGTATATTGTGTTATGTGGCAAGGAGGTCACATGGTGACCAATGATAGGCCAGATTATGCATGGCTACCGTGGTTTATATGTGTGTCTGTGTGGGATAGCTTGTAGGTCACAGGGTGACAGGGGACAAGTTATTCCCGACACTTGTACCGTGGTTTATAATAAAGAATATGTAAGTATATATATATATATATATATATATGTCGTTGTTTGTGCATTGCCGAGTGTGGTGGTTCGGCGCCTATTCCGGAATGCCTCTCTAGTCGGGTGCCCCGGGTTCTGTGTGAGCCAGGCACATGTGTGTGTGCTCGGGGCTTGTCCCGGTACTATGTGGCACCGTCAAGGTCTTGTCGTCTTCCTGAACACCATCGCTCTCGAGGAGAGTTGTCGTCTGGCTAAGGGAAAGATGGCTGAGGGCAGCGACTTGTGAGAGTTTGTTGTTTGGTCGCTTGTAGCGCGCTCGTAGTTGGGGGTACGGACACCAGTAGACGTACTAGGCCCTGGCTAGTCCTAGTTTCCAGTGCCTCACTTTAGAGTGCTCAGGCCAGAGTATCTAAAGGTGCGAAACATGGGCCTGCGACAGTGTGGTCTGCAGGTGTGGTGGTTTGGTTGGTCTCCACAGTTCTATGGCTTTACTTGTGGTTGTGGAGCGACTGTTGGACCTTATATCCGTGGCTGCGAGACTGAGAGGTAGTTCTTGTGATGTGTTGCCCGAGTTGGATACTGGCGTCATGAACCAGTAGTCCGTTCCCGTGTGGTGGCGTCATCCCTTTCTGACTCATGCTTTGCCGCTGGCTGTGGCTCGTGTGTGTGTGACTCGCGAGTTGAGGTTTTACTCGTTGAGGTGTGCCCTAGTGTTGGCACAGTTGCGGCTGTGGTTTGTCTTGCCGTGGTGTGCCTGGTTGTGGCACAAGCTTACTTGTGGTTTCTGTGGTGGTACCTCGTGGTAGTAGGTACCTGTACCCAGTATGGGTAGTGGTTTGTGGTGGTACATTGTGTACTAGCTTTTTCAGGTGGTGTAGTGGAGCTATGGTCTGTGGAGGTCATGTGATGAGACCTTCCACTTGTTGTGTTTTACCCTTCCTTGGGTAAACTTTTGAATAGGGTTTTAATGTGTGATGGATTGGCATCGTGGCAGCCAGTTCTGTTACTTAAGTGTGACATTCAATATGTCGTGGTTTAGGGGTATAAAGGATTAGCTTTTAATTAGCATTCCTGTTACGCACATATTTGAGTTTCGCCAGTGAAGCTTGTAGCCTAGGCAGTAGTTTGCCTGTGTGGCTTGCAGCTTAGGCGACTAGTTGTTGAGGTGGTGTGCCCGTGAGGCTTGCGGCCTAGGCACTGCAGTTATTGAGCAGACTAGTGGTGTGGTGCTAGTCTTGTTGTTCTTTATCTCTTCAAGGACTATATGTTTATTGTAAGTTTATGTTCTAGTTGTTGTTTATTATGAATGTGTGAGCATGATATGGTTTGGCTATCGGTGTTGCCAGTGAGACCCGTTTGGGTTAAGGTTCTCCTATGTTGTGTGTGGTTTTGGGTGGTCCCCTACTGAGCCTGTGACTTGTTGAGGCTCACTCCCCTATAGTGCTTTTCAGGGTTTACCATTGGTATGACTTGCGAAGACGTTGTGGCATACTTGCACCACCAGCAGTATGGTTAGTTTAGTTGTGTGAGCTTGTGCTCCCTCGGGGTATGCCCCAGGTAGTTGTACTCTTTTTAGTTTGGACATGTAATAATGTAATGGGACAGTTGTAAATTGTTATATGCAGATATGAGCACATGTACTTTCTTGTGTCTTATACTGTGTAGTTGTCTTTTATATTCTTCCTAGACACATGCACGAGCTATCCCTTGCGAGACTTTGGTCCATTCGTAGGAGGCGGATCTGGATATGGGGCCTTATTGGGCATAAGTATCCAGGGCTGTCACAGTTGTATCAGAGCAATGGTCCAGTTAGAATATAAAAAGACATTAAGGTTACAATGTCCCAATACATAGATTAATGTCCACTGCTGGTAGTAAGTCTGTAGTTTCTAGTGCTTTTTAGTACGGTTTTCATGTGAGTTTTGATATGTGAATTGTGTGCATAGTTGGCCAGATTAGTAGCTGTGGGTAATGGCAGAGAAATGGTATGGTTAGTGGTGTAGTGCGAGTGGTTAATAGGGTGCCAGTTGCAGTTAAAGTATAGTTGATTAAAGGTTCTCAATAAAGAAAATTGAAGAAATAGTGAATTCAGTCATGAAAACTAGTGAGAATGTCTTAGTGAGGATCAGAGTTGGCAGAGATAGGTATAAAGTGTGACCAGGGCTCTTAAATGGGTGAATTGTGGTTGAGAACTGTAGCAGAGACAATCATTGAGGTTGAGATTTATGATAATAAAGTGTTAAGGAACAGTTTGGATAATAATATGATTAGTGGCATATTAGGTTTGAAATAATTGAGTAAAATAGTTTAGCCTAAGATGAGATGCTGGTAGCAGAGCGGAATAATGATTAAGATGGTTATTAAATGTGATTTGATTAAAAATAGTTGCAGTAAAGAGTTTAAGGATGGTGCTGTTATGAATAATGAGGATAATAGAAAATCTGATATGGATACCCATGTAAGTGTGTGCAAAGGTGACTAGTTGGTTAAAGAACGAGTAAAAGAATAACAGTGTGAAGTTGGATTTTTCTAAGAATATCATAAGAAAGAGATGTCCGTTTAGTAAGAGGTAGAGGGTAAAGATTTCGCAGTGAGACTTGTGCAAGGTTGCACCAGTAATTGTGTGTAGTTGGTGGGAATGGAAAAGGAAAGTTGAAGTCAGAAACAGATTAAGGTTAAAGCTAAATAATTAGAGTATGTTGGAGTTATGCAAGTCAGAAAAAAAAAATGAGAGGGTTAAGTCCATTGAGAAGTAATGAGGAACAGCAAGGTAGATTGTGAATGGATATTTGTAAATGAGCCGTAACAGTGAAATTGTTTATATTTGGCATTAATCAGCAATGTGGAATAGAGGAATCAGGTAGAATAAGTCATGATGTTTAAAGGAAATAGTTTTAGTTTATAGCTATGGCAGTATTCTAATAAGAGGGATTGCAGCATAAATGGCACCTTGAGACTAGTCAGTTAGCATAATATTAAGAGAAATATTTTGTTGAAATGTATTATGTTATTGGTAGTAAAGATAAAGTTTAGTATTAATGACCAGGTGAAGAAAAAGAGTGTGGCATATTATATAACAGTGATAATCAGATGGTTCAAGAAATGTGCAGTAAGAATTTGTGTAATAGTGTGCAGTAAGATAATCCCGATGAATAAATGAATTCTATTATAAGAATATTTCCAAATTTGAAGTAAAGTCATAATAAATTAGTTAAGGAATAGCGAGTAGATTAAAGGATAGCAAAAGGGAACAAAAAAAGTGAGGAGCAGTATGATCAGTTTAGTGGTAAAGAAATTTTGAAATTTGATATCATATAATTGAGCAAGGTTTGGGTAAAGGTAAAGGAAAATCTTCGGGTATGTGCAGCAGTGAGAATGGAAATTGTGAAAAGATATGAGTTAGATTTGTTGAGTCAATCAGAAAATATTGTTTGAAGCAAAGAAAGTATATAAAGGGGAAAGTTTATCAATATAATATGACAAGATTTAGAATTCAGTGTGGTACAGATATAGTAAAAGATAGAATATGGCTAAAGTCAATTAAGTAGCAATATTATATGATAAGAGAAATGTAATGTCAATTGGAAAGTATGATTTAAAGCAAGGAATGTTTCTAGTGGTATGGCAGAATTCAAAATGAAGTAAGTGGTTCGATTAAAATAGAAATAGTAAGAAAAACAGATTAGAAATACCAACATTTCCTGTCAGCATTAAGTAAATAAATAGGGTAAATTGAGAAGCCAATAAAGTTAGATATGAGATCAGAATTTATGGAAAGTTTGATATTCATAAGTTGTCCGAGGGTTAAATAATTAAAAGAAAGTTTAAGGTTTGTGCATTGAGTAGAGAGGCAAGGGTTCTTAGTCAAATATGAGTTAAAGTTGTTGGTGCAGAATGGTTAGAGGAGGTAGAAAATCCAAAGGTGATAATGCAAATTTTACAAGAAATAAGCAATTGAAAAACATGAATATAGAAAAAGTAAAGTAATGGTTAGTAATGACAAGCAGATAATAGAATGGCACTGAGGAATCCGAAAAATTAAGTAGGGTTTAGTACGGTAGAGCATTTAAAGGTAGCAGCGTAAAGTAAAAAAAAAAATATTTGAGCAAGGAAAAATGGCCCAGAAAGAAACGTTGCAAACACAACTAGGAAAATGTGGAAGTAGGTTGAGTCCAAGGAGATAAAGCACCAACTGCAGGTTAGAATCGCTTATAGTCGAAAGGTAAGGAATGGCGAATTGAATCCACGAAATAAAGTGGTTGTGGAATAAATTAAACGGGAAAGGAAAGGCAGAACAAGCATGGAAATGGATTAGTTAGCACAAATTGTTTGAAAGGAAGATGAATAGGAAGAGTATCCTACTTGTGTTGTATATGGCTTTGTTTTTTTTAGGTGATAGTTTGGTTTATTGTTGTTCGTTTTGAATGTCGAGGACGACATTCCTTTTTAGGTGATACTAATGTAATGTAGTGCGTTTTTCGGATCCTCGTGGATCTTCGTTTAGTGGTCATTCGGATCTGTGTTTACTGGCTTGGTGTGGTGCTCATGACCAACATGGGGTCATTAGGCATTGGTCGTGGTTTCTGAGCATTGTGCAGGGCTTAGTGGGCCGACAGGTTAGGCCCAGAGTACCTGTTGGTTCACTGGTTGTGAACGCGACGGGAGTGTGCGTCGCATTCTAAATGCGACGGCCCTGGTGGTCGCGTTCTTGTTACCACTATTTGGGGCGACGTCTGCATGCACGTCGCGTGTCGCGCGCGGGGCAAGGCTTGCTGACGTCAGGGTGGGAAGGCGACGGTCACCTAGGTCACGATCAGGTCGCTACGTAGGCCTACGTCGCGTTCCTAACCGCGGTGCATTTTTAAGAATGGTTAGGCAAGTAGAGCCCTCACGAGTTCTGCTCGGCCAGGGGAAGCTGCTGCGGCGGATTTAGGGGCGATTTGGTGTTTTGGCGTGGTTTTCGTCATGCTCTCGACGTGAGGACGTCACATGGAGCACGGGAGACATCGTGCCATAGCCGATTTGCATGTTCTTCACGAAGGTAGGGAGATCCCACCTGGTTTCGTTGCGTAGATCGTGTATGGTGAGTGTTTGATTTGTTTAATGCTTTATAAACAGTAGATATCATGCTAGGACAATCACTAAAGCATGGAAATCAGAAATTAAATGTGGTTTGCATGGTTTGTGGCGGTAATCCAAGGAGAGGATCCTAGATTAGGGTTTCTGCCTATGAAGGTGACGGAACCCCCTGTCGCGACAAGGTCGCGGCAGGCCGACCCATCGCATTACGGTATGCGATTGCGGCATGTCGAGGTATCGCGATCAGAATGCGGCAAACCCTTCTATCGCGATAAGGTCGCGATAGCTTGTCGCGACAGGCCGACCTATCGCATTGGGGTTTTCTAATGCAACACATCGTGGTGTCACGATCTGAAGGCGACAGTACCCCATGTCGCAACCCCAGCTGTGAGGTCTTGCTTTGCATGGTTTCGGTGATTTGGTTATCCGATTATCGGTATTTGATGCGTAGGGTTATGGTGAGTGGTGCATTGGCACCTGTAGCTCTCCGTGAGCATGGTTGGTGTGTTGTTTACGTAATTGGTGTAGTGTTTCTATGGTGTGAGTGTATGCATGGCACATACTGTTGTGGTGGCTGGGCAATGAGGTTCCAGTGTGAACTTAGCTTCAGTCATGTGACGCTCTTTATAGATTAATATAGATGGTTTAGTTAGTGTAGTGTGCGTAAGGTTAAGTATAAATATTGTATATTGTGATATGTGGCAAGGAGGTCACATGGTGACCAATGATAGGCCAGATTATGAATGGCTACCGTGGTTTATATGTGTGTCTGTGGGATAGCTTGTTGGTCACAGGTTGACCAGGGACAAGTTATTCCCGACACTTGTACCGCGGTTTATAATAAAGAATATGTAGTATATATATATATATATATATATATATATATATATATATATATATATATATATATATATATATATGTCGTGGTTCGTGCATTGCCGAGTGTGGTGGTCCGGCGCCTATTCCGGAATGCCTCTCTAGTCGGGTGCCCCAGGTTTGTGTGAGCCTGGCACGTGTGTGTGCTCGGGGCTTGTCCCGTCGAGGTCTTGTCGTCTTCCTGGACACCCTCGCTCTCAGAGAGAGCTGTCGTCCGGCTGTGGGAATGACGGCAGAGGGTAGCGACTTGTGAGAGTTTATTGTTTGGTCGCTTGTATTGCACTCATAGGTGGGGGGTTACGGACAGCAGTAGATGTACTGGGCCTCGGCTAGTCGTAGTTTCCAATGCCTCACTTTAGAGGGCTCAGGCCAGAGTCTCGAAAGGTACCAGGCATGGGCCTGCGGCAGTGTGGTCTGCAGGTGTGGTGGTTTGGTTGGTCTCCACAGTTCTTTGGCTTTACTTGTGGTTGTGGAGTGGCAGTCAAACTTTACGTCTGTGGTTGCGAAACTTAGAGGTAGTTCTTGTGTTGTGTTGTCCCGGTTGGATACTAGCGTCATGAACCAGTAGTCCGTTCCCGTGTGGTGGCGTCGTCCCTTTCCGACTTGTGCATTGCCGCTGGCTGTGACTCGCGGGTTGAGGTTTTACTCGTTGAGGTGTGCCCTAGTGTTGGCATAGTTGAGGCTGTGGTTTGTCTTGCCGTGGTGTGCCTGGTTGTGGCACAAGCTTACTTGTGGTTTCTATGGTGGTACCTCGTGGTAGTAGGTACCTGTACCTAGTATGGGTATGTTGGGTTGAGTGTGAATATAATTCATTTCTCCTCACATTTTAAAGATGACAAGTTGTGATTTTAATGCATAACCATTGGAACATGTAAAATACATCACCTGAAATTACAATATTCAAAAAGCATGTTTCCAAGCACATTTATCATTGATATTCATGATAATATATTTATCTAATGATTCATGTGTTTATTTTCTCAGGAACAAACATTTTCTGCAAAGGTAGTGTCGACACAACCATCCCTGGTGTCGACACAATGGTTCATAACAAAGGCAGAAATGTGAAGAAAAGTCCATCTCAGGTTGACACGAGTCCAGAGCAGGTCGACACTAGAGACAGATTCTAGAGAAATACGTGAACAAATTGCCATCTCAGGTCGACACCAAATCAGGCAGTGTCGACACTAGATAGCCTTCCCAGAAGGCCAGTTTTGCTGTCTGGGCCAGCAGGTCGACACCAAATGAGATCAGGTCGACACTAGAGAGCCTTCCCAGAAAGGTTGTTTTGCTGTCTGGGTCATGAGGTCGACACCAAATGATATCAGGTCGACACTAGAGACCTCTCCCAGGGAGTTGTTCTGCCAGTCTGGGAGAGTGTGTCGACACACCTCATGGGCAGGTCGACACACTCCGGAATCTCTGTGACTTAAACTTCCTCTGGACACGTGGCACCCTAGGGAGATGTCAGATCAACATTAGATCTTGTGCCCACGTACCCCAAGGGTATCTTTCAGATATTTAGGGTATAAATACCCTCCTTAAGGGCACTCATCCCAAGAGAATCTCTTTAGAGCCTCCAGAAACCTGCAAGCGGCGGCAAGAGAGTCTCACCTCCTTGTTTTGCTCTCTCTTGTGCTTCCACACCTCAATTCACCCTTCTCCAAGCACAAGGATCGATGTTTGATCAACATGAAGCACTAGGATCAACTTCAAAGGAGCAGATCAAGTAGAAGCCAGCATTTGCGAAGCTCTCAAGGAAGATCCCACCATCAAAGTTGCAGAGCATCGACCAAGGGACTTCAAGTGATCAAGATTCTTCCAATTCGGCCTCTACAAGGGAGTTTTCTTGAAGAACAAGAATTGTCAACCTCGAGTCTAAAGTCTTTCTTGTTTCTTCCTGGCTATTCTAGAGATTGTGCATAATTCATTGCATCAATTCTCTTGAATTGGCCTTAATAGATCAGATCATTGCTAGAGGATCTGCATCTAGTTGTTTGTGTTCTAGAAGTGGTTGTGAGCCTGTGTGCTCAGGTTTTTGAGTGGTCGTACTCAAGTTGTGTGGTTGAGCAGTCTTGCTCAGATTCTAGAGTAGTCTTGCTCTAGGTATTGTGTGAGTTGTCTAACTCATTTGTGGAGTTGTCAGGCTCCAGTGTGGGGTGTGTAACCCAGGTTGTTTAGTGGATCCTCACTGTGTGTGAGGGGTGGATGTAGGAGTCACGTGGTGTGATTTCCGAACCACCTAAAAATCTCTGTGCATTGGTCTCTTTGTGGTTTGATTTTTCTCTCGTTAGATGAATGCATAGGATCATTTGAATCTATCTAATCAACTTGTTTACTTACTCCAATTGTTTAACTCACCTAATCTCTCTTCAGATCTGTGAAATTTGCTTTCAATCTAACTCTGATTCAAAGGTTTTTCAAACTGGTTTAGCTTCCGCATTAGTTGGCATAGATCTATTCAACCCCCCCCCTTTTAGATCTTGTCCACACCTTTTATCGATCCTTCAATTGGTATCAGAGCGGGTTTACACTTGATCTGATCTGATCTGAGCAGTTTCTGAGTGTTCTGTGTTGCTTGTTTGCTTGATTGTTTGTTTTGCTGAGTGTTTCCTTCCTTGCACCATCTGTTTAATTAAATGGATTCCAGAGGATTCATAGCTGAGGGCCATTCCATAAATAGGCCACCATTCTTTAATGGAACGGACTATTCTTATTGGAAAAAGAATGCAAGTGTTTCTAAGAGCCCAAAATTATGAAATCTGGAAAGTAGTGGAAGTAGGTCCCTATGAAAACCAGGGAGAAGAAGAAACCTGGACTAGGGAACAGATAAGAAGAGCTACATTGAATTATAGTGCCATGAACATGATTCAATGTGCTGTTCACCCCAAAGAGTACTCAAGAATCTCTATGTGCAAATCTGCCAAAGAGATGTGGGATAAACTTGAGGTACTCTATGAGGGAAATCTCAAGTTAAAGAAACCAAGGCTAACATACTTGTCTCTGAATATGAGTTGTTCATGATGAAATCTAATGAGACAATCTCTGAAATGTTTGCCAGGTTTATGATCATAGTCAATGGACTGAAGGCCTTAGGTAAGGACTATACGGATGCTGACTTGGTAAGAAAATCCTGCGTTCTCTCTCTTCAATATGGCACACCAAGGCCACTGTCATTGAAGATTCTAAAGACTTGTCCAAAATTTCTTTGGATG
Organism: Colocasia esculenta; assembly: GCA_014218235.1. Taxonomy (NCBI): domain Eukaryota; kingdom Viridiplantae; phylum Streptophyta; class Magnoliopsida; order Alismatales; family Araceae; genus Colocasia; species Colocasia esculenta. The sequence goes on along the minus strand of CM024754.1, from coordinate 166,054,000 downwards.
AGTTGATAGGATCCTTAATGACATATGAAATTAATCTAAAGAGAAATGAGGAACACATAATCAAAACCAAGCCAGTAGCATTAAAGGCCTCATCTAGTAACAAGGACAAAGTCAGGATAAAACCAGTTCTGATGAGTCTGAGTCAAATGAGGATGAAATTGCCCTCATGACCAGGCAATTCAGAAAATTCTTGAAATATAGAAAAGGAAAATTTTCTGGTAAAAAGAAATACTCTTCAGGTAAAAGAAACACATCCTTTTCTAATGCAAACTCTAACAAGAATCAAAAATCTGACGATATTGTCATTTGCTACAGGTGCAACAAACCAGGACACATGAAGGGAGAATGTCCTGAGAACAAGAAGGAGAAGCACAAGAAATTCACAAATTCAAGAAGCCGAAGGCCATGGTAGCCACTTGGTCTGATGAGGACACAAGTGAAAATGAAGAAGAAGAAAAATCCTCAAGCTCTGGAAGTGAGGAGATTTGCTTCATGGCAAACAGCTCAGATGGAAAGGTAAGCACATCTTTGAAGATTTTTCTGTTGAAGATTGGCAGGATGCTTATGCTGAATTAGTTGAAACTATACTGAAATGAGAAAAGAAAATAAGCATCTCAAAAAGAAAATTGAAAATATTTATCATAACCAATCTTCAAACAAAAGAATTTGTGAACTAGAAAATGAAGTGATAGAATTGAATGAAGAAAAAGAAAATCTTCTGAATCTGATTGATGAACTTAAGCTAGCTTCTCAAAAGGCCACCAATGAATTCAAAGACTTATCTGAAAAGCTGGAAAAAGAAAATCAAGATAAACAACAAAAGATTGAAGAAATCAAAATTTTGGAAAACCAGCTAAGACAAAAAGATGAAGTCATTGAAACATTCACAAATGGCAAAGATAATTTGGAGGCCTTGTTGGGAACAAATATGAAATCAATCTCTCATGGACTAGGGTTTGATAAGCAAAAATTAAGAAAGACAAATCCGGTGAAAAGAAGGATAAAGCACCTCTAATCAAATTTGTTAAGGGCCCTAGTCTTGAAAATACAGAAGTCAAACAAAAATCAAGCAAAACACAAAAAGTTCAAAAACTCAGAACAAAGACAAGGCAACCAGGTCGACATCTCCTGACAGGTCGACACCAGTCCACAAGAAGAAGGCTTCTGTGGCTGTAGTGTCGACACCAGTCGAAGAGAGGTCGACCTGCTCAACATCAACCAAGAAAAACCACAAAATAAAAATTCAAATAAAAATCTGAAAAATAAGAAAAAGTCAAAGGAAGTCTTTAATGAAGAGCCTTGGACCTCCAAGACAGCATATCAAGCTGATTGGACCAATTCTTGGAGCCAATGGTATAACAACCCATGTTGGTATCATCCTCAATTTTTCTATCCAAACTTTCTGATGTACCAACAAAATCCTTGGATTCCACCTCCTCATCTGAATTCTCATGCTCAAATGAAAAACACCCCTCCTACCAAAAAAAAAATACTGGTGTTTTCATCCCAAAAGAAAAGAAGAAAGTGAAAAAGACAGAGAACACCAAAGTAATAAAACAAAAGTCAAAAACAAGTCAAATTTGGATGAGAAAAGATTTGTTAACATTGTCCAAACTTTCTGATGGTCCCAACTCTGTTTGGGTACCAAAATCTTCTCTCCACTAATTGATGTTGCAGGAAGGTCGTGCACCCAATTCAAATGTGTGGTTCTTTGACAGTGGGTGTTCACGACATAAGACTGGAGATAGAGCCTAATTTTCTTTCCTGCTAGAAAAGGAGGGTGGTTCAGTGACATTTGGAGGTAAAAATAAAGGAAAGATCATTGGATCTGGAAAGGTTGGTCAAACTTCCTCAAACTCTGTTGATAGTGTTTTATTAGTTGATGGTCTTGATTACAAATTGCTCAGTATCAGCCAACTATGTGACAAAAGTCACAAAGTTGTGTTTGAATCTGATTTTTGCAAAATAATTGATTCATCAACTGATAAAATCAAATTTTTTGGAAAAAGGGAGAACAATGTTTATATGATTGACCTTAATAAAAACTTTTCTGAAAATCTTTGCTTTGTTGCAAATAAAGATGAAATTGCATGGACTTGGCACAAAAGACTTGGCCATGCAAGTTTCAGAACCTTGAATAAATTGTTAAGGCTGAATCTGGTTAAGGGTCTTCCTGAATCCTTTCAAATGTTGAAAATCAAGTTTGTGGGATCTGTGCCCAAGGTAAACAAACCAGGAAACTTTTAAGAACTTCAATGAGGTACTCACATCTAGGCCACTAGAACTACTTCATATGGACCTTTTTGGCCCAACAAGAATTCTAAGTCTAAGTGGCAAGAGATATGGGTTTGTAATCATTGATGATTTTACTAGATTTACTTGGGTCATTTTCTTGTCCCACAAAAGTGATACTTGCCTTGAATTCAGGAAATTCTGTACCACTGCCCTAACAAATTATTCATATAAAATCAAAAATATTTTGACTGATCATGGGGGAGAATTTGAAAACCAATCCTTTTCTGATTTATGTGCTGAACTTCAAATTTTCCACAAGTTTTCTTCACCAAGAACTCCAGAACAAAATGGAGTTGTGGAAAGAAAGAACAGAACTCTTGTGGAAATGGCTAGATCCATGCTCCTTGAGAGTAATTTGCCCAAATCCTTCTGGGCTGAAGCTGTAAACACAGCAAATCATATTCTCAATAGAGCATTGGTCAGACCAAAAATCAAGAAAACCCCCTATGAATTACTGAAAAACAAGAAGCCAACTGTTTCTTATTTCAAAATCTTTGGTGCAAATGTTATGTACACAACAATATAAAGAAAATCTTGACAAGTTTGATGCTAAGAGTCAGGAAGCCATCTTCCTTGGCTATTCAGAAGTGTCAAGAGCTTTCAGAGTGTACATTCTCAAAAACAAAACTGTTGAAGAGTCTCCTCATGTTATATTTGATGAAAATTCCTTTTCAACTAACACTTCTAAATCTTGCAGGGAAAAACAAGACAGTGAAGAGGATGACTTCATTGTGGACTCTTCACCAACTGTTGAGGAGCTTGAAGACACTGGTGAGATCTTGAACACCAATTCACCATCTTCAAGTGGATCAGGTAACATTGCTCCAGATTTAAGTACCCCTCAACAGGTAATTTCTAACATCGAATTTTGAGAGATCACCCATTAGATAATATTGTTGGTAATTTGAATGATAGAGTTAGGACTAGATCATCATTTATGCTTGCTATTGAAGATGACCCACTAGCTCTAATTTCCCAAATTGAACCAAAGTCAATTGATGAAGCTTTATCAAGTTCTGATTGGATTAATGCCATGCATGATGAACTTCATCAATTTGAAAGAAATCAAGTATGGGAATTAGTACCTAGACCTAGTGACCAAACAGTCATTGGCACTAGATGGGTCTTCAGAAATAAACTGAATGAATCTGGTCAAGTCATAAGAAATAAAGCTAGGCTAGTTGCAAAGGGGTACAATCAAGAGTTTGGAATTGATTTTGAAGAGTCATATGCCCCTGTAGCTAGACTAGAAGCAGTTAGAATTTTCCTTGCTTTTGCATCCTCCATGAAATTCAAAGTTTATCAAATGGATGTTAAAAGTGCATTCTTAAATGGATATATCAAGGAAAATGTTTTTGTTGAACAACCTCCTGGATTTGAAAATGAAAACATCCTAACCATGTTTTCAAGCTTCATAAGGCTCTATATGGTCTTAAACAAGCTCCAAGAGCTTGGTATGACCGTTTGAGCTCTTTTTTGCTTGAAAAAGGATACTCTAGAGGAACTGTTGATCAAACCTTGTTCACAAAAATAGTCACTAATCAAATAATTGTTGTCCAAATTTATGTTGATGACATAATATTTGGATCAACCAATAAAGGCCTGTGTAATGAATTTTCCAATCAAATGAAAAATGAATTTGAAATGAGTTTAATGGGAGATCTAAAATTTTTCTTGGGATTGCAGGTTAACCAAACTCATGAGGGGATCTTCATCAGTCAAACCAAGTATGTCAAAGAACTTCTGAAAAGGTTTGACTTTCAGAACCTCAAGCACTCCAACACACCAATTGCTATAAATGCTAAACTAGAAGAAGACTCAAATGGTAAGTCAGTAGACCCAAAGACCTACAGAGGTATGATTGGTTCTCTACTTTATCTTACAACTTCTAGACCTGATATTCAATTCAGTGTGTGTTTGTGTGCTAGATTTCAATCAAATCCTAAAGAAAGTCACATGCTAGCTGTTAAAAGAATTTTCAAATATCTTGTTGAAACATGTGATTTAGGAATTTGGTATCCTGCTAATTGTAAGTTAGATTTGATTGCCTATTGTGATGCTGATTATGCTGGTTGTAAATTAGATAGAAAAAGCACAAGTGGCTTGTGTTTGTACCTAGGTGGGTGCCTAATCTCTTGGGCTTCTAAGAAGCAACATTCAGTAGCTCTGTCAACTGCAGAGGCTGAGTATGTTGCTGCTGGTAGGTGTGGAACCCAAATTCTTTGGTGAAACATCAACTTCTTGATTACAACCAAGAGTTAGGTTGTGTTCCCATCCTTTGTGATAACACAAGTGCAATAAATCTGTCTAAAAATCCCATTCAGCATTCCAGAACTAAGCATATTGAAATTAGGCATCATTTCTTGAGAGATGAGGTAGCAAAGAAATCTTTTGAACTCCATTTCATAGAAACTGAAAAGCAAATTGCTGACATTTTCACAAAACCCCTTCCTGACAGTAGATTCTCATCCTTAAGGAGAGAACTTGGTCTTTGTAAATGTCCATTGGGATTGGGTTGAGTGTTAGGCATTTCCTGAGGGGGAGTTCATTGCATCATCATACTCCTTTGCTTCCTTGATTCATCATATCTCTCTCCACTTCACCTCTAATTCTTTTGGTCAATGAACACTTCACCTCACATTGTGTTGAACTTCTTGGTATATCAAATGGTGATTTGAAGAAGGACAAGTTCTGCTTGTCTGGACACTTTCACTATGCGAGAGTATATGTCTCCGCCAAGTACCAAGAAATGAATATGCAATTGTTGAGGGGGAGCTTTTGTTGCTCAAAGAGAATTATTTCTGATTTCAAAAACTTGCATATCTCTATTCTGATGAAAAATGGTTGAAATCTTCATCTCAGGGGGAGCTAAAGAATTCACAAGTTATATCCTTTGCAAAATTCAAAACTTTTTCTTGCATTACATCAATTTCCTTGCATGATGTCCTCATTCAGGTGTCTAGAGTCTCAAAATGATCCCTTGAGTGATCTACTACATTCATTTGTCAACTCTCACCTATATTCTTCAAAACTACAGAAATTCAGATTTCTTTCTAAGACTGAAGGATAATGTGTGTCTTGATCTTAAACATGTTTTTGTTTGCAATTGATGTTGGATATAGATGATATCTTTTTGTCAAAAACTCTCCAAAATCTGTCCATTCAACAGAGCAATGGCACATGTGCTGAGAAACTGCACACCTTCACAATGAATGAAGTGCCATGTAAGTCATGAGGCACTAATGCTATCTCTGTTCAAAGGGGATTAAAAATTAAAAATCAATGCAAAAAAATAAATATGCCCAATTTTTTGATGATGACTGAGTAACTGGAAATATTGGCGTCTAAAAAACGTATATTCATGTCAAAAGGTCATCATTTACCCCTTTGAGACTTGATAATGGATAAATCTTCAGTATCCAGGGACTATAGTGTGTAAAAAGCATTAGTTCTTGAGTGAACAAGATATATCTCATTTGATAGTTTGTTTCAAACAAAATATATGTCATTGGAGAATTTGTTTTAAAAATCATTCTTATCCATCATCAAGTTGTTCCTTAAAAATGTTTGCTGTCAACACACTTGTTTTCAGTCTAAAAGATTTTTTTTATCTCTTTGGAATTGAAGAATATGGTAGTGTGAAGTTGATTGTTAAATGTTTTATATCCCTCAATTATCATTTTCATGACTCAAGTCACTGAATGCTCATATCCTGTTGGATATTGTGTAAAGCTTGAATTGTGTTGAATTTTTGCAAAATTTAACAAATGAATTTTTTAGTCTCTTAAATATCCTTGAAATGATCATTCCACCCATTGATTATCATTATAAAGATGTCCCAAAAGTCACATAATTTTTCCATACTCAAATCCAAATCTTTCATCAGGCCAGGTCGACACTACCCCATCTAGTGTCGACACACTTTGAGTCAGGTCGACACTAACCTCCTCTAGTGTCGACACTGACCCCTGCCAGACTCCTTTTCACCGTGGGCGCCGGTTAAGGCTTTGTTGTACCTGCGGGGTAACACACCTTAAAAACCCCCTTTTCTTCTCCAGGTCGACCCGACGGTCTGGTTCTTCCTGGTTTCCGGCAAGGGTTTTGGACTCTCTTCGTCTCCTCTCTCCTCCAACTCATCTCCATCCATATTCTCTCATTCCTCTCTCTCCATCATCCCGATTCCACTCTGCTTCATGGCACCCAAGCAACTTCCTCGCCGTGGAGCAAAATCAAGGGCCTCTGCAAGGCCCATTCCGGCGGATGAGGTTCCTTCCACTGAAAGGAGATCCAAGCGTCGCCATGATCCTGTAGAGCAGCCAGGATCTTCTTCTTCTAAGAGTGGTAGGGCATCCTCCTCTGGTCGAGGTCGAGGGTCCATGTACCGCAGGAGAAAAACCCTAGACTCTTCTCCTGACATTTCTGAGAAATCCTCATCCTCATCCTCATCATCATCCTCCTCATCAGAGTCCTCCCAGCCCTCTAGGCGACCCCCATCCAAACCCCTCAGTGCCGGGAAGACTATACTGAAACCAAGGGCAGTAGATTTGGATGACAATGAATTGATAGCTGCATTTCCTGAAGTTTTAAACTTCTTCAATTTCCAGTCTTGGCAGTCCTTCATATCAGAGTTTTGAGTCATTTACCCTAGACTTGTGCAAGAATTTTATCATAATTTGGAATGCACAGATGAAGGGTTTCAGTCAAAGGTTAAGGGGATTGCTATTGACATGCCAACAGACATAGCTGCCTCAATTTTCAAAGTCCCAGATGAAGGTGAAGACTACCATAATTTTTAATTCAACCTCCATGAAGCCTACACCATAATGACTGGTTTGCCTGCAGATGAGACTGATATTAAGCAAACCCATGTCACCAAATTCAACACCAACACCTTTCCCCCTGTCTTGAGGCTTACTCATCACATGCTCACTACCATCATCACACCTCAAGGTGGTGGGAGAGATAGGCTGACAGACATTCAAAGGTTTGTCCTTTATTGTATGAGCAAGGACATCAAGATAAATCTCCATGTAATCATGTACCAGATAATCTCTGAGACCACCAGGGCTAATTTGCATAGATCCCTTCCATATGCAGCCCATTTGACTGCAGTCTTCAAGCACTTTGGTGTGCCTCTAGAGAATGAAAAATCTAAGAAAATCCCTAAGTCAAACATTTACTGCTTTAAGCATGTTCAGAAATTCATGGGATTTAGAATTGTTGGTGATCATATGAGAAGAGAGCCAGCTGCAGTAGAGGCCCTTGTAGTCCAAGAGGACCAGCCTCAAATGGAAGAGGAACAGCCTGCAATGCAAGAGGACCAGCCTCAAATGCAAGAGGACCAGCCTCAAGTGCATAAGGACTAGCCTCAAATGCAAGAGGACCAGCCTCCCATCAATGAGGATCAGCCTCCTATGGCAGCTCAAGCTAATGACCCAATTATTGCCCCTCACTCACCTCAACTTCAGCCTTCCTCCTCCATGAACTTTGACACTGAAATCCCATCTTTTTCTCCACCACCTCCAGCTCAAGCATCCTCCTCCTTTGGTGGACCTTCTGTTCCACCAGAGTTGCTCACTTTCCTAAATGACAAATTTGACACATTGAACAACTCCATTCAAACCATGTCATTAAATTTTGAGTTGAGGATTCAGAGGTTGGAGAACATAGTATTTGCTAAGTTTATTGAGCAAAAGACAGCCTCAAATTATGCTGCCCAAAGGTTCAACAGGTTGATTGGGACAATGGCAGATGCTTTAGTTGAGCTGAAGGAGCACCAACAAAAGCTGGAAATAGTTCTTCAGGAAATTTTGGCAAATTCTCAAACTGATGTCTTCAACACCAAGCAGACACTATATGAGATCACAAACACAAGACTATCATTTGCACATATGGTAGATGACTTGGTGAGCATGATGAATCTCTCTGCTCACATAGATGAAGAGATGTCTGCACTCAAGCAAGAAATCAAAGTGTTGAATAGGCCTGGTTGGTCATTTGGTTCATCTTCCTCTTCACAGCCAAGGTCAAATGAGTTCAGTGCACTTCAAGCTTCAATGACAGAAAACTCAGAGAGAATGGAGAATCTTCTGCACACAAGACTCTCAACTATCCAAGCCCAAATGAAGTCCAGTCTAACTTCAATGCAAAAAAGGCTAACGGATATTGAGACTATTTTGTTACCCATTCCTCCTCCTCCTCCTCCCCAGTAATGTATTCTTTTGATAATGTCAAAGGGGGAGAAGTTTGTTTGAAATTGTAATGTTCACATCTTGAATGAAATGAAATGAATAGAAATTTCTGTGCATATCTATTTGCCTTGAATGTGATTGTAAATCTTTTGAATGAATTTGAATGTGATGAATGATTGTCAAGCTGCTTGACCTGTGTATTTCAAATGTGTACAAATCTCAATGTCACTAAAAAATGTTCAAAGGTCCTTGACAAGTACAAATAAAAGAAAATGAAAATGCTTGAAATCACATCTCATTGAAATCTTCCAATTCCAAATGAACTTAATGTTGCCATCATCAAAAAGGGGGAGATTGTTGGGTTGAGTGTGAACATAATTCATTTCTCCTCACATTTTGATGATGACAAGTTGTGATTTTAATGCATAACCATTGGAACATGTAAAATACATCACCTGAAATTACAATATTCAAAAAGTATGTTTCCAAGCACATTTATCATTGATATTCATGATAATAAATTTATCTAATAATTCATATGTTTATTTTCTCAGGAACAAACATTTTCTGCAAAGGTAGTGTCGACACAACCATCCCTGGTGTCAACACAATGGTTCAGAACAAAGGCAGAAATGTGAAGAAAAGTCCATCTCAGGTCGACACGAGTCCAGAGCAGGTCGACACTAGAGACAGATTCCAGAGAAATACGTGAACAGATTGCCATCTTAGGTCGACACCAAATCAGGCAGTGTCGACACTAGATAGCCTTCCCAGAAGGCCAGTTTTGCTATCTGGGCCAACAGGTCGACACCAAATGAGATCAGGTCGACACTAGAGAGCCTTCCCAGAAAGGTTGTTTTGCTGTCTGGGTCATGAGGTCGACACCAAATGATATCAGGTCGACACTAGAGACCTCTCCCAGGGAGTTGTTCTGCCAGTCTGGGAGAGTGTGTCGACACACCTCATGGGTAGGTCGACACACTCCGGAATCTCTGTGACTTAAACTTTCCCCTGGACACGTGGCACCCTAGGGAGATGTCAGATCAACATTGGATCTTGTGCCCACGTACCCCAAGGGTATCTTTCGGATATTTAGGGTATAAATACCCTCCTTAAGGGCACTCATCCCAAGAGAATCTCTTTAGAGCCTCCAGAAACCTGCAAGCGGCGGCAAGAGAGTCTCACCTCCCTGCTTTGCTCTCTCTTGTGCTTCCACACCTCAATTCACCCTTCTCCAAGCACAAGGATCGAAGTTTGATCAACATGAAGCACCAGGATCAACTTCAAAGGAGCAGTTCAAGTAGAAGCCAGCATTTGCGAAGCTCTAAAGGAAGATCCCACCATCAAAGTTGCAGAGCATCGACCAAGGGACTTCAAGTGATCAAGATTCTTCCAATTCAGCCTCTACAAGGGAGTTTTCTTGAAGAACAAGAATTGTCAACCTCGAGTCTAAAGTCTTTCTTGTTTCTTCCTGGCTATTCTAGAGATTGTGCATAATCTATTGCATCAATTATCTTGAATTGGCCTTAATAGATCAGATCATTGCTAGAGGATCTGCATCTAGTTGTTTATGTTCTAAGAAGTGGTTGTGAGCCTGTGTGCTCAGGTTTTTGAGTCGTCGTACTCAAGTTGTGTGGTTGAGCAGTCTTGCTCAGATTCTAGAGTAGTCTTGCTCCAGGTAGTGTGCGAGTTGTCTAACTCATTTGTGGAGTTGTCAGGCTCCAGTGTGGGGTGTGTAACCCAGGTTGTTTAGTGGATCCTCACTGCGTGTGAGGGGTGGATGTAGGAGTCACGTGGTGTGATTTCCGAACCACCTAAAAATCTCTGTGCATTGGTCTCTTTGTGGTTTGATTTTTCCTCTCGTTAGATGAATGCATAGGATCGTTTGAATCTATCTAATCAACTTGTTTACTTACTCCAATTGTTTAACTCACCTAATCTCTCTTCAGATCTGTGAAATTTACTTTCAATCTAACTCTGATTCAAAGGTTTTTCAAAACTGGTTTAGCTTCCGCATTAGTTGGCATAGATCTATTCAACCCCCCCCCCCCTTTTAGATCTTGTCCACACCTTTTATCGATCCTTCAGGGTAGTGGTTTATGGTGGTACATTGTGTACCAGCCTTTACAAGTGGTGTAGTGGAGCTGTGCTCTGTGGAGGTCGTGTGGTGAGACCTTCCACTTGTTGTGTTTTACCCTCCTTGGGTAAACTTCTGAATAAGGTTTTAATGTGTGATGGATTGACATCGTAGCAGCCAGTCCTGTTACTTAAGTGTTACATTTGATATGTCGTGGTTTAGGGGTATAAAGGATTAGCTTTTAATTAGCATTCCTGTTACCCATGTGTTTGAGGTTCGCCAGTGAAGCTTGTAGCCTAGGCAGTGTCTTGCCTGTGTGGCTTGCAGCTTAGGCGACTAGTTGTTGAGGTGGTGTGCCCATGAGGCTTGCGGCCTAGGCACTGCGGTTGTTGAGTGGACTAGTGGTGTTGTGCTAGTCTTGTTGTTCTTCTTCTCTTCAAGGACTATTTGTTTATTGTAAGTTTATGTTCTAGTTGTTGTTTATTACGAATGTGTGAGTATGATATGGTTTAGCTATCGGTGTTGCCAGTGAGACCCGTTTGGGTTAAGGTTCTCCTATGTTGTGTGTGGTTTTGGGTGGTCCCCTACTGAGCATGTGACTTGTTAAGGCTCACTCCCCTATAGTTCTTTTTCGGGTTTACCGTTGGTATGGCTTACGAAGACGTTGTGGCATACTTGTACCACCAGCAGTAGTGTTAGTTTAGTTGTGTGAGCTTGTGCTCCCTCGGGGTATGCCCCATGTAGTTGTACTCTTTTTAATTTGGACATGTAATAATGTAATGGGACAGTTGTAAATTGTTATATGCAGATATGAGCACATGTACCTTCTTGTGTCTTATACTGTGTAGTTGTCTTTTAAATTCTTACTAGACACGTGTACAAGCTATCCCTTGCAAGACATCGGTCCGTTCGCGGGAGGCAGATCTGGATATGGAGCCTTATTGGGCATAAGTATCTAGAGCCATCACATATCTCCTCACATGCAGGCAGAGGATCAACCTCCAGTTCATAGACAACTCGTTGATGAGGACATTCATCGAGCACATCGAGAGCACCTTTCATAGCAGTAGCAGCATCAAGTGGGGCACATCCCTGACTAGCGGATTTGCATAAATGGAGCTCTATCCTTCTCCACAACCTTAACGGTACGCCAAGTAGACTTAGCATCAGCCTGACGAGGGGAAGATCCACCAAGCTAATCATTGTGAATGCCATCAGAAGGCTTTTTCATTTCAATGCCATGTGACCTAGCTGCCAATACCTATCAGAACCGATGCCGACCCAAATTCATTTAGGTAACTTATTGGATGTATCACGTTGGACATTAACACGAGTAGCATGTGTGCATGTCATGCAGAGTATGTTTCTGTCCACTTGAAGAATAGGTCCAATGCTCCCAGCAATAGAGCGAATCATAGCTTCATTATAGTAGTTAACTAGAAGACCCGACAACTCCAACCATACAAGAACGAGAGGGTAATACTCATCTAGAGAGAAATCAACGGTCCACTTAAAGAACCAGAACAATCTGCCCCAAACGTAGAGAGACTCTTTCAGCAAAACCTACAAGTAGTCTTCATGTTTCTGAAACCTATGCAGCAAGTGGCAACCATCCACAACACTGATGACGAAGTCTTGTTTGGATCTGAAGTGCTGCAAAAAATGAAACCTGATCTCCTGGAAGGTTGGCCGGCCATGAGAAGTTCTGGCGATGACATCATACTATAGAGGCTTGCAAGATAACTTGATCTCCTCCATGAAGAAGAAAGCAGTCGGTTCACCTGAATCAGTCACAGTAGTTAGATCTACTTCTCTCTCTACGTGATCCTAGAGAGAGATGCTCTGCTATGGTTTAGTTGCCACTCTCAGTTGCCAGGCATGGCTGGCCTGGGTGGGGGGACTGCACCTCCTTCCAACCCCTGTTGCATGCTTCTTCCCCGCTAGCTCCTGATTTTCCTACTCTCTACTCAACTACTGCTAGATCTACTACTACTGCACCCCTTTCTGCTCCACCTCTTCCTGGAGCTCCTTATGCCTTGGGAGATTTTGCTTTTGGCTTAGGGCCACCCTCCACTGCTCCTACTGCTTGGGGTGGAGCCGCGCCTGCCTCAACCTCCCTGCCAGCCTCCCTACTGACCACGCTTGCTGTGGTGCCTCCCGGCCCTGGCCCTTGGCTCATGGCCCACTCTGCCACCCTCTGGCTAGGAGCTCGTTGGCACCCCTGCTCTTACTTCTGCTATTCATTCTTTTGTTGCCCTTCCTTCTATGCCTCTAACCTTCACTCAGATCTTGTTGCAATCAACTTTGCCACCCACTCTCCTGCTTACTACCTGTGGCCCTGAAATTTTGAAAAATTTCCAATGATAGAAATCTTTCATGACATGATTCACATCTATATAAAGGTGTATGTGGACAACCTGTAACGCCCCTCTTAGACCCAGTACAGTTATTCCAACTCATATTGGATCTAATAGAGGTATTACAATGTAATATATCCAACAATAGATGGTACATATTAAGACATACATAAATGATAATTCAATTCCAATAATATGCAACGGAATATGGAACCAAATACATGTAATCAACATCATACTCAAATGTTAAGCCTAAAGCATAAGAGAAAGATAACAATAGTCCAAATTTATTACATTCCATAATCTCAAATGCATAAAATAAGAAGTACAACTTTTCCTCACATACAATATCACTCTAGATCTCTCAAGCAATCACTACACCTCCACGTCCTCACGCTCCGAGTCAGTGTGCACCAACTCTTGAGTATCCTCTGTCTCTCCTGAAATGTTAAGCAAGTGTGAGTCTACAAGACTCAGCAAGTCACATGAAAGACAGTTCAAGATATTATGCATATATTAAATTTAAAATATGGTAACATATATCATTCACAACTTTGATATCGTATAGCTTTTCCTACTAACATGGTTCTAAGTCCTTTGGCAATCAATCTTACATAGCATGGTTATGGAAACAAAACATTTCATGTATCATATAGCCTATGTCCATTAATATATCATTCAACTAAAACATGTTTTTATAGCATAGCATGTAATCTATTTCATGGACACCAGTTCAATGACATGTAGCATGTAAACAAATTCAAGTAAAGCCTTAACCTACATTATGCAATATGCAACCAATTATCATGTAGCAAGTGATCATTTAAACATGTGGCAATTATTGCATATAATAAGTGTCATGTAGTTCATGTAGCATGTAAAACAATTGACATGTAGATCATGTGGCATGTAACATAAGTAATATGTAGACATTTATCATGTAGGCATGTAGCATGTAGTCATGTAGCATTTAGTTGCCAAGACATAGCCCGCACTATTATAGAGATCAGTAGTCATATAGTCATTCACTTATCACCTAGGCAAAGCAGTGATGAAGTCATGGTATTTACGCAAAACCGGGGAAAACCCTTCCCACCTTAACTAGTAGAACTTGTCTACCTCCAAGATTTCAATCTGTTGCCCACGGATTAAGTAGATCATTTCATGTAGGTGAACCATTACCATAGGTGTAGCAACCTAAATTTTTACGAAAAATAAAAATTTAAATAAAGAATTTAAGACCTAGCTAAATGGATATTTAAATAGAGCATTAAATAAAACTCATTAAATGGAAAAGAGTAATGGGCTTTGCTTAATGGATCTTCTAGAATTTATTGGGTCAAAAATATGAATTTACAAAGAGAGAATAATAAGAAAATACCTTAAATTCGTAACTAAATTATTACCTAAATAAAAAAGGGGTATTTAATGCATTAAATAGGAAGTTAGAGTTGGAATTGGATTCCTAAACCTACCCCATATGGGTTAGCACGAATTTGGATCTTTTCCAAGTCTAAATAGAGATTGGAAAGCAAGAGAGGAAAGGTGGAGTTAGGAAATCTCGGAATTAAGAGGAATTTGAGTAGTAGTAGGAATGGGAACTTGTGTTTACATAAATACACCTCTTAAACCCTCTTGGCCGACCCAAGCTCGTGCCAAGGGATTCCTGGACCAGGAGGAGAGGCCTAGGAGGAAGGGATTTCATGGGAAGAAGAACCTTTCAAGCTCTCAACCCCGTTCTTCAAGTTCTAGCCCTAGAAGAGGAAATTGAGTCAAGGTAGGCATTCTCACAAGCAAAAATCCTAATATTTCGTCTGTAGATTGTTCCATGCATCAGGAACAAAACCCTCAAATTTCATAATTTTCCATCAGGCCAATATTTTCTTCTTGAATTTAGAAGTTCTGCACCTCTCTTGACCCCGAGCCCTCTTCTTAACTCTTGATCTCTATGTAGACTTGATCCCATGCTACGAAAGTTTTACTGTAGATACTTCATGTTGTTAGGGATCATTTGCCCCCAAAAAGCCTAAATTTCATTGAGCATGTTGCTCGAATTAAATCAGTCTTGCTCGAATTAAATCAGTCTTGCTCTCTATGTCATGTTCTATGTTACTCGTCCTTGTTCGTTCTCAAACCATGTTCAAACCATGCTCTCTCTCTAATTCCGATTTACTGGAAGTACTCTTACATGTCTAGTTTAATTTGCAACTGATTTCATTATTTTTCATCACGTATATAATTAGTTATGGATTTCTGAACAACCCTCTATCAAAAATTGAAGTCCCTAGTCCGCAATCCAATGTCTGGTCTGACTTCTGTCAGAGTCAGGAGCAGACAACCAGAAGGCGACACCTCGATATGTCATTTTCTGGGGCAGGATTGCGACAGCCTCCCTGTCGCGACCAAGAAGGCGACAGGTGAGCCGTCGCGTTCTCAGTACCCGATTTGCAAGCCCTGTCGCGACCCTTACAAGACCCTGTCGCGTTCACCAGGCCGTCGCGACAGTACCCATGTCGCGATCTGCCTACCCTGTCGCAATCATCATTGGGCTATGTCGCCTTCTTACCGTTATACCCCCAGTAACAACCCTACTTAAACATGGTGCTATATTGAATGATTTAAAATACATGTTCACGACTTATTTCTATCTATGATTTCTCTTGCACTTGCACACACTTGAGCCATCCATTTATGGCTGAAATCTTGCAGAAAATATCTCATAATGTATCTGGTAATTTATTGCAATAAAGTATATTAATTGCCCTATTTTAAAGGACTTGTATTCGTTTCTTGCATTGTTTATAATATCGATATCGACGCTCCACTGTCCTAGAATTCCTCTAGAACGTCGAGCAACTGTTTTATATACACACTTTTCTTGGCTTGTGGTGAACTCTCCGTCGGATATTCCTTTCGCCGGACTAGTGAACTCTTGCACAAGGCCTCCGTAAGTCTCCTCTGATCATGGATTCCCACATGGTCGACGAGCCGGTTGTACCCTAATACCTATGATACCCTTTAGGGATCTATATAATCCAAACGGCTATTAGAGATTCACTCTCGTCTTAAATCACGCTGGACCTCTGAACCTGTGCATAACAAGGCCAGTGGTAGGGTCGTGAGTTCCACCTGACTGCCAACACCAAGTGCGCGTGTTGTGCAACTGTTACTATCGCCTGATTACTCGACGTATTACGTGCAATGTCCACTAGCTCTCATCTATACTCTACTCGCTCACCTATTCACGTTCACTCTACTAGCTCATCTATTCATCTAGTTCTCTTATCTATTTCTTGGTACTCTATACTGGCCATTGACTGATTGTCTAAAGATAAACAATATAACTAATGCTTGACAATATATAAAGGGCCCGATCTAGTCCTGGGATGTGTGCCCGAAAGTGCTAGTGCCCATGGGAGTTAAATGATCAGAGTGTTTGGCATTACACTCAAGTGCTATCTATCTCGACTATCTATATGACAATCAAAACACAAACGTGCTATACTCTCTCGATGTCTAGAATCACAAACAAGTGCTATACTCGTCGTGCTATTACTATACTTGTGCTAGTTGTGCTATGGCCATCCTCCTATTCGTGCTATATTCGATACTTGTGCTATTTTGGAAACTCTACTCGATCTCGTGCTATTGTGCTATATTGTTACCTGTTGTGCTATCTCTTACTATATTTTGACTCTCTTGTACCTGCTATCTCTAGACACTCTGCCATTAAATGCGTTAGTTATTTAAAGCCTGCTTGAGCCTGAGATTTAAGTCCTACTGGGCGTTATCGCTCACCCTACGTTATTTGATGTTGTGTTCTCAGGTGAGACCGAGGACGACACATACACTCACGAGGAAGGGAATGACCAAGAGTGAACCCAGGAGTACCCTCGAGTCATTATGTTATCTTAGAGTTGTAGTTAGTTATTTACTTCTGTTGCAATGTAATTGGGCCCTTTAGAATGGCTCTGATATTAGTGGTTGTAACTAGACATTTGGAAAATTATTAATGAGAAAGATTTGCTTTAGTATTATTCAGTGTGCAATGGTTTGATGTCTAGTATACGCTCTATACCTTTTCTTGCAACTGCCTTCGCGCTCCGATATTCCCCGTTGGGGCGTGACAATAGGGGCATTCCATGGTGTAGTTCCTTGTAGGAAATCTCTAAAATAGCAATGTCTTATTGGCCAATTTATTTTAAAATATGCATTAACATGTATGCAATCATACAATCTACATTTTCATGCAATTCTATCATGCTCTTTCATGCATTAAACATAATTTATCAAGTTACTAATACAATATCATACAATCAATTTTTTCTCAGTTTATGAAATTAAAACATACTGTGCAACAGAAACCTATCATGGTACTACCTTATCTCATCCATACATGCACATTTGTTCTCATGGTTGATGAATTCTATATGCATTTTATCCTTCAGAAATTCATAACAATATGCACAGAAATCTAAAAATCCCAAAATTTTGACAGTAATTAAGATTCAGATTATACCACACACATCTAAAATTTCACAATTTCCTGAACTCTGTAACCATTTTTCATAATTAAATTTCATCAGTTTAAGCTAACTAGCATAATACAACAGTGAGAAAAATCATGTAATTTCTATAAAGACTAAATACAGCAGATATATAATTTTATCACAGTATTACAGTCTCAAATTTTGACATTCTAACATGAATCATAATTGCAATTATTTCACTTTTCAATTAGAATTGAAAAGAATAACTATTCATAAGTAATTATAGTCTACACATCATTGTAGTGACCAGTCCCTAGTTACACAGTACTGAAACGCACAAAACATCTCCTGACCGAAACATCATACAATCATGGATTCCAAATAAGCAATTAAAATCAACTTTAGAATTTCACATTACTGATAAACTTAACGGCAACATATGTGGCGTTTACCAGAAGTAGACGTCCACCTATACTGTGGTTAAGAATGAGTAGACAGTGGCACATAGCGCCGTTAACACATATATTAGATGTCAAAAACCCATGTCGTTTACAGAAATTAAATGGCAATCGATACTGTCATTAAGAATAAGTAGACGGCAATGGATATAGACGTCAAGTTCATAGCCGAGAAATCACAGAAAACTCCACATGAAATGACTGGACTTCTACCCTTTCCCGCACATTATTTTCATGGTTTAAAAATCTGTAAAAATGTTAAATCTGAAGACTAATCTATCCTAAACTGGACCCCCATGTCACTTGCCTCTATCCCTCCTTCTGGAGTGACGAATCAAGACCCGAAGAAGCTTCAGATCTCGATGATGAATGTTCCACCCTGGTCTAGTAACCTTCAGATCACACGCACGAGCTCTGCTCCTCCCTTCTCTCGGCCCTCTTTTCTCCCTTCTCAACCAGTGCGAAATTCCTCTCAGATGCCAAAACCGAGTCTTAAAAAGGATCCCCATGCCTAGCCAAGACATAATCCTAGCCCTAGGATCAAAAATGCACAATTTTGCCCCTTTAATGCTTTTGGAAACATCCGGTTTCACTCCCCCGGAATGGTAACATAAAAAATAGGCAAGTCAGGTTACCGTCAACCTAAGATGCTGCCAGCCATGATGTAAACGTCCATCGATTGTGTCGTCTACATTCTTGCCCAAAAATCAAATATTTCAGAAAATAATAAACGACACAATATGTTGTCGTTAACAAGAAATAAACGGCGGACGATCATGCCGCTAATAGATACCAACGCTAGCATATGTTGACGCCAATTTCAACACAGAACAGCACACAAATACATGCAGAAATAAACATACAATTGGAATATAAATTTCAAGAAAGATTCTAGGGCACTACATCCTCTTCCCCTTAAAATAATCTTCGTCCTCGAAGATTGAGTTAGAACACTCACCAAACAAGGATGGATAAAGCTTCTTCATCCTTTCATCAAGCTCCCACGTCACTTCTTCTCGCGAGAAATTCCTCCACAATACCTTCACGAAAGGGATCAACTTCGATCTCAATTCTTACACCTTTCGATCCAGAGTCTCCACAGGCTACTCCGCATATGACGAATCTAGCTGAAACTGCACTGGCTCGTAACTAATCACATGAGTCGGATCTCTAACTTATCTCCTCAACATTGATACATGGAAAACTGGGTGCACTGCTGCCAAAGATGGTGGCAAAGCTAGCTGGTATGCCACATTCCCTATCTTCTTCAGTATCTCAAAGGGGCCAATAAATCTCGGGTTCAGGTTGCCTCTCTTTCCAAATCTCACTACACCCCTGGTTGGCGATACCTTGAGAAAAACATGGTCTCCTACATCAAAAGCCAAGTCCTTCCTTCTCGTATCCGCATAACTCTTTTGGCGATCTTGAGCTGCCTTTAATCTCTACACAATCAACTGGATTTTTGCTGAGGTTTCCTGTACCACCTCTGGTCCAACCAGATGCCGATCTCCTGCTTCTTCCCAACATAACGGGGATCTACAAGGTCTCCCGTACAAAGCCTCAAAAAGTGCCATACCTATACTCGAATGGAAACTATTGTTATATGCAAATTCCACAAGAACTAGGTGGCGTTCCCAATCTCCTTTCCACTCCAGAACACAAGCCCTAAGCATATCCTCCAATGTCTGAATAGTCCTCTCGGACTGCCCATCAGTTTATGGATGAAATGCCGAACTCAACTTCAATTGACTGCCAAAAGCTTGCTGCAAGCTCTGCCAAAATATAGAAGTAAATCTCGGATCACGATCTCAGATAATCGACTTCGGAATCCCATGCAGCTTCACAATGCCATCAATATACAATCTAGCCAAGCTCTCTACGGACTTCTTCTTCTTCATAGCAAGGAAATGAGCACTCTTTGAGAATCTATCCACAATCACCCAAATGGAATCATTCCCTCTAGCCGATCTAGGAAATCCAGACATAAAAGCCATGGTCACTTGCTCCCACTTCCACTGAGGAATATCTAGCTCTTGCATCAAACCTGAAGGTCGCTGACGTCTGTCTTCACCTGTTGACAAATCAAGCATTTTGCTACAACATCCGCAACATCCCGCTTCATGCCAGAACACCAGAATGAACGCTTCAGATCCTTATACATCTTCCCACTACCTGGGTGAATAGAGAACTGCGATCTGTGCGCTTCCTCCAAAATCTCCTTCTGTAAATCTGCATCATTAGGGACACACACCATATGATTCAGACGAATCACACCATCTTCATCTCTAATAATGCCAGCCTTTCCAACCAACTCCTGCAATAGAGTGTCATCTTTTTGCAAAGCAATAACCCTATCATGAACAGAAGATCTCAATGACAGCTGAGCCATGAACTTGCTGCACAATTGTGGCTCCAATACAGCCAAAGATCCGGAAGCATCTTCCAACATCTTCCAATCCAGCCGCATCATTTGCCTCTTCCTGCTCAATGCATCCGCCACTATATTGGCTTTCGCTGGGTGGTAAGAAAGCTCAAAATCATAATCCTTTAGGAATTCTATCCAACTATGATGCCTCAAATTTAACTCCTTTTGGGAGAACAAATATTTGAGACTCTTGTGGTCTGAGAAGATCTCAAATCTGACTCCATATAGATAGTGCCTCCAAATCTTTAAAGCAAAGAACATCACCGCTAGTTCCAAGTCATGAGTTGGGTAATTGCGCTTATGCTCCTTGAGTTGCCTAGAAGCATATGCCACAACTCTACCTCCTTGCATAAGAACACAGCCGAGCCCAATCTTCAAAGCATCCGTGTGGATAGAGAAAGAATCCACACCATTGGGAAAACAAGCACTGGCGCTGAGGTCAAACGAGTCTTCAATTTCTGGAATCTCTTTTCACAAGCCTCCGACCATTCAAACTTCACTCCCTTCCTTGTCAGCCTTGTCAAAGTAGCCGCAATAGAAGGGAAGGAAGTGGATCTGCTAACATTACACAGGAATTGGGTTGGCCGTACTAGTAGCACCTCGGTTCAAAGTGCAGAATTTGATGAGGAATTTGAATACTTTGAGGATTGATCCTCTGTTTCTTTGGGACTGCTATGCCATGTACTCTTGACCCCTCTGCGTAGGGAGTCCTTACCTTGTACCGCCAGGTTGATCCTTTGTTTCCTTGGGGCTGATATGCCTTGTACTCTTGATCCCTCTGCGTAGGGAGTCTCTAGCTGATGCCCCCGTGGTTTTTGTACTCCTTTCTTTTTATGCTTTTCAAATATATAAAAACTATCCACCTGATCACGACATAGGAGGATCACTCCTTCGCCGTATCAATTGAAAAAAAAAAAGTAGCCGCAATAGAAGAGAAACCCTCGATGAATCTTCCTTAATAGCCAGCCAAGCAAAGGAAACTCCTGATGTCAGCAGATGATCTCAGTGTCTCCCAGTCAAGGACAGCTTCCACCTTAGCCGGATCCACAGATACACCTTCTCCCGAAATAACATGCCCCAAGAAATGGACTTCCTTCATCCAGAAGTTGCACTTATTGAATTTAGCATACAGCTTGTGCTCCCTCAAGATTTCCAGCACAATCCTCAAATGCTCTCTATGAGTCTCCTCATCAGGTGAGTAAATCAGCACATCATCAATGAAGACTACTATAAAAGAATCAAGATACTGCCGAAATACCATGTTCATCAAGTCCATGAAAATTGTTGGAGCATTTTTCAAACCAAAGGGCAAAACTAGGAATTCATAATGACCCCATTTCGTCCTAAAAGCTGTCTTAGCAGAATCCTCTGGCTTAATTCGGAGTTGATGATAGCCAGAACAAAGATCGATCTTAGAAAACACCGAACCTTCACGCAACTGGTCAAACAAATCATCAATACGAGGTAAAGGGTACTTGTTCTTGATAGTCACCTAGTTGAGCTTGCAATAATCAATACATAGTCTCATCGACTCGTCCTTCTTCTTCACAAAAAGAACATGTGCTCCCCATGGTGACACACTCAGTCAGATAAAACCCTTGTCAAGCAATTCTTGCAGTTGCTACCGCAATTCCGCCAATTCCGCTGGTGCCATACGATAAGGAGCGAAAGAAATAGGTGTTGTGCCAGGTGCCAACTCAATGTCAAACTCAATCTCCCTTGCAGGGGGGCAAAGCAGACAAATCCTCGGGAAAAACATCGCTGAAATCTCTGACAATAGCAATATCCTCCACAGACAAGACCTTCTTCGAATCCTCGGATACGACCACACTAGCAAGAAAGCCATCACAACCCTTGCTCAACATCTGGGCTGCCTTCAGAGCAGATATCACGAACTTACCCGACATGTTCTTGGGAAAAGGATGAACAAACTCCTCCTTACCAGGAATCTGGAAAATAATAATCTTCGTCCTGCAATCCATCAAAGCATAGTGCTCCTCGAGCCAGTCTACGCCCAAGATAACATCATAATCCTTCATCTTCAACAGATAGAAACTACCAGGTAAAATTCGCTCCTCAATGCTCACATGAAGAGAAGAAAGACACTGCCCAGTCATCATAGTCCCGGCTGGAGTATGAACAGACAAAGGAACCTCCAACACTTCCAGAACCACACCATTCTCCTTCATAAAACTTTCGCAAACCTCTTCGAAATAAAGCTATGTGTAGCACCAGTATAGAATAAAACTCTAGCATGCATTCCCATAATCAAAACCGTACATTCTGTGACGTGCTCTGCCAACTCTGCCTCGTCTCTCGCCAAAGCGAAAACTCGAGCCTGAGCCCTCAGTGACCCTATTGCTCTCGGTGTCGGTCTAGCTGCTGCTGGTGTTGCTGCCGCTGCAGTCTGTTGCGCCATCTTCGGACAATCTCGGATCTTGTGGTTCTTATCACCACACCTCAAGCATCTCCCAGAAGTCATCCAACAGACCTCCCCTCTATGACGCTTCCCACACTGAGCACACAAGGGCCTTTCTGCAACTATGCCTCCGCCTGGTGTCGGTGCAGCCACTCTCGCTGGTACCACTGCTCTCTGCTGGAATGCTGGGACCTTCTTCTTTTTGTCCAGCTGCTGGAAAGCTGATCCTGGCCTCTTCAAAGAAGCCCTTTTCTCCTCCAGGTATACCTCCATGTCTGCCTCCTACATGCAAGTCGTTGACAAAGCCTCCTTCATGGATCGATGCCCTAAAGCCACCAGTCTAGTCCTCAGGAATGGCTTCAACCCCATAGTGAACTTCTTCACTTTCCTCAGCTCATCTGCCACAATGTGGGGCTCATACTTGGACAGCTCCACAAATCTAGCCTCGTACTCAAGCACACTCATTGACCCCTGGGTCAATGTCAGAAACTCTTGCTCCATGCGATCCTGCACAAGCTCCGGAATGTACTTCGCCCTAAACAGACAAACGAACTCACCCCAAGCAACCTCCATAGCTCCATCTCCAAACTGTGTGCGTAGCACTGACGACGACCACACATCATCACGCTCCTACAAAGAAGGTAAGTACCTCTAAGGGTGCACCACAAATAACAAACATAAACCTTCTTAAACCATTCTTTACCTGCAGCATATATGTAGCTAAAGTCACCCTCTCCTCTTCCTCACATCGGATGGCACGAAAGATCTTCTCCGTCTCTCGAAGCCAACTCTCAGCCAAGATGGGATCAATCTCCCCCTTAAAGAAAGGTGGGGTCATCCTCCTGAACCTCTCCATCATAGACACTCCTCCAAAGCCTGCCTCGTGAGCAGGTGCCTGAGCCTACATCCAAGTCAAGCTCTTAGGTGAATTCTTCCATTTAACACCTTGAATAACACTTCTTATCTACTAACCTGAACCTGCACTTGCGCCTACAAAGCCGTTGTCGCCTGAGCCTGAGTCTGCATCGCGTGCACCAATCCTTGCATTAATGCTCCATAGTCCACAGGTGGTGGTGGAGTTGGCAAAGGTACACAAGTCTGGTCCTGCGCCTGCTGAGCTGGAGCCTGCGAACCTCGCACTGACACATCACCCCAGGTCGGACCAGCTCCTCTACGTCCACGGGTCGGCGTAGTCTGCAAAACAAGCATATAATATAATAACCTATTATTCTACATAAATCATGGACTAATTATTTATGCAGACTTAAAATATGAACACAATGTTGAGATCCCATTTATGTGCATGCTCAACTAGGAACTCTCTGATACCAAACTCTTTAACACCCCTCTTAGACCCAGTACAGTTATTCCAACTCACATTGGATCAAATAGAGGTATTACTATGGAATATATCCAACAATAGACGGTACAGATTGAGACATATGTAAGTGATAATTCAATTCCAATAATATGCAACGGAATATGGAACCAAATACTTGTAATCAACATCATACTCAAATGTTAAGTCTAAAGCATAAGAGAAAGATAACAATAATCCAAATTTATTACATTCCATAATCTCAAATGCATAAACTAAGAAGTACAACTTTTCCTCACATACAATATCACTCTAGATCTCTCAAGCAATCACTACACCTCAACGTCCTCACGCTCCGAGTCAGTGTGCACTAACTCCTGAGTATCCTCTGCCTCTCCTGAAATATTAAGCAAGTGTGAGTCTACAAGACTCAGTAAGTCACATGAATGACAGTGCAAGATATTATGTATATAATAAATTTAAAACATGGTAACATATATCATTCACATCTTTGATATCATATAGCTTTTGCTACTAACATGGTTCTAAGTTCTTTGGCAATCAATCTTACATAGCATGGTTATGGAAACAAAACATTTCATGTATCATATAGCCTATGTCCTTTAATATATCATTCAACTTAAACATGTTTTTATAGCATAGCATGTAATCTATTTCATGGACACAAGTTCAATGACATGTAGCATGTAAACAAATTCAAGTAAAGCCTTAACCTACATTATGCAATATGCAACTAGTTATCATGTAGCAAGTGATCATTTAAACATGTGGCAATTATTGCATATAACAAGTGTCATGTAGTTCATGTAGCATGTAAAACAATTGACATTTAGAACATGTGGCATGTAACACAATTAATATGTAGACATTTATCATGTAGGCATATAGCATGTAGTCATGTAGTATTTAGTTGCCAAGACATAGCCTGCACTATTATAGAGATCAGTAGTCATATAGTCATTCACTTATCACCTAGGCAAAGCAGTGATGAAGTCATGGTATTTCCACAAAACCGGGGAATGCCCTTCCCACCTTAACTAGTAGAACTTGTCTACCTCCAAGATTTCAATCCGTTGCCCACGGATTCAGTAGATCATTTCATGTAGGTGAACCATTACCATAGGGGCATTCCATGGTGTAGTTCCTTGTAGGAAATCTCTAAAATAGCAATGTCTTATTGGCCAGTTTATTTTAAAATATGCATTAATATGTATGTAATCATACAATCTACATTTTCATGCAATTCTATCATGCTCTTTCATGCATTAAACATAATTTATCAAGTTACTAATACAATATCATACAATCAGTTTTTCCTCAGTTTATGAAATTAAAACATACTGTGCAACAGCAACCTATCATGGTACTACCTTATCTCATCCATACATGCACATTTGTTCTCATGGTTGATGAATTCTATATGCATTTTATCCTTCATAAATTCATAACAATATGCACAGAAGTCTAAAAATCCCAAAATTTGGACAATAATTCAGATTCAGATTATAGCACGCACATGTAAAATTTCACATTTTTGTGAACTCTGTCATCATTTTTCATAATTAAATTCCATCAGTTTAAGCTAATTAACATAATACAATAGTGGGGAAAATAATGTAATTTCTATACAAACTGAATACAGCAGATATATAATTTCATCACATTATTACAGTCTCAAATTTTGACATTCTAACATGAATCAAAATTGCAATTATTTCACTTCTCAATTAGAATTCAAAAGAATAACTATTCATAAGTATTTATAGTCTACACATCATTATAGTGACCTGTCCCTAGTTAAACAGTACTGAAACACACAAAACATCAACTGGCCGAAACATCATACAATCATGGATTCCAGATAAGCAATTAAAATCAACTTCAGAATTTCACATTACTGATAAACTTAACGGCAACATATGTGGCATTTACCAGAAGTAGACGTCCACTTATACTGTCGTTAAGAATGAGTAGACGGCAGCACATAGCACCGTTAACACATATATTAGATGTCAAAAACCCATGTCATTTACAAAAATTAAACGGTAATCGGTACTGTCATTAAGAATAAGTAGATGACAATGGATATGGGCGTCAAGTTCATAGCCCAGAAATCACAGAATACTCCACATGAAATGACTGACTTCTACCCCTTCTCGCACGTTATTTTCAAGGTATAAAAATATGTAAAAATGTTATATCTAAAAACTAATTTATCCTAAATTGAACCCCGGTGTCCCTTGCCTCTATCTCTCCTTCTGTAGTGACGAATCAAGACCTGAAGAAGCCTGCCTTGGCAGTAAGGCAATTCTTCTCTCTGGATTCAATCGCTCTAAATCTGCCTCCAATGCAGCTCTCTTGCTTGGAGAAGCTTTAGATCTCAATGATGAATGTTCCACTTTGGTCTAGAAACCTTCAGATCACACGCATGAGGTCTGCTCCTCCCTTCTCTCGGCCCTCTTTTCTCCCTTTTCAACCATTGCGAAATTCCTCTCAGATGCCAAAACCGAGTCTTAAAAAGGATCCCCACACCAAGCCAAGACTTAATCCTAGCCCTAGGATCAGAAACACACAATTTTGCCCCTTTAATGCTTTTGGAAATGACCGATTTCACTCCCCCGGAATAGTAACATCAAAAACAGGCAAGTCAGGTTAACGTCAACCTAAGATGCCGCCAGCCATGATGTAAACGTCCATCGATTGTGTCGTCTACATTCTTGCCTAAAAATCAAATATTTCAGAAAATAATAAACGACACAATATGCTGTCGTTAACAAGAAATAAACGGCAGACGATCATGCCTCTAACAGATACCAACGGCAGCATATGTTGACGCCAATTTCAACACAGAATAGCACACAAATACATGTAGAAATAAGCATACAATTGCAATATAAATTTCAAGAAAAATTCTAGGGCACTACACAACCTGCTAGTGTAGTCCAGGACAATGATTGAGCATCCTATGATTTTAGAAAGGGTCTTGCAAAGTTCTAGGAAATATCAGTTGAAAATGAACCCCAAAAAGTGCTTTGGTGTTTTATCGGGTAAGCTTCTTGGCTTCATTGTGAGCAAGAGTGGTATTGAGATTGATCTCAATAAGGCAAGGGTGTTAAGGGATGTCACCTCTCAAGAATTTGAAAAATGTTCAAGGATTAATTGGGAGGTTGCAATTTATTCATTGATTTGTCTCCCAACACTCACAGAGGTGTAGACCATTCTATGATCTCACAAAACTGGGAGTCAAATTAAAATGGGATGCTAAATGTTAGGCTGCCTTTGACAGATTAAAGGAGTATCTAGATAATCCCCCTATCCTAAGGTCGATGTCTCCATTCAAACCTTTGATTCTTTATGTTTTTGTCATGGAAGACTTTGATGGGGTTGTCCTCGTACAAGTGAATGAAGAAGGGAAAGAGAGGGCAGCTTATTACTTGTCCAAGCTTCTCAACCTCTGTGAGCAAAGGTACACAGCCATCGAGAAGACATGTGCTGCTCTAGTCTAGGTAGTGCAAAAATTGAAGCACTACTTCCTTGCTCATGATGTCCATCTTATAGCCCACATGAATCCTATCAAATTACTTTTTGAAAAATTTATCCTCACTGATAGGTTGGCGTGTTGGTAAATCTTTCTCTCTCAATTTGACATCACCTACATTCAGCAGAAATCAATCAAAAGTTATGCCATACCAGAACATCTCGCTTATCACCCTATCCCCCAGTTTGATCCTGTCCATTTGGAGCTTTCATATGAAGAACTGATGTCCATTAGACAACCTAATCATATGTGGACATTACATTTTGATGGAACTTTGAATTCTTATGGAAAGGGTATCAGGATTGTTCTCCTATCACTTGAAGGAGTCACCATTCCATAGGCTTTTCAACTTGCACCGAATTGGAGGCCACACAACTATATGGTGTCACCCAACTCAAAATTGTAGGTGATAGTTAGCTTATTCTTTGCCAAGTGACACTTAGGATCCCAAGCTCAAACTAAATCAGGAACTTGCCTTAGCCTATACTAAGCTATTCTCAAGTTGATTTTTTTCCATATCCCTTGCAACCAAAACATTCTAGCTGAAGTTGTCGCTTCCCTCACCTCTTCCCTGGATTTTCCTCTTAGCAAGAACTTCGAATGTATCATTATCTATAGGCATTTCGCTCCTGCTACCAAAGATCCTTCTTTCCTTAAGGTCATAGAAGAGGTGTTTAAAAAGATGGAGAGAGGTGAGAAGATGGAAATCATGTTGCTTGATTGGGAAGAAGAAATGGAAGATAAGGAGAAACCATGGTATTATGAGATAGCTAAGTATTTTAAAGATCAGTCTTACCCTGAGGAAGCTACAGTAGAAGAGAGGAGAATTGTAAGGAGAATGGCCCAGAAATAACTCTAGTTGGGTATATGATATATAGAAGAGGCCTCACTGGTGCTTTACTGAGATTTCTGGATGATGATGAGTCTTGGAAAGTTGTTGAGGAGGTGCATTGAAGTGTGTGTGGTGGTCATGTAAATAGCCAAATGCTCGCTAAGAAGATCCTTAGGCAAGGCTTTTACTGGCCCACTCTAGAAGAGGATTGCTCTGTCTGTGTCTATAGGTATGTCAAGTGCCAACTACACGCCTGTAATATTCATTCTCCTTCCCCTTGACTCCACCCTATGTCCTACCCAAGGCCTTTAACCATGTGGGGTTTCAATATCATTGGTCCTCTTAGTGATTTACTCTTTAAGTAAGTCAAAGTCATACATCCTCATAGCCATGGAGTACTTCACCAAGTGTGCCGAGGTGGAAGCTTACATGAAGGTCAAGGCAATAACGGTCTGCAAGTTCATCATGAAGAACATCAACACTAGATTCGGCATCCCTAGTACCATCATCATCGAGAATGGGCCCCAGTTCATCCCTCAAAAGCTTCATGACCTCTGCAACAGGTATAAAATTGCATTGCATCATTCTGCTCTCTAGTATCTGCAAGGCAATGGCCAAGTAGAGGCCACCAATAAAGTCATGAAGAAAACTTGTGAAGCCAATAAGTTCTTAGATTGGCCAGACAAGCTTGTTAAAGCTCTATGAGCCTATCGCACTTCAATCCATACTCCCAATGGATAGACTCCGTTCGCCCTTACTTATGGACTAGAGGTTGTAGTCCCATACGAGATTCTCATTTCTTCGCTAAGAGTGCGATTGGATAAGGAATTTTCAATTAATAAGCATCGCAAGTCACTCCTTACCCAATTGGAACTCATAGATGAGAAGTGTTTGGTCGCCATAGAACACATAAAGACATATCAAAATAGGCTCACTCGTTTCTATCAAAAGAAAGTGATTTAGATAAAAGTTAAAGTTGGTGACATGGTAGTTAAATGAATCTTTGTAAAACCTGGTGGTCCACATTCTAAACTCCAATCGAACTAGGAAGGTCCGTACATTGTAACAGAAGCATATCCAGGCAATGCTTATAGGATTGTGAACATTTAGGGTGAGGAGCTAGACCACGACCACCTTTGGAATGGGCTTTATCTCAAAAGGTACTACCCCTAGATAGATGTGTAGATTGACATGGTGCACGGACCCAAAACATGAAAATTCAACATCTTTAATTCATTTCTCACTCTTTATGGTTTAACTAGGGTATTGTCCTCCACATACATTCATACTCCACCCCTAGATTCTAGAGGCACATAATCAGAGGAAGGTTAAGGCTTAACTGAGAAGGTAGGACGTCACCATTTCTCTTCTCCTCAGTTCACCATAGGGGAGTGGAACTAGTGGGATAGACCCCCAAACCTATTCGCCACCTTAGTAGGTGGACGTCATAGCCCTTAGGGAGAAAAAAACAAAAGAAAAGGTCCAAACAAAAAGCAGGGTCAAAAAGACCACTGACTGGTTGACTAGTGGCAATTGTTTCCATAGCTAGTGTTGTTTGTCCCGGCAGGGTCCCCCTTGTTTGTGTTTACAATCATGTGATGGTCACGACATGCAGGTCGCACAGAGTTTCCAACCGTGTTGAGTTTCTCGTGCTGTAGTTGGTTAGCCAGTTTTCCTTCTACACTTACCTATCGTGGAATAGAATTTACAAACTATTGTTGTTTACTTTCTTTATATTTTATTCTACTATTAGAACTAGTACGAGATTGGTAGTCCCTATTGAGCTTCTGTTGTGAAGCTCACTCCCTCCTTTTGTAGATGAGACTTCCTAGCAGTGGACAAGTGTGCGTCGGGTGAAGGAGGTAGGCCATTAGTTGTCATCCCCATAGCTACTTGCGGTCTTCCCCCTTCCTCTTGTACTTCACACTCGGGATATGCCCCTTATGGGTTATGTCTTTCCCTTTTCCTTACTTGTACTTATTGTGCTAGGACTATGCCTTAAGCGATACATTATACTCTCCTCTTCTTTCTGCTTCCGCGTATGCTTCTAGTTCAATGGTTGACATTTATTTCTTTACATATCCTATTGGACTTGTCTTATAGCCCTTCGGGGTCCCCGGTTCCATGGGCGGAGGCTGCAAAAATCAGGTCCTCGATTGTGGTAGAGGGTCTGGTTCTCATGGTCGTTACAGTTGGTATTAGAGTGAGAATCTTTCAAGACTTGTAACAGAATTAAATACCAATGAAAGGTCCGAACTCAAGTACAAGTATACTGCTAGTCATCCGAGTTGGTGTTATTTACCCTATTGGTAGTGTGTCGTGTAGGATATGGCTCCACGCAAATGCGGGTAGACTAGGGAGCTGATGGAGCAGTAGGAAGAGTCAACTATGTCGTGCCTTGTGAGGTTCACCAAGATGAGTCGGCAGAGGAGTCTATAGTGTAGCCTTCGGAGCCAGTAGCAACAATAGCATAGGATGAGCAGCAGCAGCAGTGGTACCACCCCCCCCCCCCCCCCCCGCATCATAGTACGAGACAATGTTCCCCATGGTTGAGTAGATTTGGAAGGTCATGTTTCAGGCGCCATGGCAATACAGGCAGACAACAGTAGGCGGGCAGCCACCAGTACCTCCCCAGCAGTACCAAAGTAGTAGATAAAGCCACTAGTACATAGCCAGCAGCACCTCAGACGTTAGGTACTGGGAGTACTCAGGCTGTGAGAGTAAGGGCGGTAGTGACTGAGGACAGGATCACTCTCCTAGAGAAGTTTTTGCATCTCCGACTACTGGCGTTCTTCAGTGATTATGGTCAAGATAGAGATGAGAGTTGGGTTCATAAGTTGTTGTGTACTTTAGAGACCATGGAATGCACCGAGGAGGTTCAAGTGATACCGACAGTGTATCGACTTAAGGGACACCCATGAGTGGTGGGGAGTACAGAGGCAGACACACTTCCCCGGGAAGAGGTAAGATCCGATTTTCTGGGAGTGATTTTTGGAGGTCTTCCATAGTGGGTATTTCCCTAACTATGCTCATCGTAAGAGGCGAGATCAGTTTCATGAGTTGACATAAGGGGAGATGATGGTTGCACAACATCATCAGAGATTTATCTGGTTGATGAGTCATGTTCCCTATGTGGTAAGCAGCCATCAGGCTTACACATAGTGGTTTATTGCGGGACTGAGGCTAGATTTGAGGTGGGGGTGACCACCCATATGTGCACCAGCCTGGGAGTAGCAGTGGCTAAGGCCAGTACTTTAAAGAGAGAGGCCTGGCAGCCCCAGTAGCAGCAACAGTAGGGAGGAGTTTCCTCTAGGACCACCTCATAACAACATCCCACTGGTAGCCATAGTAGTGCGACATCTTCCTCTTCTTTAGGCAGTTCAAGTCTGTGCTTGAGTTTCAAGCACATGTCCACTCGCGGGTGTGGGCTGCACCAACAACAACAGAGGCATTAGTAGAAAATGGCAGAGTAGTTGGTCAAGTAAGGAGCTATGCAGGGTAGGGAAGAGGTGATCTCTTTCACTTGCAGTTTACCGAGTCACAACACGAGGGACTCCTTGTTGAACCACTCTTTTGTTTACCTCATGTTTTGGTGATAACTAAAACTCATGACTAAATAAATCTTATGTTTATGTCATATCATGTTATGAAAACTCATGCATTTCATGTATAAGCTTGAACATTCAATGAGGGCATAACTATCTGCATATATAATCTTCAAATGCACTATAATAGTATCACAGAAGAATGTAACACTATGTTTGAACGGCGACTGTCGATAGGTACTGCTGCATATGCGTCTTCCAGAACTGTATTTCTGATTCAGAGGCTGGGCTGTCGACAGATGCAACCCGCCTGTTGACAGCTGCTGGTTTCCTCAGATTTTTTCTAAGTCTGCATCGATTATGTTTACATCGACTTCACTTCAAACATCGATTACGTACATGGATTACATTTCAAACATCAACTCTATTGGAACATCGATTGTCCTTCACATCAATTACTATTTTAACATAAAACATCGATTCTGCCAAACATCGATTTCACTTGAACAACATCGATTTCATTTAAAACATCGATTCACTCACAACATTGATTACCTTAAACATCAATTACGTTTCACTTGAACATCGATTATGCTTTCACATCGATTGCTGTTTAAGTCAACATTGATTATGGTTTAACATCGACTTCAGAACATCGATTCACTCACAACATCGATTACCGTTGAACATCGATTGTCTCTCACATCGATAACGGTTCACTGAAACATCGATTACATATCCTTGAACATCGGTTATGTTTAAACACCTATTTGCTCATACTCCGACTTCTTTATAGTCGAAGTCTTTATACTTAAACATCGGTTACCTCTATGATACATCAATTGCCTCTACATTTCAACTGTTTCAAAATGTCTTTGGCGCCCAAGTGAAAAATCAAATATACTTCACATGTTTGTCTTATTATTTCTCTATCTGATTGAAGATCTTCTTCCTGTCTATCCTTCAGGGTAGGTGAGATATTGTCAGTAGAAATCATAGACTTATACAAAAGAAGGTATGGGCTATCTGTCAGAAGACTTTTCTAGTCTAACATTCTCTTCCATGCAATAAATGTCTGGAAGACTATTCTACTCCTAATCAAAACATCTTGGACCTGCTGTTAGCATCCGTTAGACACATGAAGATGTCTGTTAGATAAAAGAAGAAGAAGAGTAGATGAAGAAAAAGATGAGCAACGACTAGAAAGTCTCCAACGGATTCAGAACTCCAATGGATCTCTTCAACGGATCTATTCAAGGTTGCTCCTATACAAAGATGAAGCAAGGTTGAAGAACAACAAGAGAGCTTTCCTGAAGATTATTCAAAGAGTGTATATTATGTGAGAAGCCTCAACGCCATATACACTCAAAGAAAGAGAGAAAGAGCTCGAGCCCAAGAAGAAGTGTGCAAGCAACCATCTGAAGTCATCAATCTTCAAGCTCCTTTCCTCTCTTCACTCTCTCTGTGCTACATTTTATATTTGGAGTGAGTCTTTCGGCTGAGAGTTTTTTAGTTAGTGTTCATATTATACAACTCTAAGTCTCTTCTTTCTTTTCTAAGAAAGATTTTTGTCTAGTTATAGGACTATATATAGTGAGCATTTCCTATGTGAAGAGAAGGCCAGTGGGGTTGCTGGCAGTTGATGTCCAGCTAAGCGACTATTCTTAGCACTTCCTTAAGGGATTAACCTAGCTGTGGTTAGTGTCAGCAGAACTAAGTTGTGGTTTGTTCCAACAGAACGCACTGGGGTTTGTTCTAGGAGGGTGGCTTCTTGACCTGTAATAGAAGGAGTTTCCTTCCTACTCGGAAAGGAAGAGGACAAGGGGGAGCTGGGTTTGTATATCCTTGGGTGGATTGTACCTTGGTTAGTGAAATCCCAAGATTTTGCTTGGGGACTAGACGTAGGTCTTCGTTCTGTGAAGTACCGAAACAGAATAAAATTTCTTGTGTTTATTTGTGTGATTGTTTAAATTTACTTCTGCACTGCTACTCTCTATCACACACTATCACATTCACTAACCAAAGTTTTTAAGTTGTGAATTCTGTGTTTTAGTTTGAGAATTTCTGTAGCTATTCTATTCACCCCCCCCCCCCTCTAGAAAACTTGCTGCCAAATCCGTGTGGATCAACAGTCCCGATGGGGCAAGGGCAGAAGCAGCAGCCAACATAGTTGTTGTTTGCTAAACAGTTGTCGCAGTACCAGTAGCCACAACTATTTCAGTAGTACCAGTAGCTGAGTAGCTATAGTACCAGCCACAGTAGTACCAGCAGCTGCCATAGCAGTAACAGTAGCCCTAACAGGCGCAACAGGGTAGACATGGTCGTGGTCGTATGATGGATCTAACTAGGGAGGAAGATGATGCATCGAACCTGGTTATAGGTACTTTGCCTATCCTTGGTAGAGCTTCTCATGTTCTAGTAGATTCTGGTGCTTCACTTTGTTTTTCTTCCCAAGAGTTTTACTAGTTGCTCGTCCGTCACACTCCTGAGAGGTAGTGTGATGTGATGATTGATCTTCCATCTAGATAATTCATGCTCTTATTTGGCTATCTCGAGGGAGTCACAGTTAAGGTTCAAGGCTACTAGTTGCCGACCACATTGTACATGCTGCAGCTTTGTGACTTCGACGTCATCCTCAGCATGGACTAGTTGGAGGCTCACTCAACTGTGGTGGATTGTCAACAGAAGATAGTGCAATTTGAGATACTTGGAATGTTTGTTCTCTGCTTCCGAGGCATCTGGTCTATCCGTCGACCCATTTATTTCCTTTTGTAGCGCTCGGCATTTGATCCACGATGGTTGTATAGCATATCTTGCTTCTGTTTGTTTGTCATGGTCTAGTGAGTTGTTAGTTTCTGACATACCCATTTTATGCAAATTTTCTGATGTCTTTTGGGAGGATCTACCTGGGTTACCACCTAGTGGGAGGTAGACTTCTCCATTGATCTATTACTAGGAACGTTGCCTTTGTCCAGGGCACCATACCGCATGGCTCTGGCTGAGTTGTGTGACTTGCTGGAGTAGGTTTTATTCATCTGAGCCATTCACCGTGGGAGCACTAGTGTTGTTTGTGAGGAAGAAGGATGGCAGCTTGCGGTTGACATTTTGGTCTACTCGGCTTCTTAGGAGGAGCACGAGGAGCATCTGAGGATCATGTTGGAGACATTGTAGAATCACCAACTTCATGCAAAATTCGTCAAGTGTGATTTTTGGCTAAGGGAGGTACACTTTCTCTAGCATGTGATCTCAGGTTCTAGTGTGGTAGTGGATCATGCCAAGGCAAAGGCTATTGTCTGTAGAGCAACCCACTAAGTGATAGTGGTCCGTAATTTTCTGGGCTTGACAGGTTACTACAGGAGGTTTATTCAGGAATTGTCCATTATACCAGAGCCATTGATCCAATAGACCAGACATTAGACCAGGTTTGTTTGGACAGAGGATTGCGAGTGGAGTTTCCAATAGTTGAAGAAGAGGTTGACTTCAGCACTAGTGCTGGTCTTACAATCAGACATTGGAGGTTTTGTGTTGTACACTGATGCTTCGAGGTCAAGTTTGGGTGCAGTATTAACGTAGCATGGTTGGGTAGTGGCCTATGCTTCTAGGTAATTGAAGAAGCATAAGGAGAACTATCCTACGCATGACTTAGAGTTGGCCGCAGTGGTGTTCGCTCTGAGGTTGTGGAGTCACTACTTGTACGGTGACGTGTTCGAGATCTTCACCGATCACTAGAGTTTGCAATATATTTTCACTCAGAAGGATCTGAACATGGGGTAGCATAGATGGCTGGAGTATTTAAAGGATTACGACTTTACCCTCTCTTATCATTCTGGAAGGACTAATGCTATATCAGACGCCTTGAGCAAACGAGTTCACCTGAGTTCGTTGTTGGTCTGAGAGTGGAGGTTGTTTGAGGACCTTACTCAGGGAGTCTTCTATCCTTCCAAGTACAGAGATCTAGCCATGTTGACCAATTTGTCAGTTCATATAAGAGTGTACCGTCAGGTTCTTGAGGCACAATGTGCAGATCTAGAGTTAGCAGGCGTTTTGCAGATACCAGAGGTTGATCTAGATGAGGACAGTGAGGCCAAAATTAGAGGCAGACTGTATGTTCCCAACAATGCACGATATGCGCTTTTGGTGGAGGCACATAAATTGAGGTACACAGTTCATATTGGTTCCACCAAGATGTATTATAGACTAATAATGTTCTTCTGGTGGCCTGGGATGAAGAGCAGCGTAGCGTAGTTCGTCATTTGTTGCCTTACCTATTAGCAGGTTAATGCAGAGCATCAGTGTCCTAGTGGTGAGCTTCAGTCATTGCCTATTCCTCAGTGGAAGTGGGACCATTAACTTTGTGGTTGGTTTATCCCGTTCTTCACATAGGCATGGGAGCATTTGGGTGATTGTTGATCGATTGACCAAGACAGCCCATTTCCTTCCAGTTAGGATGTCTTGGTCAGTGGACAGACTTGCCAGGTTGTATGTGGACCTCCGGTTGGTTCTTATTGTTCTTACAGAGATCTGAGGTTCACTTCAGGCTTTTGGCATAGTTTTTAGAGGGCTCTTGGGACATAGTTGTGGATGAGTTCAGCATACCGCCCGCAAATAGACAGTCAATCAGAGAGGACCATCCAGACTTTAGAGGACATGTTGAGAGTGTGTTGAGAGTGTGTTGCTTGGACTAGGGTGGCACGTGAGACTCACATATTCCGATGGTGGAGTTTGCATATAACAACAACTATCACTCTAGCACTGGAATGGCACTGTACGAGGATTTACATGGTACACCATGCAGGACACAACTTCACTGCTACGAGGCTGGTGAGAGGCAACTTTTGGGGTCATAGATGGTACAACAGTGTGCAGATACGGTCAGATTAATTAGGCAAAGGCTGCAGGCAACCAGAACAGCCAGAAGAGTTATGTAGATATTCGTAGGAGGCCGTTGTAGTTCGAGGTAGGGGATCTTGTGTTCTTACAGGTCTCGCCAACCAATGGTGTTGTGAGGTTTGGGAAGTGGGAAAAGCTATCATGCCCTGACGCATAATATTGAAACATGAGGCAGTTAATATAGCGTGAGTATAGAGCGAAGATAAACATCAAACCACTGCACAGTTTGAATAATATGAAACCAATTGTCTTTCATTATTCATTCCACTATGTCTATTACATTTACTACATCAGATCCATAACTATGGGCCTAGAGAACTTCAACATATTAAATAAAACCACTAGCTATACTGAATCCTAAAATAACATGACAACATCTGGGTCACTCTTGAACATGCTCGTCCCCATCCTCGTGAGTGTTGTCCTCATCATAAGACACACCTGAAAATATATCACAAATAATGTAGGGTGAGCGATAACACTTAATAGGACTTAATATCTCGTAGACAGGCATGCTTAAAATAATTAATTGTATTAAAGAATAGAGTAACTAAGGGTAGAGAGAGTCATGTAATGTTGAAAGAGTAATAGCATGATTCAAATACCACGAGTTTCAAGTGCAGCACAAATAGTAGGACGGTCATGGCACGAATAGCACAAAATAGCACGCAATAGCACATAGCACAATGAGTCGAGTATAGTATAGCACATTGATTGTCAATAGATGGTCGAGATAGATAGCACTCGAGTGTATGTAAAACACTATGATCAATTAACTCCCGCGGGAACTAGCACTTTTGGGCGCACCTCTCAGGACCAGACCGGGCCCTTTATAATATTCCCAGGCACTGGTTATTTTTATTTTCTTTAGACAATCTGTCAAATGGCCATAATGATTACCAAGAATATATAAGAGTAATTGAAGAATAGACACGAGTTTAGGGAGAACGTCAATAGATGAGAAAATAATGAGTAGATGAGAGCTATAGGTACATGCGCATAGAACGACATTAAAACGGGTGATAGTAACAGTTGCACAACACATATAATTGGTGCTGGCAGTCTGGTAGAATCACTAACCATCCACTGGCAGTGCTATGAATGCAGTCCAGAGGTCCAATGTGATCTCAAGGAGAGAGAGAGAATTCTAAGGCTGTTGGATTACGCCGATCCCAAAGAGTATATAGGTATTGATGGTATAACCCGCTCGTCGGCCATGGACGTACGCCATAGCCAAGGAGTCTTATGGAGACCTTGAACAAGGATTCCCTAGTCTGAATAGGAGTCTTCCCAAATGGAGAGTCCATCCAGGTCAAGAAAAGTGTGTATAGAAACATTGCTCATCTTGCCTTGAGCGCTCGAAGGTAGAGAAGCGATGATAACGTATCCAAAACTAATGATAGAAAACTTAAACAAGTGCTTTAATTAAAAGGTATCAATTATGAAATAAATTCAATATTTTACCAAATGTATTATGAAATGATTTCTTGAGGATCACATGATAGAAACCTTGGGTTTTTTTTTTCTTTGGTGTGCGCATGTGAATGACAATCAAAAGAAAGGGAATTAAGATTGTTTACATGCCTTTTAAAAAAGGATTATAGCATGGTTAGCATTAAATAATATTGGTGACATCATTTTAACAATTAAAAGGGATTATGAGTGCATAAGAGTGTGAAATAAGCATTCACAGGGCATGTTTCTGGGTTCTAGAAACATAGTAAGGTCATGTCACCGGCCAGGCCCGCAATCAGGTCATGGAGCAATGGGTCGGCGTGACAACCTTGTTCATGTTGCGACTGACCATGGCGACATGTTAGGTTGGGACTGACAAGCCGACACGACGACGTCACGTCTGATTGTCGCGATGCATTTAGGTCGAGATTTGACAAGGCCAACGTGATCTTTAGATCGCATCCGACATGGCCGACGTAGTCTTCAGGTCGCGACAGACCATGGCGACGCGTTCAAGGTGCACCCGATAGGGCAAACAAGATCTTCAAATCACGTCACGCCGCATCGCGGGCAGCACGACCTAGTTGCACCGCATAAGGGAAATGGGTTCTCAAGCCAAGAACGCTCTATTCACACTGTCTAGACAAAATGCTTATATCTTGATGTATACAACATGAAAATCCATGAAATAAGTTTTAAAACTTTGCTAATAGGATTCTGGACATGACAGAAACAAGAATCAAGTAAATAGACATAGATTTCATCAAGTTTGAGATCAAACAAGAGGGCTCAGATACATGTCATAGCAGAACTTTAAGCATGAAATACTCATAAATGGCATGATAGAAATTGAGGGAAACATGGGGCTTTTATTGCTGGTAAAATGGACTATCTATGGATGAGATAAATTAGATTTTGCTTGATAGACCTTTTGACGTTTGAACTGCTACGGCTTAAAACACAAAGATCACTTGATGATACTCTTGCAAGTCCTCTTCTCCTCGAATCTCCCCTCCAGTGGCCTATCTTCCTCGTCCTTCACATCTCAAAAGATCAATAGGGTTGGCCATGGACAAGATTGATGTGTTTTTGTAGATCTAAGGTTAAAGAGTCCTTCCAAAACTCCAATTCTTCCTTAATTATAGATTTTCTATATTTATCCTAATTTCATCCCATCTAAATCTCAGTTTTAGATTAGGATGGGGACAGATTTCGTGGCTATTCGATTAGGCTAGGGCTAGGACTCTCAATTAGATAGTTACATGAGTTGTAAGGGATTTTCTCGCCCCTTTTTAATTTATCAATAATTTAGCTACAAATTTTGACCTATTTATCTCTAATCAATCAATTGGACTCTTATTTTTGGCCCAATAACTCATATATGGACCAATTATACAACCCATATACTAAATTTACTTAATGGGTTTTAATTTACCCCTTTTTATTTATAGTTTTTATTTGATATAATTATAAAAATTTTAAGGGTTGCTACATCCTCTCCCTCTTAAAAAGAATTTGGTCATCAAATTCATATGATCATAATAGGGACAGTGTCTTACCAAATATGTCCGGATAGTTTCACCTCAATGTTGATTCGGGTTCCCAAGTGGCTTCTTCTACTCCACGATTATTCCATAGAATCTTTACAATAGGTATAGATTGATTCCTGAGTTTTTGCAATTTCTAATCCAATATCTTGATTGGCTTTTCTTCATATGTCATATCTTTGTTCAATATCAAATCTTCATGGCGTATAATATGAGTAGGATCGTACACGTAGTTTTTGAGCATAGAGACATGGAATACATTGTGTACAAATGCTAAATGTGGAGGCAACGCTAGTCAGTATGCGACTTCACCAACCCTTGTGAGCACTTCAAAAGGGCCAATGAATCTTGAACTTAGCTTTCCTTTGACTTCAAATCTTTGAATTCCATGTGTAGGAGATACCTTCAGGAGCATATGATCTCCCACTTGAAATTCTAGATTTCTCCTTCTCTTGTTGGCATAGCTCTTTTGTTTAGATTGAGCGATCTTGAGCCAATCTCTTATGACTTGGATATCCTTGGTTGTAGCTTGTACCATGACTGGACCTAACCATTATTGTTCACCAACTTCAGTCCAACACGCTGGTGATCTACAACTTCTTCCATACATTGCCTCAAATGGAGCCATCTTAATGTTAGCTTGGGAGCTATTATTGTATTTGAATTCCATTAGCGGCAATTGTTCATTCCAGTAACCTTCAAAGTTTATTGTGCAAGCTCTTAACATGTCTTTCATAATTTGGTTAGTTCTCTCTATTTGTACGTCCATTTGTGGATAGAAAGTAGTACTAAAATTGAGTTTAGTACCTAATGCCGTTAGTCCTTTCCAAAAAGGAGAGGTAAACCTCAGGTTACGATTTGAGACTATGGATGATGGAACTCCATGCAATCTCACTGTCTCTTTCACATAAAGAGCGGCTAACACGTCTATGGACCACTTACTTTTGATTGG
The DNA here is from genome assembly GCA_014218235.1 of Colocasia esculenta. Taxonomy (NCBI): domain Eukaryota; kingdom Viridiplantae; phylum Streptophyta; class Magnoliopsida; order Alismatales; family Araceae; genus Colocasia; species Colocasia esculenta. Next base: position 166,013,190 of record CM024754.1, on the reverse strand, counting down.
TAGAAAGTGTCCAGACTTAGTTAGTTGATTGACAATGACCCATATGGCATCGAGTCCACCACAAGTTCTAGGTAAACTCATGATGAAGTCTATGACATTCATCTCCCACTTCCATTCTGGGATTTCCCGGGGTCTGAGTACACCTACATGATGCCAGTGTTCTGCCTTCACTTGTTGACAAGTAAGACAATATGCAGTGTGTTCAACTACTTCTCGCTTCATGTTAGGCCACCAGAACGTTCTTTCCATGTCTTGATACATCTTAGAACCAAGATGGATAGTGTATTTGGTTTTATGAGCTTCATCCGTTAGCTTTCTTTTAAGGTCTTCATTTTCAGCATGTTCTTCCTTGGAATACCAATCTTCCATCCTTCGTGAGGGCAAAGTCTGGTTTTTTTTTGTTAAAGTCTCCTTAACACAAACCAAGAATGGGTCGTTCTCTTGTTAAGCTTTGATTTCTTCAAGGATGTCAGATTGAATCTTGATATTGGCAACCAAGACATGATAATTTCTTTGTTCAGTATTCAAGTCTAATTTGGTGAATTGTTCTAACAGTTGCATCTCGCTAAGAACTACACTAGATAAAAATTTCATAGGCTTTCTGCTAAGAGTGTCAACTGCAGCATTACCTTTGCCTGGATGGTATTAAATGTTGATGTCAAAGTCTTTTAAATAATCTAGATATCTGCTTTGTTTCATATTGAGCTCCTTTTGAGAGAATAGATTGTCCAAGTTTTTGTGATCTGAATAAACAGTAAATTGTTCACCATAAAGGTAATGTCTGTAGATCTTGAGAGCAAAGACTACGGTAGACAACTCTAGATCATGTACGGGATAGTTGACCTCATGAGTCTTCAAATGTCTTGAAAAATAGGCAATAACTTTATTTTTCTGCATAAGCACGCAACCTAAACCAATGCTCGAAGCATTGATGTAGACTGAGAAACCTTCTCCTCCAATGTTTGGAAGTAGATTGAAGAATAGGCAAGGACAGGTGCAAATTTCAAACATTCTTTTAACGTTTGGAAGCTTTTCTCGCACTCCTTGCTCCAGACATAGGGATTCTTCTTTCGAGTAAGTCGAGTGAGAGGTACAAAAATCTTGGAGAAGTCTTTTATAAACCGCCTATAATAGCCAGCCAGTCCCAAAAAGCTTCTTACCTATGTAACAATGGTTATTCTCTCCCATTTAGGTACAACTTCAACTTTAGAGGGATCAACAACTATACCTTCTTTAGAGATGACATGGCCTAAGAAGGACACTTCTTCCAGCGACAACTCGCACTTGCTTAATTTAGCATAAAGCTGATGATCACTCAAGATCTGCAGAGCTATATTCAGATGTTCTTCATGTTCTTTTTTGGTCTTAGAATATATGAGGATATCATCAATGAAGATGACCACAAACTTATTAAGGTATGGCCGGTAAATGTTCTTCATATGTTGCATGAAAGCTGTAGGAGTATTGGTTAGACCAAAAGGCAACGATGAATTCATAATCTCCATACCTACTCCTAAAGGTCGTTTTGTAGATGTCATTGTTTTCTATTCTCATTTGATGATAGCCAGATCTAAGATCAATTTTGGAGAAGTATTAAGCTCTAGATATCTGATCAAAGAGTTCATCGACTCGAGGCAGTGGGCACTTGTTCTTGATAATTAATTGATTCAGTTGCTTATAGTCTCTGTATAATCTCATAGATCCATCCTTCTTCTTGACAAATCAAACAGGTGCTTTCCACGAGAAAGTACTTGGTCCAATGAACCTTTTTTCTAATAACTCCATCTGTTGTGCTTTTAGTCCCTTTAACCTGGCAGGTGACATTCTATATGGCTGACGTGACACCAGTACAGCTCCAGGGATCAAGTCGATAGAGAAGTTAACATCTCACTTGGGAGGAATTTCTGGCAACTCATCCAGGAAGACATCATGGTAGTCCTGGACTATTTGTATGTCTTCTATCTTAGATCCCTTCTTTTCAACCACTACAGCCACAAAGAAAGCAACGCAACGTTTCCTTATCATGTTGTGAGCTTGTATGGAAGAGACTAGAGACATTCATCTCTTATGTCTAACTCCGGTGAATGACATCTTGGGGAATTCACTAAACGTAACTTTCACTCTTCTACAATCGATGCTATCCCCATAGGGGGATAGTCAATCAGCTCCTAATATAACATCATAGCCTACCATGGGTATACATACCAAGTTGGCTCTCAGGTTTAGATCTCTCACCATAACATCTACTAATGGAAAGTATTTATTAAGCTTTGCTTTTTCTCCCATTGGTGTGGTGACAGGGAATTCCATACCCATAGATACAGGCTTAATATTTAATGTATCAGTAAAGTTTTGCGATATGAACGAATGTATAGCGCCAGTATCAACCAAAACAAATGTTGATTGAGAGAAAATGGGTAATGTACCTTCTACCACTCCTCCATCTTCAGTGGTTTCTATTTCTTGCGGAGCTTGTAGTTTGCCTTGCTTCTTTGGCACAATGATGCGCTTCTCATTTTCTTTAAGCAGTGGGTATTCTGGGATGCGTTGCTCATGGATTCCACAGCGCAGACATGCACCAACCTTCCTCCAGCATTCGTTGGCGGTGTGACCAGGCTTGTCACAATGCTTGCAGTTGCCTTTAGCCAGAGTAGACGAGACATTGACCTTCGGCTTCCTTTCTTGACTTGGCCCTTCAATGACATTGAACGGCCACTTCTTGCCATTGGTTGTCTTGTTTCTAGAAGAACCAGGTGTTTGCTCTTTCTTTATAATTCTCCCTTTGATGCGATCAGTAATGTCGGTAGCATCTTTAAGGAGTTGAGCCTTCTTGACCATCTCAGCATATGTTTGGATGTCAAGAGGTGCTAGTTGTGTTATATATTGAGGCTTGAGGCCGTTGAAGAAACGCATAGCCTTCATCTTCTCAGTGTTCATAAGATGATTGGCGTAGTGTGCTAGCCTAGAGAAATGAGCCTCATATTTAGCCTTAGACAAGGTTCTTTGTTTGAATGCAGAAAATTCTGTAGCCTTTCTTTCTTGAACACGTTTAGAGAAGTATATAGAGTTAAATTCTTCTTTGAATTCATTCCATGTGAACTGACTATTAGCTCTGGCCACTTCAACTACCTCTCACAATGCACGGGCATCCCTTTCAAGTTGGAATGTGGCCAGCAGTAACTTATCACCATCTGCGCATTGCATAATTCAAAAAATGCACTCAATCTCCTTGGGCCATTGTTCAGCTTCATCAAGGTATGTGGTTCCACCAAAACCATGTGGGTTCATGCTTCTAAAATTTGGGTGTAGATCCTCACTCCACTGTTTCCGCCGCCTTGTGCAACTTGTAGCAGGGCGCGGGTCAATTCTTGGATTGTTTGTTGAATGTTGCGTAATTGAGCACGCTCAACGGCCATTGAAATTTTCTAATTTTCTTCAAAAGAAAATTTGACATTAGGATATTAAGTGGCACTAAGTTAATGTGTGTGTGAATATCTTTTAAATCTTAATCATGGTTCCACCGAATCCTCACATAGGTATGATAATTGACAAGTAGTCAAGGCAATTCATCCTAGAACATCCTAAACTTAAAACTTCTTACGCTCTGATACCACAAAATTGTCACGTCCTGACACGGAATATCGGAGCTTGAGGCAGTTAATATAGCACGAGTCTAGAGCGAAGATAAACATCAAACCAGTGCACAGTTTGAATAATTTTAAATCAACTGTATTTCATTATTCATTCCACTATGTCTATTACATTTACTACTTCAGAGCGATAACCATGGGCCCAGAGAACTTCACCATATTTAAATAATACCACAAACTATACTGAATCCTAAAATAATAGGACGACATCTGGGTCACTCTTGAACTTGCTCATCCCCATCCTCATGAGTGTTGTCCTCATCAACATACTCACCTGAAAACATATCACAAATAATGTAGAGTGAGTGATAACACTCAGTAGGACTTAACATCTCGTAGACAGGCATGCTTTAAATAGTTAATTATATTAAAGAGCAGAGTAACAAATGGTTAGATTATAACACCCTTTTTTATTTGGTCAGCCACCTTCTGATGAAGGTGGCGACGTATCAGGTTGTCGCCTTCTGAAGGCGACGGGATGGCTGTTGCATTCTGGTTGGGAACACGAGAGGCATGTCATCGTATTCACCTTCTAACCGCAACATGCACTTTTGTCATCTTGCTGTCAGGACAATTGGGACATGTGTCAAGCGCTGATGGATGAAGGAAGCATGTCAGGTGTCACGTTCATGGTGTTAGGTTTGGGAGGATGACACGTGGTGGATCCATTGGTCAGGTCTGACCATGACCTTGAGGTTGCGACAGGTTAGCTGTCACATTCAGTAAGTGAACGTGATGGTTGGCTGTCGCATTCTCAAGTCTGAGGCCTATATGTGCAAGGCCTTAAGACCTGTCTTCCTCTTCCCCTTTTCTTCTTCCTTCTTCCTTCCTCCGACCCTTCTATGTGTGTTTGCTCTATGGGGAGAGTGTGAGGGTGTTGGTGGCAAGAGGAGTGTTCTTCTCGGCATGGTGTTCTTCCTCTCCATGCCATTCCCCTCCTCGACGTGTGCCAACTTCCTCGGCTTGTAGGAGGATGTTTATTGCTCATGGACGGCGTAAGCGTGGAGCTTGGAGCGAGGAGGAAGTGGTTGTGCACACGAGAAAACTCCAACAGGTTGGATCTTCTTTTTGAGGGAGGGACCCCTTTGTCTTCCCCCTAGTTCTATCTTGCTAGGGTATCCACTCCCCTTCTCCAATCCTTTAGACTCCATGCTAGGTTGTTGTAATGCATGTTGAGTTCTCTGTGGTGGTTGAATTGGGGTGTGGGTTGAGAAATATCATGCTTGCATGTGAGGTTTTGAGTGTAGGTGCATATCCTTGACATGCATGGGTGTGGATGATGGTGGTTTGTGCTTATAGAATGTGTTTACATCATCCTCCGTGCTCTCCTCCCTCTGTGCACACCGGACTTGTGTTTTTGGGGCGTTTTGGGAGGTTTCGGGTTGGCACCCGAGCCTCTATATGTGGTCGCGACAAGGTTCCTATCGTGACCCAGAATGCGACGTATCGCCCCGTCACCATCTGGTCAGGTAGTGACATTTACCCTATCGTGTTCTGTTCGTGACAAAGTGGTCGTCGCCTTCTAACCGGGTTTTCCTCGTGGCTTGTGGGAGGTCTCGGGTGGTCACCCAGATCTCTATCTGTGGTCGTGCCAATGCCCTCTTCACGACCCAGATAGCGATAGTTTCCTTGTCGCCTTCAGACCCAGGTCGCGACAGGCTAAATGTCGCCTTCTGGTGGCAACAGTCCTTGTGTCACCTCCTCTGAGAATGCGATGGTGACCCTGTCGCCTTCTGAGACAGAGAGTGACTAGTGACCTGTTCGGAGTTTCCTTTCCGCTGCGACTCTATTTCTTGGCACCTGTGCTGTTCCTGGCACGGTCCTACACTAGTCGTTCACTCGGTGCTTGGCACTTGTGGGCTTGTCCATTGAGAGGTTGTTACTATTACCTGGACGCCCATCCCTACACGCCGGTTGAGTGAGTTCTCCAGGCTATGGGCATGCTTGAGCTTAGGACTATGGTAGCTGAGGGGAAAACATTGGGGACAACGACATTGAGTAATTTGTAGAGCTCTTTTAAGTGAGTCTGGGACGCGGAGGTGGTTTTGTTGTACTTCTGACGTAGATCAGCTAGTCCTTCTCACAGCCTCACTCTACGTGGTTCTGGTACCATTTAGAGGCGCCAGGTGTGGGACCGTATTCCAACCAGACTACGGCAGTTGTGTGTTACTTTAGTTCTGCATCTCACTCTGACGGGAGGTGCTAGACATGGACTGGTGGTCGAGGATAAAATGCATGGCGCACTTGATCGGTTGACTAGTGGTAGTTCTTCTGTGGCTAGTGTCGTTGTTCAGGCAGTTGTTAGTTGTCTGTGTTTGCAGCCTTGCGTTAGTCCCAGTGTCGTGCTTTACACAGGTTTCCAGTCCCGACGTTTGTTTTAGATCGACGACCGTGCAGTTACTTTCCACTTCCGCACTTACTCTGTTAGTAGAATCGATTTACTTGCTTAATTTCAGTTATAACATATATCTATTCTGCTTGTTAGAACCAGTGGGAGATTTATAGTCCTTACTGGGCTTCTTTGTGAAGCTCTTTCCATTCTTTTCAGGTGAGACTTCACAGTAGTACTCTTCACAGAGGGCTGAGGAGACAGAGCCGTAGTAGACAGCGTCTTCCATGAGCAGTGTTCCCTTCATACTTATTTCATCACCCTCGGGGTATGCCCCAAAGGGATCTATTATTCCCTCTCTTTCTGCACTTGTACTTTGTTACTTTGGAACTGTACAAGACTCATACTTTGTGTTGGACGCTTTTTCTTCACTTGTTAATGCACTTTAGTGCTTGTTGTCGTTGCTTACTTCTGTTACATATCTTGTTAGACTAGTTTGTTAGCCCTGCCGGGTCTTTGGGCCCGTGGGTGGTGGTGCCGACAATCGGATTCTTGGTGGGAGCCGGGGGTCCGGGCGTCAGGGCCGTTACAACTTTCTACAAAATATAAGAGAAATGTTTAAGGACAATACTGAGTTTGAGATTTTTCAACCAAAGAAATCATATTATTCTTGAATCTTAGAGAATAAAAGAATGTAGACTGGTATAATATTTTAAAGCTATTAAACATTCACTCTTTGGTTGCTTTCATAAGATTTAATGATCATGTTTTGAACTTTATAAGTCTCAAACCACTAAATTGTTTTGGGCTATTGTAAGAAAGAGCAGTGAATTCTTTAACTCCCCCTGAATTATTGACGTTGTCAAAATTCATCAAATTAAAGATATTTCTCTCTTGTCATGAAAGGAGACCAAATGAATGTATCTGCCATAAGTTTGAAAGTTTAGAGATCAATCAGAAAGGGGTGTGTCAACACATGATCATCTGTGTCAACACAGGATGTTGAAAACCCAAACTCAGTCTTAAAACAAGGATCTGGTGTCAACACAAGACCAAATATGTGTCGATCTATCTCTGAGAAAATTCATCTGTTCTTACCCTTTTCAAATTATACAACCACATTTCTCATCAAATATGGTCAAATCAACATTGTTCCCATAATCAAAATCTGCATTGACTCTTTTTCAAAGACAATCACTCCCACTTAACGTGTGCATGAATGAAATGTATGATGTGCAAATGATACACACATGATTATGCACACATTTGAAACATGAAATGCACAGACAATCATGAAGATGATGAAGACATATGAACAATGAATTGGCCAGACTTCGATTGTCAAAGTGTCGACTGTCAAAGAGTCGATTGTCCATGACTTCAATGGTAAAAGAGTCGACTCTCTAAAATTCGACTGTCAAAGAGTCGATTGCCCATGACTTCGATTGTCAGCAATCGATTGATGAACTAAGTGCATGAACAACCATGGTTTAGCAATTCATAGAAGATCAGATTTATTTATTGCATTTTACAAATGCAAATTTCTCTTCTTAGTGTTGTGAATCTATCTTCAACCAAAGGTTTTGTGAATATATCAGCCAATTATTTGTTTGATTCAATAAATTGAAGTTCAATGTTTTGTTTGTCTAATTTGAATGAGTTTTTAGACAGATTCATAGCACTGTTGTTGCCACATAGAATGGGTGAGCATCTAAGATTGATGTGATAGTCAAGTAATTGACTCTTTATCCATAACACTTGACTTGCACAACTCCCAGCAACAACATATTCAGCCTCTACTGTGGAGAGTGCAATTGAGGGTTGTTTCTTAGATGCCCCTGAAACCATGCACCCACCTATGAGTTGACAATACCCACTAGTGTTTTTTTCTATCAATTATACAACCTACATAATTAGCATCAGTGTAAGACAGTAAACCAGTTACACACCCAGCAAGATACCACAAACCCAAATCAATAGTCCCAGTCAAATATCTGAAGATTCTTTTCACAGTAGATAGATGTAACTCTCTAGGACATGATTGAAATCTAGCACATAAATAGACAGAAAATTGAATATCAGGTCTAATTGCAGTGAGACATAGAAGTGAGCCAATCATACCTCGAAATTTCCAAGCATCTACCATTTTACCTTTTTCATCAGCATCAATTTTGATGCTTGTGCTCATTGGTGTGGATGCTGGCTTGGCCTCATCAAAATTGAACTTTTTCAGTAAATCCTTGATGTACTTTTCTTGGTTGATGAATATTCCCTCCTCCAGTCGCTTTACCTGCAGTCTAAGGAAAAATTGAAGTTCTCCCATTAAGCTTATTTCAAACTCATTATGCATGAAGTTAGAAAACTCCACACATAAATCTAAATTAGTGGAACGGAAGATAATATCATCAACATACACTTGAACTACAATAATGTGATCATTGACTTGCTTTGTAAAGAGGGTTTGATCAACATTACCTCATGTGTAATTCTTACAAATCAGAAAAGTACTCAACCTATCATACCATGCTTGAGTTGCCTATTTCAAACCATAGAGAGCTTTGTGTAACTTGTACACATGGTTAGGCTTGTCAGCATTTTCAAAACCAGGTGGCTGAGACACATAAACTTCTTTTTTTATTATTCCATTCAAAAAGGTTGTTTTAACATCCATTTGAAACAATTTGAATTTATTTAAACTTGCAAATGCTAGAAGTATTCTAACTACTTTTAACCTGGCTACTGGTGCATAGGACTCTTCAAAGTTCACACCAAACTCTTGATTGTAACACATTGCAACCAAGCAAGCCTTATTTCTAACCACTTTGCCCTCTTCATTAAGTTTGTTTCTAAATACCCATCTAGTCCCAATTATGGAGTTTTAGTGGACTTGGAAACCAAGATCCAAACATTATTCCTTTCAAATTGGTGTAATTCATCATGCATTGCTTCTATCCAAGATACATCAGTTAAGACTTCATCTAGGTTCTTGGGTTCCACTTGAGAGATAAGTGTCATGTGATCTTGTTCAATTTGTTATTGAAGTGTGATCTAGTGTGGACCCTATCATGAACATTGCCTAAAACATTATCAAGTGGATGATCTTCAGAATACCTGAGGCTGATTGCTGTTGATGTACCAAATATGTCTGTCGACATGGTCTGGTCTGGTGTCGACCTGCTTGTGATGTGTGTCAACACATCTTCATTTTCAGGTGATTCTTCTTTTTCCAATAGCTGATCTGATTCCTTTACAAGCATGTATGCATCATCTTCTTAGTTTCTCCAAAAATTAGAGTCATCAGTATTCTCATGATATTCATGAAAGATGACATGCAGAGTTTCTTCCACAATTCTTGATTCATAATTGAAGACTCTATATGACCTTAAATGTTCAGAATAACTTAGAAAGATACCTATATCACTTTTCTTCTCAAATTTGTCCAGATCCTATTTATCATTGTTATGAATGAAGACTTTGCATCCAAAAATTTTATAGTAAGAAATGTGAGGTTTCATACCTTTGAGAAGCTCTAAGAAGTTTTCTTTAGGACTGGTCTCACCATAACTCTATTGAGGATGTAACAAGAAGTGTTTATAACCACTGCCCAAAAGCTTCTTGGTAGTTGACTTTCAACTAGCAAGGTGCGGGCCATTTCGACTAGTGTCCTATTCTTCCTTTTAACTACTACATTCTGTTCAGGAGTTCTTGAGGAGGCAAACTTGTGCTCAATTTCCTTGCTCCTATAAAATTCAAAAAATAAGTTGTTGTTAAATTCTCCTCCATGGTCAGTGATTATGGAGCATTTTTGTGTGTGTTACCCTGCTCAATTTTATTGAAGAAATTCTTAAAATTCTTAAATGTGTCACTCTTGTGAGATAGAAAGAACACCCAAGAAAATCTACAGAAGTCATCAACAACAACAGAGTCAAAGCGATGACCATTAAGACTGAGTGTCCTAGTGGGTCCAAAAAGATCCATATGAAATAGCTCAAAAGGTTTTGTAGTTACTAAAGGTGCATAAGACTTAAATGACTTTCTAGTTTGTTTCCTTCAGCACATATAAAACAGATACTAACATTTCTCTTTTTCTTTATTTTTGGAAGTCTATTTACAAGATTAAGTCTTATCAACTTTTTCAAAATAATTTCACTAGCATGACCTAGCATGTGAAGCCACAATTGAAAAAGGTCATGACAATTTGCAACCAAACATAAATTTTCATTCTTCTGCTCATTTAAGTCAACTAGATAGACATTGTTTGTCCTTTGACCAACAAATTTATTTTTTAAGTTTCTTTTTCAATGATTTTACATCCATCAAAATCAAAAATTACTTTAAGACTCTTATCACACAATTGACTAATGCTAAGCAAATTATGATCAAGTCCTTTGACAGGTAACACATTTTCAATGGAGTTTGAGAGGTTCTTATCCACATTTCCTGTGCTATTGATTTGGCCTTTATTTTTACCTCCAAATGTTACCTAACCTCCATCCTTTTCAACTAGCGAATAGAATTTTCCTTTGTCACCTGTCATATGCCTTGAACAGTGACCATCGAGATACCATTTATCCTTCTTGTGGGTTGTAAAGTATTCCTGCAATAGAATTTAGAAAGAGGATTTTGGTACCCAAATTACTTTGGGTCTCATCAAAATTTTCAATTCACAAACAATATGCTTTGGAATCCAAACCTGTTTGATTCTACACACATTCATGATGTATCCGCAACTTGAATCAGAATGTCCAATTTCTTCACAAATTTTGCATGACATGTATTTGTGAGACATGAATTTTTTGTTAGTCTTCTGATGAAAGGTAGATCCAACAACATGCTTCAGATTCTGTTGACCATTGTAATGAACTCTTTTGTGATACCCCGAATTTTCATTCATTTTATATTATACATGTGTTATTTACCTGTTTAGGTATATAGTGTATGTATTAAAATGTGCATATTTCAATTTCTAAATTTCTCATGTGCATATGTAAGTATATAAATACATTATTTTCTGTGAATGTAAGTAATTAACTAATCTTGTACGTGTAGTACTTATTTAGAAACTATACATAGTATATTTAATTAATCTTGTGCATGCAAATATGTAAATTTTGCTATACATCTTATAGGTATATATGTGAGTTAATTTTTGTATGCATGTGATGAGTATAAATGTACATATTGTATTTACTTATTTCATGTACAATATATGTAACTATGTTGTGTAGATGTATATATATATATATATATATATATATATATATATATTTATTTATTTATTTATGCATATATGTATATGCCAATTTGAGTGTGTGTATGCAAGTTAATTATGGTTGTATAGATTATTCTTATTTAACTTTATGCATGTTGCATCTCAATAATACTATGCATGTACTATCTAACTAATGAAGTGCATATTATACTACTTATTCCACGGATATTGTGTGTAAATATACATTATACATATGTATATATGTATATTATCTTGTGCATGTGATGTCTATCTAATTCTATACACATTAAGTTGTCTACAATATATATGGTACTTAAATAATATCGTGCATATGATAGGTAAGTATTGTTATATACCTTATAACTACATGTGAGTTATTTTTGAACATGTATATATTTAAGTGTGCATGCATTATCTTACTATCGATGTATGTGTTATATTATTTAGAAACATGCATGTTGGATGTAATTACATTGAGTACATGTATGTATGCATATGTTTAACTTGATACATATGATATCTGCAATACTCGTTAAATGATGTATGATGTGATTGTGTAACTATTTTGATGTACATGTTTGTTTGGGCCGAGGTGCACAGTTGGCGGTAGGATACTGTGCCGCTAACTACCAGGCCAGGGTTGGCATCCAGATCGATGGACACCAAGTACCCCTGCTGGCGGCACAAAAGGTGAATGCCAAGTTCCCTATGTGCAGGCCGGTTTAGATTTGGTAATTCTCGCGTTTGGTCCAGTTTTAGTTTAGGAAAATCTTGTGTAACCGTAGGAGGCCTGCCATAGTGCGTACCCAACCTACCGAACCTTATAAAAACACATTTTTCTGGCCGCACCAAGTCTTTTGGGTCTTTGTGAAAACCCTAGAGTTCCCTGTGAGAAAATCTGAACTTCCAAGACTTTGATCCGGTGACTGGAGGAGTTTTCTGGCGGTCTACAATGACTGGAAGATAGTTCAACCATCAAGGAGGCATCCCCAACTCCAAGGATCAACCCACATGAACAAGAGAATCAGATTTGAAGAGTTTTTGAGCACCTTCTTGACAAGGCCGAGGAGGGCTTCATTGACGATGTTTGATCTTCTTGGATTTATTTATAGGCAAGTAACCATTAATGTCAACCCTATACATGTCCCCTTAAGTCCTAGCATTTTTCCGGATTTTTCCTCGTGTCTTGGAATGTCCAATTTCCCCTGTTTTTGATCTGCTGTCTGCATGGTCTGCTGGCAGGAGCTTGGCGGCCACATCCTGTGCCGCCAAGATCCTTTGTAGGCAGCACCAGAGCGTACCATTTACAGTGGGCGGCCACATCCTGTGTTGTTAAGTTCTTCAGAGTTTTAAAAGTGCACTGTTTCATCTTTAAACTATATTACTTGGACTTATGAATGAGTATGCATGCTGTAAATTTTATGGGTAGTCATATGCAGTCATTAGGTCACATCATGAGGTTATTGTGAATTTCTGTGCATGGTGTTAATTATTTAAATTTCTGCATTTATGAGAGAAGCATGATTTATATATGTTAAATCCTAAATAATTAACTTTGCTATGTATTAGGGTTTGGAAATTTTATATGATCATATGATGAATGTTTCCATGTGTTTGAGCTACTAAGCATGACTGGTTGGTTGTAACTCATGTATTACTGAATTTCTTGATATATAGGCCTAAAACTTGCCTTAATTAGTAAAATTAAATTTACTATTCGAAAAAACCTGGAAAATTGAAAAGGTGATATGTTTACTGGTTATATGTTGTGATAAAAATTTGGATCCATTCTGATGACATCAAGTGTATTTATTAGTTAAACCATGTAAATTAGTCATATTGAGCATGTTAAATGTAATCTTGTGTGATTCAGTAATTAACAGTATGACTAGGACTGTAATATGAGTTGTTTTATTACTGAAAATAGTAGTATCATGTTAGGTTAATTGAGACATGTGCAATTGTTAAATAATGCATGTAAAGTGATTAAATAGTATATGTGAAATATGTGATTAATGTGAGAAAATGTGCTAAAGTGAATGTGTAATAATTGGGCTGAAATTGACACTGCTACCATAGAGGTTCGAGAGTTGTACCATAGAAAAGTCCCTATGGAAGGCTCAACGTTGTGAAAAATATATCCTAAAGGACATTAGGATGAAAACCTGGAGGTGGACAAGTACCACTAGACAGGGTGGAGAGGGCTTTTCCCGGTTTGCACAGTTACCAAAATTCGCCACTAGATTGCCCAGGTGGTAGGTATGTGTTATGAGATGTGATGTGATGTGCTATGAGATGAGCTATGTGCTATGAGATATGTGCTATGCGATATGGGTGCGTGCGTCCTCTAGTAGGTAGTTAGGACTATGTGCCACGACAATTTAAGTGATAAAATATGAATAAAGTGTAAAGTAATATGTGAATGTGGTATGTGGTGAGTGCAAATGATATGATATGTGATAAGTAAAAGTGCAAGAATAAACAATGTGAAGAATGTGTGAAAAGATATGTAAGGGAGAGTAATATAAATGAGAATATGATTACATGTGAAACCAATATAATAGTGCATATGTTCATACGTTCATGTATTAATACTTCAAATGCAATATCTTGTTTAGTATCATGTCATGTAATTTATTACTCTTCATGTAATAGTGTATGTGAATATACATATGTAGACATGTAAATTATGCAACGTAAAAGATGAACATGTGGAATTGCTAAGTGAATAAAATAAAGTGTGAATAAATCTAATTCCATGTAATTGAGTTTAATTCATGTCAAAACAGCAAGTAAAGTGTGGTTATGAATGTGATAAATATATGAAAGAATGTTTAGATTCCATGCTAGATGTAATGTTTACTTAGTACAAAATTCCATACTTTAATTGCTTATTGCTGCCAACCAACTTGAATATATTCTAAACATTCCACTCATGTTATAAAATGTGAAATCATGTGGAATGCGATTTATTTATATTAAAACAGCAAATGAAATGTGTAATTAAATGTGTAAAATGTATGTGAACATGATTAGATATCATGCTAGGTTGTTCTTTACTTTGTCCTAAATATATGCTCTAGATGGTAAAGTTGTGCCATAATAGGGATAATTGTTAGATTATTAAATCATATTACGTGTTAAATGTAGTAAGCATGTATGGATATTTGTTTATTTTAAGATATTATTGACACAAGTTATGAGTGGAGTCATAAATTAAATTAAGCATCATGTATAGGAAGCATGCGTAGATATGTGTTAATATATCCATGTGTTAGTATAGTTTTGGCTTAATGGAATGTCAAGTTGGTATCCATGATTTAAAGTATGTATGTGTTCATTTAAAGTATGTTTAGGTGATTTATGTAGGTGTTGATAGTTAAGAACATGTACCATGCGAATTGTTAAAATCTAAATGATAGCATGTATGTTCCTTCTCGTTTAATAGCTTAGCATGTGTGTGATATGTGTATAGTTGAATCCTTGGATTGCTTGCTGAGTCTTTAGACTCATACTTGCTTCGGCATACAGGTGAGACAGGTATCTCGTACTAGAGGAAGGCCTAGTGAGGAGCATTCCCGAGCGTGAGGAGTAGTTTGTGGAGCGCTTAGTAGTTGTACTTTTCCATTTCTTAGTATGAATAATGTTAAATTGCATGGACAATATTATGGACAATGTAGTTCTTTATCATGTAATATTGTGGACATTATCATTGTCTTTTCTTGCTATATAGATTATGGAATGTGTGGTGATGATGGAATGAGAATGTGTTATTTCTTTTATTTTCGTTGTACTCATTTGCTATCCACGTACATATCAACCTATTGTTAGTGTTGGGTTATTATCCCACTGTAATGACGCCCTTTGTACCGATGAGGACTGGTATAATCGTACCGGTATAAAGAGGGTCGTTACACTTTCATGTTGGATTTTTCTTTTGGGTTTTTTAATTTGATACTAGTTTTGATGCTTAGAGTTCATGGATTGTTTCACTTGAGCTTTTATTCCAGATTCATGGTGAGGAGTTGTTTCTTTAATAAAATATGTTATCAATGTTTTTCCAAATTTCTTTTTATTTTCAGGTTGGAATCTTAGTCCATGCTTAGTGGTGTTCATACGAGCCCCTAAGATGGCATTTAGATTTTATTTTCCTTTAATAAATTTAGTAATGTGTCCTTGTTATCATGCAACTCCTTTTGATTACTTTCCAATTCTCCTTGAAGCATTTCTTTTTCTTTCCTAAGTTTTTCAATCACTTTAGTCGAAGTCTATTTTTCTTTTCCAACATTTTGATACTTCTCCTTAACATCATCAAGTTGTTTATGGAGAATTTCCTTTTCATTTTTCAAGTTAATTACTTCATTGTTCAAATGATTGATTTGTACAAAATTTGAGGAATCATGAAAAATGTTGTTGACTTTCCTTTTTAGAGATTTATTTTCAAATTTATACTTATAGAGTTTTTCAAACAAGGAAGCATAAGCTTCTTCCCATTCATCAATAGAAAAGTCCTCAAGTGATGAACTCACCTTAGTGTTTACTTCACCTCTTGCCATGAGGCAAGTAACCTTCTCATCATCAGATTCATACTCTTCTTGCATATCATCATCTTCATCGCTCCAAGTGGCCAGCATGACTCTTGTCTTCTTGGGCATTCAGTTCTTCAATTTTCTATTCAAGTTTGGGCATTCTCCTCTCATATGCCCTTATTTTCTGCATTCATAACAAATAATGTCAGTCTTTTTATTTAGCTCATTTTTCTTGTTGAACTCTGGTTTCTTAGAGAAATATTTCTTAGTAAAATGTTTGAGTTTACCTTTTTCTTTCTTTCTCAAAATTTCTTGAATTTCCCTATTAGTAAGGCCATTTCACTATCATTTCTTCACCAAAAGATGCATCACTTTCATTAACAGTTTTAGATCTAGATGTTGCTTTCAATACTAATGGTTTCCTTTGAGTCATTTCAGATGCATTTTTTTCCAGATTGATTTCATAAGTCATCAAGGACCCTATTAACTCATCTAATTGCATAGTGGAAAGATTTTTGGAATCTTCAACAACAGTAGCCTTTGTGTGCCATGCAGATGGAAGAGATCTTAGTACCTTCCTCACAAGGTCACTGTTAGAGTATTTCTTTCCATGACCTTTAAGTCCATTTACAATTAGCATGAATCTAGCAAACATTTCAGATATAGTTTCATCATTTTTCATCCTAAACATTTCATATTCAAAAATTAACATGCTTGCTTTTATCTATCTTACCTCAAAGGTTCCTTCATAAATTAGTTGCAATTTTTCCCACATCTCTTTTGCAGAATTATATGAAGACACTCTAGAGTATTCCTTTGGATGGAGAGTGCATTGAATCATCTTCACTGGGCTCCAGTTGAGTGTAGCTTTACGAATTTGCTCTTTAGTCCATGTGTCTTCATTTTCTTGTAGCTTAGCAGGGCCTTTGTCTACAATTCTCCATAGCTCATAGTCTTGAGCTCTCAGGAACACCTGAATCTTGTTCTTCCAGTACGAACAGTCAGTTCCATCAAAAAATGGTGGTCCAGTGACTGAGTGTCCCTTAGCCACAAAACCCTTGTTCACGTTCATAGCTGATCACTCTTGATTGTTAAATGAAAGTCCTAACAGGCGAAATGAGAACCTGCTTTGATACCAATTGAAAGATTGCGGAAGTAGCTATGAAGAAATCTAGAAGGGGGGTTGAATAGATTTCTACCAAATTAAGCCAAAAATTTAGCAAATTTAAGATCTACAAATATTATCAAATTCTAGAGTGAGCACAGATCAGAATTAAGAAATATTGAGTGTGTGAGATGAGAATTTAGAGGTAACAAGATGTTAGCAGAGTTATTTAACAACCATGCCTATCAATCATCTACCATTGAGAGAATTCAAACCACAATAACATAGAGATTTAAGGTGGTTTGGACTACAAAACTTGTGTTTCCTACATCCACCATCCACACACACACACACACACAATTTGCTTATATAGCAAGTCTGAAGTACACACAAACACACATGATCTAAGATTGTCAATATCTCATATCAAAACACACACATACATGAAATTGAGCACAAGGATTGCTCAATTCTCACAAAACACAACGAATGAGATGAAATTTAAGTACAGAACCAGTTTGGACATTAAAGAATGGAATAACATAGAGAAGTTGGTTTGATTCCCCCTTTGATCCTGATTGCGAATTCTCTGGATTCCAGCCTCAGGAAATTGATGCGAGTCCACAAGTCTTCGAGTTGAATTTGATCTACAATCAACTTCTGCAACTGGATCGTAGAGTCTTTAGATTTGGAATTCAAGTAGAACTTTGTGGAGCTTCTCTGTCACATCCCGAGAATTACACAGCGAAAATGTTTGGATTAAATTTGATATTCCGAGACATAAGCAGTCGGCAAATAAGCCTCTAGCTAGCGAGCATTAAATGTGTATCAACACAAACAAAAGGGCCATATAATGAACACAAATAACTCTCATTCATTAACTCCGAATGTTGTATATAAGTCCATCGACATTGACTAATAATGATTCAAGGAAAGGCAAATTACATATAACCTCACTACCTACTACATCAATCCACTCTTAAATAAACTAATGATAGACAATAGATTGGAACACGCTCATCACTTTGATGCATTCCCCTCATTGTCTTGTCCTTCAGCTTCCTCATCAATATCACCTATGATGTTGAAATGTAAGGAATGAGCAAACTAGCCAAGTAGGATTTATATTTCAATGTACATGCAATTATATAAATGATTAACATTTTAAGAACTAGGCAAGCACGAATACCTAGATATGTAAGATGATAAAATCCATTGAACAAGAGGCTTTCCAAAAAAAAAAAAAAAACTAATTATAGGCTTTGCAAGTTCTTATCCTTATCTTCCTGTTCAATTCGGTTCAGATTTTTAGTTTTTACCCTAGAAACGAGGGTCGTATGCTACAACAAATTCTTTACCCCTTTGGACTTTCAAGTCCTCCCCTTTGCAGTAAGAAAAAATCCTAACCTAATCTCATTGGAATCATGCGTTTTATGCACAGTATTAGTTCTCATGTTTGCATTGTTTTGAATATTGTTTTAGGATTTTGATCAAGACAAATGAGAATGAAAGCACCCCAGGTGTCACTAGTCAAACTACTATGAATGAGGCTGGGGCTTCTTCTGAGGCTATACCTGATACGAATATTTCACGAAAGCGTGCTAGAGGTCCACAATCTGAAGTCTGGAAACATTTTACTAAATTTTTTATTGGAAATGTGCAGAAAGCCCATTGCAATGCATGCAAAGCTGTGTTAACTAGTTGTAGTAAGACTGGCACAAGTCATTTAACTAGGCATGCTAATATTGTTTGCCCTTATCGTACACCGAATGTCAAACAACAACTATTGTCTGTTGATTAAGCTAATGGAGAAAATGAAATCTGATCAAATTGGAAACTTGATGCTGAAATTTCTTGAAAAGAGTTAGCTCGATTTATTATCCTACATGAACTCCCATTTTCAATTGTTGGCTATTATGGTTTTAAGTGTTTTGTTAGAAGTCTAAATCTGAAATTCAAAATGCTATCAAGAAATATCATTAAGGGTGATTGTATGGAGATCTATACCAAGGAGAAGAAAATTATTAAAGACTTTTTTCAAGCACAAACTAGTTTGATTTGTTTAACAGCAGATATGTGGACTTCCAATCAGTATTTGAGTTATTTGTCTATAACAACTCACTTTGTGGATACCAACTGGAAGTTGCATAGACAAATTAATAATAAAGTTTTGCATGGTTGAATATCCTCATACTGCACCTATCATTGCAAATGCTATTTGGAAATCACTTAGAGAATGGGATCATGATTCTAAAGTGATGAGCATCACATTAGACAATGCTTCAGTTAATTACGCTTGCATTCCCATACTTCTTTCGAGTTTATTAGAGAGTAGTAAATTATTGTGTGATGGCAAGTTTTTCATGTATGTTGTGCATCTCATGTATGTTGTGCATCTCATATCCTTAATTTAATTGTTCAAGATGGGCTTAGAACTATTGATATTGTCATTCACAGTGTTAGAAGGTGTGTAAAGAAGGTAAGAGGATCACCTTCTCGTCGACAAAAATTTGAAGAGTGTATTCAACAAGTTGGTTTGGAAAACAAGAAATGGGTGAGTTTAGATGTTCCTCCTTGTTGGAATAGCACATATTTGATGTTGGAATCTGCTCTAGAATTTAAGAGGGCATTTTCTTCTTTGATGATGTTAGATCCTAGTTTCAATTGTGCACCTACACCCGATGAATGGGATAAAGCTGAAGTGGCATGCAAGTTTTTGAAGCATTTCTACAATGCAACTAATATTGTCTCAGGCACGAAGTATCCAACCTCTAATTTGTATTTTCATGAAAATGTGGAAGATAAAAGTCTTACGAGATGAAGAAGCTAATAGTTCACATGTCTTCATTAGTTCAATGGCTCTCCGAATGCCAGAGAAGTTTATCAAATATTGGAAAAGATTGCAATTTGATTTTAGCAATTCCCCTTATTTTGGATTCGCGTTACAAGTTGATGTATTTTAGATATTGTTTTCCAAAAATGTATGGTGATGCAGCAGAAAAGCATATAACTGTGAATGAGAATATATTTCCCCAACATTTTGCGGATTATCTTACTAAAACATAGTTGAAATCAAGAACCTCAAAAAGTGATGATATCCCCACAAATTCTAATGGTGCAAGTCATGATCAAGGGGTTGGGATCTGTTCATTTGTCAGCAAAATACGCAAAGATCAAAGCTAGAAATTGACCAATACTTGGAAGGAGATATATGTCCTAGTGCCAACTTTGATATCTTGGATTGGTGGTCAAACAAAAAATCATTATATCCAACCCTTGCTTGTATAGCACGTGATATCTTAGCAGTTCCTGCTTCCACAGTTGCATTTGAGTCGGCTTTAAGCACTAGAGGCGAGTTCTTAATTATTTTCGCAGTTCTTTAGCTCTAAACATAGTGGAGGGTTTAATTTGCTCACAAGATTGGATTAGAAATGCTTCAGAAGGTATGTTACTATGTTTTAATTAAATTGAGAAGCTTTAATTTTTGTAGTTATATTTTAAACTGTATCACTTTCTTTTCTATTTTTGGACTAGTTGGACGAGATGGAACAATCAATGATCTAAATGATGGTAAATAATGGGTACTTCTGCCAAGAATTTACATGTTTAGAGGATGCAGGGACTGAAGAGCCAAACCATTTTAGTTTTGAGGGATACATCTGTGAAACTACTGACATACTTATCTTGCATTGTTTTGGACTGTCTTTTCAGTAGGCCTTGTTTTCAGTTTAGAAGCATTAGATTTTGTAATTATGCTGCTCATGTGATTATTCTGAAGATAATCAGATTTTGTACTGATATATCTATGTCTCTGGGAACTTATCCAGTATATGTAAACATTTATATTTTGAATTTTGAATTGGAACTTATTCAGTATAATTAATCAATTTATGTTGCTCATTTTATTCATCAACCATGAAACTAAAAAGTGTTAAATCTATGATGTGCATTTGGAACTAGCAGGTTCTCAGTGAATTCTCTCAACAAATTGTTGTTGTTGCAGATTCTCTGTTGCATGATCAAATAAATTATGAGGGAGATCCGTCTGAATCTAAACAGATATCCCTTCATCTGAATTTCATCCTACTCACCATTTGTCCTAAGAGTAACATAGGATCTTTTTGAACAAAAAATATTAATACTTTATTAAAATATTTATCAAAATTTTCAGGCCGGGCCAGGCTAAAGTTAGGCTTCATAATTTAGTTGATTACTCAAGCCCGACCCGGCCCGGCCCGATGTCACTTGGGCTTGGGCCGAGCTTGGGCCTAGAAAAATAGGGGTTTGGCTTAGGCCGGACCTAGTTTTGCCTAGTCCGAGCTCGACCCATTTACAGTCCTATTTATGGCCAAAATAGAGTTTTCAAGATGTAACAATTAAATATCATGTTCATGAGGATTGCAAGAAAGATAAGTCATGGGAACATGATTTCATGATAACAACAGTCGAGAGGATTTCGGAAGCATAACAGTGCAATTTATACTTTAGTTAAATATTTACATTAATGGCTTAAGTTGAAGATTATAAAGTCACACTCACGAGAAAGAGATGAGAGAGGAAGTGCATTCTATCTCTAGGGAACTTCAATGGTACAACCAACTCAGTCTCCATAAGGGAATCTACAGAGTATGGAGATTTACGGAGGTCTTAGAGGAAAGTTCACTAGTCTTCCGATATGGAATGATCGATAGATAGTTCCCAATCCCCCAAAAAAGAGCTGCCTATATGTGCAAGAGTGTAGTGTAGAACATGCCTCAATATCACGATCCACTGGTTTAAAACAAGCGGAAAACAAGTAACATGATGACGTAATATAGAACGTGCAATTATATCAACATGCTTTGCAGTATCTTAACATGATATTCATTCATTTTAATAAGCTAGATCATCAAGATGAATAAATCAATCTCAAGAGGAATAGATCACACAATGAAGAGCAATTAGAATAACTTTCAGATTGTTATGGCTTTTTCATGGGTTGACAGGGTTTAAGCCCCTGGATAGACTGAACAATGCATCCATAACACATTGCATGCAAGACATACACTTTAGACTGTAACAATATGTCTCAGGTAGACTTTAAAATATGCGACGGGTTCAGTCGTCGCCTATTACAAAGGCTTAAACAGTTAAAAAGGTGTACAGTCGGTCCTTTGAATCGCAACGGGTATAACAAACACATTTATGGACAATCGGTATGACCAATCGGATACATGATAGAAACGAGACGTTAGTGTCAGACATGTTAAAGACAATCAATTAGTGACCACCTAAACCCGACGGGGTCCACAGTCGCATTAAAGGCAATCGGTTAATTGGTGGCAATTGATGAAATAGAATCACGACAGTCACAATGGTCACATTCAAGGGGAATCGGTAAGGGATCGATTAGTGAGATAGAATCATGATGGGTATCACCGACGTGTTCATGTGACCTTCAAAATATGAACTTCACATGAAAACCAAGGGCAGGAAAAAGTCTAAATCGCGACGCATCATGCGGTTGCGTCTCAGACATGCAGTGACAACTAGACGGCACACAGTTTGATGCTGTCAGAACATATCAGAACGAACTAAAATGCGATGGTATTGTTTGTCGCCATTAAGGTAATCACGACGAGTGTATGAAATGTGAAGTTTGGAGTGGTTGAGGTTTGGGGTTTCAGCCCGAAAATAGGAGAAACGGTGCAACCATCCATGCAACGCTTATAACTCGAGATCTAGTGCCCCTTTGACAAAACTATGAACATGAAAATTGTAGAGGACGATGAGTAGAAGAGAACTATGGTGTTGGGTTGATCTAATTTGGTCTTGGGATGCGTGAATCATGTTATGAACACTAAAAGCCTTAATCATGCGCGATGTTTGGAAAATACTTAATACTCGATGCATGTTGGATGGAAATTGGGGAAAACATATGCATATGAAACTAGACTCGATGAACTTTAACATGCTATATGGTTTGTACATGTTTGGCCCGAGAACACCTACCTTTGATCGATTCCTAGAGAGGTCTTCTATGGGTCGAAGCAGAAAGCTAGTTGGAGAAGAGAGCTCTGGTTGGGGGCAATCTCCACCTCCTCTGGTGCTCAAGGTATGCTCCTCACGACCCCAGCAACTTGGTAGCTCATCCCCAAGGGGTTTATGATGAGTATTTAATGATCTAGGGTTGTTTAGAGGTCCTATTACAACTAGGAAATAGGGGTTGCAGTTTTAGCTTGATCTCTACCTTGTTTGACGGATTCCCATCCCAATTAGAGTGTGTGAACTATTAGGAAACCTCATGATATGGTTAGGCACGAATTTATGTTGATTTTAGTCCAATTGTCTTAGTTTTGCCCTAATTTCTCTTTCTAATTTTCTGCCCAATTGAACTACAATTTTGGAGATTTAACACTATTTGGGGTTTTGTTGTTTTGGCTAAGAGTCTGTGTTTTTGGCCCATGATACTATTTAATAATTCTGGTTGTTACTTTATTCAATTTATTCTTATTTTTCATATTAAATTTCTGGGGTGCTACACCCTCTCCCACTTAAGAGAATTTAGTCCCCAAATTCATGGACAAGAAAAGTTGTTACTTGTGAAATAGTTCTGGAAACCTCTTTCCTTAGCTTCCTCCGTTTCCCATGTATCATCTTCTTCCAGGCGTTGATTCCATCTGACCTTTACCAAAGGAATAATCTTGTTCCTTAATTTTCGCAACTCATGATCTACAATTTTGACCAGCTTCTCCTCATAAGTCCCGTCTTTGTGGAACTCCAGGAGCTCATATTCTATGACGTGATATGGATCGCGTACATACTTTCTCACCATAGATATATGGAATACATTGTGTACTCCATCCGGTTGTGGTGGTAACGCCAAACGGTATGCAACTTCACCTACTCTTTCGAGGATTTTGAAAGGGCCAATGAATCTTGGCGACAACTTGCCTTTGATTCCAAACCTTTTAATTCCACAGCTCGAAGATACCTTTAGAAACACATGTCGTCAACTTGAAACTCTGGTTCTCTCCTTCTAGTGTCTACATAGGCGTTTTGCCTCTACTGCGCCACTGCCATTCTTTCTCTAATGAGCATCACTTTTTCTATTGTTTCTCTTACCATCTCTAGTCCTAACAGTTGCCTTTCGCCGACCTCATACCTGCAGATTGGAGATCGACAACTTCTATAATAAAGTGCCTCGAAAGGTGCCATTTGAATAGTAGCTTGGTAGCTATTGTTGTAGGCGAATTCCACAAAAGGTAAATGTTCATGCCAACTACCTCCAAAATCTAGAACACAGTCTCTGAGCATATCTTCAATTATCTGATTTGTTCTTTCTATCTAACCATCAGTTTGAGGATGGAAAGCAGTATTGAAGTTCAATTTAGATCCCAAGGAATAGTGTAGTCCTTTCCAAATGGGATGTAAATCGTGGGTCTCTATCTGACAAAATGGACATAGGTACCCCATGTAGTCTAACAATATCTTTAACATATAATGTAGTTAGGATATCAACTGTCACTTGTTCTTAACTGGAACGAAGTGAGGGGACTTGGTTAAGCAGTCGACAATCACGCATATTCCGTCGAATCCACTTCTAGATTTGGGCAATCTGAAAATGAAGTACATCCTTACACCTTCCCATTTCCATGCTGGGATTTCTAGGGGTTTATGTTTACCTGCAGGTCGCAAGTGCTTTGCTTTGATTTGCTGGCAAGTTAAGCATGTGGCGACATATTCCGCAACCTCCCTTTTCATGTTTGGCCACCAAAAACTTCTTTTCAAGTCTTGGTACATTTTAGTAGTTCCAAGGTGAATGGTATACCTTGTTTTGTGTGCTTCATCCATAATTGCTGTCTTTCACTCCACATGGTCGGGTATGCAGACTCTCTCTTGGAACAACAATCTTCTATCTCTACTAAGGAAAAATCTAGCCTCTGTCTAGATTAACCCTTACTTCTACTAGCATAGGATCATTCTCTCGAAGTGCTCAGATGTCTTCAAATAGGGTAGGTTTTGCTCTAACACTAGCAATCAGACACCCCTTTCTTTTGGTATCTGCATCTATATTCAATTGTGTGAGTCTTCTAACATTCTCCACTCACACCATAAGACTTGATAAGGTAGCCATTGGCTTCTTGCTAAGAGCATCTGCCCGACATTTGCTTTACCTTGGTGATATTGGATAGTGATGTTGAAGTTTTTAGATACTCCACCACTTCCTTTCGCTATCTCATATTCAATTCCTGCTGAGAAAATAGATTTTCAAACTTTTATGGTCAGAAAATACAATGAACTTCTCACCGTATAAGTAATGACGCCATATCTTCAAGGCGATACTACAGCCGGAAGCTCCAGATCATGCATAGGGTAATTATCTTTGTGCTTCTTTCATTACTGGACGCATAACATATGACCTTCCCATTTGCCTCAACACTAGCAGGCCGATACCTGATGTGTCTATGTATACTTGAAGCTCCCTCTGCAATTGGTATGTCAGTACAGGAGCAAATTAGTAAGTGCTCCTTTAGTGACCTAAAACTATCTTCACATTCATAAGTCCATGTGAATGGGTTCTCCTTCCTAGAAAGTCTGGTCAATGGTACAGCTATCTTCGAGAAGACTTTGATGAAGCGGCGATAGTAACTGAACAAACCGGAAAGCTTCTAATCTCCGACACAGTTGTCGGTCTTTCCCAATTCATTACTGCCTATACCTTGGACAGATCTACAGAGATACCTTCCTTGGATATGATATGTCCAAGAAAAGATACTTCCTCCATCCAGAATTCACACTTGCTATGTTTTACATAAAGTTGATTATCTCTAAGTACTTGCTGAGCAATCTTCAAATGTTCTTCATGCTCTTCCTTAGACTTGGAGTAAATGAGGATGTCATCAATGAACACCACTACGAACTGATCTAAGTACGGCCTATAAATATCGTTGATTAGTTGCATAAAGGCCGCTGGAGCATTTGTCAAACCAAACGGCATGACCACAAACTCGTAGTGACCATATCTACTCTGAAATGCTGACTTGTGTATATCTTCTTCCTTGATCTATAGTTGATGGTAGTCCAATCTTAGATCGATCTTAGAGAAGTATTGTGCACTAGAGATCTAAGCAAACAACTCGTCGATGCGAGGCTGTGGGTACTATTGGCCCTCTTGATATGGCAGCAAGAGTAACCTAGAGGGGGGGGGGGGGGGGGGGGGAAAATAGGAAATCTGAAAACTAAAACAATGGAAGTAAAGAGCACGGAATCAAGCACACACGGAACACATAAATTTACCCTAGTTCGGCCCTTCCAAAAGGAAGTTCTACGTCCAGTCCCCAAACAAACTCTTAGGATTTCACTAAACACCAAGGGTACAGTCCCCCTTAAAATCATACAACATCCAGTCTCTGCTAGTTCTTCTCTTTCTCGGGCAAGAAGGCAGCCCACTTCTTTTACAGGCTTAGAAGCTATAGAACCTGGAAAAAATTTAATACTTAAAATTCGAAATAATAATTTCTTTAAATCGAAATAATAGAAACATACGTACCTCTATCGTATATGCAAGAATACATCGAAACATTCATTAAAAATTATAAATCAACCCTAGACATTATTCCTAAGTGTTCTACTACGAAATTCAAGCAACAAAAATCTGATTAGCCAAGCGTATGTCATAACGTGACTAATAAACTAAGTCGGAAAACTGTTAACACGGAAAGATAGCGCGCCCATAAATCAAGCGAACATGTCGGTGAGACATCCAATATGATGAATGATTACCCATTATCGGAATTGGACCACTAGACCTCTCATTGCCCATGAATAAATTCAAGTAAAGAAATGCAATAAAAATCCGTAACTCTATCATTTCCTAATTAAAAAGGGAAATCCCATAAGATAAATTCCAATAAATAATGGGTTTTGTTAAATAGACCATATAAAATTTATTGGGCCAAAATACGGATTTTTAAAAGACGAATAATAGGAAAATACTCTAAATTCGTAACTTAAATATTACCTAAATAGAAAAAGGGTATTAAAGCATTAAATTAAGTAGTTTAAGATGGAATTGGATTCCTAAACCTACCCTAATAGGTTGGCCATGAATTTAACTCCCATCCTAACCCAAATAGGAAGTGGAAAGCATGGAAGGAGGTCAAAAAATAGGAAATTCAGAATTAAATAGGAGTTAGAGTACTATTAAGAAATAGAAACATAGGAAGCATAAATACTCTCCTAAATCCTCCATGGTCGGCCCTAGCTCGTTGCCAAGGGTTGCTCAACCAGAAGGAGAGGCCAAGGGGAGGAGAATTCATGGGATGGAGGCTTTATCAAAGCTTCAACCCGAGTTCTTCAAGTTCTAGCCGTAGATGAGGAAATCGAGTCAAGGTAGGCATTCTCACAAGCAAAACTAAAGAAATTTCGACTGTAGATTGTTCCATTTACTAGGAACAAAATCCTCAAGTTTCATAATTTTCCATCAAGCCAATGTTTTCTTCTTGAATTTTGAAGTTCTGCAAACACCTTGACCCCGAACCTTCATGTTTAATTTATATCTTCTTGAATACTCTATCCCATGCCTCAAAATTTTTATTAGAGATATTGATGAATGTTAGGAATCTTTTGCCCCTAAAAGCCCTAATTTTTATCCACCCTACTTCGTGAATTAATTCTCTCATCTCAACTGCTCACTATGTCATGTACTCCATGTTTGACTTGAATAAAGCATGTCGAAACTCTATCTATTTTCAAATTCCTATTTACTATAAGTACTCACGTATGTCTAGATCAATATTCAACTTATTTCATGCTTTTTCATCGACTACAAAATTACTTATGAATTTTTTAATTACCATGTGTCAAAATATGTTAAGTTGGCACGTAATCCCATGCTAGTCCTTTTCCCGCTCGAACTCAGGAGAAGTACCTGAGAATGCGATGGCCCGATAGGCCGCGTTCTCAGGGTCGTCGCGAAACAATTACCTGTTGCGATCTAATCACGACAGGGCACCCCGTCGCATTCTGGCAGCCCGACCTGACCTGCCTATCGCGATGCTCAGAAGACCCTGTCGCGTTCTGCCTAAACCCCGTCACGACGCTTACAAGGGTGCATCGCATTCTGGCTTTTTGCTTGGAAACCCATAAAGTTTGATGCTATTTCCTTCTACAGTGATTATACCTTCTATAAATAGTCCTATACACAATAATACACACTTGTTATAACTGAACATATGTTGTGTAATTTAAAATACATGCACTTGATCTTTTTCTATCTATAATTTCTCTTACACATGCACACACGTGAACCATCTAAAGATGGCCCAATTTGGCATGAAAATTGTCACATAGTACATCTAGTAATTGATTTCAGTTATATATTTAATTGCCCTATTTATAATGGACTTGTCTTCATTTCTCACGTTGTTTGGGAATACCGTTATCGACGCTCCACTGTTCTAGAATTCCTCTAGAACGTCGAGCACTTGTTTCTATATATACACTTTTCTCTTGACTTGGACAAACTCTCCGTCGGATATTCCTTCTGCCGGACTAGTGAATCCTTGTTCAAGGCCTCTGTAAGTCTCCTCAGTCCATGGATTCCCACATGGTCGATGAGCTGGTTGTACCCTATCACCTATGACACCTCTAGGGATCAGCAAGATCCAAACGACCTTAGATTGTTCTCTATCTTATCCCGAATCATGCCAGACCTCTGGACCTATGCGTAACATGGCCAGCGGAAAGGTAGTCAATTCCACCTGACCTTTACCAAAGGAATAATCTTGTTTCTTAATTTGCGCAACTCACGATCTACAATTTTGACCGTCTTCTCCTCATAAGTCCCATCTTTGTGGAACTCCAGGAGCTTATATTCTATGACGTGATATGGATCGCGTACATACTTCTTCAGCATAGATATATGGAATACATAGTGTACTCCATCCAGTTGTGGTGGTAACGCCTAACGGTATGCAACCTCACCTACTCTTTTGAGGACTTCGAAAGGGCCGATGAATCTTGGCGACAACTTGCCCTTGATTCCAAACCTTTTAATTCCACAGCTCAGAGATACCTTTAGAAACACATGGTCGCCAACTTGAAACTCCAGGTCTCTCCTTCTAGTGTCTGCATAGGTATTTTGCCTCTGCTGCGCCACTGCCATTCTTTCTCTAATGAGCATCACTTATTCTATCGTTTCTCTTACCATCTCTGGTCCTAACAATTGCCTTTCGCCGACCTCATACCTGCAGATTGGAGATCGACAACTTCTATAATAAAGTGCCTCGAAAGGTGCCATTTGAATAGTAGCTTGGTAGCTATTGTTGTAGGCGAATTCCACAAAAGGTAAATGTTCATGCCAACTACCTCCAAAGTCTAGAACACAGTCTCTGAGCATATCTTTAATTATTTGATTTGTTCTTTCTGTCTAACCATCAGTTTGCGGATGGAAAGCCTTATCGATGTTCAATTTAGATACCAAGGAATAGTGTAGCCCTTTCCAATAATGGGATGTAAATCGTGGGTCTCTATCTGACAAAATGGACACAGGTACCCCATGTAGTCTAACAATTTCTTTAACATACAATGCAGTTAGGATATCAACTGTCACTTGTTGTTAACTGGCACAAAGTGAGGGGACTTGGTTAAGCAGTCGACAATCACGCATATTCCACCGAATCCACTTCTAGATTTGGGAAATCCAATGATGAAGTACATCCCCACACCTTCCCATTTCCATGTTGGGATTTCTAGGGGTTTATGTTTACCTATAGGTCGCAAGTGCTTTGCTTTGATTTGCTGGCAAGTTAAGCATGTGGCGACATATTCCGCCACCTCCCTCTTCATGTTTGGCCACCAAAAACTTCTTTTCAAGTCTGGGTACATTTTAGTAGTTCCAAGGTGAATGGTATACCTTGTTTTGTGGGCTTCATCCATAATTGCTTTCTGTGTCTCCACATGGTCAGGTATGCAGACACTCTCTTGGAACAATAATCTTCTATCTTCTGCTAAGGAAAAATTCAGCCTCTGGTCTAGATTAACCCTTACTTCTACGAGCATAGGATCATTCTCTTGAATTGCGCGGATGTCTTCAAGTAGGGTAGGTTGTGCTCTAACACTAGCAATCAGACACCCCTTTCTTTTGGTATCTGCATCTATATTCAATTGTGTGAAGTCTTCTAACATTCGCCATTCTTACACCATAAGACTTGATAAGGTAGCCATTGGCTTCCTGCTAAGAGCATCTGCCACGACATTTGCTTTACCTGGGTGATATTGGATAGTGAAGTTGAAGTCTTTTAGATACTCCAACCACCTCCGCTGTCTCATATTCAATTCCTGCTGAGAAAATAGATATTTCAATCTTTTATGGTCAGAAAATACAATGAACTTCTCACCATATAAGAAATGATGCCATATCTTCTGGGAGAAGACTACAGCCGCAAGCTCCAAATCATGCATAGGGTAATTATCTTTGTGCTTCTTCAATTATCTGGACACATAACATATGACCTTCCCATTTTGCATCAACACATAGCCAGGGCCAATACCTGATGTGTCTGTGTATACTTCGAAGCTCCCTCTGGCAATTGGTAATGTCAATACAGGAGTAGAATTAGTTAAGTGCTCCTTTAGTGACCTGAAACTATCTTCACATTCATAAGTCCATGTGAATGGGTTCTCCTTCCTAGAAAGTCTAGTCAATGGTACAGCTATCTTCGAGAAGTCTTTTATGAAGCGGCGATAGTAACTGACCAAACCCGGAAAGCATCTAATCTCCGACACAGTTGTCGATCTTTCCCAATTCTTTATTACATCCACCTTGGATGGATCTACAGAGATACCTTCCTTGGATATGATATGTCCAAGAAAAGTTACTTCCTCTATCCATAATTCACACTTGCTAAGTTTTACATAAAGTTGATTATCTCTAAGTAGTTGCAGAGCAATCTTCAAATGTTCTTCATGCTCTTCCTTAGACTCTAAGTAAATGAAAATTATTAATGAAATGAATTTGGCTTTTGCATAATTCTTTGTTCAATGGTTTGGTGTCTAGTACTCGCTCTGTACACTTTTACTTGCAACTGCCTCGCGTTCTTATATTCTGCGTCGGGGTGTGACAGTTTTGTGGTATCAGAGCCTAGGTTGTTCTTAAATATAGGATGATCTAGGTTGACCATCCTCGACTAGAGTCAATTATCCTACCTATGTGAGATGTGGATAAAACCATGGGTAACTAGCTAAAATAAACTCACACATGCACGAATTAAATTCAACATCAACACCATAACAAGAAGTTACTTTTATAGGAACTAAGCAACCAAGATGACTGCTGAACGTGCTCAAATGAGGGGCATGCAACAAACCATCCAAGAACTCATACGTGCCATTATGCAAGCTACCCAAGGTGGTGGAAATCGGGGCGGTGAAGGGCATTGTAACTTCAGGAGTTTGAACCCACCTACGTTCAGTGGATCCACGGATCCGGATGAGGCCGAGCACTGGATAAAGGAGATGGAAAGAATTTTCTGTGTTATGTAATGTGCAGTAGGGGATAAGCTGCTACTAGCTACTTTCCAATTAGAGAAGGACGCCCACGCTTCGTGGGAGTCGGTAGAAGCGACCAGAGCTAATGGTCAATTTACTTAGACAGAATTCAAGGAAGCCTTTAACTCCAAGTATTTCTCGGAGCATGTCCAAGAGAAGAAGGCTACGGAATTTGCTGCTCATAAATAGAGGAGCTTGATTGTGGCCGAGTATGAAGCCCTGTTTTCAAGACTGGCACGTTATGCTGAACAACTGGTGAATACTGAAAGGATGAAGACTAAGCGCTTTCTCAACGGCCTTAGACCACAATACATCACTCAACTGGCCCCTCTCGACATCCAGGCTTATGCTGAGACGGTAAAGAAAGCTCAACTACTAGAAGATGCTACGGACTTCGCTGACTGTATCAAAGGTAAGTTCGTGAAGAAGGAAATGACATCTGGCCCATCACCTGCTAAGCCGACCAGCGGCAAGAAGCGTCCCTTCAACATCACGGAGGGACCCAGCCAAGAAAGGAAACCCAAAGCTATTATCCCTAATGCTCTAGCAAAAAGCATTTGCAAGCACTGTGACAAGCCAGGTCACACAGTAGATGAATGCTAGAGGAAAGTCGGCACATGTCTGCATTGTGGAAGCCGCGAGCACCGCATCCCCGAGTGCCCGCTGCTGAAGGAAAATGAAAGGCGCCCCAATGTGCCTAAGAAATAGGGTAGACTGCAAGCCCTGCATGATAAAGAGCCCACTGAGGAAGGTGGCATGATAGAAGGTACCCTACAAGTTTTCTCCTTATCGGCATTTGTTTTATTTGATACTAGAGCAACTCATTCATTCATATCTCAAAACATTGCTGATAGTCTTAATGCTAAACCTATATCCATGCGATGTGAGTTCTCTTTCACAACACCACTAGGAGGAAAGGAGAAATTGAACAAATACTTTCCATCTGCCGATGTAATGATCGGAGACCATAACTTAAAAGCCGACCTGGTGTGTATGCCCATGGAAGGCTATGATCTCATTTTGGGAGCCGACTGGTTGTCCACTTACGGGGCAAGTGTCGATTGTAAGAAGGGGAAAGTTACTTTTAATGATTTCCCTAAGTTGTCATTCACTGGGATTAGACATAAGAGATGGATGTCTCTAGTCTCTGCCATAAAGGCCCACAATATGATAAGGAAAGGTTGCATTGCTTTCCTTGCGGTTGTAGTAGTTAAAAGGAAGGGCTCTAAAATAGAAGACATGCATATAGTCTAGGATTTCCCAGATGTGTTCCCCGAAGATCTGCCAGGGATTCCCCCGGAACGAGATGTCAACTTTTCCATAGAGTTGGTCCCTGGAGCTGCCTTGGTATCACGACAACCGTATCAGATGTCACCTGCCGAACTAAAGGAATTGAAGGCGCAACTGATGGAGCTATTAGAGAAGGGGTTTATCAGACCAAGTACTTCCCCATGGAGAGCCCCTATCCTATTCGTTAAGAAGAAAGATGGATCGATGAGGCTATGCATCGACTATCATCAACTCAATCAGCTAACCATCAAGAATAAGTATCCATTACCTCAGGTTGATGAACATTTCGACCAAATATCTGGAGCTCAATATTTCTCCAAGATCGACCTTCGATCTGGCTTTCACCAAATGAGGATCAAGGATGATGATATCTTCAAAACTGCTTTCAGGAGCAGGTATGGACACTATGAATTCCTCGTTATTCCTTTTGGTCTAACCAATGCTCCTACAGCCTTTATGCAACTCATGAACAACATATATCGGCTATACCTTGACAAGTTCGTGGTCGTCTTCATCGACGATATCCTTATATATTCAAAGACCAAAGAAGAACATGAAGAACATCTGAAGGTAGCACTGCAAGTCTTGCGAGACAACAAACTGTATGCAAAGTTGAGCAAGTGTGAATTCTGGCTCGAAGAAGTGTCCTTCTTGGGCCAAGTCATCTCAAAAGACGGCATCTCCATTGATCCCTCCAAAGTCGAAGCTATACTCAATTGGGAGAGACCAACCAACGTCACAGAAATCAGAAGCTTTTTAGGATTGGCTAGCTACTACAGGTGGTTCATAAAGGACTTCTCGAAGATTGTCGTTCCTCTCACGCGTCTGACATGAAAGGAGAATCCCTACTTCTGTAGTAAAGAGTGTGAGAAGAGTTTTCAAACTCTAAAAGACTGTCTTACCTCAGCACCTATTCTCGCTCTTCCAATAGAGGTGAAGGTTTCTCTATCTATACCGATGCCTCAGGAATTGGGCTACGTTGTGTATTGATGCAAAAGGAGAAGGTCATTGCCTATTCTTCAAGACAACTGAAGACGCATGAGGTCAACTACCCTGTGAATGATTTAGAGTTGGTTATCGTGGTCTTCGCCTTAAAAATCTGGAGACATTATTTGTATGGAGAGCAATTCACTGTCTACTCAGACCACAAGAGCTTGAAGTATTTATTCTCCCTGAAGGATCTCAACATGAGACGGAGAAGATGGCTAGAATACCTAAAGGATTTTGACTTCAACATCCAATACCATCTAGGCAAGGGAAACGTCGTGGATGATGCTCTTAGTAGAAAGCCAATGGCATCTATTTCGAGTCTAGTCCATAGCGAGATGCAATTACTAGAACAATTCGCAAGGTTAGACTTGAACACTGAACATAGGGATGATCGAGTATTGGTTGCCAATATCAGGATTCAATCTGACATGCTGGGAGAGATCAAGGCATAATAAGAGAGTGATCCATTCTTGGTTCGCATCAAGGAAACCTTAGCCGAAAGACCTAACTTTGCTATGTCCGAGGATGGCAGGCTGGTGTTCCAAGGGAGGACATACGTCCCCGACAATGAAGAATTGAAGAGGAAATTAATGGATGAAGCTCACAAGACAAAGTGCACTATTCATCCTAGAGGCACCAAAATGTACCAAGACATGAAAAGAACGTTTCGGTGGCCGAACATGAAGCTTGTCAATAAGTAAAGGTGGAACACATGCGCCCTGCTGGCATGCTTAGACCACTAGATATCTCGAAGTGGAAATGGGAAAGCATTGGCATGGACTTCATCGTGGGTTTAACCAAGACTCATGGTGGACTCGACGCCATATGGGTCATTGTCGACTGATTAACCAAATCTGCTCACTTCCTCCCTATAAAGAGTAAGTGGTCGGTAGAGGTACTAGCTGCCTTATATGTCAAGGAGAGAGTCAGATTGCACGGAGTTCCATTATCAATTGTTTCGGATTGGGATTTGAGATTTACGTCCCACTTTTGGAAAGGACTGCAAAGTGCACTTGGTACTAAGCTCAACTTTAGTACCGCATTCCACCCACAAACTGATGGGCAGACCGAGAGAACTAACCAAATTGTTGAAGACATGTTGAGAGCATGCACTATAGACTTCCAAGGTTATTGGAATGAGCACCTATCTCTAATAGAGTTTGCCTATAACAACAGTTACCAGGCGAGTATTAAGATGGCATCGTTCGAAGCACTATATGGCAGAAACTGTAGATCTCCTGCATGCTGGAATGAGGTTGGAGAACATCAATGGCTAGGCCCAGACATGGTGCAAAATACAACAAGGGACATTCAGGTAATTAGAGACCGACTCAAGATTGCTCAATCCAGACAGAAGAGCTATACTAACAAGAGAAGGCGAGATTTAGAATTTCAGGTTGGTGATCATGCACTCTTAAAGGTGTCACCTACTCGTGGCATACAAAGATTTGGTGTAAAAGGGAAGCTCAGTCCTAGATTCATTGGTCCTTTTAATGTGCTCGAAAGGGTTGGTGAGGTTGCATACCGACTGGCGTTGCCACCAAACTTGGCATGCGTACACAATGTGTTCCATGTCTCCATGCTTAGGAAATATGTGTATGATCCTACGCATATCATTCGCCATGAAAGGTTGGTGCTAAACAAGGACATGACATATGAAGAGAAGCTAGTCAAGATATTGGAATGGAAGGTGCAACAACTAAGGAACCATCCTGTCCATGTGGTTAAAGTCCTATGGAATAATCATGGAGTGGAAGAAGCCATATGGGAACCGGAAGGAATCATCAGACAAAACTACCCTGATTTTTCGGTAAGACATTCTCTCCATTATGATCATATGAATTTGGGGACCAAATTCTTTTAAGAAGGGGAGGATGTATCAACTTGAATTTTATGAAATATATATATAAGCAATCGAAAAATCAAAGGAAAAGAATTAAATAGAACCCATTAAAACGAAAAGAAGTAATGGGCTTTGCTAAATGGACCCTCAAGAATTTATTGGGCCAAAATAGGGATTTTTAAAAGAAGAATAATAGGAAAATACCCTAAATTCGGAGCTATATTATTTCCTAAAAAGAAAATGGGCTAATAAATTATTAAAATAGCTATTTGTGTTGGATTTAGATTTAACACTACCCAAATTTGTTGGGCACGAAATTGCATCCCAACCTAACCCAATTAGGAGTTGGCAAGCTTGGAAGGTAGAGAGGAAAAAGGAAATCTCAGAATTAAAAGGGGAATTAGAGTCCTATTAGAAAATATAAACCCAAGGAGCTTAAATACTCTCCAACCACTACATGGTCGGCCCTAACTCATGGCTGGGGCTTGCTAGATGTGGAGAGGAGGCCAAGGAGAGGAGGAACTCGTGGGGAGAAGGCTTGACCAAGCTTCAACTCGTGTTCTTCAAGTTCTACACCCTAGAAGGCAAAATGACTCAAAGGTAGGCATTCTCATGAGCAAAACCTAATTAATTTTGACTGTAGATTGTTCCATCCACCAGAAACAAAACCCCTCTTGTTCCATAATTTTTTATTGAGACAATCTTTTGTTCCTGATTTTCAAGGTTCTACAATCATCATGACCGCGAACCCTCATCTAAATTCTAGATCTCCATGTATACTCGACACCATGCCATGAAATTTTAACTGGAGATATTGATGGATGTTAGGCGTCGTTTTCCCCTGAAATAACTGGAATATTTCATCCATCATATTGCTCGAATTAAATCCTTTATCTTCACTGTGCACTGTCCCATGTTCTATGTAAATGAACTTGAATGAAACCCATTGACACCATGTCTGCTTTCAAATTCCTATTTACTGTGAGTACCCTAGTATGTCTAGATCAGTTTGCAAGTGGTTTCACAATTTTTCATCAACTGTGCATTTAGTTCTTAATTTCTGAATGACCCTGTGTCAAAATATAGAAATCGAGACCGCAATCCAATGCAAGGTCCTTTTCCCGCTCGGACTCAATCGCAGGACCTGAGAATGCGATGGCCCGATAGGTCGCGTTCTCAGGGCTTATCGCAACAGAGCCACCCATCATGTTCTGAACGTGACAGGCCCTGCCGTCATGATCTGGCAACCTGTTCTGACCGACCTATCACGAACCGTGAATGACCCTGTCGCGATCTGTACAAACCATATCGTAATCCTTACAGGGGTACGTCGCGTTCTGACTTTTTGCATAAAAACCCTGTACCTTTGCAAGACTTGATGTTCTACAGTGACCATGTACATTATTAACTATCTTAAACACAGTAATGAAACTGTTAAATGTGGTTATGTAAAGTGCTAATTAAAAGACATTCACATGATACTTCCATATCCACGATCGCTTTATCACATTCACACACTTGTAACCCTCCGTTATGACTTAACTTGGCATGAAAATATTTCATAAGAAATCTGGTAATTTATTTCAATAATGTATATAAAATTTCCTTATTTTAAATGGACTTGCCTTCGTTTCTCGCGATGTTTGGATATACCATTACCGACGCTCCACTGTTCTAGAATTCCTCTGAAACGTCGAGCACTTGTTTCTATATACACACTTTCTCTTGACTTGGACGAACTCTCCGTCAGATATTCCTTCTGTCGGACTAGTGAATCCTTGTTCAAGGCCTCCGTAAGACTCCTCTGTCCATGGATTCCCACATGGCCGACGAGCTGGTTGTACCTTAACACCTATGTTACCCTCTAGGGATCAGTAAGATCCAAACGGCCTTAGATGCTCTCTCTCTTATCTTGAATCATGCTGGACCTCTGGACTTGTGCATAACATGGCCAGTGGAAGGGTAGTGAATTCCACTTGACTGTCAACACTAATTGCGCGTGTTGTGTAACTGTTACTATCGCTCGTTTACTCGACGTTTTACGTGCAATGACCTGTAGATCTCAACTATACTTGACTCACTCATCTATTCACACTCTCTCTACTATCTCGTCTATTCATCTAGTACTCTCATCTATTTCTTGGTACTCTCAATTGGCCATTGACTGATTGTCTAAAGATAAACAATATAACCAAAGCCTGGCAATATATAAAGGGCCCGGTCTGGTCCTGGGATGTGCGCCCAAAAGTGCTAGTTCCCGCGGGAGTTAATTGACCAGAGTGTTTGGCATTACACTCAAGTGCTATCTATCTCGACCATCTATACGACAATCAAAAGTGCTATACTATACTTGTTGTGCTATTACTATACTTTGTGCTATTTGTGCTATGACCATCCTACTTTTTTGTACTATGCTCGACACTGGTGCTATATTTGGAAACTTGTGCTATTTCAAGCACATGCTATTGCTCTATCATTAGTTACTCTACCTTTTTAATACATTAATCATTTAAAGCATGCTTGATCATTAGATTTAAGTCCTACTGGACATTATCGCTCACCCTGCGTTATTGGTTATGTGTTCTCAGGTGAGACCGAGGATGATACCTACACTCAAGAGGACGGAAATGACCAAGAGTGAAGTCAAGAGTACCCTAGCGTCGTAGTATTATGTTAGAGTTTGAGTTTAGTCCTTTTGCTTTATTTCAATGTAATTGGGCCCTATAGAATGGCTTTGATATTAGTGGTTGTAACTAGGCATTTGAGGAATTATTAATGAAATGAATTTGGCTTTTGCATAATTCTTTGTTCAATGGTTTGGTGTCTAGTACTCGCTTTGTACCCATTTACTTGCAACTGCCTCGCGTTCTGATATTCCGTTTAATGAAATGAACCTTCCTCACAGTCGCTTCGATTAAGTCGGGTCCAACCCATTGGTTCTCTCCAACCTCCTCCCAACAAAGGGGTGATCTGAAACTCCTGCCATATAAAACTTCAAACGGTGCCATTTTAATACTTGCCTGGTAGCTGTTGTTGTATGCAAACTCCATTAGGTACAACTGGTCATCCTTCGTCCTCTAGCACAAGAGCACGAAGCATGTCCTCCACAATTTGATTGGTTATGTCGGTTTGTCCATCAGTCTGAGGATGAAAGGCAGTGCTAAAATTTAGTTTGGTGCCCATTGTTGCTTGTAAACCCTTCCAGAAGTGTGAAGTGAATCTAGGGTCTCGATCATATATTATAGTAGATGGAACCCCATGCAATCTAACTACTTCTTTAATATAAAGTGCAGCCAACACATCTATACTATGTGCTCTTA
Source organism: Colocasia esculenta (assembly GCA_014218235.1). Classification (NCBI taxonomy): domain Eukaryota; kingdom Viridiplantae; phylum Streptophyta; class Magnoliopsida; order Alismatales; family Araceae; genus Colocasia; species Colocasia esculenta. The sequence goes on along the minus strand of CM024754.1, from coordinate 165,974,369 downwards.
ATCGGGAAGAAATGAGCCAACTTAGTCAATCGATCTACTATCACCCAAATTGCATACATGCCTCCTCTAGTCTTTGACAATCCCATGATAAAGTCCATCTCGATTCTATCCCACTTCCACCCTGGGACTTTGGTAGCAACCCACTGGCCGTTCGGAAATGCTCAGCCTTGACTTTCATGCATGTAAAACAATATGCCACATGGTCGGCCACATCCCTCTTCATATTTGGCCACCAATAAGACCCTTTCAAGTCTTGGCACATCTTTGTCGATCCACGATGAATTGTGTACTTTGACTGATGAACTTCATTTAACAACTTCTTCTTGAGTTCCCCATGATCAGGGACACATGTTCTGCCTCGGAATAGTAATCTCCCATCAGCTGCTAGAGAAAAATCTTGTCTTTGTTCTAGCTTCTCTCTAATCTCGACAAAGAAGGGATCCTCTCCTTATTTCTCCTTGATTTCAGTTAGTAGATCGAACTGTATTTAGATATTAGAAATCAACACCTATTTTTCCTTCTTTCCCATGTCTAAATTCAATCTTGCAAACTGTTCTAGTAACTTCCATTACCCCAGCATCATGCTAGCTAGCATAGCTCCTGGTTGTCTACTTAGAGCATCTGCCACTACCATTGGCCTTTCTTGGGTGATACTGAATGGAAAAGTCAAAGTCTTTGAGGTATTCTAACCACCTTCTCTGCCTCATGTTGAGCTCCTTTTGTGAGAATAGGTATTTTAGACTCTTGTGGTCAGAAAAGACTTTGAATTACTCCTCATAAATGTAGTGCCTCCATATTTTCAGGGCAAACACTACGGTTGCTAATTCCAGGTCATGTGTAGGGTAATTTACTTCATGGATCTTCAACTATCTTAAGGCGTATGCTATTACCCTTCCTTGTTGCATTAAGACACATCCTAGACCTGTTCCAGAAGCATCTGAATAGATTTCAAATCCTCCCCATTCAGTGGGTAAGGCGAGAACAGGAGCAGTAGTCAGACACTTCTTCAAGCTATTAAACTATCTTCACATTTATCAGTCCATACAAATGGATTTTCCTTCCGGGTCAGCTTGGTTAATGGCACTGCGATCTTTGAAAAATCCTTTGTGAATCTTCTATAATACCCTGCTAATCCCAGAAAGCTTCTGATCTCTGTGACACTTGTCGGTCTTTCCCAATTCAATACCACATCAACCTTTGATGGATCAACAATGATACCATCCTTGGTTACCACATGCCCAAAAAGGATACCTCCTCAAACCAGAATTCACATTTACTTAGCTTGGCATACAATTTATTCTCTCGCAGAATTTGCAATGCAATCCTCAAATGTTCCTCATGCCCTTCCATTGTTTTGGAATAGATCAGTATATCATCGATGAATACCACCACAAATTTATCAAGATATGGGCGATAAATACTATTCATCAGCTGCATGAAAACTCCAGGAGCATTTGTTTATCCAAAAGGCATAACAATGAATTCATAATGCCCGTACCTGCTTCGGAAGGTTGTCTTATGTATATCTTCTCCCTTGATCCTCAATTGATGATAGCCGGATTTGAGATCTATCTTAGAAAAATATTTGGCTCTAGATAGTTGATCAAATAATACATCAATCCTTGACAAGGGATATTTGTTCTTGATTGTTAATTGATTCAGTTGCCTATAATCTATACACAGCCTCATCGACCCATCTTTCTTCTTGACAAAGAAAACAGGTGCACCCCATGGAGATGTGCTTGGTCAGATAAATCCTTTCTCCAGAAGTTCCATCAGTTGTTCCGTTAATTCCTTCAGTTCTGCAAGGGACATTCTATACGGTGCCCTAGATTCTGGTGCTGCTCCAGGGATCAACTCAATGGTAAAATCGACCTCTCACTCAGGAGGGATTCCTGGCAAGTCTTTGGGAAAGACATCAGCGTACTCACTGACAATATGGATATCCTCAATCTTGACTTCCTTCTTTGCGGTGACAACAATAGCTAGAAAGGCCATACAACCTTTCCTCATCATCCTTTTGGCTTGTAGTGCAGAGATGAGGGACAATCTCTTACGGTTTCTATCTCCTGAGAACACTAGGTTTGGGTGATGACTAAATGTTACCTGGCTTTTCTTACATTTGACATTAGCCCCATGTTTAGACAACCAGTCTGGTCCTAGTATCACATCGTAACCCTCCATGTCCATCCATATTAAATTTGCAGGTAGATTTTGAGTTTCAATCAACACTTCGCTAGATGGCAAATGGTTTCTAAGGTTGGTGCCAGGACCAATAGGGGTGCACACAACTATCCCATATTTCATTGGAACGGGTTTTACAGCCAAGGTGTCAGCAAATGTTTGAGATATGAAGGAATGAGTAGCTCCTGTATCAAATAGAACAAATGAAGAACGAGAAAGAATAGTAAGTGTACCTTCAACCACACCTCCTTCATCCATAGCTTCAAGCTTCTGAATAGCATGTAAGCAGCCTTGCCTCCTTTGTCCATTCGGACGCTTCTCCTGTGGGGCTTGTTCTTTAAGTATTGTGCAGTCAGAAATCTTGTGGTCACGACTTCCACAGCGCAGACATCTCCCATGTGCTCTCTAGCATTGTTCGGACCGGTGACTAGCATTATCACAATGCTTGCATCTTTCCTCGGTTGCCACTACCAACTACTTGCCTAACTCTTTCGGCTTCTTATCGGCTTGTTCAATAAAACCACCACAGGGCCTTTTTCTCCCAATGGTTGGTTGATAATTTCCAGTAGCGGACACTTGCTCTCTCTTCACTGACTTTCCTTTGATCTGTTCAGCTATCTCCATGGCGTCTTCCAGTAATTGAGCTTTCTTTATCATACCAGCATAAGTTTGAATGTCCATTGGCGCCAGTTGGGTGATATATTGGGGCCTCAAGCCTTTCAGAAAGCATTTTGCCTTCATCTTTTCTGTCCCAACCAAGTGAACGGCGTATCGGGAAAGACGAGAGAATTGGGCCTCATATCCGGCCACAGTCAATCCACTCTATTTCAGAGCCGCATACTCGGCTGCCTTCCACTCCTGGACCCTTTCGGAAAGTACTTGGTGTTGAAGCATCCTATAAACTGTGCCTAGGTCAGTTGTTGTCCTTCTAGTGTTGCTTCCACCGACTCCCACCATGCCCTGGCATCCTTTTCCAATTGGAAAGTCGCCAGTAGTACTTTATTTTGGTATGTGCATTGCATGACCCTAAATATTCTTTCAATTTCTTTGACCCAATGTTCAGCAAACTCTGAGTGGCTTGAAGTATTGCCTGAGTCAAGTTTTGTAAGGTTTGTTGCATGTTTCTAGCCTGGGCTCGTTCAGCAGCCATTGAGGTAGTAAGTACCTTCAAGATGATAATATAAGTTCGACATCTAAGTATAGCATATGAGACTCCTATACCCATAGCTCTACCCAAGCTCGCATTAGGAATGACAGATTTTGACTCGTGTGATCTAGTTTCATTCTATATTCCTATTCCCTTGGACCTTAAGAGTTTAGGCCCTGATACCAACAGTCACTCCTCGACATTTAGTAGTGGAAATAAATATCGGGACGCGTGAACGATACGAATATAAGTATCAAAGTCGAGTAACTCAGAGTAACAACTAAATATAACAACATACTTGAGACATTAATATTGCCAGCTAAAATACTCTTTATTTCAATTCAAATCAATTAATTAAAAAAACCTTACATCAGTCGAGCCAACCATATGGCTCGTTATTCAAATTCCATAATAAACTTCATGAAAATGTATCATCATTACATGTGCGACTCAAACATCTATTCCTTCATCTCCACAAGTGACGGATGCTCTTCACTCAAGCCCTGCCCCATCAGTGTCCACGAATTCTTCATGACTACCTGAAATGTTTAGGATGATAGGGTGAGCAAACTAGCCCAGTAGGATTTACATCTCAATGTGCGGGCACTAATATACATGATTAACATTTTAAATAAGCAGGATCTTAATAGGAACATGATGACTTTGCATGCATTTCTAACAAGTCAAATGACTGAAAAGAACGAATATCATAATGAATCAAATACTGACTTTCATATGTATTGGACAGGTAATTCAAGAATAGAATCGTATCACAAGGATTGGCCATATTCACACAGATATCCCATATTCACATGATCAAATGTGACTATTCAAGACCCAGAGCTTCTCTCTCTAGAATTCTAGAGAGAGAGAGAACCAGAATTCTTGGTCTGCGGGCGGCCTTATGGTTACCGACAGACAGTGGCCTGCTAGCGATGGATGCTGTCGAGTCTCCTGCTCCGGAGGGCCATTCCTTTGTGCATGCTTTGGCTTCATCCTTGCGTCCTTCTAAGATTGATCTGTCCATGAAGACGCCAGCATTTACTAATGATGGCTTGCCTGCGGTTTACTTCACCAAGGAGGAGATCAGGAAATCTAAGCAACCTCTTAAACTGGCGATCGTGGCCAAGTGCTCCTATGAGTGGCCGTCAATTCTAGATATCAAAAGTTTTCTATCTCAAAGGTTGGCTCTTAAGGGTGACTGTATTGTTAGTATTTTGAATCCAAGGCATCTCCTCTTTCGTTTCTTTGACGAGGAGGACTTCTTGAAGGTGCTTGTCCAGAAGAACCTATACCTTAAATGTTATCTCTTTCGTTTTTTCTAGTGGTCTGCTGATTTCAACTTCTCTATTGATCCCATGCTTATTCCCATTTGGGTGGGCTTTCCACAACTTCCTGTTAACCTTTTTAATGAAGACTATCTCAGATTCAATGCTGGGAACTTTGGAGAGGTTCTCCATATCCATGATTCTACCTTGGCTTGGACTCAAACACCTGAAGCCCTTGTATGTGTTGATGTGGATATAGCTAAGCCGCTGTCAGATCATATCTGGATTGGGCATGGTGATCAGGGTTTCTGGTAGAAAGTTAACTTCCACAGGGTGCCGCCTATCTACAATCATTGCTGGAGGTTGGGTCACACACAGGAAAATTGCAAGAAGAAGCCCAGGAATAAGGTTCTGAATGTGCATACTGCCTCACCTTCTGATTTGCCTGGTCAAGAAAAAGCTTCTGATAAGGAGTGGCGTGTGGTAAAACGTAAGGGAGAAAATCCTAAGGATAATTTTCCAAAGCTAACGGACTCGTCAGTCCCGGTTAGTAATGTTTTTGAGCATTTAGCTAATGATGTTCATGGTAGTGATGATCTTTCCAAGCCACCCGGAGATGCAAGCATCCGTATAAAACATGTTGTTCCTAAGGTCCCTCAGGTTTTGAAGTGTTTGCAAGGGTCAGCCCCCCATTCAAGCATTAATGTGGAGCCTACACCTTCCGTCAGTGAAGTGCATGGTACTGTTCACATTCATGCGTCTCCAGTTGAGGTCCTGCATGGTCGCAAGCAAGGGTCTACTCCTATCATTCTGCCAGGGGAGGTGTCAGAGGTGTTGCCGACGGTAAACTCTCTGCTGTTGTCAATCTGTGTGATGGACAAGCTTGGCACTAAATCTTCAGATTCGCAGGAGAATATTTTGTTGGCGAACCTGGGTAAGTTATTTGATTTTGAGTGCAATAAAAATGGTGTATCTTTCATTGATCCACTTTCTACTGAGCCGCAGGCTTCTTCTTCACATCTTGCCAATTCTGAGAATATCTATATGGCATTTGTGACTCTTACCAAAGATGGCGTGGTGGCTCCTAAGCAGGGTGTTTGTACACGGTCCAAAGCGAAAGCGATAGAAGGTTCCTCTGGGTATCTTTCCACATGAATATTTCTGCTTTGTTTTGGAATATCAGAGGCATTTCAAATTTGGCCTCGAAGAGATTGCTTAAACGCCATATTAAAGAAAATAACTTGCAGGTTATTGCTATCTTTGAACCTAAGATTCCTTTTAGTATGGCTGCTAGTATATGTCGTTACCTAAAGATGGACGCTCACGCTGGTAATGCTGGTGAGGAGTCAAAAAATTGGTTGATGTGGTCTAATAACGTTTCCTTGAAGGTTACTGCTACCTCTGACAAGTTCATAACAGCAATATCATGAGAGGCGATCTTCCTGTGTGCATGGTTGCTGCGGTGTATGCTGCACATGACGTGGGCCTGCGTCGTGTTCTTTTTTATGATCTCCTGATTCTGGGCAGTAATAGTCATTTACCTTGGATGGTTGGGGGAGATTTCAACTGCATTCTAGCCCATCTGATAAGAAGGGCGGTGCCCTCCCCAACACCAACGCTATGCTGGATTTTAACTCTTTCTCATCTGCTGCTGGCCTCTTGGATGCTGGTTTTATAAGTCAGCAATTCATCTGGTCGAATAATAGGATTGGTAAAGCTGCTGTCAAGGCAAGGCTGGATCGGATCCTTATTAACCCTCAGTGGCAAACATCCCTCCATGGTTTTTATGTAAGCATCTGTCCAGAGGGCCATCGGATCACTCTCCCTTACTCATGAACCTTATCAACCATTCGACTGTGGCGTCCAGGTTTGTTTTCCAAAAAATGTGGCTCACCCATGAAACCTTTACTCAACTGTGGCTGACGTCTGGAGGAATACTGAAGATTCTTTTCTAAACCCATTTCAAACACTGCAATTTAAGCTGAAAACTGTCAAAAACTTGTTGAGGTCTTGGAATAAAAATGTTTTTGGTATGGTGGACGTAGTTCCCCATCAAGCAGAATGTCAGGTGGAGGCCATGCAAGTTCAGTTCGATGATAACCCTTCAATTAATAACAGGTCCAATCTGAATGCCGCTAATGCTAGTCTTCGGCGTGCTCTGCACTATTTGGAGCTTTTCTGGGCTCAGAAGGCTAGAGTTCAGTGGCTCAAGGATGGAGATAAAAATACCTCTTTTTATCATGCAGTGGTCCAAGGCAACAGAAGAAGGAATTTTATTCATCGGATTAAAGTTCATGGGAATTGGTGTCAAGATCAAGATATCCTTTCTAAAGAGGCAGTTAATTTCTTTCAGCATTTACTCACTTCTGAATATCACACTATTCATAACTCTATGTTCCAGTCTATCCCTTTGCTCATTATTGGTGATCAGAATGAGGTTTTATCTTTTGTTCCTACTGATGAAGAGGTTAAGCAGGCAGTGTGGGCTATGAATGGTGATGGTGCGCCAGGTCCTGATGGCTTTACGGAGTGTTTCTTTAAGGCTTGCTGGGATATTATATCTGGTGATGTCATTGCTGCAGTGAGAGGTTTCTTCCTGGGGTTTCCCCTGCCCAGAGGTGTCAGCTCTTCCCTCATTGCTATTATCCCCAAGGTTCCCCACCCATCCTCATTTGGAGACTTTAGGCCTATCAATCTTTGTAACTTCTATTACAAAATTATTTCCAAGATTGTCTGTGCTCGTCTTACCCATATTCTGTCTGTGATTATTTCTGTGGAATAGGGTGCATTTGTCAAAGGTAGAAATATTGTTGATAATATCTCTCTGTCCAATCAGCTTATTCAGGACCTTGGTAGAAAGATTCGTGGTCATAATGTTATTTTCAAGCTTGATATGATGAAGGCCTATGATAGAGTTGAATGGGATTTCATGTTTGGTGTGCTTCGTAAGTTTGGTTTTTCAAACCGATTTATCTCTTACATCGGCATGCTGGTTTCTAATTGTTGGTTCTCTATTCTGTTTAATGGTTCTACCATTGGGTATTTTAAGTCTTCCAGAGGTCTACATCAAGGGGACCCTTTAGCGCCAGCACTTTTTATCATCATGGAAGAGGCACTTAGCAGGGGGTTAAAGCATCTCTACTCCACTTCAGTCTTAGCTCCTTTTGCTGGCCCCAGGTGTTGCACGCCAGTTTCCCACTTGCTTTTTTGTGGATGACACCTTAATCTTCTTAAATGGCCAAAGATCAAATATCATTGAGCTTCAGAAATTCTTGTCGACATATGAGCGATGTTCTGGACAAAAGATCAATGCTCATAAAAGCAGCTTTATATTATCTACCAAGGCCCCTCCTTCCCTGGCTGGTAAGATTGCCAGCATCACGGTTACAAGCAGCAGATGGGGGCTTTTCGTTACCTTGGGGTTCCCATCAGATATGGTAGAGTTAGAGTTGCAGATTTCAAGTTCCTCATTGATAAAATCAACATCAAGATGAATTTTTAGAGGTCTAAATTCCTTTCTTAGGTTGGCAGGGGCACTCTTATTAATCCAGTTCTCAATTCCATCCCCATTTATATTGCTGCGGCGATTTCAATCCCTAAGACAGTTGTTAAATACATTGAGAAATCTTGTGCCAATTTCTTTTGGAGTGGAATGGATGGTATATATTCATCGAAAACATTGGGTTTCCTGGGACATTATCCATCGTCCTATAGTAGAAGGAGGGCTTGACATCAAGAGTTTATGGCATATTCAACTCGCCCTGGCTACTAAACAAATTTGGAATATTTACCATGCTAATTCCATGTGGGCCACTTATGCCAGGACAAGATTTAAGGTGGATTCTGGTACACCTTTCAAGAACTCCATTCCTCATGGTATGTCTAGAGTGATTTTTAACACAGCTCATCATACTGTCATTAGTAATTCAAAGTGGGTTATTGGAGATGGTAGGAGTGTGGATTTTCTGAAGCATTTTTGGATTGGCCAAGCTCCTCTCAACGAGCTGTTTTCTATTCCTTACAGTGGGCCTAGGGTCACTGTTAGGGAGGTTATTAATAATCTGGATCACCAATTCATAATCCCCTCTCGTGTTCCAATTTTCTTCAGGATGTCCAATTGCTCGATCAACAGGATAATTGTGTTTGGACTCCGTCTACTGATGGATCTTTCACAACCTCTTCTGCGTACAAGCTCCTATCTGTGCATGGCGTCAAGAGGATGGCTTTGCCACATTTGTGGCATCACCTCTTCTATAGGCGTGCCTCTATCTTCTGTTGGAAGCTTCTATATAGAGCCATTCCTGTTGACTCACGTATATCACTACAGGGAATTGCCATTGCGTCCAGATGTTCCTACTATACAGTGCATTGCTACGAAGACCTGAACCACCTTTTCATCTCTAGTGATGTGGCGTCTAAGCTCTGGCAGTGTGTAAGACCCGGTTTCCTAGCTTCAGTCCGGTGTCATGGGATGACTGGCCACTGACGCGTCCAGGATGGGTGATGCATTGCTGTCGCGTTGGGGGTGCCCGACGTGACAGTCATCCGTGTCACAGCGAGCTTGTAGGTCACGTGTTGGTCGCGCCCTGGTTCTCCATCGTGTCTTGCTGTTGGCGCTCGGTCAACAGGACACGACAGTGTTTTTTCGTGTTGCGCTGTCCGGTCGTCTGATGCCTGTCAGGGTGGAAGGCGTGTCAGTACGGCATGTCATGTTGTGGCGATGCCCGTGGGTGGTGCGTTCTTGTCGCAGTCCATGGACCTGTCGCGTTAAGGTTGTTAACCCGATGGGGCGGTCCGTTGCGTTCTGGGTGCCGAGGGATTAAGGCGCTGGCCGGCTACCCCTTCCCCCTCTCTCTCTTCTTCTTCCCTTCTCCCTCTCCCTCCGGCGGTGCTCCGCCTCCCCCTCTCCCCTTTGAGTGTTTCAGGCAAGGAGGAGGGTCGTGCATGGTGCTGTGGCATCATGGAGCTTGCGTGGACCGAGGAGGAGGTGGCCAACTGGGTGGATCGGGAATGGTAGGGATTTCTTGTGCCATTCCCAATCCGAGTGGATCGGGAGTCCTCGGAGTTTTGTAGTTAACTTTAAAGATTTCCCCATGCTCCCCTCCCAGTGTGTGCATGTTTGTATGGTTTTTGGCCGCCCGGGATAGAGCATCCTGTTGTCTCCCTCCCGACTGAGGTCTCGGCCGCGGTGTGCATCGCGACATCAGTAGAGGCGTTGCCCCGGTCGGGCGCGACCTTATCGCGACACGATTTGCGGTCGCGATAAGGGTCACTTCCGTGACCTGGTTTCCCGTTGCGACAGCAAGGCTGTCGCGATGCGTTGTCCCATCACATCAAGGCTATTGTCGCGGCGCCCTTCCATGTCGCGATGGAATCACGACGGCCTGTGGGGGGGCGATAGTGCCTATGCTACCTCGGGTGGTTCAGTGGCCGGTTTGTGTGTCGGTTGTTAGGATTGAAATAGGTGTGGACAAGATCTAGAAGGGGGGGTTGAATAGATCTAGGCCAATTTTGCGGAAACTTAATCAGTTAAAAGAAGTTCTTAGAATCAGTGACAATATAAAAGAACACTTAGCAAATCTGATCAATTGATGTGAGAATTGTGTAATTGAAGTGAATGAGCAAGTTGATTAGAATAGAGTTTGCACAGCCCTATGCATACATCTAGAGCACTGAAAATTAGAAAGCAAGCAAACCACTGCACAGAGAAATTTTAGGTGGTTCGGAAATCACACCATGTGACTCCTACATCCACCCCTCACACAGTGAGGATTCACTATCAACTTGAAAACACAACCCACACTGGAGCCTGACAACTCCACAAATGAGTTAGACAACTCACACACCACCTAAAGTAAGACTACTCTAGAATCTGAGCAAGACTGCTCAACCACACAATTGAGTGCAACGACTCACACCCTGAGCACAAGGCTCACAACACTTGCTAGAACAAAACACCAGATTCAGATCCTCTAGCAATGATCTGATCTATTAAGGCCATTTCAGAGAATCGATGCAATGGACTATGCACAATCTCTAAAATAGCCAAGAAGAAACAAGAAAACTTAGACATGATGTTGACAATTCTTGTTCTTCAAGAGGACTCCCTTGTAGAGGCTGAATTGGAAGGATCTTGATCACTTGAAGTCCCTTGACCAATGCTCTGCAATTTTGATCTTGGGATCTTCCTTGAGTGCTTCACAATCACTGGCTTCTACTTGATCTGCTCCCTTGAAGTTGATCCTAATGCTTCATCTTGATCAACCTTCGATTCTTGTGCTTGGAGAAGTTTGAATTGCGGAGAAGAAGCACAGGAGGGAGCAAAATCTGGGAGGAGAGGCTCTCTTGCCGCCAGAGCTTTCTTGGAGGCTGTTGGAGGCTCTCTTGATGTGATGGATAGCCAATTAGGGAGTATTTATACCCAAAAATATCCAAAGGTACCCTTGGGGGTCGTGGGCATAAGTTCCAAGGCCCATCCATCAAATCCCTAGGGTGCCACGTGTCCAGGAGGAAGTTTAAGTTCCAAACTTTTCGGAGTGTGTCGACACACTGTCCCAGACTGGCCAATTGATTCCCTGGGAGAAGGCTCTAGTGTCGACCTGAAATTGTTTAGTGTCGACCTGCCGTAGTCAGCAGAAAAACAGGCCTTCTGGGAAGGCTCACTAGTGTCGACACACTGTCCAGGTCTGTTTGAAGGGTTCTCTGGGAGCTGTCTCTAGTGTCAACCTGCCCTGGTCTAGTGTCGACACTAGAGGATCTTTTCTTCACATTTCTGCCTTTGCTCTGAGCCATTGTGTCGACACCAGTGATGGTTCTGTCGACACTACCTTTGCAAGAAATGTTTGTCCCTGAGAAAATAAACACATAAATCATTAGTTAATTGAATTATCATGTGTATGAATAATAAATGTGTTTAGGAACATGCTCTTTGAGTATTGTTGTTATATGGGTGATGCATTTAACATGTTTCAATTGTCATGCACTAAAATCACTACTTATCATCATCAAAATATGAGGAGAGTTGAATTACATTCACACTTAATCCCAACAATCTCCCCCTTTTTGATGATGGCAACATTAGGTTCATATGAAAATTCGAAGGTTTTAACAAAGTGTGATTTTAAGCAATTCAATTATTCGCATCCAATTTGAAATACAGTGAATGACAATGAGATATGTTTCAACTCTTTTTGTTCACAATTGTCAAAGGCTATTGGACAAGTTTTAGTAACATTTGAAATTTTTTTTTTTTTTAAGAAATTCACAAGAGTGTTGTTACTAAAGATAACTATTTCCACAAATAGCCAAGCAACTTGACATTCCACATACAATTGATATCCATTGACATTCATTCAAAGACAATCTCAATCACATTGAAAACAAAGATGTTTCATTTCATTTCATTAAAGCAAACAACTTTGCCTTCACAGGGATGTGATCATTTTCATACATTCACAAAAGTATTTCAACAAAGAAACTTTCTTTCCACTTTCTTCTATCTTCTCCCCCTTTGACATCATCAAAGGAAAGACACATTACATTAAGTTTGAGGAGGAGGAGGAGGAATTGGGAGGAGGATGGACTCTATAGCTTTGAGTCTTGAATCCATAGCATGAAGATTCATGTTGAGTTGTCTCTGCATAGTGGATAGCCTTGTATGAACAATTTCTTCAAGGCTTTGGCTATCGTCAGAAATTGAGGACTGAAGAGCAGACAAATCAACAGATGATGATGGAGCACTAGAGGATGAACTACCAAGTCCATGACTATTGATATTCTTCAATTCCTTCTTGATATCAGTCATCTCATTATCAATGTGGGCTGATAAGTTCTTCATACTCTCTAAGTCATCAACAAAGTGAGTAAATGACAATCTTGTTTTTAGAGATTTGTGAAAGAGTTTCCTTGGTGTTGAAGACATCTGCTTGGGAATTTGCCAAGATTCCCAGAAGAACTTTTTCCAATTTTTCTTGATGCTCCTTCAGCTCAACCGAAGCATCTGCCATTGGCCCAATCAACCTGTTGAACCTTTGTGCAGCATAGTCTGAAATTGCCTTTTGCTCGATGAATTTAGCAGTCACAGCATTCTCAAGCCTTTGAACTTTCAAGTTGAAGCTTTCTGACATTTCTTGAATTGAGGAGGTGAAAGCTTCAAATTTCTCATTTAAGAAGGAGTACAACTCTGGTGGAACAGTGGGTCCACCAAAGACATGAGTGGTTTGAGCTTGAGATTGAGGTTGTGGGATGAAGGTGGGTAAGTCCATAGAGGGTGAACAGGAGAGGAGTCTTGAAATGAACGAGTGAATGGTTCAGCTTGGGGTAACTGGGTATCTCCTTCAACATGAGGCTGATCCTCATTGATGGGGGTTGGTCCTCAGTAGGAGGCTGGTCCTCAGCAGGAGGCTGTTCCTCAGCAGGAGGTGCCACTACCTCAGGTTCTTCAACAATTGGTCCTCTCCTAACTTGATTACCTTCAAGTCTGAACCCCATAAACTTTTGTAAATGCTTGAAGCAATAAACATTTGCCTTGGGAATTGTTTGAGTCTTTTCATTTGCAAGAGGAATTTCAAAATGCTCAAACACAGGAGTCAGATGAGCTGCATATGGAAGAGACCTATGTAGATCATTCCTGGTGGTCTCGGAGATTATCTGAAACATAATGACATGAAGATTGACCTTGAGATTTTTCTTCATGCAGTAGAGCATAAATCTCTGGATGTCTGTAAGCCTATCCCTTCCACCACCTTGGGGAGTTATGATGGTAGTAAGTATGTGGTGAAGGGTTCTCAACACTGGAGGGAATTTATTTGTGTTGAATTTGCTTACATGAGTTTGCTTTGTATCAGAAGGATCTGCTGGAAGACCAGTCAACAATGTATAGGCTTTATGAAGATTAAACTCAAACTCATGGTAGTTAGTTCCTTCATCAGGAATTCTGAACAAAGTGGCAGCCAAAGAGATTGGCAAATCAATAGCAATACCCTGAACTTTAGACTTGTAACCATCTTCATCACATATCAAATTCAAGTAGAATTCTTGGACAAGTCTAGGGTAAACAATCTGAAATTCTGAGATAATGGCAACCAAGATTGAAAGCTGAAAAACTCAATGATTTTCGAAAAGGTAGTACGAAGGTCATTGTCATCCATGTTGACAATCCGGGGCTTTAGGATTGATCTACCTTCACGCACTTGTTTGGAAGGTGTGGCATCAGACTCAGAAGGGTTTGAGAGGACTCTTCAGAGACTTCAGGAGAGGAGACCAAGATCCTCCTTCTAGCGTGTGAGGAACCTCTACCTCTGATAGAGGAGGATGCCCTACCTCTTTTGGAAGCTGAAGACTGCCCTGGCTGCTCCACAGGGTCGTGCCTTCTTTTACTCCGCCGCTCAGAGGGAGGCTGTTCATCCACACGGATAGCTTGAGCCGTCGCTCTGGCTCTTGCTCCACGCCGAGGTTGATGTTTTGGCGCCATAGAAGCAAGGAGGAGGAGGAACAAGGGATGAGAAGGAAGAAATGGAGGGAAGAAGAGGAAGCAAGGGGTGATGGAGGGAAGAGGACGGGGGTTTCCTGCCGATTTTAGTGGGGAAGGACGGCCATGGGGTCGACATGGGAAATAAAAAGGGGTTTTTAGGGGTGTGATGCTCCGCGGGAACTCAAACGAATTTAACCTGCGCCCAGGCCTGAAAGCTTCTCGGACAGGAAGTAGTGTCGACACTAGGGACTGATAGTGTCGACCTGGCCTAAACAAAAGTGAATATTTGAGCATGGGAAAAAAATGTGGGAGTTTTGGGACATCTTTAGTATGATGACCAATCATGGAATTAACATTTCAAGGAATTTTAAGATGCTAAAAAATTCAGTGACCATAAATTGCAGAAATTCAACAGACTTTCAGTTTTAACACAACATCCAACATGATATGAACATGAGGTGACTTGAGCCAATAAAATGATAAATTGAGGGATATAATGCATCCAACAATCAATGACAACCAACTAAATTCTTCAAATACAAGAAATCCAAATATCTTTTAGATTGAAATCAAGTGTGATGAAGGCAAACATCTTTAAACAAACTGATGAGAAGGAATGAGATTCCTTTGATGCAATTCTCCTGGTCACAAACACATTTTTTTTTTTAAATCAAACTTTCAAATGTGGTAAGTCTTGTTCACTCAAGAACTAATGCTTTTTACACACCATAGTTCCTGGATACTTGAGAGTTTACCCATTATCAAGTTTCAAAGTGTAAATGACAACTTTTTGACTTGAAATATACGTTGATCAAACGTCATATTTTCAGTTACTCAGTCACATCGAAATATGTAGCTTTTATTTTTTTTAATTTGAAATCCCCTTTGAACAGAGATAGCAACATACCTCATGACATACATGCTCTTCATTCATTGTGAAGTGTGTAGTTTCTCATAGAGATGCCATTGCTCTGTTGAGATGAGTGTGTTTTGGAGACATGTTTAAAAAGGAAATCATTTATCTCTCATGTCAGTTGAAAAAATAGATGATTAGGATCAAGACACACATTGGTTTTCAGTCTTTTAAAGAGTTTTGAATTTCTTCAGTGATGAGGAATGTAGTTGAGAGTTGATTGTAAAAAAATGTAGTAGATCACTCAAAAGATCATTTTGAGGTTCTAGTTGACTCAATGAGGATATCTTGCAAGGAAGTTGGTGTAAATCAATAAGAATGTTGAATTTTGCAAGAGTAATGATTTGTGAATTCTAAAGCTCCCCCTGAGATGATGATTCCATCAACTTTCCATCAAGACAAAGATATGCAAGAGTTTAAACAAGGATAAAATTATTCCCTTTGAACAATGAAGACTCCCCCACAGCCATTGCATATTCATTTCTTGGTACTTGGCGGAGACATATACTCTCACATAGTGAAAGTGTCCAGACAAGCATAACTTGTCCTTCTCCAAGTCACCATTTGATATACCAAGAAATTCAACACAATGTAAGTTGAAGAATCCATTGTCAAAAAGACATGATAGTGAAATGGAGAGAGATATGATCAGTATAAATCAAGGAAGCAAAGGATAATAATGATGCAAAGAACTCCCCCTCAGAAAGTGCATAACATTCAACCTAAACCCAATGAGAGAGATCAAGAAAATGGACATTTACAAAGGCCAAGCTCTCTCCTCAAAGATGAGAATCTACTGTCAGGAAGAGGTTTGGTGAAGATGTCAGCAATTTTTTTTTCAGTTTCTATGAAATGGAGTTCAAAAGATTTCTTTGCTATCTCATCTCTCAAGAAATGATGTCTAATTTCAATATGCTTGGTTCTTGAATGCTGAATGGGATTCTTAGACAGATTTATTGCACTTGTGTTATCACAAGGATGGGAACACAACCTAACTCTTGGTTGTAATCAAGAAGTTGATGTTTCACCCAAAGAATTTGAGTTCCACATCTACCTGCTGCAACATACTCAGCCTCTGCAGTGGACGAGAGCAACTGAATGTTGCTTTTTAGAAGCCCAAGAAATTAGGCACCCACCTAAGTATAAACACAAGCCACTTGTGCTCTTTCTATCTAATTTACATCCAGCATAGTCAGCATCACAATAGGCAATCAAATCTAACTTGCAACCAGCAGGATACCAAATTCCTAAATCACATGTTCCAACAAGATATTTGAAAATTCTTTTAACAGCTAACATGTGACTTTCCTTAGGATTTGATTGAAATCTAGCACACAAACACACACAAAACTGAATATCAGGTCTAGAAGTTGTAAGATAGAGTAGAGAACCAATCATACCTCTGTAGGTCTTTGGGTCTACTGACTTACCAAGTGAGTCTTCTTCTAGCTTAGCATTAATAGCAATTGGTGTGTTTGAATGCTTGAGGTTCTGAAAGTCAAACCTTTTCAAAAGTTCCTTGACATACTTGGTTTGACTGATGAAGATTCCCTCATGTGTTTGGTTAACCTGCAATCCCAAGAAAAACTTTAGATCTCCCATTAAACTCATTTCAAATTCATTTTCATTTGATTTGAGAAATTCAGTACACAGGCCTTTATTGGTTGATCCAAATATTATGTCATCAACATAAATTTGGACTGCAATTATTTGTTATTGACTATTTTTGTGAACAAAGTTTGATCAACATTTCCTCTAGAATATCCTTTTTCAAGCAAAAAGGAACTCAAACGGTCATACCAAGCTCTTGGAGCTTGTTTAAGACCATAGAGAGCCTTATGAAGCTTGAAAACATGGTTAGGATGTTTTCATTTTCAAATCCAGGAGGTTGTTCAACAAAAACATTTTCCTTTATATATCCATTTAAAATGCACTTTTGACATCCATTTGATAAACTTTAAATTTCATGGAGGATGTAAAAGCAAGGAAAATCCTAACTGCTTCTAGTCTAGCTACATGGGCATATGATTCTTCAAAGTCAATTCCAAACTCTTGGTTGTACCCCTTTGCAACTAGCCTAGCTTTATTTCTAATGACTTGACCAGATTCATTCAATTTATTTCTGAAAACCCATCTAGTGCCAATGACTGTTTGGTCACTAGGTCTAGGTACTAATTCCATACTTGATTTCTTTCAAATTGATGAAGTTCATCATGCATGTCATTAATCCAATCAAAACTTGATAAAGCTTCATCAATTGACTTTGGCTCAATTTGGGAAATTAGAGCTAGTGGGTCTTCTTCAATAGCATGCAGAAATGATGATCTAGTCCTAACTCTATCATGCAAATTGTCAACTACATTATCTAATGGGTGATCTCTCAAATTCGATGTTCAGAAATTACCTGTTGAGGGGTACTTAAATCTGGAGCAATGTTACCTGATCCACTTGAAAATGGTGAATTGATGTTCAAGTTCTCACCAATGTCTTCAAGCTCCTCAACAGTTGGTGAAGAGTCCACAATGAAATCATCCTCTTCACTGTCTTGTTTTCCCTGCAAGATTTAGAATTATTAGTTGAAAAAAATTTTCATCAAAGATAATATGTGGAGATTCTTCAATAGTTTTGTTTTTTAGAATGTACACTCTGAAAGCTCTTGACACTTCTGAATAGCCAATGAAGATGGCTTCCTGACTCTTAGCATCAAATTGTCAAGATTGATGTGTACATAACATTTGCACCCAAAGGTTTTGAAATAAGAAACAGTTGGCTTTTTATTTTTTCAATAATTCATAGGGGGTTTTTCTGATTTTTTGTCTGATCAAAGCTCTATTTAGAATGTGATTTGCTGTGTTTACAGCTTTAGCCCAGAAGGATTTGGGCAAATTGCTTTCCAAGAGCATGGATCTAGCCATTTCTACAAGAGTTCTATTCTTTCTTTCCACAACTCCATTTTGTTCTAGAGTTCTTGGTGAAGAAAACTTGTGAAAATTTTGAAGTTCAGTACATAAATCAGAAAATGATTGGTTTTTAAATTTACCCCCATGATCAGTCAAAATATTTTTGATTTTATATGGAAGGTTTGTTAAGGTAGTGGTACAGAATTTCCTGAACTCAAGGCAAGTATCACTTTTGTGGGACAAGAAAATAACCCGTGTAAATCTGGTAAAATCATCAATGATTACAAACCCATATCTTTTGCCACTTAGACTTAGAATTCTTGTTGGGCCAAAGAGGTCCATGTGAGTAATTCTAGTGGCCTAGATGTGTGTACCTCATTGAAAGTTTTAAAAGATTTCTGGTTGTTTTCCTTGGGCACAAATCCCACAAACTTGATTTTCAATATTAGAAAAGGATTCAGGAAGACCCTTAACCAAATTCAGCCTTAACAATTTATTCATTGTTCTGAAACTTGCATGGCCAAGTCTTTGTGCCAAGTCCATGCAATTTCATCTTTATTAGCAACAAAGCAAAGATTTTCAGAAAAGTTTTTATTAAGGTCGATCATGTAAAACATTGTTTTCCCTTTTTCCAAAAATTTTATTTTATCAGTTGATGAATCAATGATCTTACAGAAATTGGATTCAAACACAACTTTGTGACCTTTGTCACATAGTTGGCTAATACTAGCAAATTGTAATCTAGACCATCAACTAATAAAACATTATCAACAGAGTTTGAGGAAGTTGACCAACCTTTCCAGATCCAATGATCTTTCCTTTATTTTTACCTCCAAATGTTACTGAACCTCCCTCCTTCTCAATCAGGAATGAAAATTTGGCTCTATCTCCAGTCATGTGTCGTGAACACCCACTGTCAAGGAACCACACATTTGAATGGGTGCACGACCTTCCTGCAAAAGTAATCAGTGGAGAGAAGATTTTGGTACCCAAACAGAGTTGGGACCATCAGAATGTTTGGACATAATCATCAAATCTTTTCTCACCCAAATTTGATTTGTTTTTTATTTTTGTTTATTACATGGTGTTCTTCTCTTTTCAATTTCTTCTTTCCCTTAGGGATGAAAACACAGTATTTTGTTTTCAGTAGGAGGGGAGTTTTCCATTTGAACATGAGAATTTAGATGAGGAGGTGGAATCCAAGGATTTTGTTGGTACATCAGAAAATTTGGATAGAAGAATTGGGGATGATACCAACATGGGTTGTAATGCCATTGGTTCCAATCAGCTTGATATTTGTCTTGGAAGTCCAAGGTTTTTCATGAATGACTTCCTTTGACTTTTTCTTATTTTTCAAATTTTTATTTGAATTTTTTATTTGGTTGATGTTGAGCAGGTCGACCTCTCCTTGACTGGTGTCGACACAACAGTCACAGAATCTTCTTCTTGTGGACTGGTGTCGACCTGTCAGTGACTGTGTCGACCTGGTTGACTTGTTTTGTTTCTGAGTTTTTGAGATTTTGGTGTTTTGCTTGATGTTTGCTTAATTTCAGTGTTCTCAAGACTAGGACCTTTGACAAATTAATCAATGGTGCTTTATTTTTTCTCACCAGATTTGTCTTTCTTAGGTTTCTGTTTATAAATCCTAGTCCATGAGAAATTGAGTTCATTTTGGCTCCCAACAATGCTTCCAATTGTCCTTACCTTTTGTGAAGGTTTCAATGACTTCATCCTTTTCCTTTAGCTGATTTTCCAAAGTTTGATTTCTTCAATCTTTTGTTGTTTATCTTGGTTTCCTTTTCCAGCTTTTCAGACAATTCTTTGAATTCAGGGTGGCCCTTTGAGAGGCAAGCTTAAGCTCATCTATTAAGTTCAGAAGATTTTCCTTTTCTTCATTAAGTTCTGTTACTTCATTTTCAAGCTCACAGATTCTTTTGTTGAAGGATTGATTGTGCAAGATTTTTCAACTTTCTTTTTGATGTGTTTGTTTCTTTTCTCATTTCAGTGTATTTTTCTACTAATTCAGCATATGCATCCTGCCAATCTTCAACTGAAAGTCTTCGAAAGATGTGCTTACCTTTCCATCTGAGCTATTCCATGAAGCAGATCTCCTCACTTTCAGAGCTTGAGGATTTTTCTCTTCTTCCTTTTCACTTGAGTCTTCATCAGACCAAGTGGCTACCATGGCCTTCGCTTCTTGAACTTGTGAATCTTTTGTGCTTTTCCTTTTGTTTTTCAGGACATTCTCCCTTCATATGTCCTGGCTGTTGCACCTGTAACAAATGACACTTCGTCAGATTTCTATTCTTATTGAAATTAGCATTGGAAAAGGAAGTGTTTCTTTACCTGATGAAAATTTTTCTTTTGCCAGAAAGTTTTCCTTTTCTATATTTCAAGAATTTTCTGAATTGCCTAGTCATGGCAATCTCATCCTCATTTGACTCAGACTCATCAGAACTGGTTTTCTCCTGACTTTGTCTTTGTTACTAGATGAGGCCTTTAGAGCTACTGGCTTGGTTTTTGATTATATGTTCTTCATTTCTCTTTAGATTGATTTCATATGTCATTGAAGATCTATCAATTCATCCAAAGAGATTTTGGACAGATCTTTAGAATCTTCAATGACAGTGGCTTTTGTGTGCCAATTGAAGAGAGAGAACGTAGAATTTTTCTTACCAAGTCAGCATCCGTATAGTCCTTACCTAAGGCCTTCAGTCCATTGACTATGATCATAAACCTGGCAAACATTTCAGAGATTGTCTCATTAGATTTCATCATAAACAATTCATATTCAGAGACAAGTATGTTAGCCTTGGTTTCTTTAACCTGAGATGTTCCCTCATAGAGTAACTCAAGTTTATTCCACATCTCTTTGGCAGATTTGCACATTGAGATTCTCGAGTACTCCTTGGGGTGAACAGCACATTGAATCATATCATGGCACTGTAATTCAATGTAGCTCCTCTTATCTGTTCCCTAGTCCAGGTTTCTTCCTCTCCCTGTTCTCATAGGGCCTACCTCCACTACTTTCCAGATTTCATAATTTTGGGCTCTAAGAAAACTTGCATTCTATTTTCCAATAAGAATAGTCCGTTCCATTAAAAAATGGTGGCCTATTATGGAATGACCCTCAGCTATGAACCCTCTGGAATCCATTGATTAAAAAGATGGTGCAAAGAAGGAAAAACACTCAGCAAGCAAACAAATCACACAGAACAAATAGAAATCACTCAGATCAGATCAGATATAAAACCGCTCTGATACCAATTGTTAGGATCGAAATAGGTGTGACAAGATCTAGAAGGGGGGTTGAATAGATCTAGGCCAATTTTGCGGAAATAATCTTAAAGCAGTTTTAGAATCAGAGACAATAATGAAAGAACACTTAGCAAATCTGATCAATTGATGTGAATTGTGTAATTGAAGTGAATGAGCAAGTTGATTAGAATAGAGTTTGCACAGCCCTATGCATACATCTAGCGCAACTGAAAATTAGAAAGCAAGCAACCACTGCACAGAGAATTTGGTGGTTCGGAAATCACACCATATGACTCCTACATCCACCCTCACACAGTGAGGATCACTATCAACTTGAAAACACAACACACACTGGAGCCTAACAACTCCACAAATGAGTTAGACAACTCACACACCCCCTAGAGCAAGACTACTCTAGAATCTGAGCAAGACTGCTCAACCACACAAACTGAGTACAACGACTCAACACCCTGAGCACAAAGGCTCACAAACACTGCTAGACAAAAACACCAAGATTCAGATCCTCTACAATGATCTGATCTATTAAGGCCAATTCAAGAGAATCGATGCAATGGATTATGCACAATCTCTAAATAGCCAAGAAGAAACAAGAAAACTTAAGATATGATGTTGACAATTCTTGTTCTTCAAGAGGACTCCCTTGTAGAGGCTGAATTGGAAGGATCTTGATCACTTGAAGTCCCTTGGTCGATGCTCTGCAATTGATCTTGGGATCTTCCTTGAGTGCTTCACAATCACTGGCTTCTACTTGATCTGCTCCCTTGAAGTTGATCTTAATGCTTCATCTTGATCAACCTTTGATTCTTGTGCTTGGAGAAGTTTGAATTGCGGAGAAGAAGCACAGGAGGAGCAAAATCTGGGAGGAGAGGCTCTCTCTTGCCGCCAGAGCTTTCTTGGAGGCGGTTGGAAGCTCTCTTGATGTGATGGATAGCCAATTAGGGAGTATTTATACCCAAAATATCCAAAGGTACCCTTGGGGTCGTGGGCACAAGTTCCAAGGCCCATCCATCAAATCCCTAGGGGCCACGTGTCCCGAGGAAGTTTAAGTTCCAAACTTTCCGGAGTGTGTCGACCTGCCCTTGAGTAGTGTCGACACACTGGCCAGACTGGCCAATTGATTCCCTGGGAGAAGGCTCTAGTGTCGACCTGAAATTGTTTAGTGTCGACCTGCCGTAGTCAGCTGAAAAACAGCCTT